>CM048056.1:9245000-9845000 GCA_026259375.1 Verasper variegatus
GTTAGGGTTAGGGTTAGGGTTAGGGTTAGGGTTAGGGTTAGGGTTAGGGTTAGGGTTAGGGTTAGGGTTAGGGTTAGGGTTAGGGTTAGGGTTAGGGTTAGGGTTAGGGTTAGGGTTAGGGTTAGGGTTAGGGTTAGGGTTAGGGTTAGGGTTAGGGTTAGGGTTAGGGTTAGGGTTAGGGTTAGGGTTAGGGTTAGGGTTAGGGTTAGGGTTAGGGTTAGGGTTAGGGTTAGGGAGAGGGTTAGGGTTAGGGTTAGGGTTAGGGTTAGGGTTAGGGTTAGGGTTAGGGTTAGGGTTAGGGTTAGGGTTAGGGTTAGGGTTAGGGTTAGGGTTAGGGTTAGGGTTAGGGTTAGGGTTAGGGTTAGGGTTAGGGTTAGGGTTAGGGTTAGGGTTAGGGTTAGGGTTAGGGTTAGGGTTAGGGTTAGGGTTAGGGTTAGGGTTAGGGTTGTGTTAGGGTTGTGTTAGGGTTATGTTAGGGTTAGGGTTAGGGTTAGGGTTAGGGTTAGGGTTGTGTTAGGGTTGTGTTAGGGTTATGTTAGGGTTAGGGTTAGGGTTAGGGTTAGGGTTAGGGTTGTGTTAGGGTTACTTTAGGGTTAGGGTTAGGGTTAGGGTTAGGGTTAGGGTTGTGTTAGGGTTACGTTAGGGTTACGTTAGGGTTACGTTAGGGTTAGGGTTAGGGTTAGGGTTAGGGTTAGGGTTATGTTAGGGTTAGGGTTAGGGTTGTGTTAGGGTTGTGTTAGGGTTATGTTAGGGTTAGGGTTAGGGTTAGGGTTGTGTTAGGGTTAGGGTTAGGGTTAGGGTTAGGGTTAGGGTTGTGTTAGGGTTAGGGTTAGGGTTGTGTTAGGTTTGTGCTAGGGTTAGGATTAGGGTTGTGTTAGGGTTACGTTAGGGTTACGTTAGGGTTACGTTAGGGTTAGGGTTAGGGTTAGGGTTATGTTAGGGTTAGGGTTAGGGTTGTGTTAGGGTTGTGTTAGGGTTATGTTAGGGTTAGGGTTAGGGTTAGGGTTGTGTTAGGGTTAGGGTTAGGGTTGTGTTAGGGTTAGGGTTAGGGTTAGGGTTGTGTTAGGGTTGTGTTAGGGTTAGGGTTAGGGTTGTGTTAGGGTTGTGTTAGGGTTATGTTAGGGTTAGGGTTAGGGTTATGTTAGGGTTAGGGTTGTGTTAGGGTTATGTTAGGGTTGTGTTAGGGTTGTGTTAGGGTTATGTTAGGGTTAGGGTTAGGGTTGTGTTAGGGTTACGTTAGGGTTACGTTAGGGTTAGGGTTAGGGTTAGGGTTAGGGTTGTGTTAGGGTTGTGTTAGGGTTATGGTTAGGGTTGTGTTAGGGTTATGTTAGGGTTAGGGTTAGGGTTGTGTTAGGTTTGTGTTAGGGTTATGTTTGGGTTAGGGTTAGGGTTAGGGTTAGGATTAGGGTTGTGTTAGGGTTACGTTAGGGTTACGTTAGGGTTAGGGTTAGGGTTATGTTAGGGTTAGGGTTAGGGTTAGGGTTGTGTTAGGGTTGTGTTAGGGTTATGTTAGGGTTAGGGTTAGGGTTGTGTTAGGGTTAGGGTTAGGGTTGTGTTAGGGTTGTGTTAGGGTTGTGTTAGGGTTATGTTAGGGTTAGGGTTAGGGTTGTGTTAGGGTTACGTTAGGGTTACGTTAGGGTTAGGGTTAGGGTTAGGGTTATGTTAGGGTTAGGGTTAGGGTTGTGTTAGGGTTGTGTTAGGGTTATGTTAGGGTTTGGGTTAGGGTTAGGGTTGTGTTAGGGCTAGGGTTAGGGTTAGGGTTGTGTTAGGGTTATGTTAGGGTTAGGGTTAGGGTTATGTTAGGGTTGTGTTAGGGTTAGGGTTGTGTTAGGGTTATGTTAGGGTTAGGGTTGTGTTAGGGTTGAGTTAGGATTAGGGTTGTGTTAGGGTTGTGTTTGGGTTAGGGTTACGTTAGGGTTAGGGGTTAGGTTTAGGGTTAGGGTTGTGTTAGGTTTAGGGTTGTGTTAGGGTTATGTTAGGGTTAGGGTTATGTTAGGGTTAGGGTTAAAGGGTTAGGTTTAGGGCTAAATGGTTAGTGTTAGGCCTAAAACCTGACCACATCGTAGTACGGCAGAGCACACAAAGGAAGCGCGCCGTCTCTGCAAATACGCCATACCTCATTCTTTTTGATTAGACATTTTAAAGTTGTAGTAGTATTATCTTTTTTACTTACTTTGAAAGTTAATAACCACTTCCTTTCTTGCCCATAGGTTTCATGTTTTTTTACAAAGACTGTTTGTTTGCCTTGAATACCCCCCCTAAGTTTTTTTTCCACATAGTCACCAGCCTGCAAACACCCGACCTCAGAAGGACTCGAACCCAGAGCCCACACAGCAAGGGCTGCATCTCTGTCACTACGCCATTTTTTATTTCTTGCTGGAACATGTTAAAGTGGTATTTGTATTATCTTTTTTTATATACTTATTCTGAAAATTAACACCCACCTCCCTTGCAAATGAAGTTTAATTTTGTTCCCCCCACTACTTCTAACTTTGCAGATGCACTCTGCCTGGGGAACGTACCCTGGTCCCTGGGATGAGGGAGCTGAGCTTTACTAACCGTACCATCATTTCTCTCCTAAAAAAAACTGATACCCTCTGGACCCCCATCAGAACCAGGTTATCAACCGGATTCGATTACAACAGATCATTAGGCCAGTGCAAATCAAATCAAAAGCCTGAACCCTGAACCCCAACCCCAACCCAACCCTAACCCTAACCCTAACAAAACCCTAACCCTAACCCTAACCCAACCCTAACCCTAACCCTAACCCTAACACAACCCTAAACCTGAGCACAACCCTAAACACAACCCTAACCCTAACCCCCTAACCCTAACACAACCCTAACCCTAAACACAACCCTAACCCTAACACAACCCTAACCCAGAATTTTGGGGTCGATTGCTCACACTTCATTTTCACACTGACCAGTAGGTGGCGCTATCACTGTTAGTGTGTATGCAGTGATAGCCTTGACTTGATCATGTGTCAGAAAAAAAATATGTATTTAGCTTCAATGGGATTTGAACCCTCAACCAGTGGATAACTGTGTCCCCCTAAACCAATCACATTGTAGTTCAAAATCATCAGACAAAGAAAAAAATCAATGTTAAAGACCCTGCTCACACCTGGACTTGAACTCACTACCTCTGAGTCACTGACCTTCTGCTCTACCCACCAGACCACACATAGTGTTGGTAAACATGTTTGAAGTAGTTAATATAAAGATTGGATTGGACAGTGGGATCTTTATATTAATTTCTTCACTTTATATTAATTTCTTCATTTCTTCTCTCTCTCTTTTTGGGAAGAGAGAGAGAAAATGTACCAATTTGAGAGAGAGAGAGAGAGAGAGAGAGAGAGAGACTGGCTGGCTGGCTGGTTTAAGAGAGACAGACTTGATCAGTAGGTGGCGCTATCACTAACACTGCATACACACTCATGGGTCTCTTCAGATCAGGGCTCTGATCATGTGACAGAATTTTGGGACAGATTGCTCAAACTACATTTCCACACTGACCACTAGGTGGCGCTATCACAATTAGTGTGTATGCAGTGGCTAGCCTTGACTTGATCATGTGTCAGAAAAAAAATATGTATTTGGCTTCAGTGGGATTTGAACCCTCAACCAGTGGATCACTGAGTCAGCATCTCAACCCACTGATCCAATCACATTGTAGTTCAGAGTCATCAGACAAGGAGAGGATCAGTGTTAGAGTCCCGCCCACACCTGGACTTGAACTCACCACCTCTGAGTCACTGACCCTCTGCTCCACCCACCAGACCACACACAGTGTTGGTAAACACCTGTGAAGTAGTTCATATAAAGATCCCACTGTCCAATCCAATCTTTATATTAACTACTTCAAACATGTTTACCAACACTGTTTAACAACACCATTGAAGCTAAATACATATTTTTTTTCTGACACATGATCAAGTCAAGGCTATCACTGCATACACACTAACAGTGATAGCGCCACCTAGTGGTCAGTGTGGAAATTAAGTTTGAGCAATTGGCCCCAAAATGCTGTCACATGATCAGAGCCCTGACCTGAAGAGACCTATGAGTGTGTATGCAGTGTTAGTGATAGCGCCACCTACTGATCAAGTCTGTCTCTCTCTCTTAAACCAGCCAGCCAGCCAGTCTCTCTCTCTCTGGGTCTCTCTGGATCTCTCTCTCTCTCTCTCTCTCTCTCTCTCTCTCTCTTCTCTCTCTCTCTCTGTTATACCAGCCAGTCTCTCTCTCTCTCTCTCTCTTCTCTCTCTCTCTCTCTCTCTCTCTCTCTCTCTCTCTCTCTCTCTCTCTCTCTCTCTCTCTCTCTCTCTCAAACTGGTACATTTTCTCTCTCTCTTCCCAAAAAAATACAAGAGTCTCTGTTGCGCCGGCAGCAAGCAAGGCACCCATTCGAAATTTCTCGGCAGGAGGAATTTTCTAGTTCTATTTAACCATTTCAGATTTTAATTTGAACACTTATACAGGTCAGAGTGGCCCCTTGTGGTTCAAAAGTGTAGCTTCATACAGACCCTATCCCTCTATCCATCCATCCATCTCTATCCATCCCATTTATTTATATGTCTCAAAATGAACACATGCTTTGCCGTAGTCGTGTCATAGACTGCCTCCCTGTGGTCAGAAAGTGTAGCCTCATACACACATCAAGTAAAAGAAATCAACAAATCTATTTAACTCCATTCAACCAAACCACCTTCATCCCTGTCAGGATGATCAGGATGATCAGGACAGTCATGTGCAGCATCTCACCACCCAAATCAACACATACACTTCGAGAGCCCCAATAACGTTTGATATAAAAACGCTCGTGGTGTCCTGTGTTTGTTGACTTGTTGACAAATGTGTAAATTCAGTTAAACTGTAAGTCCTTCACCTGCTGCTCATTGATCAACAGCATACATGTGTTTTGCTCTCACTCTCGCATTTGTCTTGGATATTTTGCCCGGCTCAGTAAGAATGAAGTATGAGCAGTCGGACTTGTTACATTAGTGACATTTGACGTTACACTACAGCAATCATGTAAATAAATCTCTTGTATGAAACTATGATGCTGTCTTCAGTCCAAAGCCACTGTAAATCGAATCCATTACATGCTCTGCAATCTGGACCTTTTGTTCTTCAAACACACGTCTGCTTAATATTTGGAAAAACAATTCTGGCCATCCACATTCCTCGGGGTCATATGTTATGCGTGTTTATCAACCACAAGGGGGCAGTATAGTGTTTCACAGCATTGATGTGACTCCCAAACAACAGATTTGAATTTCTAAAGTGTTTAGCCACCAAAACAAATATAAACACTCTGAAACATTGAATATAGTTTCATCATTTTTATTGTACAACAAAAGACCAAACAGAGACGTGCATGTATGGATTTAACAGTCGTGTGTATTTCTTCCCTATGTCTCACTAATCTGGCCTTTAGGATAAAGATTGGTCTTTCATACGCAGCAGGAACTGGAATAAAATGCTGCAATGTCACAGTCTCAGGTGAATCTTTGTGGTGCTGCAGACATCACAGGGAGAAGCTGGAGAGTAAATCTCTTGTGGGATGAAAACCTGGGACTTGTGAGAGCTGGAGATGAAGGGAGGAAGACGGCCAGGGACTCGTCAGACGCGGTGACATTCGGCTACATCTGAAGACAGGAAGAGGCCCATGAGTAAAAGTCTGAACCAGCCACAATGCATTCATTCGAAAGTGTCTGTATAAAAATAACATACCTTTTTAGGTATGAAAAGGATGTTTTCAGGCAGGATGCCAGTCTTCGTGGAGAACTTTATGAACATCTCCTGCAGGTCAGCGCTGGTGTCATTGGTACGACCTGCAAACATACAACCAATCGCTTCAGTCTTCACTAAATCCTGGATTCAACATACTATGCTTTCCCAGAATGCCAGTGGGCTACAAATGACTTACTGAGGAGGTTGTTGAGGACCTGAGACGAGTTGTCTGACGTCTTGATGGTGTGGACCAGAGCGTAGTCGTCATACTTGACCTCAACAATGCGCATGTCGTTGTCATTGTTCCAAACTGATAAAGCAGGGATACACTTGTTAGGCTTTTAGTGTGTGTGTGTGTGTGTGTGTGTGTGTGTGTGTGTGTGTGTGTGTGTGCGTGTGTGTGTGCGTGTGTGTGTGTGTGTGCGTGTCAAGTACGTGTGTACTCACCCTCGCTGTGGTAGGTGAAGCGTCCAGGAGTGTCTGTTTTCATAGCGTGGAAAGTCACATTCGAACAGGTGCCATTAGCACTGAAAAAAAGCAGATTCATTTATTTATTCTGTTTTGATTTTCACAAGAGACTTATCAGGATGATCTTACATTATTGATGTTAATCCATAAACATGTCAACCACTTACTCCGTCTCGATGTAAATGAGATCCAGGTGTCCTTCATGATCTGGCTTGAATATGTTTGTGTTCAGCTTCATGTCTTCCTTGCTGTTCACAAACCACTGAGCATTGGAGGCATAGCCGACAAGGTACCACTCTCCTGCCATCTAAAAGAAAGAAGTCAAACAGAAAAATCAATCAAAGCATTGAGCTTGAGAGAATGAACCCAGCTCATTATACAACCATCATACACATAATGCATTCTTAATCAAACACGGATCCTAATAACCCGTCTTTTCTGACACCAGCAACATTAATAGTGTCATCTTTGACAAAAAAGACTAATCTGTACGTTGTTATAATTATAATATTTCTCCCTCTGTCACTCACCTTCTCCATGTCGAAGTCTTCAACAGTCTTGACGTGGAAGTCTTCAACAGGCTTGACATCGAGGTCTTCAACAGGCACGACGTCGGCGTGTTCAACGTCGGCGTGTACAGCCAGGACACACATCAAGGTGCCCAGCTTCATCAGCAGCGAGTTCATCATGTTTCTGTCGTTTGGGTTGCCGGCTCCTCCAGCGGTGGGTGAGCGGAGGATTCTTATATCCTGCAGACTCCTGCTCCCCCTCATCTGTCTCCTCCTCCCATTGCATTAACCTTGTGCATATCAAAAACTCTCTGGCCCTCCTCCACTGACCTACAAAACACTGCAGTTGCACAACGGGCACGTGATGATGATTCTGTGCAGTGTTGAACTTTATCAGGTTTTGGGATTTATCTGTTTGGATCTTTTGTTGAACTCTTTGGGTTTATGAACTTTTGCCTGGTTGTTTTCCTCGTGTTGCACCTGCATTGACACAAAGCCAGAACCTGAGTCGGGGGTCGTCTGCTCTCATGCTGGCTGCTTTAGGTCTCCCGCTGCCCGACTGCCCTCGTGTCTCTTCCCACGCATCCACTCTGCTCTCCGGCCCTTTGGATATATGCCCAAGGTCCCCCGCTCCTCACTGCCCACTGGCTCCCATTCTGCTCTCATTTTGACTTTTCGAAATCATGTTCCGATTTTGTAATGTTTTCCCTTGTGACTCACACTCAAATAACTCCTGCTTATAATTACATTTGTCCTGCTTGTGCTCAAACTGTGCGCTTGCATAGGATTTCCTGCACTTCTTGCTCATCTCCTCAGATGAGGAATGAGGGGAACGAGGAATAGCCCTCCATTTCTTCCCCCTCCATCACGTCTGCTCAGACACCCATGGACTATCGTAACAGCTGTTAACAGTGCAAATATTTTCACCATATGGTGCACTCACGCAGCCAGAAACAAGATCAGAAGCGTTCTTGCTCAACTTTAGTGAGAAAAGCATAAAATATCAATCAATAAACTCTGCTGGCTATAACATGTCAATCAATATTAGAATTTACTGTATGTAGTAATTGCAGTAGATATTTATTGCAGCTCTTCTGAGGCGTTGATATTTAAGATCTTCACAGTGAGGAGACATTCACAGTTTCTCCCTTTGTTTTCTAAAGCTCTGCATCTGTTGCACAGGATGTTGTTCAAATGAGTTTACAACAACAGAAAACTTCTCAAACATGACAGAATGAAAGTGTTTCACTATTTTGTCAGTTTGATTAAATTCTTTAACATTCAATATGGAATTATTTCCTCTTAATTAATTAATTAATTAATTCCATCATTACTCCTTCTGCCTCCTCCTCCTCCTCCTCCTACTTCTCCCTCCTGCCGCTATCAGCTTTTGCATTCCAAAAAACTCTCTGACCCTAAAACGTTGGAGTTGGTGAAGGGCCTCACCTGACCTGATGGCACTGTACTCAGTACAGAGAAGCACAAACATGCATGTTTGATGAGGACCATGAGTCAAGGTTTTTCATTCTGTGCCAGGAGGCCTCTGCTTCGTCAGCAATACACTGAGCTGCACTCACTGGGATAGGCTTCCTTCTTTCTGTCTTTCTTTTTTTACTTGTCTTTCTTTTTTATTTCTGCCTTTCTTTGTTATTTCTGTTTTTGTTTTTTCTTTCTGTCTTTCTTTCTCTTTCTTTCTTTCTGTCTCTCTCTTTCTTTCTTTCTTTCTGTCTGTCTTTCTTTCTCTTTCTCTTTCTTTCTTTGTCTACAAGAAGCAACTATTTTCCAAACAAATTTTAATAAACAATTTTTAGCTTTTAACTTTGGCTGCCCCTTGTGGTCAGAAAGTGTAGCTTCATATAAGCGTCAAAGAAGAACAAATGTTTTTTTCTATCTATCTATTCACACATTGTAGTTGTCTTTCTTTGATTCTGTTTATTTCTGTCTTTCTTTCTTTTCAATTTGAACGTGCAGTTTGTCTTAGGCAGCTTCATAGGCTGCCCCCTTGTGGTCAAAAATTGCAGTTTTCTTTCTTCTTTTCTTTTTTCTCTCTGTCTGTCTGAACCTTCACAGACATCAAGTAAAAACAGCTCCATCAATTTAACTCACTTAAACACTTCATTAATCCCCTTCAGGACAAACTCACACGGCAGCTTATCACCCAACTCAACACATAAAGAGCTGCAATGCCATGTAATACAGTGCTCACATTTTTGTCAATGTGTAAATTCAGATAAACTGTAAATCCTTCACCAGCTGCTCATTGGTCCACAGCATACAAGTGTTTTGCTCTCACTCCTCTTGGTTTTTTTCTAATGACTGTGTTATGCCGTTTTCAACCACTAGGGGGCAGTTTACAGCATATACAGTGCTTTGAGAACTGATTTCATTTCCACATTTTCATAATTTAAATTTCTGACATGTTTTCCCACCAAAAAATTAATCACTTTGAACTATTATTTTTGTTTTATCAATTTTATTGTGATAGAGTCAAAAGAAGACAAAACAGCATTAAAAAAAGCAGTTACAAAATGCATTGTCTCACTAGTCAGGTCTTTATTGTTCCTCTCTGATGCCACTGTTGATACAGTTTGAGAGAAAGAGGATCCGGATGGATTCTTTGGTTCGCAGCAGGAACTGCAGCAAAATGCTGCAGACGTCACAGTGAGAGAATGAAGGACAGAGGACGGTGTTGGACTCCTCAGACCGGTGGACATTCAGCTGTAGAAACAAACATGGGGAGGCCTGTGAGTACAAGTCTGAACCATATACACCAACAGCCACAATGTGTTTAGGAAATTAAGTGTTTATATAATAATGACTTACCATTTTCAGGCAGGATAACGATGTTGTCGGTCAAGATGCCGTTCTCCTCTGAGAACTTAGAGAACCTCTCTCGCAGGTTAGCGTTGGCCACCTGAGTACGACCTGCAAACACACAATCAGTCGACTTAATTCATCTAAATTCAACACAAAAGGTGTTCCCAGAATGCCTCTGGGCTGCGAACAACCAGGACTTACTGTAAAGCTTATTGAGGACCTCGGACACTCCCTCCTTTGTCTTGATGGTGTGGACAACAGCATACTCATCATACTGGACCTCCACAATGCGCATGTCGTTGTCATTGTTCCAAACTGGTAAAGCAGGAATAAACATATGTTAGGCTTTTAGTTTGGTGTGTGTGTTTGTGTTTGTGTGTCTGTGTGTGTGTGTACTCACCCTGGCTGTGGAAGGTGAAGCGTCCAGGAGTTTCAGTTTTATGAGCAAGGTGAGTCATTCTCCAGCAGCTACCATCAGCACTAAAGAAAAAAAGCACCTCAGTTAATTTCTCTTTTTTAATTTATTTGTCAAGATGTTTTTAATTATACTAATATTAGTTAATGAACATATCAATCACTTACTTCAGGTTGGCATAAGACAGATCCAGGTCTCCTTCAGTAGTTGGTGCAAATATGGCAGTGCCCACTTTCATTCCTGCCTTGTGGTTCACAAACCACTGAGCGTTGGTGGCAAAACCGACGATGTACCACTTGCCCGCCATCTAAAAGAAAGAAGGGGAGGAAGAAATGCTTTAAGGAATGAATCCAAGCATTTCTCTCATCATCCACATGTTGCGTTCTCAACCGACGTTCTCACTCACCTTCTCCAGGTTGAAGTCTTTAACAGGCAGGACTTCGGCGCAGGCGGCCAGGACGCACATCAAGGTGCCCAGCATCTTCAGCAGTGTGTTACTCATGTTTCTTTCTGCCTTTGTGTTCGAAGCTCCAGCAGCGGTGGGTGAAATTTCAGTGTGATGTGAGGTGAGGAAGCTGAGCAGGGGCTCCTTATATCCTGCAGACTCCTGCTCCCCCTCATCCCTCCTTCTGTCTCTTCCTCCTCCTCCTCCCTCCCCCCTAGCTTTTGCATTACAAAAAGACTCCCTGGCCCTCATCCAACGGCTTACAAAACACTGCAGTTACACAACTGGCACATGTGGATGGAAAAGGGGGGGTTGGTTGGTGAAGATGAACGACTGAAGGGAAGGAGGAGGAGAAGAAAAGGGAGAGGTGATACATAATGGTTTTTTTTAACACCCCTCTCCTTTTCCGTCGACTGTCAATAGTCAAGTGCTCAGACACACATGGACTATTGAAAAAGCTGTTAGTTAACAGTTCCCCCCCCCAAAAACAATACACTTACACAACCAGAAACACGATTAGATGCACTCCTGCTGAACTTAAGCATTTTCTAGATATAATAATCGCAGGACATATTTATTGCACTGCCAGCCTCTCTCCTGTGGTGGAATGTATTCACTTAAAAGTTCTGTAAAGTGTTTCACAGAATGGCTCGGTTGTTCTCAGAGCAACAGAAAACATCCGAAACATGGAGAACTCTTTTCAACTAAATTGTCCAGAGAGGATCAGAGTTGGAGAAAAAGCATCAAGTTAACTCTGTGAGTCAATAAACTCCCCTTGGTATAAAATGTCATTCCATATTAGAATTAGCTGGATGTGATACTTGCAGGAAATATGTTTTGCATTGATAGCAGTGATATTTAAGAACGTCACAATAAAAACACATTGGCTTTTTCTAAAAAGCCCTGATGGTGTTGCAGTTCAGTTGTTGTGTGCAGCAACAGAAAACTTTACAAATTTAAAAGAGGAATGTTTCAGTCTCCACAAGACATCAATGAATGACCGAGCTAGATTCATTTATTTGACATTGTATAACAGACATATCATGTTGCATCACAAAGACAGATTGGCAGATTGTCTGTGAATTCTTCTTTTACTGAAATAAATTCATTGTCTCCCTTTGTTTGCAGGCGAGACAGGCACTGACTTGCAATCACAGGGTTATGTAAGTAGCACACACACACACACACACACACACACACACACACACACACACACACACACACAGCACATGCACACACACACACATACAAAGAGGTGCTGTTGGGTGGAGCCAAGGGAGGTAACAAAAAGAGCAAAGAGAGCCACATTTGAAAGTTTTGTAACCAAACCCTTGTCGACCCCCTTTTGTGATTCCTCTCATCTGGGCTTCATTAACCCCCCCCCCCACACACACACACACACACACACACACCAGTCACACACCATCTGTGAAGTCTCAGACTAAGAAGACGAGATGGAGTCAACATGATAATGATACCTGCATGACAATGGCTTTTAAGCACAGAATCAGATGGTGGCAGACAAGACTCACTATCAATTGAATTAAAACTGAAAACCTTTTAAATTATCTGTAACTTCTGCAAGTGGTAACATGTTATCAATTTGAAGATCACCACAACTTTCGGTCACTTTTTTTTTTTCACTGTTGAAATGATGCAAAAGTCAGACAATCATGTGTTAAACTGCTGAAATGCTGCATCTGTCTGCTGCACAGCTCCGACTCTTCAACACGTGGGGACGCAGTCTGTGAAAAAAAGAAAAGAGGAGTGAACGGTTGGAAACAAAACGCTGTGTTGATGTTTTGCTCCTTCAATCGAGATTGAATAACGTGTTGTCGACAAAGTTTAGTCGTGTTTAGAGTGCAGCACATCCGCGGCCTGCAGGAGCAAACGTGAAAAGCCTTTTGGGGGAGGTCATGGGTGCAGGTCCTTGGTTTGAAGAGTCCTTTCTTAAAGGGCCGCTCTCACTCCCCCTCTTTGTCATGATGTAAGAGCCCATTAAAAATAATTGTGTTCATTCAGCCATTCCCTTTTCAGTCACTTCCATTATACTGTATAAATATCACAGTGCTGATCAAAACTTCTGTTACGGCTGCATGTGTTCCTGTTCTGTGTCCCTGCTTTTCTCTGGTCTCTCCTCTAGCTCCACCCTGACTAAACCGATCAGTCACCGGTGAGGTGCAAGTGGCCAGTGAACTGAGGTTCTTTAAAATCTCCTGTGTCTGGATCAGAAGAGAGGCTTCCTCTGCCTGTTCTGCTGGGCCCCAGTCTGGGATTCTAACAGTGTGTATTGTGTCGTTTGATGTTAATAAATCCCATGGTTTGGGCTAAAGGTTTTCTGTTGTTGATGCGTGTCCGTGGTTGTCAGTGACCTTACATGTTGGTCGCCACATGGATCCACATAATCATGGGGCGTAACAATTGGGGGCTCGTCCGGGATAGAAAATCCATGAGGTGAAGTAAATATTTGTCTCTAACAACCTTTTGTTTTAGATCGTGTCTCTAGATCAATTGTGGTCTTTGCTATGTGCAAATGCTTTTGACCGGGTCCTGTGTGTTTGAGAGCATCCTAATCATTTAGCCATTGGGCAGACTTGAGTCTTGCCACTTTCTTATTTTGCCTTTCTTATTTGCCTTTCTTATTTTCTATTTATTTTCTCTTGTCTCTCCTCTGGCTCCACCCTGATTAAACCAGCCAGTCATCAACGAGGTGCAACCGGCCAGTGAACTGTGTCAGAGGACGCCTCTAAACATTTTCATTGATTTCTCAGAGAATTATGTGTGAATCTAGATAAAAGGTTTGGTATCGATGTGTTCCATGTTGTGCCGGGTCCAAATAAAAATCTGCATCTAGTGGATTTAACAAATGGGGCTAGAAACCTGTCACGATCACTAAAGGGACTGTTGGGCCTTGTATGTAAAATGTGTTAAATCTAAAAAGAGTAAGTATTTTCGAAAGGAAACTTCTTAATGCTTTACCTTTGTTCCTCTGACACTGTTCATTCAAAGCCTAAAACCTCGTGAAGAGCTTTTACAACAGCAATAATAGAGCAGTAACATTTTATGATCCAGTAGCCAACAGCCTGTCCATTCAAACAACACATTATATCTTATCAGTTCCAATAACCTGTCAGATTCAAATCACTTCATTCATACACAGTATCATGTCATGTCTCATTGGCATTGTTGCAGAAGCATGAAACTTTGATAACAGAGCAATGCAGCATAATATGTACCGTATGTAATATATGAATCATTTGTTCATATTCCTTCATTCAGCCTCCAGCAGACTCCAGCTGTTAAGGGGCTGATCAGCATGTAACACACAGAGCTCTCGCACAGTCACAGGGAACACGATGACATGCGTGAAGTAAGCGTTGGGCACCTGAGAGCATGAGCAGTGAGTCTGTGAGCTACACTGACAACAAGTCTTCAATTTGTAGAGCATGGCCTTTTTCACATGTCTGCATGTTGAGATGTTAAACTGAAATCTTTCTCATCTGCCTCTTTTTTTATACTTGTACCTCAGTTTTATAGTTATGAGTTTTTTCTTTCTTTCCCTGATATTTGTTATTTCTTTCATATTTCATTAAAATCATATTTAACTTACTGATGACATGATCCTGGTCCACATTACCGCAATGGCCTAGAAAGGAAAAAGAAACAATTTTCATACTGTTACTTCGAAGAAGGTGAGGTGGGAAGTGATTTACTAAATTACAATATTTGAATCCTTAATATTCATCACTCCATCACTTATCCTACATCAAACACTGCTGTTGTTAATATTGTTTCACCCCAACCCTGTTGTGTTTTGTTTTTCAGGTGGACGTACTGTAGGTGGGGAAAGGGAAGAGGTACGCAAGCCCCAAATCCTGTTTTGCAGCGAGCTGCTCAAACTTGGTCAACACTGGCTCTGACAGGTTGTCTACAGACCTGCCTGGAAAGCACAAAAGCAAATGTTGTGTTATTATAAATGCACTTGTTTCTTTACATGCAGTGCAGTGTCAATTTAAATTAAAATATGAAACAAAGATCACATGGCTGAGGAGCCCACCATAGAGTTTCATGGTTATTTTGCCCCGTTTGTGGAAGAACATGACTGCGTATGAGCTGTAGTCCGTCTCCCCGATCACTATCTCAGTGTTCAGCTCTGGACGAGCTCCTGGAGGACATGAGGACAGGAAGCACGGTCAGACAGAGCGATGCTGATTTATTGTCACGATTAATACTGTGATAAAATAGATGGACCGACCTTTGAGTGTTAGTCGTCCCGGGGTTGGGGTGAGATGGTAGACCTGTAATATCTCCCAACACTGGTGAGCACTGAGAGGAGGAGAGCAATTGGCATTTTAGAAGAAATGGTAGAATTGGTACAATTGTGGTAAACTGTTAACGTCCTCTCTCTCTTTTTGTGGCCTCTGATTGAACTAGATTTCTACTGTTCTACCGGAACAGAGATGGATTTAAACATTAACATGACGTCAGCTTGAAGCAGGTGAGTGGAGAGATCAGTTGCCTGTTTGCCCCCTCTGCTGATAAATCGGGGTACTGAAAAGTCACAGTTACTGATTACACGTGTAGACATGGATACTTACTGTCGTGTTTTCGTGCTGACAGGACAGTGTTTGCTCGGAGGACAGAGGAGCGTGAGAGGCTCATGACTGTGGGCTCCACTCGGGTGCCATGATTGATCAGGTATGAGCATTTGGAGGCCGCGTTCAGCAGGTACCATATTCCTGTCATCTGCAACGCATTCAAGAATCAGGCAAAATGGATAGAAGATACATCTATTAAAGGTTCAGCATGTGGGAAATAAGCGGCATCCAGTGGTCAAGTTGCATATTGCAACACCTCAACCTCCCCGTCCAGAACCAGTGGCCGTCTGGTAAAATAAAATAATGTCCTTCATAAGAGCCCATGCGTGGTTTTTCAATTCTGTGCTACTGTAGAAACATGGCGGATTCAGTGGAAGAGGACCGACTCCCATTGTAGACATAAAGAATTCATTTCAAGGTTTTGACAACACAAGTATTCTTAGTTTTAAGTGATTATACACTGATTAAAACATTGTAATGAATATTGCATTGTATTTCAGAAAGTAGATCCCCCTGAATCCGACTCACTGCACACTAAAGCTTCAGAGAAAATATTTGTGAAGACAAAATAACGCTCAGAGGCTTTCATGTTGCTCCCTCGCAATATTGACACAATTTCACAAGCATGTCCCCATTGCCCCCCCACCACCACCACCCCCACTCTAATCCATATTATAGCAGACTCTTATGTTTGAGGCTGTGGGGAAGAAATTGCCAAATTGTTTTTCACAAGCGTTCTTGGATTGACGTGTGCAATTGGTCAGCCCCTAAAGAAAAACATTTTATAACTTTATAACATAGGCTTGTATGTTTGTCTATTTGTATGATTGTGTTATCTTGGTACTGACAAGTGAGAACCAGAATCTAACTGTGTGTAAAGGTCAGGCAACGGCACTGCAGTGAACTGTTTATTGTGGAGCTCTCACCCTGCTGCTGCTAATCCACCGGGAAACTACCAGCAGCTTTTCCAGAAATATTTTTCCGGCATCGTCACACAACATGGAAAATAATCATGACCATCAGTGATAACACACAGTCAAGCCGGTTTCTTACCCGCTCTATGTCTATGTTCTCTGCTGGTGGGGTCACGTCAACAGACTCGGCCTTTGGCTTCTTGGGAGGTCGTCTTTGGGGTCGTGGTCGACTCTTAGCCCCCCCTACAGCCTCGCTGGACCCCCACAGACACACACACAACACAACCATAGTCGCCAACATGCATCGCCACACTCCAGCCATCCTAAAGCACTGACAGTGATCCGCTCCAGAATTAGACTCGTGGTCCTGTACGATCGCTCGGCTTCCTGTGCTCTTACTTCTAAATACTTTAACTTGTTTTTTTCTGTCCCTTCTGTCTCTGTCTGCTCTCTCTTCTATAGCTGCTTTACTCAACCTTACACACAGACAAAGAAAAACAGACAGATAGAAGGAGACAAACAGAGGATGGCCTGTCATGTTAAATATTAACTTGGTTTACAGGCAGAGATTTGGTCACACTGGGATTTTGACGTGTGTGCATCTGAACTACAGGGGGCAGCGTTAAATTCAATAATGAGTTTAATTTCTAACAAACTCTGCAGAACAGTAAAGAAAAAAAACACAGATTCAAAGAATATTTATTGACAAATTATCCGTTGGGTCTACTCGATTAATAATACAGACAACACATTTGGATTTGTACATGTGGCACCAAAGCAGCAATATTTTGTTTTGCAATCTCTACAGAAAAAGAGGTCCTCTTGTGTATTTTGACCTTTTTCAGACAAATCAAACGTTTATAATTAAGCTGACATTTTTTACATCAATAGATTGGCCTCTTTGTCCCATTCTAACATGTCAAGTTTATGATTTACACACAAAATTAGAAAACAGTGAAGTCTGTTATCTTTTTTCCATTTTGGATTGAAGTGACTGTTTCATTGTTTATTTTCACAGAATAAAAAATATATTTAGCAAATTTATAGTCTTCTGGAGTTCATATAATATATATATAATAATAGTTTTTTTTCCTGAAACTAGATTATTTCCGTTAAAAAAACTCCAGGAAATTTATTTACACAAAAAGCTAAGAATTAAAATTTCACCCCCTGACCTGCAATGGTCAAAACACTGAAATCACGTCTCTCTGAAAACTCTGTGCCTTGATTTTCCTTTGACTGATGATGAAACATATGGAGGTGTGTTTTCAGTGTTTCATGCAGTTTTCCCCACAAATGTGGTTTCCTCTGGGTTTAAACATCAGGGCCTCACTGTTGATGCAGAACCGCTGACCTGTTGGGTCCGGGCCGTCATCAAACACGTGTCCCAGATGGGCATCACACTGCACGACGCACACAAACACACAAAAGGTCAAAACAAAAGTACTAAAGTGACGGTTGTATTTTCAGAAAGATGAAAATGCAAACCTCAGTTGCTTTATTAAAACTGTATTCGAGCAGCTGTGCAAAGTAAACGCAACTTCAGCCTCTGAGCTCAGAACGCAACTCACGTTTTTACAAAGGACCTCTGTCCCAGCACTGCCCAGGCTGTTGTCAGGGCGACGAAAGATGGAGGCATGGCTTTCATCCCGCTCCCATGTGCCGTGAGCCTCTTTGAATGCCGGCCAGCCTGTCCCCGAGTCATACTTAGCCTCTGAACTATCAAGAGGGGAAACAACCTTTCATCAACACGCATGCATTCAAAGAATTTTCAATTATATATGAACTATAATAGATTGTAGTCCTTACTTTCTGAAGTACAAGCATATGTAGGAATAAAAACTGATGTAAAAAAATCCCTTTAATGCTTAGGCACAAAGTTTTACCTGAAGAGTGGAGATTCACAGCAGACACAGTGGTACATTCCCACTTCATTATGGTTCAGGTAGATCCCACTAAAGGGCTGTAACATATATGTTTAATTAGAGTGTTATAGGAACAGGCGCACATGACTAATAGTTGAGTAGCAGCAAGATTTTGTCATGAAATTTGTGTTGTGCTCTTAAACGTATTGGTTTTGTGAGAACGACAATAAAATGGCTACTTTATTATTCATAACACACCAAATGTTTGTAGCTGCAGGTAAAACTGGTCTCAGGTCAGTAATACACTGATGATCAAAGTCCAGTTTGCATGTCAGAGTGAGATAGCGTTTGTTTGACCCTAATTCCTGTATGTGCCTGTTTGCGTGCATGAATTCAGAGCACATGTGTGCCAGTGGCATGAGGCTACATTAGGAAACTCACCACCTCCGTCTCTTTCTCTCTGGTGACCACATATTGCTCTGGGGTGAGTTTCTTCTGCCAGTCAGTGGTCTCATCGTAACGGGTGAGGGAGTGCAGACCTGGGAATGACATGTGGGGGTTTGCATGTGGACTTGAAGACTATAGGAGGTGCATTTAATCAATAGGTTCATAAAGCAAGTGCAAAAAAAAAAGCAAGTTAACCACCCATCAACAAAACATTAATACAATGTGCACACAAAGCCCACAACATCAGAACCTGGGTTTGGAGCCAAATTGAGTAAATGTTCATTATTACATTAAATTGGAATACAGGTAAAACTATCATAAGAAATTCAACTAACTTTGTAAGTGACAGAATAGAATTGGTGGGTCCCTCACCACCCACCCCCCCCCCCCCCCCCCCCCCCCACCCCCGTTGTTTACTGACACCACTGCACAAGTAAGAACCTGCAGCTGCCAGTTTGTTATCACCCTTAAACCAAATTGCGCATTATATTTCAATGTCCCTCATATTCCAACATCCATGAGAAAACCACAGCATGGTGCACCTGCAGAGATTAGCAGCTACAGTAAGCTGTGAACACCCCCCCACCCCCCACCATCCGCCACGACCACCACCAAAGAAAAAACAAACAAACAAACAAGCGCCAAATATGGAAACCGAACGCTACCGTGACATGTGGACACAGGACGGAGGATGAGCACCGGGATCCTCCTCGGTGCCACCACGGATCTGGCAGCAGCAACGAAGAGACGAGCGACGAATCGGGACATGATCACTGCTGCTGCTGCTGCTGCTTCTGCGGCTGCTGTGTCAAGTGTGAGTCTAAAGTCAAGATCCAGTGAATCCAGCGAGAGACGAGCGCACTGGCTGCGCGTCGTGGGGACTGTTTGCGCGCAGGTCTGGTCTGGTCCTCCCTCCGGCTGCTGATACAGGACTCCTGGGTGACCCGGTCAAAATATAGCTATATAGGTCAAAGTAGACTGGGAGCGTCGCTTTTTTTTAGTGTTTAAGTGCTCGTATAGTGTCGTAGGTGCGGTAGCTTTATGGCAAGACACAAAGGATTATAAAAAGTAGACACATGGGCTGTCATAAAGGGATTCGAGTATTTGTGTTAAATATTATCTTTCACAGAACGTATGTAGTTGTTGTTTTATTTTATCTCGTTTAAATGTTTGTAGTTTTAAATGTATGTATATGTCACGTTAGCTGGATCCTTTCTGTGTTGAGCAAATATCTTCTGCAAAGGGGGCTTCACAAAACATGTTATGATATCTCCAGTAGAGATTTTGACCTGTTGTCACTGTGGCTGAGCACGTTTCAGTCAAAGGTCATGGTGACGTCATATGAGTCGAGAAAAATAATATTTATGTTGACTGAAACTGCAGAGATGGATAGAGGCAAACAGCCGGAGGATAGTTGAACTGTAATTAAAACACTGATAATCCTCAGTGGAAGAACTGAAGGTCAAGTAAGTGACTTCAATAGAGAAGCCTCATTCATTGTCAGACAGCATTTTCCTTTTGGCTTGTTGATGCACCGAAATAAACAACTGACAATTACTCCATTGGTTTAATGGTATAAAGGTGAACCAGCAATTCACATGCAATACAAATTAAATGACTGGTCACATATATTACATATTGTTCTGATTTAGTATTCCTGTTATATATACTGGTACTGCACAGCAGCAGGGGTATTCACTGCCAATAGGCTTCCAGGCCTGTGCATGAGGTCCACTATGAAGCGGCTGGGCCTTGATAAGCGGCCGTCGCTGGAGGGATCCACACTGAAGAGGAGAACCTCATTCCAAGCCCGGTTATACTCGCCCCTAACCAGTGTGCAGCTCATCCCGATGCAATCAGCCAGACACTGACAAAGAGGAGGAGAGTATGATTACCTGGAAATATAGGAAACTAGCGCAGGATAATAAAAGAGGGACAGTCATTTTATATGTGGAGCATGGGGAGAATTTAGAGGGTAAAAGAATTGTAATACCTGCAAAGGCGGGAAATACAGAAGGGTAAGAAAGATGGAAATGAAGAAGTTAAAAACTGGCATAGTGGGGGGGGGGGGGGGGGGGGGGGGGCTGACGATTCTGTGTGTTAACTATGTCGGTGGTACCTTGAAGAGAAGAGCCCGGTGGCGGTAGATTCCTCTGGTGATCAGCCCGATGGGAATAACGTTAGACTGAAGCTGGAACTTGAGCTCACTGAGGTGCAGCACCCACGGGAAAGTGTGCAACTTCTCCATCTCCACTGCTCCACCCATGGCTTTGCTCACCATCCTTACAACCACATCCATGCACACACAACCCATTACAATTCAGAAACTCCGAAGTATTTGGTGTGCAGAAAGTGCATCTTGTTTTCATTCATTTCCATGATTCTGGAGATTTAGACAATGATGACTGCCAATGATTTAATATAGGATTTTCTCTTCCTAGTGACATCTTTACATGTGTTGATGATGTGCAAACTGCATTGTTCCATTACCTGGCCAAGGCAGCACACTGCTCTCGTTCATCATCCAGCGAGAGGATGGAGTCTTTGGTTTCTTTAACAAGAACCTGCAAAGAGACGTCCTCCACCATCTTCCACGGTTTCTCTGCAGGAGACACAGGTTGAGTCTCGTCTTCCTGTTGGTCACTCTCTTGCTTCTTCCTGTACAAAGAGATGGTGTATTTTCAAAAGACATGTGAGCCAGTGTCTTTAAGATAAAATGCATGTTGAAGGTGATCAGAACTTTAAGTTTATGACACTATACATAATTACGGAGGCTAAATGTTGAACACACATGGCAACAAGTACAAAATTACAAAAAGAACAGATACAAAAACATTGCTGTGAAGATAAACTATTTTATTCTTGTCTTCCAGCGGCTGAGAGTGTTGATGTACCAGCTGAGAGGGACAACATAAACACCAGCTGCAGGGGAGACCATGGTGAGTGTGATATTTCAGGATTGTCTTGCTTATTGTTTCTGTGCTTGTTTTGTTTTTTATTATAATATTTTCCAGCTGTGTGATATATTTCTGGATACAATTTGTATTTGTATTGATATATGTAGTAAGTTATGCGAGACACCATGTTGCCTCATGAGACATAAGAATAAATAAAATATTGATTGAATAAAAAAAAAAAAAACTAGAACTTGGGTCACACTAAGCCATGTATGAGACTGCAGATGGATACAAACCAGCTTGATTAAGAATGCATTGGATGCTGTGTGTGTTTTCGTGACGTAGGGAGGCATCGTGGACATGAGGTACCGAAAGGGGGAATGTGAATTCATCCACATGTTAAAGGCCTTAGTATGACATGCACAACCTTTGGGTTTTTCTTATTCTGTGTGTGTGTCTCAGTCAACATTATGTAACAGCACATTCTGGTGCATCTACATTGGTGTGGCTGTGTATGTATATGTTGAGAAGTCCAGTCCCCTCGACACAAATGCTCCTTCACTCTGCCTGTGTTGCTATCTTAAAGAAAAAGGGATAATTTACCCTGTGAGGCCACACTATTGGGGTACAATGAAGGCAACAGGGGAGAGGGGGGGGGGGAGAAGAGAGAGGAAGAAAAGTAGGGCACTGGATTGGAGCAGACAAGGGGAGGGGGAACTAACAGCCACAATAATTGTATTGACAAACTGCATGGTGTGGCTGGTAGTGTAATGGTCCTCTAGTGGTTGTGTTGTCGCTCTGATTAATTTAAGTTTAGGTAATTGTAGTAGTTTGGGATTGCTGTGTATATTTTCTAAATTCCAAACTTAACTGAGAGCTGGAATGTAATTTAAACTGAGGTATCAAATGGAAATTGCATTGGCATTGGTGTGTTAATTACAGTTTGTTTCTTATGTATGCGGGATGATTTTGTATGTGGGAGCCATCCATAATAACCTATTAGATGTATGTCATTTTAGTACAAATTATTGAATCCATCAAAGCATGATGTTGTGACATTGGACTCATACTCTATCATTGTGTTGACAACGATGATGGGTCGTTGCTGGGTGACTGGCTGCTTAGAAAATTCCTCTAATGTCAGAATCCTCTGTCCTGCATGAGCCTGAAAGATATAGAGAGAAGCCATGTTGTTTTTGAGGTCATATGTTAAAGATAGGGGGAACAAAGAAAACCAATAGTCTCTTGCTGTGATCACATTACAGATAGTTGTGGTTCTAAAATAAAATCAGGTGGTAACTTTTGTTTATTCAACTTAAATCTACATTCCTTGACATGACTTCTGTAGCACATAAACTGCAACAGTGCACGCACCTTGCCGGCATCATAGAAGCCATCGCTGACCACATCAGTGGAGGCCAGATGATCTGTCAGGCTGTATTTCACAGACAAGTTGAACTTGAGCAGGCTGATCATGGCCGACTTGCTGAAACTGCTCCTGCGTTTCACTGACTGGTTGATTTCCTGAAGCAGTTCTACAGCTCTGAGACACACAAAAACCCAACAAAGATTCAGAAACTTACATAAGAAACCGTCCCTCACGGTATATGTGTAACCACATTTAATACTGTCCTATACTGCCACCTACTGGTTTATGAAATTATTCAGGGTTGGTTCTGCATTTCTATGGTATTGCTGAATTGTCCTAGTTTACACTCATAGTCTGTCATATCTTTGTGTCATTGTTATATTTCAGAGTCTTACCCATATTTGCACATCTCCACAGTGGTGGGCTCATCACTGGCACAAACAATTACTGCCAAGCACGCACTCTGTAGCACCTCCTTGTGATAAGATCGCAGCAGATTGACCAGTGGCTGAAGGCCTCCTGCACTCAGTAGCTATGTGGGACAGGGGGATGAATTTTGAGACTCACGAAAGCATATAAAAAAGGACAATTTATAAGAAACTATTGTTTGTCATGAGTGTTTTTAGTATTATAGATTTTTGTTGTGGGTTAAGTAAATAAAAACGTAGAAAAATAACTGATATTTCCTTTAAGCACCTCTAAATTTCATTGTATTTTTGTCTTTCAACAAGGCAGCATTCAGAGAAATTACCAAATCATTAGAAACACACAAACACAAACCTCAGCCCTATCTTCTTCATCACAGGCCAGAGCTGCCAGACACAGTGTGGTGTTGACCAACACCTGTGTATCTGTGGACTTTAAGGGCTCCACCAGAGCCTGTATGACTCCATGTGACAGAATGCTGTGGCGGATGACTTCCTTTTGTGCCATGTTGCAAAGCGTGGCAGCAACATTGGCTACCGTCTTCGGACAGCTTCTTTGGAGCTGCTGGACAAGGATCTCATGGCCTCCTGCCTCGTACGCCGCACTGCAAGATACCATAGACATGTACTGGAGATTTACTTTGAGCCTACAGAACTGGCAAATGCAGTCTCTCACGTTCATATGTGCATACAACATAGCTTTTCTGCACTATAACTGTATGTCTGGAACACATGTAGTCACATATATGTGACAACTAACATCAGGAGTTAGGATAATGAGGGATTGCTGCGTGGGAGGTAGTGTTCTGAGAACTGAAGGAGACAGTAATATTGAAATATGAGGAAAGACAGTGAGAGATGATGATGCAGAGAGAATTTGACTGGAGAATAAAAATGTGGAAGAGTAATGGAGGGGAGTGAGAATCATGATGAGACAGATGAAGCATTAAGTCATTTGTGAGATGGTGGAGTGAACCGTTACATTTTAGTGCTACCTCATCCTAAGCCTTTTTATTTTATAGACTACAAATGTACCATTAACTGTTTTAGACATTTGGAAATATGCTATAATTTGAATACAGCTTCAATCACACAAGTATTAATTGTCTGGTTCGTTTCAGGTAACTTACTGTGTAGGAGTAACAAAAGGGATAATGGTGTGTATATACATGCTCACAGCTTGTCTATGACTCACATTGTGCTGAGGTGGTTGTTATGCGTGAGGTTTGCAAGGACATGGGCTGCTGCCTCTATCAGCTCCACACTTTCACCTCTCAGCCCCTTTACCAGTGCAGGGATCCCACCTGAAACACAAATATATATCGAATTCATTCTTTATCGTGGTCAGCGTTTTGATGATATATGCTGTGTATGCAAATGTCGACAGTACGTACCCAGCTCTCGGAAGCGCTCTTTACTGGCTAGGTGGAGGTTCATAGCAGTCACAGCATTGCAGGTAGCTGTTTTCACGCTGACGTCCGCCACAGACAGATAGTCGACCAGAACCTTCTCCACATTCTGCTCATGGAGCAGTTTTCGAATTTCAGCTAAATGCACACGCCCACACAGACACAGCATCATTAATATAAAATAAAAACAGCTACAGCTAAGCGTTACAGCGCTACAGTTGAAAAGATAAAAGAAATGTATAACCTCTTACAGCTCTGCGCAAGCCTGGTTATGCATTTAACAGCATTGGACTGGATTTCTGGCGAGTTGGGGGTGAGAAAAAAGTCCATCAGCGTGGTCAGGCCTCCGCCCTCGTGGATCAGCTGCACACTCTCACTGTCATTCAAATAGTTAGCTACTACATGCAGCGCCTCAGCATGAAGGTCACTGACGTCCTGGAAGACACAAAAATATAGTTATGAAAAAGGTATTTCATTCAACAACGATAAGCAATAACAGCCAGAATAAAATCAATTAACAAAATGAGATTTAAAAAAAAAATGTATAAATTAAAATGACAAAAATAATAATAGGCCAGACATACAGTTATAGTGCATCACAAACTCGTAGGAGAACAGCAGGCTGTTCAATTTATATTTTGAACTGATTTGGGTTTGAGTTTGTCAGGACAGTGGTTTTTAACTGTGATTGCTTTATCATTACAAAACTTTGGAGCAGCACAAAGACATGCATGTTTCCACCAAAGAATTTGTTCCTCTCACACACAGACGTACCTTGTTATTAAGGATTTCCATGATCTTCTCGAATCCCTGCTCTTCACTGAAGGTATGGCATGTATCTTTATCAGTGGTGACATTCATCAGCGTCTCTAAAGCCAGACGCTGAATGACAGGGAAGTCCGACTTCAACAGCTCCAGAAGTGGAGGGATCCCGCCCAACTCATGAACCGCCACACGACACTGGTAATCCTTTAAATATACACACAGTACAACAGAGGTTAACTTTCTATATTTTACAAATCAATCATGTATTTATTGGCTTTCAAGCAGCAGATAAATGTAACTTTTACTTTGAGTCACCTGAACTAGGTTGAAGATGATCTCTACCGAGTTCTTCTGAACATCTGGGTCTGGACTAGACAGAAGCTGAATTAAAGGTGGTAAGCCATTGTTGTCAAAGATCTGGGCCTTACATACAAAATCCGGCGACACGGAGGCCAGGCACAGTGTTGCAAACTCTTGGACAACACTATCCTCTTGAATATAAAAGAAAACAGTGAGAAACATATATGGGTATGTGCTACATAATCATGTATGTCACAAATAATTAGATAAAGGACATTTCTATTTGCTCTGTTTTACTGTTGCTAATATTCCGTGAATATCTACTTACTTACAATCAAAATGACTCACCTTCAAGTGATAGTCTGTCGATAATCGATGGAATAACGTCCATTTTTTTAAGAGCACCCGTAACATCCCCTTTCAATGAAAACAATAGACAAAGTTAATCACTCAGTAACGACCAACCCATGAGCCAGTCACCCAGTCTGTTAAACCAACAAAACTCTCAGTTCTGCAGCCAGTCAACAAATCATTCAAGAGTCAATGGACACTAGATTATCAGGAAATTGTAATGTCCGTCAGCCAATAGTTACATAATGTATCGTAAGCCATCAAATCCCTCAGTAAGCAAGTCTGCACTGATGACGTATAGTGTCTGACGCACCATTGACAGCCATGGTGCCCAGGGCCATGATGGTGTTGCGTCGGACCAGCATGTTGTTGTGAGCGATGAGCCGACAGAGAGGCTCCAATGCACCAAATCCCAGCAGAGAAACTTTGTTCTCATCTCCTAGCAACAGGGGGAGACAGTGAACAGGAAACATCAGCACACAGCTTTACTGTGTGAGTGTGTGTGTGTGTGTGTGTGTGTGTGTGTGTGTGTGTGTGTGTGTGTGTGTGTGTGTGTGTGTGTGTGTGTGTGTTTGTGTTTGTGTTTGTGTTTGTGTGTGTGATTTGTCAGCAGTACCTTTCTCTGCAAATACATAGATTGCTTCAGAGGCTTTAATAAGGATGTCCTCCTCTGGTGAACTCAGCAGCAGAACCACTGTTTCTGGGGTTTTGCCTTCTATAGGAAGAGCCTCAAACTGTGAAAACGAAGAGGGGTGCATCATAGATGTTTCCAGGGTTTGTGCAGCTTCAGTAACAGTAACTTTCAGTGACAACACACATTAGACAGGAATAGAAGGCTTTCGTTATCAGTATCTCACCTGGTCCTTGGACGGAGGTTCACACTTCTTCGCTTTCTTCCCCATTCTACGGCCACTTTAAAAAGACCAGTAAGGACAAGCTCAAATCACAGCAGCGGTACTTCCTAGAGGCACTTCCGGTGTCAACAGAAACTGCCACTGGTATGTAAAGGCATATGCCTTTGATCCCACACTGTTTGGAAGCAACTGCCTTTGTTGTCACACTGTTTAGAGGCAGCTGTCACAGTTGCCACAAGTGTTTGGGGGCACTTCTCACTGCTGCCACACTGTCTGAGAGCAACAACATTTTTTGGGGATTTATTCAATGAGATATATACTGGTTTATGAAAATGCAAACACAAACAGCAGGTTTTACATGTGTCAAAGATTGTAAAGCTATTGTAGTAAGGTTAAAGTGACTTTAATATTTTTTTTAAACTTTGAAGTTCACATGGCCCGAACATTAATGACAAATTAATAAGTGTCTCTGTTGGCACCGGAAGTGCCTCTACGATCTGCCGCTGCCACGACTTGAGCTCTCACAAAAAGACACTGAATTAAAAAACATACAGGTCAACACCGGGTTTATTGGTTAGCTTCGGTTAGCTTGCAGGGAGGCTAGTTGCTCAATACATGCTCACTGGAATTATCTCTATAAACTGCAGTCGTGGATGTTACTAGTTCAACTACATAGCGAACCAAACAACGTGGCTTGACAACACAAAGTGGCCGATTGCGACTTACCTGTGTTTCCAAACGAAGGGAAATGCTGCTTTATAGTAGTCAGCATGTGAGCCGAACAGAAGAAGCAGAGGAAGTCCAGTGTTTGGGAAAAGGAGGTTGACCCCGCGTTGCTAGGCAACCGTTGCTACGTTGGGCTAAATAGCTAAAATGTGAGTTTCAGCTTCTTTAGCTGTTACTGTTGTATTGGATAGGTTGATGGTTAATGGTCTTATAACGTTGTAGACTTTAATTTGTAGATCAGGTAAAGTTGACTCCCATCATGGTACAGTGTGTTTTGGCAAAACTGACATAGACAAGTAACAACGTTCACAATATACAGAATATGTAGACAGTACAGTCCAATTTTACTTTGCTTTTGCTAACCCTAACCCTAATCAAATTATATACAAATAAAATTACATTAAATATCAAAATATGAGCTCTACAGCAACAGCAGCACATGATGAGTATCCTGTTCATATAGCGAGGCACTGACATCTCAGCAGTGTGAGCAGAAGGAACAGCACAGTTTGCACCAGAAAGCCAAAGTCCTCTAAAGATAGTGGTAGAGTGGGACACCATCACTGGGCAGCCTGAAATGAGCCCATGATTAATCTCAGCTAAAGCAATCCATATTATGGAGGGGAGGGGGGGGGGGGGGGGGGGGGGGGGGAGTTGATATGCAGGTTATTATTCTAATGCATGATTAGATGAGGCAAAAGCGAACATGTGCACACACAAACACACACACACATGCACACTTATATGCCCACCTGCAAATGTGGTCTGTCGCTGAAAGACAAACCTTTAAAGTTTAATGACACCTTTTATGGACAATTAATTTGATTGCCCCACAAGGCATGAACAAGTGTAATGACGTTTAATATTATATATTTGATTTTTATGAAAATTAAAACCCAATTTGGCTCCTTTTTTATTATGGCACTCATAACTTACTCATTTAAAGAAAATCCTTGAGAGGTGACACAGATATTTCCACTCACCCTTGTTCATGGTGACCCACATTGTCTGTAAGTCCAGTTTCAGAAGGTTTTGACTTGACTTGCAGACAGTGAGGGTCCCAAAGGACAAGAGTGCAAATATTTTTATATTAATATTTAATATGAGCAAGTTGTGAGTGCCGTAATGAGAAAATAGCCAATTTTCCCTTTAATTTTCATAAAGAACATATATAAAATATTTCATTTCATTATACGTGTTGATGTCCTTTCGGGCAATCATTTCAATCGTCCTTAAGAAGTGTCATTAAAACTTTCAACGTTAATCTTCGGCCTTTTTCCTCCAAGGACTTGATCACATGAACGCAGTCAAATGGTAGCCATGCATTTTACACTATATTGTGAATGTGAATTTACATGTGAATGCAAATGTAACCTGGTCTTATAAATAGGCTTGTGCGTGCTATTAAAAGGCAGAGAAAAGTAGCATAGGCCGTGTGGAGGGTGGGGGGGTTGCAGCGAATCAGCGCTGCAGACACTGCAGAGCGCTCCGGCTGTCACCTCCCCTCCGTCCAGCTGTCATCTGACAGCGGCACACATGAACCTCAGCGCCGCTGCTGCTGCTGCTGCTGCTGCAGACGGAGCTGGTCACCCGCGCATCCAAACACCCGCTCCCCGGCGTCTTCATTCAAACGGGGGCAGCAACATGTCAGGATACAGCCGAGTCTCTGCGGACTGACGCGTAGGAGGAGAGCCGCGCCGCTAACGCAAGCTGACGTTTAGTTAGCCTGCAGGCTAGTGGCAGCTAGCTGCCGAGCGGAGTGCTGCTTTGTGCCGTCAGCTCGCTAGCGAAGCGAAGGTCGGAGGGACTCACGTTAGCTGGTAGTGCGGAGCGGGTGCAGTTCGCCATTCGGCTCCATTAAGGTGTCATTTGAATGGTTTGCTTGGATGCTGCGCGACATTTTGTTTTGCTCGTGTCACCCCGCTTCACGTTTTTACCGTTTCATGCGTTTATTAATTTAACGGAATTTAACGGTTGATGTTTGGCCAGCTAGCTAGCTAGCTAATCGGCTATGCTAACGCCAGCTCAGTGAGAGCTCGCTCGCGGGGGTGCGGAGAGCTCCAGGCGGGTCAAGGGAGAGAGGTGACTTGTGATGTGGGCTGAGGGAAGCGGCGGTCTGTCAGGCGAAGGACAGCAGCAGTATTAACTCAAACACGTTGTGTGTGTTTCTCATACTAATCCTCGTCGAGGTTCAGGGGCCATAGCGTCTGTCAAGCTGTGTGCGGGGCGTTGGATGAAGGAGGAAAGAATCGGGGCACTTTGATTTGCGAGCAGGCTAAATGAACAGTGTCGGTGTCGCTGCATCGTGAACCGGTGGCCACCGCGCCAGCTTGAAGGGGAGGAGGTCACTCTGTTCAGATTCTCGCACAGACTGCATCAACCAGCCAGTTTGCTTTAAGATGGCTTCGGCGATCAGCATTGCCGCATCCATTGCGAGCAAGACGAAGACCAAGAAGAAGCACTTCGTCGCTCAGAAAGTGAAGCTCTTCCGTGCCAGCGACCCTCTGCTCAGCGTGGTCATGTGGGGAGTCAACCACTCGGTGAGTCATCTAATCCGCATACTGCGATTCACAGTTATGTCCCCCTTCATCCTGTTTTTTGTGATGTGCCACACGAAGCGTTAGCTGCTTGCTGTCATCTGTCAGCTGATTGACAAGCACTGGGTGACATCTGTCCAGCTGTTTGGCCTCGGTGCTCTCACCGTAAATGTGTGATTGGCTGCAAGGGTGCTGGAGTCGTACAGTAAATCATCAGCTGTGTTGTGTTTTATTTGGTAAGCTTTTTGTACTGTTACAACTCCCATGATATTAGGGTTGCCTGATGTTGATGTGTGTGTGTGTGTGTGTGTGTGTGTGTGTGTGCGCGCGTGTGCGCGCGTGTGTGCGTGTGTGTGTGTGTGCGTGTGTGTACATAAAGTGAACTCTCTTTTTTTGGCTTCCTGTTGTGCACATGCAGTATAAGCTGCTGGGGCTATGTGTCATGAGAGAGCAGATCTTCCCATGCAAGACAGCTTATCTCTGCTCTCTGCTCTCTGCTCTCTTCCTTTTGCTGAATATTTGCACTGGGCCAATGCTCATGTGTAGGAGAGAGGGAGAGCAAACTTGGCAGGCGGAGGACACACAAATGTTTCTGGCACCAAATCCCAAGTATTAAACATTTTAACAAATGTTTAACACACATTATTATGACACACTAATAGATGGTGCTCGATCAATGGACTCGGGCTGTATTAATCTCTGGGGCTTTCAGTTCATTCACTCTTGCACTCTCCTTCATCCTTTCTTCAGTAAAAGCCAGCCTGTTTACTGAAGGATTTATCTGATGCTTTAATTTGAGGAGAAGTGCTTTTGAATATATAAACATGGGAACGCAGATGAAAGTGGGCAGCGGCCTGCAGTAAAAACCACTGCTTTTAAAAATGTGTTTGAAATTGTTCCTGTGGCCTATTAGTGTAAACGATGACAACATTACAGTTCACGTAAAAGAGAAGTATTGGCCCTTAGATACGTGGTGCTTCTCTGCTTTCTGGCTTTTTATTCATGTCTGTCTGTGGTTGTCCTCCTAGATTTGGTTACATGTGGCTGTGTTCAACACACACGAAAGAGCACAACCAGAAGTGGCTTCTTTAGCAAATTAGGAATTAATTAAATTTAAAACATATAATAATCTGACTAGCTTCATAATAGAGGTCCCTTGCCCATTTATATATATTTGGTATTAAGTTAATGGCTCACATTTGATGTGGTTGACTTATAAACACAGAGTGAAACTTTCTCACTAACTGGCCCCAGTAAACATCACTACAAAAGCTTACCTTTCTGTAACTGTATATACCATGTCTGACATACTGGTTTTAAACAGGTTATTTTGGGGCAAACGATAATGATGCTAAACTGCATCATTTCTTTCGGTTTGTTTGAAAAATGCGGCCAATTTTGCTCTGGTGGTTTTCCTAATTTGGGCTCTGTTTCTTCATGTTGCTTTGAAAATTCAGATACAGTAATGGCCACACCTCTTTAACAATTTAACAGTGTTATGAATTATGATTGGAGTTAGTATGTTTTGTTTAAACCCATATCTCTATTTTAGGTAAAGGAATCCAAGGGTATTTCATGGATATCAGTGTGAAAGGTGCTTAAAGGTTCAAACAGAGGCAGTTGATGGATTACACAGCGTCTGACCTAATGTATATGAGGCCAAGACGATTTAGGGCTGAATCTGAATCTAAGCTGTAGTCTGTGATGGATTACAGTCACCTGGCTGTGGTGTTAAGCCTGGGGGGGGGGGGGGGGGGGTAAAGCAAGGTACACACCAGGTTTGCCTCTATGCAGTATTTAGTCAATTCATTTTACTTTTTAAGTGTCACTTGAAATGCGGATGAAAGCTGAAGATTGCTATCAGCTTAACGCTCATCTGAGGAAACTCAAATCCTTTCTTGAAGAGACCCAAAGTGAAACTGACATTGCTGGTTCTGTTCCAAAAAAATTGCCCTGGAACAAACATTAACCATTTTCCATACACCTTTGTCATCCTCGAGCTAAATGTCACTGCCCGACAGAACAGTCCACGAGCGAGTTCAGAGGTCACGGCAAGCTCCGACATGTCTGTAATAACAGCAGGACAGAGACAGAATGTTTCTACACAGCTGAGATTTCAACTAGGAAGTAGAACTGACTTTAGAAGAGAGCATTTATGATTTATGAATTTCAATGAAACCAAATCTAGATGACGTTATCCTGTTCTGATTGTAGTTTGTTTCCATGGGAGCTTTCTTCAATTTTTTCAAAAAGTAAATGTTTAACTTTGTTAAAATCATGATGCTTTCAATTTCTTAGAGCAACAGCTGTAGCAGATACAGGTTTGTCCAAACCCCAGGATTACAAATTCAGATTTAAATTGATTACCGTCATTTAGATCATCTATCTGTGTCCATGCATGTCCAACAGAGTAATATGTGCAATCTAGGGTCCTATCACAAATGTCCTCAGTCTTATTCATGTGTCTCAGAACTATGAGGCCACTGACTTGCAACCATACAAATCTACATGTTTAGAGGATCTACATGTTCAAACTGTTCTCCTGGATTGCACAACAGAGCAGGGCTGCCGCCAGCACATCTCCTTTTTTATCCCTGAGGCTACCTCCTCTGCTGTTTTTCTCATCACTTGATAAGGTACCATTGGGCAAAAAAAAATTGACATCCCCTTGCCAGGTCACTACTTGGAGCCATTCTGTTACTGCCAAATGTCTACAGTTTTGAGTGATAATGTAAGGTTACTTTAAAGCATGGAGTTGGCAAAACTAATATTAACCTGTAAATAACAGGGCAGTTTAAAGAAATAAATAATAGGGATGTTTGGGGAATGTAAGTAGACTGCAAAGGGAACATGCAAACACATGAACATATCTACAGATTCTCCATTGATACATATATTCATCCACAACCTTTTTTTTCAAGACTAAGATAAGATTATGTAAAGGTATATTTCATGGGTCTATCATAGCTAAATGTAGCCTTTTTTCTACATCTTGTGGTTAATGAAATGCTCTGTGTATGAATTGAAGTTTTTGTCTTTAAATACATTTGTAAAAAAAAAAAGACTTAAACGGTCATGTGCAACCTATCATCAGCACTTACTGTATAAACAATAATAATAACAATAATTTCAATTTATACTTCCACCCGTGTCTGCAACTCTGTGCTGACCCCTCAGTAGAGGTCTGTGATGACATTGTTGACCTCATGGACTGTACGCATAACAAGAGCGGTGACTGACCGCAGAGGTCTCCAGAGCCATAGGCACTACCTCTACCGGGTGAATGAAGCAATATGTTTTGTATGATGAGTAATATTGACTACCAAGAAGTACATTAATAACTTACACATTTTTATGCCCCAGGGCGTCATCAGAATTATTTTGTGTCTGACAAAAAGCCAGGAATACATTATCTTGAAATTTAATTGCATGACTAAAGGTGTGTGGTTTGCTGAAAATAGCCTTCTCTTGACACGTTGCCCATTTTGAGTTAAATCCTTATACATTGACATTTTACTTGCGTCCCTCACAGCCTAAATAGGTTACACAGCTCATGGTTTTACATAAATGGATTGAGGCCAAAGCTAAAAAGTTGTTTTTTTTTCCAGGTGGAAATCTCAATTTCAAACACCACTAAAGCTTAGAGGTTTGCAAAAGCTCAAATCTAAAGAGAGCCTGATCAATCTCAAATTAATCACAAAAGCATTTGCTGGTTTTTAATCTGCATGACATCGCAAAATAGTTCTTATAGTTTTAGTTATTTATTTTTTCTTTACAGTTGTCTGAAGTTGATAATAGAAGGTCTACGTCTACATTTCAGTAGTTCACACAAATCCTTGAGGTGTTGAAATGTACTGCTGGAGTAGAAACATGTCAGAATTGTCACAGTTTGAGGCAAGTCCTGTGTAATCATAGCTTTGAGTATACCAGCTCCCAACCTGCTGTTGTATGTCACCTGCTCTTGTCCTTTGTTAAGACAAATAATGTTGATGATACCCTCTGGTTTCATATTATCACAGGCCTAAAGATACGGAAAGTTTTTGCCCTTGGTTTTAAAGTATTGTGCCACTAAAGTGACATAAATATATATTTTTTATATTTTTTATATATTTCACTAATATTTTTTATTTTATTTGGGGCCTTCTTAGGTTTTCCTTTTGTTTGTCTTAGTTTCGCTCCTGTATTTTTTTTGCCTCCATTAAACTCTCCCCAGCCTGGAGGATCATTCAGTTTTCGTGTCATCCTGTCCATGCTGCTCACTTTCATCCCACGCCCTTCTCTGTCCCCTTTCTTTGCTCAGTCCCACCTCTCTGTCTGATTCCAAGTAGCTGAGTCTGGTTCTGTGGATTGCATAAGATGGGTTTTTTCTATAAATATCTGTAGGAGTGACGTACAGCTCATGTGTGTGATGATTATGGGTGAGGAAAACAGAGTTTTACATCTTGGCACCCTCAGGCAGTGGCAGATAAAGGAGCTTCTGGAAGTGACTTGTGGTTTGTTTCAGTGCACAAACCTCCAAACAAAAAATGTTCTTCTGTGTTTGCTCCTGCAGTGATGCAGACATACTGTATGCATGCACATTGTGTTTGTGTGTCCTTCACCACATAGTCACTGTTTCATGGCACACTCCTTATTGCGATGTGATGCATGTTGCCTCATGCATATGTGTTTGATTCACTTGACATGACAGGCCATATAGTATCTTAAGCCTGTTTGTTGCACAGTCAGTCTAAGCCACTATATCCTTTAATAGCTGGCCTTTCATAACACAGACTTGTGCGTGTGCATGCGTGCGTGTGTGTGTGTACATGTTGATTACAGCTATAATGTTACCTATTTCCACCTGATTGTCATTTTTCATTCACTGTTTCAACATGGATAGAAGTGTGACTGCTACAAAACAAATAACCTCTTTAGGATATGCTGACATTGTCCTCAAGATTTTATGTTACCATTTTCCCTTCCCCATACAGATTCTGACATGTGGACTTTGTATATCGGCCGATACAGAGAACAGATGCAATAACTTATATAAGCTATTTTTATAGCTGTATGCTGCTAGACCTGTTTGGAAATTATGATTACTATCATTTATGTATGGCCTGGCTCAGGTTAAAAAGCAAATGCATACAAAGAATGAATGGCATAGAACTCCTGTTATTATCTAGTTTGATAGTCAAATAACACAAATACATAAATAAATCTAGGATACACTATTATTTCTTTTCAACAGCTGTTGAATTGCAGCCACTGCTTCTGAAAATAAAAGTAAGTTGCGCCATCCCGTGAAACTTATATATGGGACATCTCGCCATTTTACCTGTGGGACTTTCCAGCATGAAATATTTCCAAAGTGGTGACAAATTGTACACTATATAGGTTTGGTTTACCTATACAGTGTACCATTTGCTCTTTCTCTCTCTTACTCGCACACACACAGATGTAGCATTCCATTAACCTTAACCACCTTTCCACTTTTATCGTCTGTGTGTTTAGCCGACCTTTCTTTGCTGTGGCTGTGAGCAGGTGGAGTGGGAGTTGGGGCTCACGCTGACACTGAAGTTTTCAAAGGTGTTGCACGGAAGGTTTGGTTCTTTTCTGAGGGCTGATCAATGTTTGTGGTTTAAACGAAAAGATATACACAAGTTTTTTAAAGAAATTAATTCAATACATTCAGGTATTTTCCATAGTGTTGAGGTATTTACAGTCTCGGCTATCTTGAGACACTGAAGAAGCCTCTGGGGAGACAGCCAATATTTTGGGGCTTCCGTTGTAGACAGCGGCAATCCTGGCCAAGATTCTGTCATCAGTTTGCCGTACAGTGTTGACAATCTGAGTAGTTTCTTCTATCACACAAATCTAACTTTCTCAACATAAAACACAAACAGCGATGCTATTTGTAGTGGTTTTATGTCCTGAAGACATTTTTGCTAATCTCTAGAATGCAGATGCATTGAAAAGATGATAGTTGATTTCGGTTAGTGTGTTCTGTCTCTTTTGCTCTCTACAGCAACTGGTTACCTGCAGGCAGATTAAGGTATTTATAATTAAAATATATGTTTTGATCAGTTATTTAAATCAGTCTCTTCAATACGTCGTTGTGATTTTTTTTCAGTGACTCAATCAAAAATACTAATAATAGGGGCTATTCCATTTTGTTCAATGCATTCTCCTTCACATTCTATTTTGTATTCATTCCTTTTTTATGGACTAGTCAATGAATCCCTGACCCACACACCCAGACATGAGTGTAATACTGTGTTTAGGGCTTTCCTGTTTAAAAGGGCTTCTGGGTTCTGCCCTGTATGTCTTTATCTGGATATTGTTAAAACTCGGAATTGTCCTGGGATTCATAACAGGTCAGATAATGATGTAATGGCCTCTGTTAGCAGTAAGTGAAAGGTCAAGTGCACACTCAGTACAATCTACTGCAGCTATATGTGACCTTTAACGCTCACCGTCTTACTGTTAAAAGGTATCTAATCTCCATTTAACTGGGTGTATCTATGCTGTGTATTATTATATTTGTGGTGTACCAATATCATGGTGTGGTCAGGAAGTATACCAGATATATGGACAGTTGATTAATGCTCACTGTTTTCTTTGCATCTGACTCATTCCTTAAAAATGTTTGCATGTGCGTTACTTGGGAAAATATTTCAATATGAATGTCGATGAGTTTACAAGCTGTCGCTGTATAAACATACCACCAAAACAGCTGCATTGAATTGATTGCACACTGCAAACCCACTTTCCTGTCTAATATATTTACAACCCTATTTACACTGATCATGTCAATTACATGATCAGTCAGACTTGCTTACACTTTAATTAGAGCCACTTACACTCTAATATCTTGTAAATAGGCTTAGAGGAAGTGCGTTGCAGTGCACCATTCAGTCTAGGAGTTGTTTCTTCAAAACACGTCCCATCACCCCCACATAATTGACAGCTTGACGCTTTAACATCTGGGTAATGGTATAATATGACTACAAATATTAATGCACAGTACACTTAATTATGCTTTTCTCGCCCCCTCTCACTGGTATTCGCCTTTTCAAAAAAAAAAAAAAATTGTCCATTCCAATTGTAAGTAAATCCAAATTTAATTATTTGTTATGCCGGGCACATAGCATTGTGAGCACATACTATTAAGGGTGGAGCATACACATTATATACACCAGTGATATATAAGTAGGCCATGCAAGCATCTGGTTATCGTATATGTTTTGTGCATCATACCACGTATATACTATATATATATATCTATATATATATATATATATATATATATATATATATATATATACACACCAAACCTTCTTATTCCACACATGTTCATGCTGAGATTATTAGATTTTTTTATTAAAGCAGACTACAGTTCCTGTTATTCTCATCAATGTTGGAAATTGCCCAGAACATTTGTCTTGATAATATTAGTAAGAGTGGATTCACTGCAGCAGAGAGTCTACATGATCAATATCAAACAAAGATATTATCTGATGATATTGATAGATTTGTGATCTTTAACTTTCACAAACGAAAGTACTTTACAAGGGGAACTGGATATCACAATAATGGCTTTTTACACAAGGAACATATTCTAGTTGTAGCTTGAAACTCCGTAACTATTTTTATAGTGTCCTATGTTATCAGAAATAAGAGAACATAAAACAGATGACAGTCTTAGGTTTCCTGTTCATTGGAAAATGTCTCCCTACAGGCTTTATATCCTGACGGCCTGTCCTATTAGTCCTTTAAAAAAATATATATATTTCTAGCTTTGGGAGGTGCTTACTTCCTCTTGCTTGCACTTAATAAATTACCCAATCCTCTGTAGTGTTAAAGTTGCTATAGTCTTTGTGCTGTCAACACTATAAGTGGGCTGTCATCTACAAAGAGCAAGTCATCTGTCTTTAATTTTTCTGAGAGATAACACTGCTGCTGACAGAGCATGCTGTCTTCACCAACTTCCTGTCTAATGGAGCAACAGCTCACACTTGCTTCACTCTGGGCAGGAAAACCAGTCCTTGTCACCATGGAGACAAACAGGAAGTGGTGGTGTGAAATTTGTCTGCAAGTTTGATAGCTGCAGGAAGATAAGCAGATACGGTGGATGCGTCTGATTAAACAAAACTAACAGATATAAAAATTGACAAGACCTCAGCAGATTAAATAGGAGCACATGTTATTTAGTGTGTGTGTGTGTGTGTGTGTGTGTGTGTGTGTGTGTGTGTGTGTGTGTGTGTGTGTGTGTGTGTGTGTGTGTGTGTGTGTGTGTGTGTGTGTGTGTGTGTGTGTGTGTGTGTGTGTGTGTGTGTGTGCGTGTGTGTGTGTGTGTGTGCGTGTCACGCGCCATTGTGTGAAACACAGCTTTGTTGATTAGGCGACATCTCGCCACTGAGTACCCAGAATGCATCTGGTCTATAGCATCACTGTGACGTCAGTGCCTGTCACACCAGGACACAAAAAGATACTCAAATATGGCATCTGTGGGCCTGTTCTGTCACTTATGCTCTCCTCTCCAAATTTTTGGTGCTTTTTTCCAGCTATAATTTATTTTATTGTGTCAAATGTTTGTCTTTCTTTGTATTTATCTCAGTTAAATATCAGTCTTAAAAATCTATTCTGTTGTTAATCCTATCAATGATGCACAGTGATGCTATGTTCTCATCCTCCTTCTCTGTCTCTTCCGTGGCTTAAAAGCTTACATTAATCCTAAAGAATATGTAAAGTCCACAGACATTGGTTTGAATCGTAACTCTCACCTCTAGTAAGACAATGTTACAGTGGTGTAGACAAAGTAAACAACGCTGCTCTGATCAGTGGATGCATGTTTGTTGAGCTGAAGTTGAAATAGAGTACGAAGACAGATCATTGGTCAAGCTTTTGTTTAACATCACGTGTTAAGCAAGTTTTTTTTTTTTTTCTTGCATTTTATTCACTTAATTAAAGAAAGCTTTAAACAATTTCAGGAATCTAAGTGTTACTGTTAATATTCATTAATATGCATGGTACAATAACTTGATTTAGAGCTCAAGTTTCAGTTTAAATGATAGCACAAAAGTCCATAAGACACCAACTCTGCAAGTGAACTGATCAGTCAGAAATCTGGGACCAGTTCACACAAATAACCTCTGAGCTAAACTCCCTCCTCAGGTTTCCACCGGCCCACTCTTATGTTTATGTAATACATGGGATAGAATGAAATTACCAGCACAAATACTTAATTACCACTGAAATAACAGTGAAATCAGTGACAGTTTTACTTCCCTTTGTGAAGATGATAGCATGTTGTGTTAAAAATAGCATCAATCCTATCCTGTACTCTAAGCACTCTTTTTGCTGGCAGCCTCCAAGTAAAGCAGATTGAGCTGGCTCTCTTTTGAAATCACAACCAATTAAACACGCTCATTACCCAAGACAGGTTCCAGTTTGCTGGCTAAAGTGGTTAGCTGAAAATCTCCTGTCAGACAAACCTTTAATATGCCCGACTAGTGTTGAACATGGGTTTGGCATAAGCTATGCGCCTCCTATTGAAAGACTTGATAAATACAATATGTTGACATTGGATCAAAGGAAAACCATGAGCATTCATGCCATGGACATGTTGAAGAGGTGGATTGATTGTTAATATGGTTGGGAGACCAATGCCGTAATTGAATTTGAATGCCCAGTCACTGTGGGAAACAAATCCTCTATTATAGTTGTATTGAAAACATAATGTCCATTTGTCGTCTTCTGTCCTGTATTTTCTTTTTTTGGAGACACTCTTACAGATATTGTAAATGATTTACACAATGAACAATGACAATTATTGAACGACAAATTCTCTTGAAAGTAACAGCCCTAATAGAAAATCCTCAATATTTGTTTTCGGAGTGTGGCAGACGTTAGCAGTGCTGTAAAGAGCGATTAGTTGCGCAATAAAATAAAGAATGGAGAATAATGTGAAATTATATATCATTATATATAGCATATATTATTATAATTAGTGTTTTTTTATATTGCACAGCTCTATTTGTGACTCTACTGTAAAGAGATACACATTTATTTTGTGAGTAATACAGTCAATCAGAGTTTGTGTTTGAGTTTCTGCAGTACACCTGCAGTACAAATGTGATTGGTGGAATGACAAGTTATTAATAGACTGAAGCAACCTGCCAGCCTCGCTGCCTGGAGCCAACAGCGACTACGTGAGCGCACACACCCATTATGTGTATCAAGCTGTGCCTGACTCATAATAAATGTCAGGTCTATGTATTACAGCTATGTGATGCATGGTCAGCTCCAAATGGAAACTCCTGCAATGCACCTTATGTGTCTTGAAGCCCCACTGTTCATTTTATTGTATTAGGTTTATTCACTATCGTCATAGGTATGATTCAAATATGCCCTAAGACGTTAAGCTCAATTTACTCTTCAGTGATTCTTCTAGTCATTTTCCTAACACTGCCTAAAATGTCCTGATTGTGGTTGTGACCGATGTGAGTATTATATTGATGTGTTCTCCATGCTGGCCTCAACTGATTTTAAAATAAGTTTTCATTACCATCATCAACATAAAGAGAAACACTGATTATATCTGCTCTCAAACAAGTGAGACACAGTGTGTGTGTGTGTGTGTGTGTGTGTGTCAATAATGGCCTGGATCAAAACTTAACCTTTATATTTTGTCATCATATGGATTAGGCTCTGCTGCTGCATTTACAGGGAGTCATCTCACTGTTGATCCCCTGATCTTCAAATTTTGAAAAAATTTCCTGAGGGCCCTAAGGCTATTAGATTCCTAAGCTCTGGCATTTTAATGTGATGTGATTTCAATAAGGTCTTTCTGGATAAATCACTGATCGCTCCCTCGTTCCTTTGTGTGTTTTCTTCTGCACAGATAAATGAGTTAAGCCATGTTCAGATTCCCATCATGCTCATGCCAGACGACTTCAAGGCGTATTCCAAGATCAAAGTGGACAACCACCTCTTCAACAAGTAAGCTCTTTTTTTCACTCTGTTTTATAGGAAACTGTAAAATGTGTTTGTCCACAGCATCTCTCAAAATGTCACTTGTGATGTCTTGATTTCTTCTGTGTGCGCGCTCAGGGAGAACATGCCCAGCCATTTCAAGTTCAAGGAGTACTGCCCTCTGGTGTTCCGAAACCTCAGGGAGAGGTTTGGCATCGATGATCAGGATTTCTTGGTACGTCACAAAGACAGACAAGCAACATCACTGCCTCTTCTTGGTCAGATTTCGAGTTTCTTTTTGTCACTTTGTACTCATCAATTGGTGTCAATTGTCATACAATCACATACATTTTCTGTACCAAATAAACTCAGCCATTGGGTACTGCTAACACACTAAACACTCGGAACTGTTGCAAAAACAAATTTGATCACAGTCTTAACTTAGAAAGTATTGCCCCCGTTGCTCTTTTTCCTTTCCCTCTTTTGTTTTAGCCCACTCCTTGCCTTCCTTTCCTTTTTCCACTCTTTCCTACTAAATCCCCGTTTCCCAGTGCAGCCAGTGAGTTGGCAGTACTTGGAGGTCATTGTGTCCCAGTTCAGTGCAGCTGTCCTTCTCACATGTTTACATCAGGGTTCGGCTGGCTGAAGAGAGTGGGCAGTCGGGGTGTTAAGACAGCGGCCAGTGCTCGAGATTGCTGTGACATTCTCGACATTAAACCACTTTATTACACGAGGCTCGAGTCACATTGTGGTCAAAAGTTTAATTTGCTTGTCCATTTTGTGACCTTGCTCTAAAACCAGCAGTATTTCTAATTACACTGATAATATTACTCATTACAGCCAATGGGCGCCACCAGCTGCAAGCCTGCTCTTTTGACAATATGCACCAGTAACCTTTAGTTTTAATGAGATGCAAACATATTGAAATTTTTTTCTCATATTATAATAAATGCATGGCAGCGATTTTCTTTTTTGTTGCTTTTCATCTCTGCCAGCCTCAGGCACAGGGCCTCTTAAACATTTTCAGCCTGTGACAACAGCACTTCAGTGTTCCTCCAGCATCTGGACTATAGGTGGATGTTTCCGTTTTTATGTTTTTAGGGAACCTCCAGAAACAAGACTGGAACTAATTCTGGGGTCTGAACACAAGAAAATTCATCTTCACAATTGTTTTAGTATGTACCCTCAAAGGTTAGCTCTCACTTTGCAAATACAAGCAATTAATGCTAAGGGTTGACAAGGGGAAGGGGGCGATAAGGGCAGAGGACATCGGGAATTCTTGAAGAATGAGGCATTGAGCCAGGCTTGTTGGATCATGTTACTTTTGAGCTCCAAAGTCTGGGCAGCAGCTGTTTGTGTCTGTGTGAAGCTTTGGATGGGCGGCGGGCACAGGGGTCAGAATTCCATATGTTTAGAGGGGAGACACAAAGAAGCAAGGACAAGCTGCAGCGTGAGATTTATCCAAATTACATTGGAGGAGTGGCTCTGTTAACCATTCACCTAATTAAAACATGTAATTTCACCATTAGGTTTTTAATATTAGAGACCAAGCTGGGTTTTGACAGAAGAAATGTGCATTTAGTGAGACAGACCATTAATATAAACTAAATTACAAATACATCTAATAATTCATGAGGTCAAAAAGTGATTGAAGGCTAGAGTGATATTTCCGTGTGTACATACATCCTGATTAAACTCGTTATTGTTTCCTTTTTGTCGTCTCTCTGCATGTTTTCAGAACTCACTGACACGTAGTGCTCCCTTGAACAGTGAGGCCCAGGGACGGAGCGGGGCCCGCTTCCACACCTCTTATGACAAACGCTACGTCATCAAGACCATCAGCAGCGAGGATGTGGCAGAAATGCATAACATTCTTAAGAAATACCATCAGGTGATTACAATCCATGTTATAAAATAATATGTATAGAAATTAAACTCTTGATTCTTCCATAAAATAGGTTTCGTGGGTCTTTGTTAAACTCAAAATACTAAATAGAATTTGACTGTATTTGACAGTCTCTTAGGGGAACCACATGACTGCAGAGACATTATTTTACTGTCATTATCTGAAGGTAGTTACACAAAATAGGATTATCGGATTCACACATAGAGAATTCAAAATTTACAATTTAACTTTCCAGTTGGAGTAAATGACAAAAATTGTCAGGTTACAGATTTGTGTTATTTTCTAAGACTCCAAGGTGATGTAGTAGGTCCTCTTTTGTCTGTTTATCACCTTAGACATGAATGATAATCCTTGCTCTCTTTTACTAGTTCATTGTGGAGTGCCATGGCAACACACTTCTGCCTCAGTTTCTGGGGATGTACCGACTCACAGTGGATGGAGATGAGACCTACATGATTGTCACACGCAATGTTTTCTCCCATCGCCTCTCTGTCTACAAAAAATACGATCTCAAGGTAGGAGGAGAGAACACATCAAGAAAAGAAGAGTTATTAGAAAGTATTTAAATGGATTAATTTATTTCTGTTTGTTTATTTAGATTTTCTATACAACTACTAATTCGATTGACTTTAAACTTCACTGCGTTTTTTGTTTTATGGATTTGTGGTTGTTGAGAAATGTTAAATATAGACGGTAGATAATGTATACAAACTACACAAACCATCCAACTGATGTGTCATGATTGTCACTGATTGACGACTGTCATAGGACCAGAGACGTTATACAGAGGGAGCTTAGCCTCTTCAGAAGTCCTGGAATAAAAAGTCTGTAATGGTTAAGATGGAGGTTACATGACACATGTCCTACCCCTGTTGAAACAGCCACTTGCCTGTAAATCAGGGAAACAGAGAAAGTGCATAGTTGAGGTCATCCAATACACTTCGAAATTTTGCTGGTGACTGAAAACCTTTTAAGATGTTTGAATGATGCTCTCAGGAAAGTTAGGCCAAGCAATTGTCCTCTACCAGTACTTTGACCAAAAATAATCAAAATCTGAAGTATAGCTGCACCGCACCTGTCCTTTGTTGTCCCCCACTCTGACAAAACAATACAAATGTGAAAAAAATGCCTTTTTGTTGCTTCACAGGCAAATATTTTATTAAAGCATGTACCAGTTAAGTCTGACTTTTTAACAGCTGGTCAACTGAGGTTTGGTTGTATGTTTAACATTAAAGAAATTAGTCATTGAGTAATGAATGTTCTTAAACAGGTTGTAGACAGACAACCTGTCTCAGAGCAGAGTAAAGCCATTTTAAGCCATGTTGCGCCTCGCCTGCCTAATTGGCTGAGCTCCTGTGTTCAGGCATGCACAAGGGTTCTGAGTATCTGCAAGAATGAGTGTAAGAAGGGGGGTGAGGGAAAGGACTGAAGCAAGACTTCCCAGTGCCCTGAGTAACAACTATAATGGAGAGTAATTTCCTTTCTTTCTTTTATCTAGGGTTCTACCGTGGCAAGAGAGGCCAGCGACAAGGAGAAGGTACAGACACCTGTCGTGAGCAAGGATCCACCTTACATACCATACATACTTAACACAAGTTTAAACATGGGCGTAACTTTTCACTGTATGCTTTAAACAGGCAATAATACAATACTACTACCACTAATAAAGCAAAGTGCGTCAAACTAAAAGCAACAGTTAGAAACGACACAAATTTACAGATAAATCAGAAGAGATATGGCAACACAAACCTCCAGCATGTTTTGAAAGTGTGTCTGGAATATTTTAGGTGCTCGTTCCTCACCTTTCTCTCAGAACTGAGAGTATCAATCCGCACCAACACCACAGCGTTGCATGTCAACACGTAAACCACTGTTTCCAATTTTTTCCTTGTGCACCCAGTGAAACTACTACAAAATTAGGACATTTAATAACACTGTCATTTGAGCACATCAGCATGTTGCTCAATGGGCAGCTGGTTCAGATGGAGTCGAGTGTGAGTTCACAAGAGGATCACTTGAGGACATTTTTCATTTAAGGAACAAGGGCGGTCTAACATGAACACGAAACTTTGAAACTTTCTCCCAGTTAATTTAACCACTGATGTAACATATAGGAAATGAGTCCCTTGAAGAGCCATGTGGACGATTCGAGAACGAGAGAGAGATCTAACTGTTTCCAGTGGTTTCAATGACCAACACAGCTTCAAACAGTTCCAGCCTCACTGTCATCACCCAAATGGACCAACCAACACAACTTTGGTATCGGCTTTTTATTTTTCCCCTTTGGGTGGGGATGACAGTAGCAAAATATCCATCTCCTTCAGTTAGCACCTACTTCATCACCCCATTCCCTTCTAGTCCCTGCACGCTATCTGTTTCTTTAATTTGCTTCATCCCCTCTAACCTCGCTTCTGCTGTGCCATCAGTTCCCCTGCTTGCTGTCTTTGTGTTAAAGATTGTGGGTTGTGTGTGTTTGCGTGTGTCTACGAGTGAGTTGGTTTTATTCAATCGGATGTGGTCCCATGATGACTCTTTTCAGAGTTCTGTGTATGATGTCTTTTCTTTGTGTGTGTGTATGTGAGGTATATATAAGGAAGAGATGTTGTGTGTCTGACGGTGATGGTCATATTGCTGTTGGTATGTGTGGTTGTTTTGAGTTTGTGGCTCACATGAATTGCCGCTAAAAATGATCAATCAAAAAAATCTAGAAATTGTATGAGTTAATAATAAGAATGGATATTTTGGCAGATACAGACAATATAACTTTTAGATAATTGTGCGATGAAAGTTGTTGACAGCGTCCTTGAACACTGTGACACTGTTCTTTTGACCTGTTAGCTTTGCGTTATTGTAAGGGAATGGTGTCCAGAGATATATTTTCTTTGTTGCATGTCTCCACACGTTGCGCTGCAAAAGTCTGTCTGACCATGAAAAAGTTTTTTGTTCCATAGTTTTGACCCAGAGGGGTTTGAACTTTCCACTAGATTTGACAGGGGCTTGATCGCAGGGCACCGTGCAGTGAGGCATGGCAGACTTCAGGGAATCCCCAAAGAAGTTCTAGCCTCCTGTACATGGAAGAAGAAACAAAACATGAGGGTTAAAACAGATGAGTGGAAACATAAAGCAGCTGAGGATTTAACACACATGTGAGCCTACGTCGGGACTTGTCTGCAGCTCAGCTGTGTGTGAAACACCATTTATAGTAGAGCAAAATATATTAGCAGTAACAGGATAGGTTGTGCCAAGCTAACATGAACAAAGATTTAAATTTTTAAAGACTCACAGATTAATACTGTGCTTTATCTTTAATTAAATGCAGTTAATAACATTATATCTGATATGATAATTACCACCATGAATGAATCCTTCACTGTTTGTACTTACACACAAAATACATTCGGTGATAACATACTTCTGAACGTGCACACACGTTCCCCCCCGACTTAGATCAGATCTCAGAGAGACAACTAAGCCACAGACATGAAAGAGAAGAATCTGACATGTGTCTTGTTCACAGAGTCCTCCTGTTGTTGAACTGCGGTACGGGACATTACACACGTACACCCTGCAGCTGGCCACTAAAATAAAGAAGCGGTTTTATGGTGCCAAATGAAAGCGGGAAAATAATGTGATTTGTTCAGAAGCTACAGTGTATGTGTAAGAATTGTATCTCACACACACAGACACAAACAACAAGCATGGCAGAGCTCTCTCCTGACTGCATGACTGTCTCCCTCTCATGCATGTATCTGCATGGTATATGATGTTTTTCTGCATCTTTTTTGAAGTTTCATGAGTTTCGAACACATGCCGACGTGTATGATCACCAGCCCCCCCCAATTCTGTTGCACATCGTGGACATGTTCTGTTCTACCCACATAAACATGTTTTTTTTCTTTTTGATAAAATACATTTTGCCGTTCTTGTAGCTGCTGCCTCAGGGTTTTGACAACTTTACATCTGCAATTGACTTTTTCGTAAAGCATTTCACCAAGTGAATTCATTTTATTTATTCCCATATTATTTTAACTAGAGGCCAAAATAGGTAAATTGGTCTCGTTTAGGCCCATCAAATCAAACAATATTATTTTATTTGTGTTTACCTTCAAAAACCTGTTCATGACGCTGACCCACAATTTAGCATTTAGGTGATTTGTGTGTTTGCAGTATTTTTATTTATTTATTTATTTTGTGACAGAAGCATATTGCTGCCATGTCAGAAAAAGAAAATTGAATAATTTTATAATGTGAAAAGTTCCTACCGTTATAACCAGGTATATTCATGTTTTTGCGACATACAAGTTTTAAAACGTGAGACATTTCCGCTTATAATGTGACAAGTACATGTGTCGTAAAAACGTGAAATATCTTCCTATAGCTATAAACCTTTCACATAAAACTTGAGATATTTATCTGTTTTTCAAAATGTTGTGGCAGCAATATATTTCTGCGGTGGAGGTTGTGTTTGTATATTATGAAACAGCTGCTGGTCTTTGGTTTGTGAAACACCACCTGTGTCTCTGGTCAGTAGCCTGTATTGTTGTTTTTGTTTACTCTCCTCTCTCTCCTCACACCAGCGCCGGCTGGTATCTCCGTTGGGGGCACGTGGCTTTAATGTGTTGGTATGACTGAGTGTGACGTGCCTTGATATTTTATTAGTAGAAATAGTCCCACAGCTGAATAGATGTTCGGCAGAATATAAGCTCCTATAGTGCAAATTAGTTTACAGTTTTTTCCTTGCTCTGCTTATTTCCAGCTCGTAGTGGCCTGAGAGTACAAGACTGATTCCTTTCTCTCCACGTCATAATACCAGTGTAGGCAGACCAGAGATAAACGTCCACAAAATACAACTCATTCATTTGGACTTTTAGTTATAATTTTTTAGGGGCTTTAATTTTAGACTTTCAAATCTTATTGATAGATAAAATGACCATGGAAATAATATAATTACAAAAACCAGTGCATTTTCTTGACATTGCTATTGTGAAGATGTCTAAGAATTATAAAAAATCTATACTGATCATACGGATCTTTTGCGTTGATGCCCTTTCCAACCCTCTATCAATTTGAAAACAAAAAACAAACAAACAAATTGTGTTCTGTTACATTTTAAACACTTTGCCTTTACTTCCAACTTCCTTCCTCCCTTCCTCTCTCCTTTCTTCTCTCCTCTCCTCTACCCCTACCGTCCCTTCCTCGCTGACCCCTCTTCTAGCAGCCGCCCCAACCAGAGGATGCGCCCCCGCGGCCCAAATCTGGTAACGTTCAGCAAAGGCTGCAAACACTGCGGATTGCCACGCGCTTTTACTGCGCCATGAAACACGTAAGAGATGTAAGAAAACCAGGGCTCATATACCAGGCATGATCTATTAAACCAATATTACTTTATTGATATTTATTTGTACGGCCGAGAATTTTTGTTTCCTCGTTTCCGCACTTTTCATCCATTTACAGTCACCATTTGCTCAACTTGTCACAAAGTTCATCTTTAGTTTTGCCGGTTCTATTTTTGTTCCCACCATTCACTCAACGACACATGTATCTGAAACACTGGAGAGCAACAAGTGAAAGAGTCAGGTGGCGGAACTGATGGGGGGAGGGGGAACTGCGTGGTCAAAAGAAAAATCAGGAACCAGAGATGGAAGATGAAAATACTCGCACAACTAGAAAGATGAATAATGCTCGAGGGAGAAGTTCTTTCTTTATGTATTTAAAATGTTTCATGGTACAAATTGATGAGCAGATGATTTAATTAACAGAACTGTGTGCAAACTACAGCTGTCATCGAAACAGGATAGACATTTTAATTTGGCTTCTTATCCAATGAAAAACATTTAATGAAGAGTTTGAAGATTCAAAAAAAAAAGTGTATATCCTTAAAGCAATACTAGGCGCCCTGAGCGATTAAGTGGTTTTCATGTAGAGAAAAACAAAGACTATCAATGTCTTGAGCTGAGCTCTGACTGCATAGTCCGACTCACTGAATTGAAACACAACTCACTGGTTGATATTACCCATGATCCCCGGCTTCCTGAACAAGAAGAGCTGCTGGTGTAACCAAAAATGTCCCCACTGAATATCAGAGATAAATGCAAAAATGTTGTCGTTTTTTTTCTTTGTCTTCTAAGTCTTTTTAACTGATTGGCCACTTCCACACTTCTCACAGGAGATCGTACCTGCTCATCAGTTACTCAGAGCAGGTGTTCAGGGTGAGGAGTGGCAGTGAAAGCACCAAGAACTGTTTTCCTATCAGCCATTGGGAGACACGAATTAAAGAAAATATATATTTTTGAACTGGAGGAGGATTTCACCTGTCACACAGCTCTGCACAGCTGCAACCCACTCTCCTCTTCTGCCTGTCTCTATATATATATATATATATACATTTCTCTTCCTCTATTTACTACCTAAATGTAGTGCACCACTCCCAGAGTCGAGGCACAGCCTAACAAACAGAATCCGATTCATGACTGGAAGTAAGCACATGACATAATAAACCAGTTGGAACGACTGTCAGGAAGAAAAGACAATAAAAATGGACCTGTAGAGCGGTGGATGATTGTGCGAGTGTAAGTTGAGGTGACAGATGTGGAAAAATTCTTTCAGGTCAAGCTTTGCTCTTTGCAGTCAGACCGACGCTGCGTCCTCGTTTACTTTTTCTGTTGCTTTTATCTATATTCAGTCTAGGCAGTCGTTCATGCCATATTAATTGCAAATTGGAGGTCTATGTCTGTGTATATATATTTCGATCTATATATGTGCTGAAATCTCCTATTTTAATGTGAGATGTCTTCTTGTGTTCATCTGTGTAAAGTTGTTTTCTGTATGTGTGTGTGTCAGTGTGTGCTCATTGTATTGCTGTTTATGTGTCGCTGCTCTTCTCCTGCTGCCATAGAAACACTGTAGTAGCTCAACTGCTGCTGCTGCTGCCCTGTTACCTCATTTCCTGCTCTCTTTTTCCTCAGTGACTGAGAACTAGGCCCTGTTCCCCCCCTCATGTAACGCCTTCTTCCCTCTACAGGCTGCTAGCAGTGTTGCAGCAGCCTGGTTCAGAAGAGTGATTGATAGTCCCAGTAGATAGACACCTAAATAGGAAACGGCTTTGCTCTAGTTGTAGGGGAATATCTGTCAGTGATATGCTGGCTTTGTAGAGCAATATGAGTTTTTATTAGCTGCAAATCACAATCTGATTTCTGAAAAATCAAGACGTATAAACGGAGAATATACTCTGCATCGAACCTGATAGAAAGTGGATGCTCCTCGGTGTCCAGCCCGGTGCCAATAAGGACGTCTCATGGCTTTGAGTTGGACATCTTCTGTTTTTTTTGTCTTGGCACAAAGTGTATGGATCTACAAGATGCAAAACAAATCTTTAAAACCCCTGTACATTGTAATTTTAACAATATTAAAACAATGCAGTGCATCAGATGGATCTGTGCCCTGCTGTGAGCATGCTGCATGCTGGTTGACACAGTCAAATCATTTGGCTTGAAAAGAGGTCGGCCGTAGTTTGGACAGAACTGCCTGTACTCTGTTGGCCAACTCATTTTAACCAGTAATATTTTGTGTTTGGCTCAATCAAACAGGCTTATCTAACAAACCACAGGCTCAAAGCCTCATTTATGTTATCTGGGTATTTCAACATGCAGGATTGCCTTTATCAGGAGGATGAATTTAAACACACTGCTGATGTGACTCATTACTGGGATCAGAATTAATCTTTGTTATCTTGCATATTGAAATACCCCCTGATTAACAATGTTAAACAAGGTGATATGCTGTCTTTTATGAAATAACATTTACAGTTTAAAGTATTCTGGGGAAAAAGGATGAAGGACACTGATGCTGATATTACCTTCATGTGAAATATTGAAATATATTTAAGGATTCAAACTGATTGGAGGAGCTGACACAAAAATTGACACTTGACTTTGAGCACCAGAATTCTTGTCACATTTTTGCCCAGCTCTACTTGCCACAGTGCCGTGCCTCTCAGTTTCAAAAAGCCTTGTGGTGTGGTCTTAACTGTTTTCTGTTCTTATTTGGTCGATACTAATGGGCAGGCCAAGGAGCTGCCCACCTACAAGGACAATGACTTCATCAACGATGGGCAGAAGATCTGCATAGATGACGAGAACAAGAAAATGTTCCTGGAGAAACTCAGGAAAGACGTGGAGGTAAGTGTCAACAATTAGATATGGATAAAAATATGGATTTCTGCTCGCTCAGTGTAAACTGAGTCAAACATTTTTGTGTTGACTCTCAGTTTAGAAATCCATGGTGCACTAATGCAGCAGCTTCTGATTCATTTAATTTAGCACCACAGCATCTTTTTAAAGGAGACATAAGGCTTCTTTAGTTCTTTCCTCGACTGTGTTATAGATGTGTATGTAAGTTTTTAAGTAAAAGTTCTGCAAAGTTAAAAGTCTGCATTAAAGGGAGCTCTACCCACAGAAACCACAGATCGTGAAGCTTTTGAAACTTGTCCACAGTTCAGCTGATTCTGGGTTATCATGATGTCACGTGACATCATAAATTTATTTCCTACACATGCTGGAACCACTTGACCAATCCCAACAGAGTGGGCTGGCTGTCCAATCAGAGCACTCTGGGCTTAACGTTATTCAAAATAACGAATCCAAAAATTAACATAACATGTCTCCTTTAAATATTAAATGGCTGCAAATCTTTAAAGCTGTAAGTCCCAACATCCCACGGTGCCTTCTCTTCCCTTTTATTAATGTATTTCCTCTTTCTCTTTCTGTGTTCTTTCAAATTACCCTCCTTTTTAAATCTTTGCTATCTATGCTCCTAATCTTCACTCTTGCTCTTATTTCCACTAACTTCATCCATCGTCCCCCAGTTCCTGGCCCAGCTGAAGCTCATGGACTACAGTCTGCTGGTGGGGATCCACGACGTGGAGCGGTCCGAGCAGGAGGAGGTGGAGAGCGAGGACAACGAGGCAGACGAGGAGGGAGAGAGTGACGGAGGGGGCATTGGGACGCCCCCTGACAGCCCCAGCAACACGCTGGACAGCAACAAGCCTCTGTCACCTGGAGAGTTTGATCCCACCATCGATGTCTATGCCATAAAAAGCAATGATAGTGAGTAGCCAACTGCATTCTCAGGCTTGAAGCACAATGTTAAACGCACAATGAGAGCTCCCCCTACTGGGCAGTTATCAGACCATATAGTACCAGATTTATTTATGTGGCAGTGCTTTCAAATTCAAATTCCCATTTAAGATGCATTTGTTTTAAACTTCAGGTGCTCCCAGGAAGGAGGTTTACTTCATGGCTATCATAGACATCCTGCAGCATTATGATGCCAAGAAGAAAGCTGCCCATGCCGCCAAGACTGTCAAACACGGGGTGTGTAGCTGCCTACAATGACAATTCAAACACTTCTTTTCAAAAGAAAAAAAAGATCTATACACAAACATTGTCTAAATGTCATTTGTGTGTGTCCCTCCGCAGGCCGGGGCAGAGATCTCCACCGTGAACCCGGAGCAGTACTCCAAGAGGTTTTATGATTTCATCACCACTATCCTGTCATAGCCTCCAGGAGCCTACGGGGTCACAGAGGCACACTGGGTGGGGGAAAGGGAGGACAAGTGGGGAGCAGGGCAGAGAAGAAAAGAGAAAAATTAAAACCCACGGAGAGGCTGAATTAACAAAGTGCTGTGATGGTTTTGTATCGCTCTCCCTCACTCGTTCTCCTCATCCCTCCCTCTTTGTTTCTCTCTCTCAGTGGGGTGCTTCGCTCTGCAGCTAAAAACATCATTCGTTTACATTTAACCTCTTCCTCTGAGTTTTGTTCACGTGTTACGTTGGATGATAAGGGTGTTAAAAGCAAGTGTTCAAGTCATTACGTATTTTTTGTTTTGTCTGTGGTTGTTTATGTGGGAATATGGCTGATTTTTTTATTGCCTCTAACATAACATCCAGCACCCTGCATTTTTTTTTTTTAAATACGTTGATGTTTATATTTGTCTTTTCCTTTATGATGTTCAGGGGGCTGGGCGGGGGGGTATGAAATGATACAGAATGCAGGGGTCAGAATTCGGCTCAAGGTTCCTCTTGCAGAGAGAAAGCTTGAGTATGATGTTAAAAAAATAAGGGACGCGTAGGTTGAGACTCGTCTAATGCAAATTTATTTCAGGAAGTAGGAAGCTGTCTTCCAATAGGCCAACAGCCAGACCCCCACCCAAATGCTGTACAAGTTCTTAGCCTAACAAATTGTCCTGTTTTGGTTCCTCCTCCATCGCCCGTCCTTTAAATGCCTCCCCGTCGTGTGTACAGATAATGAACTGAACTTCTGGGTTATCCCCTCGCAACAAACTCAAACAAACATCCATCGTTGAAACAAAGTCACTCGTTGCAATAAATTTATGATATGTGTTTCCTAGTCGCGCCTCTGCGTCGCTCAGTGTTTTGTCCCTTTTGTTGTGATGTGCAGTGATTGTTAACGACTGAGGTAAGACATTTTCATTGTCATTTTCTCTGAATACGTTGGGTGTTGTTTGTTAAGTCACGGTTTCGGTTCCCTCGACGGGGAATGACCCAGAAGTTTCTTGTGGCTGTCTAAGAGTGAGTCGCTCGTCGTTCTTTCTTTCTCACAGTTTCAGATTGAAACATCAGCAGCTCTCAACTTTCTGTTGCCAACAGCACCTTATGAGTAAAATCAAAAAAGAAATAAAGTTGCACTTTTATGTTGTTAGAGGTTAGGAGCTCTTGTTCTGTTACATGTGCTGCAACAAAGAGGAAAAGGAACTCAGCTCTCTTAGGTTTGAATTTTTGCAGCCTGATTTTAAATCCTGTCTCCTCCATCGGTTCTTACCAACAGGTACAACTCACAGGGATTGTTTGGGAAGAATTCACAGCGATGCTTAAAAAACCGGAAATCATTTCTGTTAACACGTCGTTTGCAAGCAAATCTTTCCAATCTGTGGTCTGTGGTGATGTCGTGGCAGGTTTTGGGGGCAGGCGACAGTGTGACTGCATTCAGGACAAAATGACGAAAGTTTACCTCCAGCATCGTACCAGCACACACCCAGTGGTGGCGAGCCGTGTGTGTGTTCGTGTGTGTGTCAGTGTTCAGACGTTGTACAGGAGTGATAACGAACAGAGAGGAGGGAGGTTCGGAAGAGCAGCTGCAGATGTAAAGATATGTTAAGACATTAACACCAACAGCATCACTCTCCTCTCTAACCTCAGCTGTGAGTCTGTTACTCGTGTCGTCTGTGTCATTATTGTTGACATTTTTTTTTTTAAAGGTGGTTTATCTGTGTTTGAATTTGGCAGTTATGAATTGATGTGGTAATCATTTTTTTGAGTTTGAGGTTGTTGTTGTTTTTTTTGTATATTTTGCACAAGAGGAAAGGAACCAAACGTTACAAATCTGATCCCATTTAGTCTATACGGTCTTAACAAGGGAAATGCAATATACTTGTGTGTAAGTGAGAAAAGTTGTTGTGCGTGTGACGTTGTGTATCACCTCTTGATAACCAACTAAAACAAGTTAACGTCGTCCTCCTTGACTTATTCTTACCCATGCAAAAAGCTTCCATTGCAATATGTTTGCTTAGATATCATAGAATATATTCACAATTATATTTTTACATTGGATTTTAGTCATGAAATATAGTTGTATTTAAAAAAAAAAAAATAAAAAACAAGGAGCCACATGTGGGAATGAATGATGGTGCTGTGGTAAATGAAGAATGATAGTGCTTGAATTTATACAATGTTTAGTGTAGATGTACTTTTAAAAGAAAAGTCATAAAAAAAATTGCATGTCACAGGACTAAGTTTCCTTCGCCCTCTCGTCCGTGTCGTCAGCTGTTCAGGTTCTCGTGCGTCTCCACGTTATAACCATATTTGTGAGCTGTGTTCAGCGTAAATTAGTCCCTTGTCATGCTTTAAATAACTGGTTCTCATTGTATACACTGTGCAAGATGTGTGCCTTTATTCTCCAAAATGATTTAATTTTATATTTTCTAATCTTTTTTTAAAACAAAAGGTAAGTTTTTTTCTTTTTTATAATAGGATGTTTTATTTTGACGTACCATTATTTACAACTTATTTACAACCGTCTCCCCACTTCAACCCCCCCTCTACCGCGTGTTTTCAGTTCGTTCACGTCCATTAAACAAAACCATTCTAATGATTGTGTTTCAACCGACAAGTAAATCGCTGTCTTACATTTGAAGATGGTGGATCCGTTTGGACATTCTGATAATTCAGTGTGTGCTGGCGTCGTCTTCCTTCTCCTCAGACTGGAGCTGGCGTGTGCTGAAGTTAATCCCTTCTCCGTTCACGCTGCTCCTGCCTTTATAAAGAACGTTTTGTGTGTGTGTGGAAGTGCATTGTGGAGTACGTGATTGTGTTGTGTCACACTGACTGGCGGCTTTTGTGACCGTCAGCATCTTCCTCACACTTCCCCTGCAGATGCAATCACATTTTAGGAATGTGATAATTTTTATTAGAAAGTGTTTGTCCAAAGTTTCACTTTGTTTTCGGTGTAAAACTTCCGTTCACATTCTCTTGCTCCTTTACCTCCGTATCTGTGCGTAACCCGGATCTCTGCTTGTTGTCAGGTGAGATGATCAGCTTACATCTCATCCTGAGTCAGTGGTCGATGTTTCTATGCTCCGTCACTATAAATGGGCTGTTTTCTTGTTTTAATGTTCATGGGTCGTGTCATAAAGGAAAACAGGGAAGGAGGGAACACAACCAACTCTGAGTCTGCTTTGCGCTGTTTGGTCCTGGAGGCTTCCTGTAGTCAAACATCAGCAAATGTAGAAAACAGAGCAGTGCATGCTGGGAGAGTGTTGTTTTTTTTATTTTCTGTTTTGTGTGGGTTTTTTTCAAAGTAACAACTCTGGATTTCACATAACAAAGACAAAGCCAGACTTTAACTGATGCAAATTAAAGACAATTATAATCCACGTGCCCTGCTGCTGTACAAGTCCTCGCTTTCATGACGTCTCTCATGAACAAACTCCTTCACTCATTAACCAGTTGACCTGCTGCCAGCTTTAACTTGCCAAAAACAAAAAAAGCATCTTTCAGCAATCACAACCACCCGACATGAGCTTGAAGAACATTGTGGTTTTTTTGTGTAATGTGTCTGTTTGAAATAATTTTTCTTTTCTAACTGGGAGATGGTGCAGCGCTGAATATGCCCAAAGTGCTCCATTGAGTGTAAAGGGAAGAATTAAAATAAAAAAGTGCACATGACTGGAGGCCGGGCATGATCTGCAGAGCTGGAGAAATGTCCTTTTGGCTTTAAAAAAAAATTGAAACTCAAAACATCTGAGTGGATTAAAGGTAAAAATATTTTTTTTTAATTCTCAGAAATGGTCAAAACACAAGAGACCAGGAAATCTCCCCCTGCAGAAAGTGCTTTGCCCTCACAACAGCCCCGAGTCCTTTATGACTATACATCTAAAAGACTCAAGCATTAGTGTGTGTGTGCGTGTGTATTGCTGTCTGACAGTGGTTGGTGAGAGTTCCCTTTCAGTGGCAGAAAAGCCAAAATGATGTTGTATGTTTTATTGTTCTACACATTTAATGATAATAATACACTCCATTCCATAAGCCTTCACTCAAACCAATTAAAGCACTTGTTCTGCTTAACTCAAAAGCTACCTTTGTCCTTCTTTTTATACTTTAGTCTCTTATTTATTCCTTAAATGTTTAATTTTGTATTTATAATAGTTTTATTTTTTTACACTGCTGGTTTTATTTCAACAGAAAATATACTGTATGGCTTAAAATACGGTGTAATTACCTCATTTCGAGTCGAATTTGGATGTCGGGGCTTCCGGACACCTGGATGACACCACACGAGCAGTATGGAGGCATGTTATATTTTGGTCGTCACTAGTTACTTCAATTGTATCGGATTCTGCTCTCACAAAGTTTAACCCTGAGACTCCAGAAGCATTTTGTGTCACGATAAGCTTATAGTGATCAAGTAGTCCCCTTACAGTGCACATTTCGCACATGTTTGGACCATAACAAATGTATTTTTCATTGTTTTTATTGCTCTGTCATTTCAAACATATCAACATTTTAACTATCGGGTCAGATGTCTGCTGAGTTGGTGTGTGTGTTTTTTAGAGAGAGAGAAAATATCGCTTTCACGAGAATGGGACAGACCGATAACCCAAAAACATTTGGCTTCCGGCCACTAGCTGTTGCCAGCGTGGAAACTTTAAATTAACTGTGAAGGTTACATCTTTAAATGTGTGTTGAGAAGTGATGTCAGGTGAACTGGTAGTTCTCCAACTTCTCCAACAAGGCCTCTGAGTAGCCAGGGGAGTAGTACCTGAAACAAAACGCACACACTGTTAATACCTTATACTGTGTTGGGAGTAGTTTTTTTTAAACCATTGTATTAGTGCTAGATTTGGTTCTTGACCTTATTATATTTGTATCTGCTTGCATATGCAATGCATTGGCCATATATTACTATTCTGTAAACTTGTTATTTTCCGTATGAAATTTCGTCCTGCTACTCCTGCCACAGTTTTCATCGTACATGCACAAAACATACAGCACGTGCAGTACGGTTGGGAATGGTGTGCTCTCTCTTTTCTAAGACATTCCGGCAGCAAGCACTAGGCACACATTCAAACTTTCTCGGCAGGAGGAAGTTTCTAGTTTTAACTATAATTTGAAATTTCTTGTTTGTTATCTTAGCCAAGTTCATACCTGACTATCTCCTCAGGGAAACAGCTGTTGATGGTGTTGATGTACTCCTGCAGAGGAGAGCCCTGCTCAGCATCCATCTCCTGCACCTTCTTCAGACCCCCGCTGGTCACAAACAAACGTCGGGCCTTACTGTCATGAGGCAGCACCTTGGATAAGAGGGAGGTCAGGGTGAATGAACAAGGCTTCGTGATCTCAATTGTCAAATATTTGGACATTTCTCGATCAAAAAGACAGATTTTTAGATTCTGGTTGTGATACCTTGCTGAACTGGCACACCACATGTTTGAGGATGTTGCTGGGGGCATCGTAGAGGAGGGGCTCCAGAGCTGGCAGGTAGGTGCACTTCTGCAGGATGCTCTTCAGAGCGTCCTTACTCTGTAAAGACAAGGACACGGGAGAAATATATGAAACAACAGAAACGATACAAATGGAGACCTTAAAAGTAGAATTGGACTCATCTTCTCCACAGACTACCCAGAAATGAAGCCAAACGCTGCCATTTTGCGTATTTGGAGCGAAGTTATGGAGGTCTTGAACAAACATCAGTGTGGTAAGAACTCTCTAAAATGACGTGCATGATTTGGTCCATGTCCCATCCACTAACAGGGTTTATGACTTATACTGCAACCAGCCACCATGTGGTGATTCAAAATCTTTGGCTTCACTTTTAGGGAGCTGTCATGTCGTCCATCTTTATACACAGTCTATGGCTGATACCAGTTGTTTGTGCTGATATAAACTATTTATTAATCAAAAGTAAAAACTAGAAATCAAAACCTTGCAGTTCTTACTTTGACCTGTATGTCCTCTGAGCTGCTGGCCTCCATGTAGAGCTGCAGCAGTCTGGGTAGCAGGTTCGCTGTGGCCACGGCCTTCGCATGCTCGGGCGTGTGGTACCCAATCTGGCCGATGGACCAGGCCGTGGCCGCCTTGATGTGATGCTCAGGCTCCTCAGACAGACACAGGGCCAGCTGGTGCACCCCCTACAGGACGGGAGTGCTACTTCAGTTTATATACAGTATGACCTAGATGCTACAGGACCTGAGGGAATGCCTCTGGACTTAGTGATGGCTTTAGCTGTCACATGGAGAGATATAGGCGAACGTGCACACACCTTGGAGAGAATGACGGCCATGGCGAGGTTTTCACTGTGAGTGGCCACGTATCCCAGCATCATGATCCCCGGCAGCCGCAGGCTTCCTTGGCAGTCACCCAGAGAATCGATGACTGCTGACATGCCACCACAGTTCACAATCACCTGGGACAGCTGGAAACACACAAGCATGTTACTTTGTTTACTGCCATTGATGGTTGTCCCTACAAGTGTGTGTGTTTGTGTGTGTGTATATGTGCTGTACCTCTGGTGAGTGCTTCACCACCTCCCTCATCAGAGTGCTGACGTTCTTCCTCACATACTTGTCTGGATCTCGGAGGCAGATCAGGGCTGCAGGGAAGATCTCAGCCTCGATCACCATTTCTGCCAGGCCGACCGAGTGCTTGCTGATCTGACTGAGGGCTGAGAACACCTGCCTCTGCATGGACACACAAACACCACGTCTGGTTATTCCCACAGTTCATTCATTCAAACTAAGCTACTGCTTCATGTTGTGCAGCATCTTTGTGGAAACACAAAAGTTCAACAAGCTGCACTTGTGTCATACATTTATTCTTAAATGTAGTAAAAAATGTTGCTTTCGCTCCTCTTGTCTCTCCGCCACGATGCATGATTGCATACACTATATTGCTCAGTTACTGACCATTGGTTTTACACTACTTTTCCTCCTCCATGACAAAGAAAAATTACAGCTCTGTATCTTCAAATCAAATATGTTGCAGAAACATTTTCTCTTTTGAGTTGTTCTGTACCTTGAGTTTTGCGTCCGGGTTGAGGATCATTTGCGCCAAGTGCGGCACGGCACCGGTGTCCACCACGGCCTGTGCCAACTCCGGCGTGTGTTTGCAGATGTCGCTGAGGGTGGAGGCCGCGATGCATTTCAGAGCCATCTCTGGTTCCCGGAAACAGAGCATCAGCAGAGGGACGGCACCCGCATCCACCACGGACTGAGCCAACACTGATGGAGAGAGGAGGGGGACGTGAAAATACAGACACGGGATGGCAAGAGAGAGATGGAGAGGGAATGGAAATCGGTTCTTTTTACACTCATTGTGTTGGGCGACGTTGCACAGAGCCCAGGCTGCGGCCTCCTTCACTGCAGGGTCAAACTCCTCCAGGCAGAGGACCATGGCATCCACACCCCCACAGGCCACCACAGCCTGGGCCAGGCGGGAAGAGTGTTTGGCCACAGCCCGAAGGACAAACGCTGCTGATTTCTTAAAGAACCTCTGTGCACACACAACAAACACACACATTTATTTCCTGGTGATTTATTTGGTTTGAAAACAAACTGTGTGGAGGGATGATTACTTACGTTCTTCGACGGCAAAGAATGGACAAGGTGAAGCAGGATGTCTTCCCTCACCACGACCTCCGCCAGGTCAATGCTGTGGTCGGCCAGGCGGCCCAGAGCCAAGGCTGCGGTCTGCTGGATGCTGGGGACCATGTCCAGTATCAGGGAACGCAGCAAGGACATCACCCCTGCAGGAGGAGAAACACTGGAGTTGGCAGCTGAAGCAAAGTATTTATTTTTACCATTATTATCTTTGATTCTTACCAGCACTCTGCAGGGTCTCTATGTTTTGGGGTCTAGATGCCCTATCTGCAATCATCTGCACAAACTGCATCCTCGACCTCTGATACTGCTCAAATCCTGCAAAGCACAAACATGACAGTGGGTCACCTGCTGCATGTTTCCGTCTATGAGTGAAAACAGCTCCTGAGACTCACCTCGAATGGTCTCTCGCTGACTCATTGTTACTCAGATGAAACTTTTAAGAACGACAAAACAGGTAATGGTTTTCAACCGCGGGGTTCAGAGCATTGTTTTCTATGCTCCTACAGCTGCTTTTATCTAAATCAAACTGACTTGGTTGAGCACTTCTTAGTTTGGTTTATTGGCGGGTGGCGAATCAATTGTGTTGTACTGCTTTAATAGAACTTAAAGTAAAAGATATTAAAGCAATAACAATAATAGTCCTCAAAGGATTGCTTTACACTCGAGACATTTTTTCTACTCAGGCTGACATCAAAGGATGTATGGGGTATGACTTCATCCACTCCCACTGACATTAAAGGATTGTACAGTTCACAGTTTTCTGCAATTTTCGAGCAAACCTGGCAAATCTTTGAGAAAAGTCGGAGCACACCATTTGTTGTATTGTTTGTACATCTGTGAGCAATAGTGCAGGATTAGTAGCATCCAAATTATTCATATGGAGGAAGAATAATGTATGGTGAATGGTAAGTTATATGTTTGCCCATCAGGCATAGCATGAATAGCAGGTAAGACATGTGATTGGATCAGAGACAGCTTTATCAGGAAGGTATATGGTGGAAAATGGTACTCCTCAGGACAGTGTCTTTAATCCAATTTTGTTTTCCATTAAGATTATTGATGTTTTCTCTTAAATTCTTCCTGCTGCTCTCGCTCCTCTTGTCTCTCTGCCACGAGCACAATGAGTGCACTTTATAGGGTATTAAAAACTTCACTAAACATTTAGACACCACCACAAAATGGCAAACTCATGATATAGTGCACTATAGTGATTTCGGACAGAGAGGTCAAAGGTCAGCTTTGGTGTTTTGCTCAAAGGCACTTCAGCACATGGATATGAAGCTGCGTCGTCTTGTAAAGGCCAACAGATATAGTTCATATAGTCCATATACACTGGTCAAAAGGAAACACTTTACGATTTTCACAGGATAACACCAAGTAAGTTAAACTTCAGGGATATCAATCAGTTCATTTAGGAAGCAAACGTGTTTGTTCACTTGCTTTGGTGCAAATGAAAGTGAAAACAGGTGCAATGGAGATGAGACAACCCCCAAAAAGGGAACTGATTTCTCATGTGGTGACAATTTCTCTCTCCTTATCCTTCCTGACTGATTCTTCCCCAGTTTTGTGTTCTGCTAGAGACTTTGTCACTACTGGTAGCATGAGGCGGTACCTGCGGCCCAATCAGGTTACACAGATAGTCCAGCTCCTCCAGGATGGCACATCCATACATGGGTTACAAGGTTTGCTGTGTCTCCCAGCACAGACTGAAGAGCATGGAGAAGATTCCAGGAGACCGGCCGTTACACAAGGAGAGCTCGACAGGGCATCAACCCAGCAGCAGGACCGTTATCTACTCCTTTGTGTGAGGAGGAACAGGAGGAGCACTGCCAGAGCCCAACAAAATGACCACCAGCAGGCTACTGGTGTGCACGTTCTGACCAAACTGTCAGAAACAAGACTGAATAATTGGTTCATCAAGATCCGATGTGTCAATTTAATGACAGGTCCAAAGCTGTGTGTTCCAGCAATTTCATATAAAACGTTCATATGCATCTATATAAATATATTTAATTCAGTGAAGAAGAAAAATAAATCTCACCTGTGATATTGCAAGACGTCATGTGTCTGCTCTGGTTCGCAGGGCTCCCACTGCCCCCTGGCGGCAGTGGCCTCACGTTGTCGCCACGCAGCCGTGTGTGTGTGAGTGAAATCTTATGTTATCATTGTAAAGGCATTTTTGATAATTTTCTAGAAATGTTAAGTGTTACAAACATATAACTAAGAACATATTTTATTTGATCTTTTATTGTGTCACACAACTTAACTACAAAGGCGATCATATTTAACATATAAATGTATTTGATCATTCATATAACCTTGTACACACACACACGCGTGTTGTGCACTGAAGCAGCCACAGATTGTTGTGAAGGTGAAACCCAATCAGATTGAATTATTTATTACTCATTTGATGATTTCTGCATTTCATTTTACCTGCGTATCTGTGCGTAACACGGATCCCTGCTTGTTGTCAGGGGAGATGATCAGCTTACATCTCATCCTGAGTCAGTGGTCGATGTTTCTATGCTCCGTCACTATAAATGGGCTGTTTTCTTGTTTTAATGTTCATGGGTCGTGTCATAAAAGAAAACAGGGAACGAGGGAACACAATCGACTCCCGATTGGAGGCTTCCTGAGGTCAAACATCAGCAAATGTAGAAAACAGAGCAGTGCATGTTGGGAGAGTGTTGTTTTTTATTTTCTGTTTTGTGTGGGGGGTTTTCGAAATAAAAACTCTGGATTTCACAAAGACAAAGACAAAGCCAGACTTTAACTCATGCAAATTCAAAACAATTATAATCCAAGCTCCAAAAATCCTTGTTGATTAAAAATATAGATTTATTTTTTTTAATGCACAGAAATGGTTGAATTTACACAAGAGACCAGGAAGTCTCCTCCTGCAGAAAGTTCTATGACCTCACAACAGCCCTGAGACCTTTCCATCTAAAGGACATTAATGTGTGTGGGTGTGTGGGTGTGAGTGTGCGTGTGTATTGCTGAGAGTTCCCTTTCAGTGGCAGAAAGGCCAAAAATGATGTTGTATTATTGTTCTTCACATTAAATGAAGATAATGAAACACTCCATTCCATAAATCTTCACTCAAACCAATTGAGTCAAATCACTTGATCTGCTTAACTCAAAATCGACCTCTCATGTTTACTGCCTCTTTACACTATGCAGTCTCATATTTATTCCTTATGTTTTTTTTGCAATTTATATTTTTTACACAAAGTACTTGCTAAGACAGAGGGAAAAGGAAAATACTTTCACGTGAGTCAGACATGAGCAGTTGTAGGAAAAGAGCTTTGCAGGGTTTATTTGCCTCTTTATTTTTGTTTTAATTTTTGCAGAGAAAACCGGATTCATTTCTGTGATTCTTGACTTCGTTTTATCAGTCTCGTATAATTTATCTGTTGCTGGAAGATGACAGTATATAACACCGTGTAGGCCATGGTGTTAATTTATTACAAGTAATTAGATTTAAATAAGAGGTGATGTTTTTTTGATTAGATGGAATAGATTTGTAGATACACACTAAGTTCATTTTTTGCAGTGATAAACGAGCCTTCGATAAACCTGCCTTAAATTACGCACATTCAATGTGTTTGGATTCATCCCAAAAAGTGTCATTGTCATTAATTATAAATATATTTATCAAGTTGAATGTTAGCTGTTTTGAATATTTCGATTTTAATGGAACGTTCACACATCGAGGCAATATATTTTAATAATAAAATATTAAATCGGACAGAAGAATCTCGTGGCTTCATTAGGTTATACAGAAGATATATGTAGTTTATAGATTAACAAGCTATCTATTTATGATGCTTTGTTTATATTTTAAATATAAAATATAGCCTCTACAGTTTGGTTGTATGACAAAATGAAAGATGAAATATCTATAGCTATATATTTGCGTTTATATAGTCCAGACCTATAGAGATCTGTGGTTCGTATATAGAACAACCTCACTTCGCTGGAAATGTGTCGAATTGCCCCGAAACACGATCACGCACGCAGTTTTCTGGGCATTATTTGCCAACAGCTGCGCGCTCACGTCTCCGCTGCGGTGAGAGCAGGGTGAGGGGCGACGGGGCGATGTGCACGAGCAGCAGAGACAACAAACAAAGAGCGGATCGAGCCGTGCGCTGCAGCTGCTGCGCGCACACATAAATATACATACATATGCATAGCTGAGCTGCAGTGATAGACCACAGCCGCCAGGGGACAGTGTGAACCATGCAAAGAGCAGCAAAGACCTTCACTTAACAGGGGAGATACGTTTTTTCTTCTACTCTGAATTATTTATGTGTATTTTTATATATATATTTATTTATGTGTTTTATATGAAATGGCTGAAAAACATCTGTGGGCCTGTGATGAAGATATGATGTATTAGCTGTATATGGACTATGAGGGCAAAGCTGGAGGCAAAGGAGCCGCAGGTTCAAATCCATTGTCTTTAGGCATCCAGCCTGTTGAAGTGTCTTTAAGCAACACACTAATTTCCTATCGCCTCCAGGGCTGCAGCTCTGTCACTGAATATGACCTTTGACCTCTGTAGAGATTAGTTCCGGACAGACTCTCTTGAAATGTCACACTGGTTGTGAAAAGCGTTGTGAAAAGCGACATTTAATCAGGATGCTGCTGTGCTTTATTTCAATTCATATTTCAACAATAAAAGATATAGAAACTGTTTACATCCACGGTTGCTGTTTTTGCCTTATTTCAGTATATAAGGTAAATAACTAAAACATTTCACCCACCCCTCCATCTGCATAGTGAGTAGATAATGAATGCATTTTCATTTTGGGTGAACTATCCCTTTAAAGTATGTCAAGGCTACATCTTTAAACAACAAGATGTGTGTTCGGGATCACAAGGCCGGCTGGTAGTTCTCTAACCTCTCCAACAAGACCTCTGAGTAGCCAGGGGAGTAGTACCTGAAATGAAACATACACACATTTTTAACTATACTTTCATCTATTATTTGAATTTGTCTTGTTCATTGTCTTCATCGAGGAGGTTATGTTGCAAAAAATACTGAGCTGAATTTCATGAAACTTGGTGAAGGGATCAGAAATGGGCCAAGACCTTTGCATCATTCAATTTTGATGCAGATCCATTAAATTCTTTTGCACTTTTGTTAATATTGAGCATTTTTAAATGGTTAAATAACCTAATAAAATGTGAGGCAAAGGATGAGCTGTAGCAGATAGTGGAAGATAAGATCATGTTGACACAGCAGAGTCAGACCACAGCTCTGAAAAGACTGTGTGCGATCTGATGAGTCAGTCCCAGATTACTGTTTACATCTCTCCCTGTTCCACACACACACTCACAGAGCTTAGATGTTGATGAAGTGTCCTTAGCCTTCTTGTGTGTACCTGACTATCTCCTCAGGGAAACAGCTGTTGATGGTGTTGATGTACTCCTGCAGAGGAGAGCCCTGCTCAGCATCCATCTCCTGCACCTTCTTCAGACCCCCGCTGGTCACAAACAAACGTCGGGCCTTACTGTCATGAGGCAGCACCTTGGATAAGAGGGAGGTCAGGGTGAATGAACAAGGCTTCATGATCTCAATTGTCAAATATTTGGACATTTCTCGATCAAAAAGACAGATTTTTTAGATTCTGGTTGTGATACCTTGCTGAACTGGCACACCACATGTTTGAGGATGTTGCTGGGGGCATCGTAGAGGAGGGGCTCCAGAGCTGGCAGGTAGGTGCACTTCTGCAGGATGCTCTTCAGAGCCTTCTTACTCTGTGAAGACAAGGACACGGGAGAAACATATGAAACAACAGAAACAATAAAAATCTCCTTTTTGTCTCTTTAACAGGAGACTTTAAAATTAGAGTTGGACTCATCTTCTCCATAGACTGAATAAAGATGGACGACACGGCTCCACTTGCTCCAACTACCCAGAAATCAAGCCTAACGCTGCCATTGACATCAGTTTGGGAAGAACTCTCTGAAATGACATTTTAATTACTTTGACGTGTATGATTTGGTCCATGTCCCATCCACTAGGGTTTATACTGCAGCCAGCCACCAGGTGGCGATCAAGACTCTTTGGCTTCACTTTTAGGGAGCTGTCATGTCTGTTTATACACAGTCTATGGCTGATACCAGTTATTTGTGCTGATTCAACTTTTAAATAGACTATTGATGAATCAAAAATAAAAACTAGAAACCTGCAGTTCTTACTTTGACCTGTAGGTCCTCTGAGCTGCTGGCCTCCATGTAGAGCTGCAGCAGTCTGGGTAGCAGGTTCGCTGTGGCCACGGCCTTCGCATGCTCGGGCGTGTGGTACCCAATCTGGCCGATGGACCAGGCCGTGGCCGCCTTGATGTGATGCTCAGGCTCCTCAGACAGACACAGGGCCAGCTGGTGCACCCCCTACAGGACGGGAGTACTACTTCAGTTTATATACAGTATGACCTAGATGCTACAGGACCTGAGGGAATGCCTCTGGACTTAGTGATGGCTTTAGCTGTCACATGGAGAGATATAGGCGAACGTGCACACACCTTGGAGAGAATGACGGCCATGGCGAGGTTTTCACTGTGAGTGGCCACGTATCCCAGCATCATGATCCCCGGCAGCCGCAGGCTTCCTTGGCAGTCACCCAGAGAATCGATGACTGCTGACATGCCACCACAGTTCACAATCACCTGGGACAGCTGGAAACACACAAGCATGTTACTTTGTTTACTGCCATTGATGGTTGTCCCTACAAGTGTGTGTGTGTGTGCATGCAGTACCTCTGGTGAGTGCTTCACCACCTCCCTCATCAGAGTGGCTGACGTTCTTCCTCACATAATCGTCTGGATCTCGGAGGCAGATCAAGGCTGCAGGGAAGATCTCAGCCTCGATCACCATTTCTGCCAGGCCGACCGAGTGCTTGCTGATCTGACTGAGGGCTGAGAACACCTGCCTCTGCATGGACACACAAACACCACGTCTGGTTATTCCCACAGTTCATTCACATTATTCTTTGAATTTCAAAAAGGTTTTTTTAAGAGTATAGTTCATATTTCTCATATTTTAGAGTTTTGCTCGTCTGATAGAAACACAACATGTTCATGATTGTGTAACTTGTTACTCTGGTCCATCTTTTTAGAAACATTTTAAGAAATTATTTCCTGGTCAGATTTAATCAATTCATGGTCACCTCTGTATTTATTAATTAAATTATGTTGGACAAAAAAATGTCCAAACCACTTTGATGAATTTACAAATCACTGTGTATTGAATAGAAATCAGAAAAGGGAATGAAAAGGAAAAATAGATGGGGAAATAAAAAAGATAATAATGCCACATAAATCTGAGATAGAGCCCAATACAAATCATAAAGGAAAATATGCATGCTGTATATTTATGCATAAAATAAAATTAAAGATATTAAAGACAGGGATTTTCAAAAATACTTTTTATTATTTAAAAAAGCCTGAAGGTTCAATAACCAAAATAACAGAAGGCACTGAGATGATATGCCTTAGTCATAAATGATGTTACCAGTGGCCTTACAAGAAGGAAAATCAAAGAAAAAAGGCTGACGATGTTTAATCTTTATAATACTGTTGTTAATGAACACGAGCTTAATCTAATCCAAACTGTTCTGTACCTTGAGTTTTGCGTCCGGGTTGAGGATCATCTGCGCCAAGTGCGCCACGGCACCGGTGTCCACCACGGCCTGCGACAGCTCCGGCGAGTGTTTGCAGATGTCGCTGAGGGTGGAGGCCGCGATGCGTTTCAGAGCCATCTCTGGTTCCCGGAGACAGAGCATCAGCAGAGGGACGGCCCCCGCATCCACCACGGACTGAGCCAACACTGATGGAGAGAGGAGGGGGACGTGAAATTACAGACACGGGATGGCGAGAGCGAGAAATGGAAATCGGTTCTTCTTACACTCATTGTGTCGGGCGACGTTGCCCAGAGCCCAGGCTGCGGCCTCCTTCACCCCGGGGTCAAAATCCTCCAGGCAGAGGACCAGAGCGTCCACACCCCCACAGGCCACCACAGCCTGGGCCAGGTCGGGGGAGTGTTTGGCCACAGCCCGAAGGACAAACGACGCTGCTTTCTTATAGAACCTCTGCACACGAAAACACAGCAGTCGTGTCTCCATGACTTTACATTGATTTCCTGCAGACCTCCTATAGACATAACCCTAATTTAACTGGAAGCTTTATTTAAACCTAACCATAAAACATCTGACTGTGTTAACAGCTTTAGGTCCCCACAACATGAGTAATGCACAGATACACACAACACCTGTTGACCCCTGCACACACACACACACACACACACACACACACACACACACACACACACACACACACACACACACACACACACACACACACACACACACACACACACACACACACACACACACACACACACACACACACACACACACAAGGCTTGATGACAAACTGAGGATTTTAGACTTTCATTTTAAAATACAGGACAGATATACTCTCATGGAATTAAATCCATTTCTTTTTATTTATATTCCTTGAATGATTCAATTATTTATTCATTAACTATTAATTTGTCATTGTAGACACTGTTATTTTCTTAAATGTATCTCTTATTCTTCAGGGTCTTACAGACACCATATTATAAAATGGTAATTGCATTTAAATATATATAGTTTTTAAACTTTTACTTTTGTTAATACACCAAATTGGAAAGCTGTTTACATTCTTATATACTTATAAGTGTTGATGTAGCCTCTAACGTGTCCCGCAAAACCTTGAAGACAAAATATGTTCATGTTTTCATATCAGTTGCAATGGAGTAAAATATCAGCAGCAAACAATGACTCTTTGTCAGATTTTAACATTTTTATGTGACACTGCAAAGACTGAAACCATGTGTCCCTCTACCCTGAGCCTCTGAGTGGACTGAGAGCGAGACCGAGAGGAAACAAAGGCCTGCATGGTTGCTCTCATGCTAAAAGGGGGCTCTTGGGTTTTGAAGTAGCCCCCAAGCTTTCTGCCAAGTGAACCCACAAAAATTACACTCACACTCAGCAGGCCAACCCTGCAGCTCCCACAGGGGCTGACCTCCTCTGTCTCTCCTCCCTCTCTAACAGCAGACTCTCCAGGGTGGAGACAACCTGCCTCTATGCTCCAGGAGCAACAAATAAAGCAGTGTAGTGCGGAAGGGTGATTAGAAATACTGACGTTCTGAGAGACCAGAGAGTGAACCAGCTGGGGCAGGATGTCTTCCCTCACTACGGCCTCCGCTAGGTCGTCGCTGTGGTCGGCCAGGCGGCCCAGAGCCAAGGCTGCGGTCTGCTGGATGCTGGGGACCACGTCCAGTATCAGGGGACGCAGCATGGACATCACCCCTGCAGGAGGGGAAACACTGGAGTTGGCAGCTGAAGCAAAGTATTTTTGTTTTGCCATTATTTCTTTTTGCAATTTTCATTTGCAAGTTTGGACAGGACATACAATACAAAGAAAATGTAACTTGGACTAAACAAAACAATAAACAAAACAAATGTGCTGCCAGACAGTTTTACTAGATTATATATATATGGTCTCGCAGTAGAGTTATCTGGGAGATAAAGCCAAGTAACATAGACAAGTGAACAGAGTAATATACTGAATCCCCTGGTGAAGCCAGGTAGGTCAGAGTCCCTGTGGAAGTAAAGAGATATTGCACTGTGCCAAAGCAGGTCCCTCAGGTCACTCTTTTCTGTGTGTTGCCTTTGCGGAGACGTCTTTGAGTTATTCTTTTGATTCTGTAAATTGACATTTTAAAATATATTTTTGGATTTATCGTCTGTTGGGTGAATGAAACAAACTGACTGGCAGATCCAAATGGCACAGGATGACGTTGACCAATTGGGTAGGAGATTGCCCATCCTGCCCACTTCTAGATCCAAGCCCGTTCCCCAAATGAAGCAGATTTACCCTCATCCACATCTGGATGCGATTACAACCAGTAGAAGTGTATGTGCCTCGAGAAAACTCACCTCACTGGCGTCCCATTATCTTTGTTTCTTACCAGCACTCTGCAGGGTCTCTATGTTTTGGGGTCTCGCTGCCATATCTGCAACCGTCTGCACAAACTGCATCCTCGACCTCTGATACTGCTCGAAAACTGCAAAGCACCAACATGACAGTGGGTCACCTGCTGCATGTCTCCTTCTATGACTGAAAACAGCTCCTGACACTCACCTTGAATGATCTGTCGCTGAGTCATCTTCGTCAGATGAAAGAAAAAATACTTTTTATCAACTTAAACAAAACAGAAAACGCTTTTTTTTTAAATCACGGGGTTCAGTTTTTCCTGCACCGTTTTCTCTGCGGCCGTCTCTCTTTGTTGTTAAGTGTTGCTGTGGCAACCGACAGGAAGCAGGATGTTCTGGAGCGCCTGACAAAGATCGTCTCTTGCGAAGATGTGTCACTCCGCTCGCAGTTTGTGATCGGCTCGGGTGCGTGTCGAAATGTGTCCTCCCGCTCCTCCCGCTCCTTTGTTCCTGCAAAAAGAAGAGCGCCAAATTATCATTATTGATGTGTCACATGTTCACATTCAACACGAACGGCAGCAGAAGTGATGACGTATGAATCTCCTATCATAAAGTACATCTTATTTGTCTTCTGCTTGATTGAGGGCTCGACCTCTCTGGATCACTTCTTATTTTTCATTTTGTAGGCGTTTTTTAAGCATGTTTTATGTACCAAGTTGACATGAAAATGAAAAAATACATGTCATATATCTTTTTTAAACATTTAATGAAATGTCACTGAAATGAGGATCAATCCGAAAATTATTCCCTCTTCTGTGCTGCCCCAGCAAATAAAGATAAAGTAAATATAAAGGCAAGTAAATTAAGCACTTTAGGTTTTATAAATGTGCAGCTAAATATCTTTGAAATACAAATTAATAAAAATATATGGATTAAAGCACACAGACATAACACAAGTTTATGCCATGATCCTGAGTGATTCTAAATTTTTTGTACTATATATTTTTTTTTCAATATGACTTGATGGCTCAGGATATTTGAAGGGATTTTCTTTACAAATGATGTCATGGAAAATAGATTTTTATGCACATACATCAACGTCTTTGATTTTTCTGTGAAATAGGATCATGTGCAGGGGTTGTTTGCTCGCTTTTTTCCTTACTTTATTCATTTTCACACTAAACATAAATGCGGGGTTTTGTCAATTCAACAGAGGTAATTACATTAAATAAATAGCATTTACTCCTATATATTTCATCTAAATACGAAATCTTTTCGTTTCATTTCTGATTCTTATGAAATCATGTTTAAAGGGAAAAGTGATGAAATGTATGTTACAGCGTAGTTAGCTTTCTTTATCACGTTTATAAATGCAGCTGCCTAATCCGGATTTACTGTTCCAGGTCAAACCTGGGTTTAGTGAAAAGATAGATTCAGTTAAAAAAAATCTTTGTGCGTCACAAATACAATGCGTTTCTGTTCTTACAATTTAAAAATAATTTAACTTTCAACAAAGGATTCTGGGCAATTGTCTTTAATAAAATTTGATGGAACATGAAAAAGTACTTAATTCGTTAAATAAAATCACGTAGTGTAGTGTTTTACCTCAAGCATCCCAAAAAATAATAGAATGTTAAATTCAACTATATCACAATTAGCAAATGTTGGGAGATTTGGGATTATTTTAACGGAGACTTTCAGCTGAAGTCTTCTTTAAATTGAATGTGAAGAAATTGGATCCCGGGACAGTTCCCTTTCTCTTTTACTCAGTTGTCGACATCTGGCGCTTCGCCCCTCTGCTCCTCTTGATTATTCCTCCACTCATTTTACTCACTCACACAGAGATCACACCGAGCGGATCTTCTTCCGTAAGTGTAAAATGTTTTTTTTATTTAGATGTTTTATACTGTGCAACAGTAACAATACAATAAGTTGTCCATACAATCGAGCGATACAAATACGGGAAAACACGGGAGACATCAAAACATCCGTCAACTGAGCATGAGATGGAGCCCAAGTCATTCCTTCAGAATAAAAGAGGGGGGATAAGAGAATAACATCGCTGATTAAATATGCATTTAGTTTCTATTTACACGTGGATCAATCTAAAACTGCTTATAACGTGGAGGATAAATAAGCAATCAGACTCCACTGCGACTACGAGGAAGTTTCTTTTTCTTCCAGTAAAAGGCAAAGTTAAGATTAATTTTTCACTTTTCCTCCATAATGTTATTTTTCCGTCAAGCCAACAGCGCTGTTGGTTTCCTTTTATTTAGAACTAGATCAATGCCGGAAATACTTCGAAAAAACAAAACAAAACCTCCAAATGAGACTTGTGGGGTAAACACGTGGAATTCTCTCTCTTGAAAGTAAGTGTTCTCATGAGCATGCATGTTCAAACAGACGGCTTCAAAAAACAACATCCCAACACACATGAAATATTCATGATAAACACGTTGAATTTGAAAAAAAGACATAAAAGGAAATATAAAAGTCTATCTTCAGTCGCTTCTGTAAAATAAAGATGTAGCTTTAAAAAAAAAAAAGATTAGGGTAGTCTTCTCGTTTCCAACTTTCTTTTTTTTTCAAATCCTCAACAGCAAACATTTTCTTTCATATTCAATTTCCCCACGCCACCCAACTTCCGCGTTGCTTTTATTTTGAAATGTCTGTGATTCTACTAACAGGATGCGGTCATATTCCGAACAACCAATGAAGAGAGAGAGAGATACATGATGGAACTACGTTGGCATGGAAACAGTATCAGCTGAGCAGGTGTCTGGCGTTGGCGGGCCAGTCCAGTCCAGAGCCCCACGTCATCCGGAGGAGGTCGACGAGCCGTTCAGGGAAACCTTCCGGGGATTGGTGGGGGCGACGCCGCTGCCGAACTGGGTGAAGGAGCGGCTGGGGGTCGGAGGGGCTGTGGTGGTGGTGGTGGTGGTGGTGGCGGCAGCGGCAGGGGTCCCGTTGACGTTGTTGGCGCCGTGCGGGAGCTGCGGGTGCGGGGACTGGGCGGGTGTGCCGGGGCTCGGCAGCGAGGAGGACGTGGACGGAGCCCCGGCGGGACTTCCGGCTTTGTCGCTGGCAGAGTCGCTCTCTGGACCGGATCTGCTCGCGCTGTTCTGGCCTTCCTGCTGCGCGTGGCTCACCTTCATCTTCTTACAGTTGGGTCGGACTCGGTACTTCAGAGGCAACGGGCCATTCTGTGGGAGTAATAACACAAAACATTATAGAACATGAAATGACACCATGAATAACAACATTGCCAAATGATTACATGTTAATACACTTGAGTTACACTACACACAAAGAGGTGGAACAAAGACACTGTGTGCTTTGTCCAAACTGCTGACGATAAAATTAAATGTATGAGTTTCAATCTAACAACAACCTAAATCCAGTTTCTCCTCATGCATGTTGGAGCAACACACATCCACACATGGAGCAACATCCAGAACAAGGCTCAACTCATTTTTACCCAAGTTTTTTTACTGTATTCATTTCCTTCGGTTTTTACTTTTGCTCTTGATTTTGCCATACGACAAATGTTACTGTGCATTTGTGTTTTCGTTGGGCCTTGGAATGTTTTATTTTCTGTATTCATTATTAATGAGGTCCCTACCTCAGTGTTTTCCCGATTTGAAATAAAAAAAATAACACATTTAAAAGTAATTATTTTATGGGGAATAGATTAACACTTGTATTTTAAATGATAAAACAATCATAAAATAATACACTTCAGCGTATCTATATCCATATGATGAGGACGGATATAAAACTGATCTGACAACGAACAAATGACTCGATTCGTGAATACATTTAAATTAAAAGGAGTGGATTTGCGGCTCAGCAGCAGTTTGGATAAAATCAGCTGAACTCCAGATTTAAAGGATTTGAAATCAAGTCGGAAAAATGTGTCGCACCCTTCTCCAAGTATAGATATATGCTATATCCATTAACGTGTAGTAATCTTTCAGAGGTTCGTCTTCGTACATGACTTCAACCTGGAGAGAGTGGGAGAGAGAAGCGATCTATTAACAGAGCAAAAGAGCTAATAAATCTGCATTAAAGTGAGATTAGAAAAAAAACTATATTGATATCGTCAATATTTACACTTAAAATAGTTTAAATGCACAGTTTATAATAGTCAGTAAATAAGTATAGCTGAGAACAGACCTGGTAGGTATTGGGGATGTCCATTTTACTGCGCAGGAACTTCCTCAGGTGCATGACCGTCATGGCTGCTGGACACTGCAGGTACCTCTTGTTAGCCACCTACACAAATATCCAAAGTTAGACACAACTTGTCAAAGTATATTAATATAAAGTGACTGAATTGTTACAGAGGACACAGGCTGGTCCACCTTAAGAAATATCAGGGAAATGATTTGCTATACAAAAACAGCATATAGCTTGATTTAAACTCTGTCTTCACATTGGTTGCTGAATGATAAGGAGCTCACAGGGTATTTCTTTTTTTTTTTTTAAGGATGTGAAACAGGAGCAAAATAATGTTGGAAGAGAATGTGGACAAAAATCCCATTGCATTACCTGATCTTTAGGCTGTTTGTCCTCCACGCCAACTCCCAGTCTGCACAGAATTAAAAAAGGGAGAAATGTTGTTTGTCAAGTCTCTATTGTTAATGTTTTTCATATGCCCATGTCAAACTTAAATGCAATGATGAAATTTTGACAAAAATCATTATTTATTTTATAAATATATCTATTTTTTATGAAAAATAGATATATTTATTTACGCTTCTTTCCCCCTTGAAATAAATTTTAGCACATTGTCAACTACTATTGAATATATAAATATACTATACTTGACACCACTGTCAGTATCTGAGCAAAATTGTCCAATAAAAAAAAAAAGTAAAATAATGAATAATCTCTTATTATACACAAAGGCTGAGTATATAGGGGGGAAATCCCCACAAACTAACAAAGCCCATTTTTTTCTCATTGAAAAAAATGTATCATAATACATTGGACAGTTTGGCTGTGTTTTGATCCAGAATAAGAAATGGATCAATAAACACTCCATAACTATATATAAATATTAATACATCATTGTGACTGGATCAGATTTTTTTGTTTTTTAAACAACTTTAAGGTCTCTAACATCTTGTTGGATCACATGACGTTACTCACTAACCACAAAGTCTATTTTAGGGAGATCATTTCTTCGAAAGATGCTCTGTGATTAAAGGAAATGTTTCTAGTCTGTTAAGAAAAAAAACATTTCTACATAAATATGAAGCAACAAAGTTACAGGAACTAATAATCACTTTCTTAAACACACACAAACACACCTAAATGAAAAATGAAGCCTACCTGCTCTGGTCAAAGAACTCAATAGAGAGGCTGATGATCTCATCATCTGTAATGATTCTCTTGTCCTCGTCTGCCACCTCTCCACGGTCCTCGTTTGACCCGTTAGAAGCTGCAGAAAAACACACAGAAGTGAATGAATGTATATGTTTTTGCAACTCGAGCAGAGTGTAAATTCCTATCACCCTTACGTCCCAAAATTTCTCTTTCCCACTTTCACTGTGGTGACCAAATGGTATTCGTGCTTTCTATTACTCACCGTCTACAGGGTGCTCGGCATAAAAGTCTCTCCTCCTCTTCATTTCATCTGAGGACGTTCAGAAAGCAGAGGCGTTACAAGTCTGTCCACCTTCAGTTTACACATGAAAATACACCAGAACCTGCTCTGTTCTGTGTGATTTGCTGCATTAATCTGAACCACAAATCAGAAACACAACAGGACAAGGGGACGTAATAACTGACTAAACCTGCCTTGAATCCTACTTCTACTGTATTATAACTTTATAGTACTTTATAAATGTGACACTTAGCAATAAACCCATGGGAGTCTTGCCTGACCTAGTTTGACAGGTTTTTATCGTAACCATGTAGAGTGTAACACAAAATCAAAGCTGTCCTCACAAAGTCACTAAAACAGCAGATATAAGAAAACCAAACTGAAAAAAACATTGAAATCATCCAAAGCCTGAAAAGAAAACAGTGTATCCATCTGCAAACATATTTTAGTATTACAACATGTACATTGATTGGGATTATAGATATTTTTGATGTCTTTACTTTGATAATGCAGTTGCTGTCATTGCCTTGCAACCTTGTGGTTAAAGTGACTAATACAAAAAAAAATACAGAAAATAACCTAGAGCATATATTCAAGCACGGAGTCAGAATGAAAGTCAACACAACAACTGAGACTCAGAGAAGGTTTCAGAATCACGCTCTTACTTTTGAAGAGGCCGGGGACCAGCTTGTACACAATGTCCTGCAGAGTTTTATCAGACCTAGAGAGGAAGAGACACTTCAGTCAAGTTGCTGACACACTGAACACATCAGCAGTTACTGTTAAAACTAAAAAGAGAAAAAAAAAGGAACTGACACAGATAGATTTTTCCTATTCAAATTAAGTTTTGGATATATAAGACCAATACATTTGAATCCATTGCATTACAGCACACTGACATTCAATAGATATAGCTGCTTTAATAAGGCAGTGGAAAAGCTCACATATTATACGAGTCTTCCTTATGTCTTTATATTCTTAAACCAATTACTGGCTGCTCCAGCTGTCCAACGAGAAAATAAAGGGGAAAGACACAAAGGGCAAGAAACCGGAAACAAAGAGCTTTCAAAGAAGCGTCACTGCTGCTTAATTTTACTAAAGCAGAAAAGAATAAATTCCTTATACATGAGAGGAATTCTAAAAACATTTGTGAAGCAAAAATGACAAAGAAAAAAAAAAACTTTGTACACTAGGCTCCTTTGCCTACAAAATGGATCCAAAAAAAATTAAAAAAGGGAGGAAAAGAGAATAGCAGAAAATTCAACAAGCATGGTTCTCACCTGATGTTTAGCAGAGGCTTGGTTTTATGCACTTGTACATCACAGATGGGACAGTATTTGCTGGTTTCCAGGTAGCGCACAATGCACATCTTGCAAACTGAAAAGGATAGAAAGAGTAAAACAAACAATGTCAGTGTCAGATGATATTTTGGACATGCTGGGTATTGGTAAATATGGTTTAAGAGCTGGTTGCTGAGGGGAAATCAAGTTTGTGAGTGTGTGCCATGAAATTCAGAGGAGACATGGTTTTCACATGAGAAATGGGGTTTCTTACATGAGTGAAGACATTCGATGATGGTGGTTGCGTCTATGAAATATCCTCCACACAGGACGCACATGAGGTGAGGGTTGAGCTCCGTGATCTTTATCCTGGTCGTTCGATGCATGTTTAGGGAAAGGAGCGACAATCCTGCATGGAAACACACAAAAACCAAGTCAAAACAATGCGTGCGTGACAGGAGGAGGCATCAGAGGGATGCGGGTTTCTGTCGCCATTTGGAGGAGAAAGAGAGAGAGAGGGAGCCGCTGTTTGTTTGACTGTGTTAAAGCAACATCATCTTTTATGCTAATCCGATAATAAGCAAAGGGGAAGGTGCTCGCTGGCAGATTGATAGGCAGCGGCACCGCAGTCACCTGACCGAGGCGCAGGGAATAATCATAAATCAATCGGCTGCAGAGATCGATGGAGCCGCGCGCTCCTCTCCGTGCAGCTGCATTTCACGCCGGCAGCGTTTGAACACATGGAGCGGTCCGACAATGTGCCTGCAACAGACGTGGATCCAAAAGGGCTCCCAAGGTGAGGAACGACAGAAAGAAATGGTTTCATTACGCTCGGGCTGGGGTTGGATTTAGTTTGGTGTTTAATGCGTAACATGGCGCTTAAATCAACCTGTGCGTCCAGCTTCAGTTGTAAAAACAGACAGCGGAGACAGAAACCACGGAAAATAAAACTCCAGCATCAAAACATTGAGACATCTGCGTCTAATATCACTCTGATCAAACAATATAGATTTTACAATCAATCATTTGACCGACATTTGCATTTTTTTAGGACAATATGCGCACAGGGCTGAGTGTGGGTGATGTGGAGACACCCCGTTTCCCGCGTCAGGTGTGCCACACCGGCTATGTGTGTGTGTGTGGGGGGGGGGGGGGGGGACCTGAGCGTTTCTATGGCAACTCATTTTGCTTTCTAGCCCACATGGCTGGTGGCCAGTGACCAGAACCATGCAGGATATCAACCCCCCCCCCCCCCCACACAATAAAACAACAACGGCACGGCGAGCTGGGACCGAGAGGGAGCTAGAGAGGGACCGGAGGTTCCCCCCCGACCGTCCCTCCGCGCACTGCACAGACAGCCGCTGGACTGCCGGGGCTGCCGACAGCACGGCTGCCATTTTGTGGAGGAAAAAAAAAATAAGCCCGTGTATCGGTTCAACGGGCTGCGGGGTTTCCTTCGATAGAGAGGGGGGTCGGCAAATAAAAGCCGGAATATACCGTTGAGTTTGAGCTTCCTGCATCAGGGAGATGCATGAGAGCCCGACCCCGAAGAGAATCTGGGCTTTATTCTCGTGTTTTTCATGGCGTGTGCGCGTTAATCAGCGCCGAGCAGCAGCAACATGGCCAGACGGCAGCGAGACTGCGCCGAACTTGAAGCGCACACTGGATCATAGCGTACTTATTTATTCTGCGCCATTGGCGACTAAAGTCCCGCACACACTCTTCATGAAACACCGTGTTTACTCGTCGCCAATCGGACAGTCTGACGTTATAAACCTGCTGCGCTACAAAGGCTCAAACTGTGAAATAAAGTCACCAGCGTGTTTCAATCTCTCTTAAATTTTATGATCCATGTCGCGTATTTATCGCAGAATGTTGGAAAACAATAATCTGGTGCGTAATAATAAAAGCTGTGCTCTGTGGTGTTATGTCCTCACATTGCTGTCAACTGAAGAAATACAAAAAAACAGCAGCCATGAAAAGTGTTGCCCATGGACAGGACTTGAGAATGTAACCGCCTTTGGATGACAGCCAGGCAAGAGAGCTTGCCCGATCCCGCAGCCGTGCACCGAGCCCCGGCCGGGTTCTGGGCTTCAGCCCGACCTCTCCTCGCATGGCCGCCGCCGTCGCTGCCGGACAAGTTTTTTTTTGGACAGGGACTCCGTTCAAAGGACGCGTCACACATGGATAATGATGGATCATGTCTACATGTATACGGGGAGCCTGTTGCGCCATTAATCGATTGACTGGTGTTTGGACAACTGCTCTCCTTCTGTCCGGAGGGAGCTGCACGCTCACTTTCCAAGACTTCACGTCAAGAACTCCATAAATCCACACGTAGAGAAGTTCATTCATGCTGCCAACAAAGACTACAGTATACAGATGTCCAGTATGAAATCACTTCTGAATATAGAAAGGTCGCTTGCACGCATGTACATCACACATATATTTAAAACGGACACATAAGGTTGAATTATATGCTATATTATAGAGATTATTATTAATTGAGGACAGCCAGGCTACTGAGCCTTTAATTCTCCCCCATAAAGCAGCAAATTGAGAGATTTCTCTCGGCTCTTGCCACTACCCGAACGTCCTGCCCTCCTCATTTGAGACCAGTTCCTCTTGTAAAGGTTCCCCTTACTCTTAAATCAACAGCAGCTGGACATGACCCAATTAAAAGCTGCAATGCATGGTCCAAAAAATTATTTAAAAAAAAACAAGACCCCCAAAGGCAACAAACCGCTGTCAGAGAATTTCAGGAATTAAATAAGCTGATCGAGCACATGACTGAGACTTGTGTATATCAAAACAAAAAAGGGGATGAACTCCTGCTCTGGGTGATTGGAGCCACACGATCCAAAAGACATGTGAGACTGTCAACCTGCAAACACACATGGGTATGAACAACATTATTTTAAACCATCAAGGGTCCACCACAGCTGAAGGATATGTTTCACCTACTGTGAGGGGAAAGCAATGGTTCATGTCCTGTCCGTGTGTGTGTGTGTGTGTGTGTGTGTGTGTGTGTGTGTGTGTGTGTGTGTCACCAAATCCACACGCAATGCAACAACGTGCAAGGTGAAAATATGGAAATCCACAATAAGCTTTAATGTCTGTATAAGAACACAGCTAGTGTGGATTTAAGTGAAGTTCCCGAGGCTTTGGCTGCTTCGTGAGACACAGCCATCACCCGGCGGACTCGTCCATGCCCTATCCAGAGCTACATGTATTTTTTTAATTTCTCAACAACCCAACCTTCCACCTCAATCAACCTCCTCATACACCCAAGACCAAAACACCCACAGTGATGGTGTGAGAGCGACCCAGTGTTTCCTATAGAAGCAGCCATGAAACATTTATGCACAACAGACATGGCTCGCCTCCTCGGCACGTCGGTGGGAGCCATCCAAGTTAAGTTAATAAATCCAACATTTGGCCACATGAGCCCAAACCCAACACGCCACCGTGTTCACAACACCCCAGACATCCCAACTCTATAACATGGAGCCGCTGTGTGGAGACCCGGGCGCAGGAGGACCGTTTGGAGCACTTGCTGCCGTTCACATATGAGCCAACCCTGGCTGGTTCGCCCGAGATCTCCCTCTTTACCTAAATCCAAACGACGTAAGGCAAACACCCACCGTTACCAACTAATACAGACGGGTTACCGGGGGTTAGGTGGTGCTACCGAGGGGGCGAGGGGGTCTTTATCGGCGTCTGTGCCCGAGCAGGGAACATATTTTGCCAGAGAAGAGGAGGAAAAAAAGTGGTGCGCAGACACACAGACACACACACACACACACACACACACACACACACACACACACACACTGAGCTCCACGTCGGTGATCGCTGCAGCCACCGCGGAAAGCTCCACATCCACCGCTGGAACGGCGGCTTGAAAAAAACACAAAAGCACCGCCCGCGAACCTCGCCTGGTGCCGCCGTTAGTTAGAGGGGATATCGAGGGAGACGTACCTGGAGGCTGGGCTGGGGATCGGCGGGTCTCGGGGCGAGCAGACAATGAAAGTTGGGGAGGCGATCAGCAGCAAATGAATAGGAGCCGAGCCGCCATCTTGAAGCAGGCTGCAGACGCTGTCAGTGGCGGAGAGCGCACGGCGGAGCAGAGCGCATTTCAGATGTGCGAATAAAAACTCCCCGTCTCGTCGCTGCTTATGGCGCCGTCAGCGTGTCCGTTCCGCGGCGTCCAACGAGCCCGCTCCTCCGGCTCCGGCTCGGCGTGAATCCCACTTCTGCACCGACAACTTTGCCTCCAAAACATTCAGCTTCACCCCCAGCGAAATGCAGTAGTGTATATGTGTGTGTGCCTCGGTGTGAGTGTGTGTGTGAGTGAGTGTGTGTGTGTGTGCGCAGTGGAAACTGACACCGTCCCCAAAATGGCTTGTAGTTCGACCGCCCCGCTTTGGTCACGTGGTCTCGTTGCTTAAGGGTGCCTGGGAATTATTGTCGGTGTACGGTGTGGCTCCTGATCCGCTACGCATGATGTGAAATAACATACAAAACACACACGGGTGCGTTTCCAGGCATTCATCCCCAACAGCAGTTTGTGTGTAATTTGAGCTGTTTGCGGCACCGCGCGCCGAATTTTTTTCTCGGCTACTCTCGGTGTATTCTGGTCTTTTCTTAATGCATGACGCATGATTTCAAATAAGCCACACGCTGCTGCACTTTGTTACACTTTTCATCACGAAAAGCCACAATCCGCGCTCTAATGCGCCTCCTTCTTTAGCCCAAATATAGCTCTGCGATTAGTGGCGAGTGGAAAGTGGACTGAACTACGGATGGTGTTGCCTGGACTCTGTGATGTTAAAAATAAAAAGAGCAGAAAGACGCACAGTCCCAACATGAACACTGCTGGAGCTGCTGCTTTGGCAAATCTCTGCTGATCTTTGTTTTGGGGTTTTTTTTTTTTGTTCCCATACTTGGTTTAAAATGCGTCCATGTGACAAATAGCTCTGGAGTCAGACCTTTGTCCCAGGCTGTGCTGACATCTGCAAGAACAAGGAGGGGGAAAAATATGCGACACCACTTCCACTTGATGAATCGGAGCCCTTATGTTTGAGCGAGCGCCGCAGAAAATGAAGGCATCTCGGATGTTTATGGGATGTGAGCCGCTGTGCAGCCTCCAAACGTTCTGCTTAGGTGGACGCAGGAAGAAAGAAAGTCTAAAAATGTGCTGGTTATATATTTTTAATGAAGCAACTGAATCCTCAGAAGTCCCAGATCTGTTGAAACATCCATCAGCCTGAGAGTCCTCCGGGGGGGGGGGAGCTTGACTTGAGCCTCTTGTTGCAACAAATGCTGCAGGAAACAAAATGCACTGCTGTCACGCAACTATGGCAAAAATCCTTTTCAGAGTCGTAAGTGCTGACAAAACACATGTCGACCGACTTTAATGGATCCAAGTTCAAACAAAAATGTCTCACGTCTCCCTGACAAACAAGTGACATCAAGTGGTGTTTATTTGTTTGGCACCAAACGGATATATATATATATAAAAAAAAAAAAGACAATTAAGGCACAAGGTGGATTTTATTTCTCGAGGTTTTTAATAGAAACACAAATGTGAAATATCTGTCGCGTCATTGTCCGTCTCAGGTGAAAAAAGAAGTAAAGCAGGGGAGAGGGACATGGTGAAGACCGGTGAAGTCCTGCGCTCCGTGGCGAAGGAAACCGGACACCGGCATCACATCTGACTGGCTTTCTCCACACTCTTAGCGGCGTCTTTCAACTTCCCCACCAAATCCTGCAAACAGGTGACCACTCGATATGTTCAACGGGTTAAAACACCTTGAGGAAATAATCTAAAATATGATTTGAAATCAAATTAAATAAAAACAAATGAGCTTTACTCACTTTGAATCAGACTTAACAGAAATAGTTATGAGATAATTATAGATTCAGTCTGGACAGCGTGAGTGCAGCAGCTCACGTTTTTTAAATCCAGGTCAACGGTCACATCACAGCATCAGTAAATAAAGAGCGTCTAACATAGTGAACTTTGTCTTTTCATAAAGGCAGAATTTTACTAAAATACCTAATGGATCCGCTAAATGCATCACAGTCAGTTTCTGCAAATTACAGCTTGTTGTATATTGATATGGCTGCAATAACGTGACCAAATCCAAACAGCTGCACTGTTCTGAGGTTGCAGAAAATGTTATTATGCTGAGCTCACAGATCCAATGATAAAATCTAAGACAAAAACCGCCAAGCAGTTGATTAAGTCTCCCTCCTTCCTGTTCTCTGCAGGACAGAGGTCTGTGCAAGAAAAATCCAACTCGGTGAAAAGAGCCAACAAGCAAGTACAATCATCTTTTCTACCTGTAGCTGCTCCATCGTGCATGTGAAGTTTACATCTTCAGAGGGTCCTTCGTTCTAACGAGAGGAACACACACGGTCGTTATTGTTTTTACGCACAGAAACATATATGAGGCGTTCAGGGACATTTAAGGTGCAGGTATAGGCTCTGTGCGGTTTTGTGTGTTACCTCAGTGTTCAGCGAGATCAAGTAGGAAGGCTCGTTGACCTTATCGACCTGTCCGTTCTGTGGAAAGACAGAACTTTTTAATCTCAGGTTTTTGGGGCATGTTGAAACCCCCCCCAAAAAGGCAGAATGTGTCGTGTACCTTTATGTGGTATTGCAAACGCCAGGAGACGTCGTTAACGCGAGGTGCTCGCCTTCCTATGCTGCAACACAGAGATCGTGAGATTATACAGAAAGGTGAGCATGGATTCAGGAAAAGTGCATGTATTCATATCCCTTTATTGACTGGCATGAGTGTTGACATGCTGCACTTTGGACCACAGTGATGACGAAAAGGCAGGAATTGGACTGTAAAACTCCAGAACTACAGATGACACGTTATTTACGCTAAGCTCCAGTGTTTTATGTGTGGTTTACATTTTTCCAGGACGGATCAAAAGGCTTTCTTTGTTTGATATAATTCGATCACTTTCCTGCAGCTGTTTTTGACTCAGTCTGGAGACACCGGGGGCTCTCTGACAAAGAGCGTCTGTTTACGGCGCGTCATAACGCAGCGTTTACACCGCATCAAATCCTGCTCCTTGTCCCTCCTCGACCTGACACGCACAGTCAGAGAGCCCCCCCCCCGTCTCTATTTCTAATACGGGACTGGAGCAACTGCTCACCCGCCTGCTGCTCCACCCTCTCCCCGACTCCACCAAACCCACTTCTGTTATTTATTCATGTTGACCCTCGCGTTTTTAATGCGTAAAGCCCAATACAACGTCCACCTCCAGTTTGCAATCACCAAAAAAGCATGAAGACGAAAACTCCCGCAGTTAAGACTTTTTTGCAATGTTGAACTTTAGCTTTAAAACACCTCTGGTCCTCCAGTGTCATCCTGAGGACATGGCCATTGTGCGTAAAAATACCTTTTCAGCTTAAAAACAACATCAGCTCCACTAATCTCTTTCCCACTGACAACTCCCCGCTCCAAGCATGTCATCCTTACCTTGCTAATAGACGAGCCAGCTCTTTTTTATGTGTCTGTAAAACAAAACAAGCATCAGTGGTTTGTGCCAAAAACTACAGGACCACATGGAGAAAATTAAGATTTAACATGTGCAACATTGTTTGAAATATACCTGATAGGTGTTATAGAATATCTCTATTCTCTCTGCACTGAAGTTGAGTTCTTCAAGGCAGGAACTGTGAGAGGAAAAGTTTTATTTAGCAATAGATATATTTTAAAAAACACTCAATATATGATACGCTTTAAAAAAATAGCTGGCTTTAAAACATGCATTTTTCCTTTTCCTGCTTTATTCCTATGTAGTTGGAACCCTGTTGTCTACATGGTTTGCAGTCACACATCAAATGAAGTTTAATATGTGGAGAAATCCACAGCAACATAAAAACACATGAGGGTTTTAATGGAGTGAAAAAAAAAAGAAGAAGAGTCAGAAACAGGAATTCTGCAGCTGTATTTGGATGCCTGTTTGTTTGGTGATCACACACATGCACCAACAGCACCTGAGGGCTTATCCTCCTCATCCTCAACACCCATGATAACTCACTCTCCTCTCTAATTATACATTATACACAAAAAGCAAAATGTGAACTGAAATGGGCAATTATTACAAACTTATTTGAAGAGATTTGCACCCATTGCTGATTCATAAATCACTCAGAAAACATTGCCTTAGGTTTATAATATGAATTCTCCCAAACCGACTCTATTAGACCCACTGTCTTTTCTGTGGGAACATTGCTGCTGTCAGGACATCCCATGTGGAACATACAGGCCACACAATAGCACCACAGCAGGGAACTCATCTCAGCAATGAGAGCTCCAGTTTATATTTTAAATGCAGCCACAGTGCAATAGCTACTTTGCAGAATATAACACAGCTTTTTTTTTTTAAAATCCATTTCATCAACGTCCTGCAGACATCTTCAGCTGGGTTCAGCTCCCATGGGAGATGCAATTAGCAGATGACATTATAGTGCAATATACGTGTAATATGACCAGCCACGTGCAAACAGCATGATTTAGTGCAACATATTTCCTGTCACATACACATGATGTGAGCACGGATTTCACAGCCATCACGTTACACGACAACTAATGAGCCTGTTATTGGGGAGTCACCACCAGCATGTGCATGTGAGTGGGGTGGGGTAATAATAATAATAATAATAATAATAATAATAATAATACTACTACTACTACCATAATAATAATAATAATAATAATAATAAGGCAACGTGCACGTCGGACCGTCTCCTACCTGATCGTGGACCTGTCTGCGTTGTGTTTGGTCGCCTCCAGGATGAAGGTGGCGGCTGCAGCGTGGCTCTGCTTCAGCAGGACCCGGTCGATGTGCTGCAGCTCGGGCTGATCTGCGCACAGGGGGCACGGTGTGAGGCTGGATCACGCAGATACACAACAACCCGCCTATGGACTGGTAGAAATGATTGTGCGCTATAGTTTTTTTTTTCTTTTTCTACTTGCGATCCATACTTTGGGTTCCCCCAGATTGACGTGCAGAATGGAAATCAATGACGATTTGCATGTGAATGGGCCCCTCAGCTGCAGCAGGAGGGGGGTGTTCTTTGTTTGTTTGCATAGTGGACATTTCACTTTCTAAATTATTCTGCCGTTTTCTGGTGGACAGATTCCTTTATTGTTGCTGCACACGAATTGAACCGTGATGCTGCTGAAGTTGTGGTGCAGAGCAAACAGCTGGATTACACTGTGGAGCTTTTATCTGAGCGTTGTCCTCCCTGTTGCATGAGGTCTAGAAGTGCTCCTTCCTGTCATTTTGCATAATTCAGGTTATATTTACTGCTCACATTCAAAGCAGATCAATAGCAGCCATACACAGAGCGCTGGTGCGTTCAAGGACCCGCTAAAAAGGCGATTAAAGCACACAATCGGGTGTGTATCCATTATTAACGTTTAATGGTGATTTAAAAGGACTAACATGGCCTTTTCTAACATGCTGAGGGGACTTGATGGCAGTTTTAATGACAAAGGGGATCCCGAGTGGTCGCTGCTGAGTGTTAAACATGCAGGGGGGGGGGGGGGGGCCTTAGCGTAAACATGAGCTAAGGTCGCTTTAGCGCAGAGATCAGCGCCTTGTTTGCAGATCGCACTAAAAATACAGGGAGAGAATCTCGCAGGAGGGAGAAATCCACCGAGCAAGCTCCTCTACACGTCCGCGCGGAGGGAAACCGGAAGCAGCGGCGGAGACAAAAGCGGCAGCGGCGGCGGGGAGAGGGGAGCAGAGAGGCGGCAGCTCACCGAGGACTCCGGGGTCACCGTGCGCCGACAGCAGGCTGCGGAATGAGGCGTCCAGCAGCGCCGGGAAGACGGTGTGGTCGAAGCAGGACGGGTCGGCGAAGGAGCGCAGCCCTCTCTGCACAGACTCGGACAACTCCATTTTGCAAGAGAGATCCACACGACAGCAGACCACGTGACGGATCAGCTGATGTTGTGTGTGTGTGTGTGTGTGTGTGTGTGTGTGTGTGTGTGTGTGTGTGTGTGCGTGCGTGCGCGGAGGGTTGAGCCGAGGAGCAGAGCGGCTGAGGCGGTTACGCGCAGGGAGAGTTGGGGCTGGCGAATGTGGAGGAATCACCGGGAGATGCCAGAGAGGAGACCCGGGGAGGAGGAGGTGCTGATCTGCATCTAGACTGCGTGTAGAGATCCCTTTACCCTCGATGCACACATGCACCAAAGCAAACTAGCTAAACCCTCAAACCAAACCAAACCAAACCAAACCACACCACACCACACCACACCACTAACGACCAGTGGTTACAAAGTGGGTTCAGGGCCAATACTGAAATAACGTGCCTTGACTGTCAACGATGCCACTATGACTTATTTAATTCAAAAATAAATAAAGGAACGAGACTGGACATATATGAAGAGATTTTCATTTGTTTTGAGGATTCAACATTGGAGATTTACTGAAAAATTAGAAAAATCCACCACCTACAAACCCTTATTACTTATTACACACCATGCAAACACTTCTGTACTTCAGTTGTGTCCCCCACTAACACTTCTAACACAGGTCATTCAAATAATGTGCTTTTAATGGTTCTGTTTTAAATTCACAAATACATAGAGGAATGAGACAAACCCTTTACAACCAGAGGTTCAGGGGCCAAATATAGTTTGTTATAATATTGTGCCTTGGCTGTTATTGGCACTAGGATTCTCTTTATAATAAAGGGATGAGGCTGAACATGTATGAGCTGGACACATGAAAAGACTCACATGTTTTCAGCATTCAGTTATGGCCATTTAGAAAAATTGGAAAGATCCTTGGCAAACACACAACACTACTGATATAGGTCATTGAAATAGAGTGCCTTGGTTATTAATGGTGCTATTCGATTTTTTCCCCTCTTTAGTTCCACTGAGATATAATACACATCTGAAATCCTAATCTGTTTGGGAGTCTTCAACAAGCCAGCAGACAAATAGATTAACAATCAGGTAAAGAGAGAATTTCATCCACCAGAGCTGGAACCTTGACCTAAAGTCTCACCATTCCCCGTGTAAATGAATAGCACAAAGTTTGCATTGGTTTAGAAGTATGATTTGGAAAAGGAGGTAAAAGTTGGATGTCCTGTGAGTCCAGTTTCAAACTAGGACACTTGATCATAGATTTAAACAATAGGTCATAATTAGCACAGTAATTGACATTAGTCGACAGGGCTGGGTTAAAAACTATCAACGAGTGAAGGAAGAATATGATCTGGATGAGCAAGATTTTTTAGGTGCCTGCACGTAAGAGACTATTCTTTAAACAGATTAAATCAGATCTCACATGTGATCCAATGCAAGGAGGACATTCTCAGGTGAGAGATCGAGCAGAGGAACATAGGGAGCTGGAATTTAAAATGCATACAACATACTTAAGATACAACAAACACGCACAAGCGTGAAATTTGATTGATTGACAAGCACAAGCTCCAGGCTACAGGAGGAATTCTAATGAAAAATGAATTAATGACTCCAAAGACTATAGATCTTCATCTTCATGACAACTGTCAGGCTGGAGGTTGTGTAGTGAGAAAAACACACATCACATCCATTAAAATGTCAAAATATCCGGATGATGTATGTGAAGGGTTACAAATTAAAAGTCACATTTGAGGCACATAAGTGTGGAACAAGAAGACAGATTCCTGGTGAACAAAAAAAGACGTAAAGACTCTGACTGACATAGTTGAAAAGATTCACAGATGTGAATTCAAATACGGGTGATTTCTCTTTTAACCACGAAAGGACCTGATGAAGATCCCAGTCTGGATCAAAGCGTTGTTTCATTAAATTGTCTGTGGCACGGACTCGGAGTGGAGTGCGCAGGCTCCTCTTTGTTTATGTGAATTCAACTAACAACATTTAATAAGAAATTAGAGGAAAAAAATCACTGCCTGCGAAACCCATCACAAACACAGCATGAAAACAGCGTACCTCCCTGACACCACTGCTTGTGATTGTTCTGTAATCACACAATTAGGAAAATCAATAAGTTAAAATAATGTATCACACAGACAGATCACATAGGAGATGAAAAAGCAGACGGAGAGATGTGTAAAACCAAACACACCGACCAGGTGTTTTGTACATTTACTGTAAATTCCTCTTCAGAGAAGACAGCATCTTTCTTGCCACAATGTTTTGTGTATTCGGTTGAACATAGTAACTTGTTAGTTTCACTCAGACATATCTATTTGCAGTCGCTGATTTAATTTCAGAGTTTAAAGTAAAGGGTCTCATTGTGGTTTCCTGTTAAAGACTCATCCGAACAGATGACTTTCACAGTTTCTCAGTGTGTTGTGTCAAAGGATGTGCAGCAGCACTCTGCTGTGTACAGTGGAAGGCAGCACTCGGCCCTTTACAGTTTCATTGTCTGTAGTGTTGTCAACAAAGTTTATTTCCCAGACCTGCAACACTTTAACTCAACTCTTCAGGCTGATGTAAGTCTCAGCTGCTCGTTGAAACCAGTGAAAAAAACTATGTCTCATATTGATTTAGCAGAAGTTGAGGTGTAATATTGAAGATCATGTGCCACACTTACTGGATATTTAACATCAGGGAGTCTCTGGTTCACTGTTCGCACATTTTTTACAGTCAAACGCTTCACTGCTTTCTATGAAACTTAAATTATGAGTTTGAAAGTTTCTACATCAGGATAATTCTTGTTTTTCAATTTATGGAACACCCAGCAGCTCCAGTCTTGAGGCACCTATGATGAGTGTTAGTGACCAGAGTAGATCACCTTTAATTTAAAAAAAGCACTTAGCTTTGCTGCACCAGAGCCTAAATTAAAAAAGCACTCAGACAAATTAACTCTAAAGAGACAGAAAATGAATATTTGGATGACAAATCCTAATTGCATTATTATCTGTGGATCTGTTCTGTAAGTACATGTTCACTTTGGTGCAAACTGCTTTTCAGTGTGTAGCTCAACACTGATCTTTCAGGTTAAGTGATTTTCATTTGGCCTCAGTGTTCCTCCATAGCAAAATGAAAGGGCATCGTTTAGAAAAACAGTGAAGCCACATCTGGGCCAGGCCTTTTTCTGTCATTCATTCCCATTTACATGCATGTATAATTTTACAGTACGTTTTCTATCAACAGCCACCAGCAACGAAGCTGTTAAGCACACTTTATATCTTTCCAAATGTTGCCTGATTATTTTTGTATGCTGTATAATTGAACCCCTCCCTCTGTGTGATCCTGTCGTTCATTATCTACACACAGCGACCCCCTGCGCGGCCACACACACACACACACACACACGCTGCAGATATCGCAGTGACCTCTGACTCCGCACTTTGTCCAAAGTCCATCTCTGCTCCACGTCTGCTTGTGAAACACATTTACGCACCTCCACACCTAAGTGGAGCTTTTTTCTCCGAGGAACTGTGTCTGTTACCGCGACGTGCGTCCAACCAACAACAACAGCAACTCTGCGTTGGGTTTCCATCGTGTTACTTCATCTTTTTTCTGAGTAAATGTGCGTCAGAAACCGGATTTCTAACTTGATTCGTAAAAACGATGTCTCCCAATGGGTCTGCAGTCTTGCTCATACGATTTCATACATAAGTTTATAATGTATGAACACGTGCAGCCTCTTTATTGTAACTTTAATATAAACCCCTTTAAAATAAAAGTCTCGCTCACGACAGGGGAATCCGTTAAACGCACAGCAGTCCGTGCGTAATTTTGCTTTTCTTTTTCCTGTACATGAGCCTTATTTGTTCCATTTCTTCACCAAAACTTACTCCTCGATTATTTAAAGATCAACGCTTATATTTTATTGTTGTCTGAATGGATTAATTCTGCTGATCTTGAACCAACTTTGCCACTGTTAATACTTTCTCTTTTTTTGTTCTTTCCTTTTTATACCTTTCTGACTATATTCTGACACAGATGTGGCTACAAAGCAATACATCTCTGGCTTGATGAAAGATGAATTATTTGGACAAATGCTCACGTTAATCTTGAAGTCAGTATGAGAGTGAGAAAGGTGTGAATCCCAAACCAGAGCGCTGACGCATGCATCGAGTTCGATGTAATAACCTTTAACCTTTACACTTTGAGACCTAAAGACAAAAATGCTAAAGTGATTGAAGCCTATTGACAGGGATCACAAGAGATAACAAAAATGCAACTTCTGCTGTATGTGGATATTTTGTGGAGTAAAACCAGGTTCTTCTTCATCTCTATCTATATTTGTCCTCTCTTTCAATCCTCATTCGAAGCGTTATTTTGTGTTTTACGCACCAACAGGAACAAACTGCAGCATCCCCTTTAAGAAGAGCTGCGGTAACATGACCCTGATAAATTGCTAGTGATCACATTTTTTTAAACACCATGTGAGACAGAGACGTGTCTGCAGTGGTCTTTGTTTCACTGTATTTGTTTAAAGCGGCTGTAAAAGCAAAGATGTTCGATTTACTGCAGTGAGGCCAAAACACATGACATGTCCCTTGCAGGGTTGTGCGTGATATTTGAATTATATCCCAAAATATGAATAAAATACATTTTAAGTGACGACTTTGTCAAGTATTCGAGCTGAGGGTTTGTTTTTTCCTTATTTAGGTGAAGATGACAGTGTTTTAACCGCAGCATCGATCATTTCAGTGCGGATGGATTCGTGAGGATCCAAAAGGTTCACGTGTACCTGCACCTGAGAATTGAATGAGCCATTGCCGTGTTACTGTATCGTTCCAGCGTATTGAACCACCCTCTATCTTTGATTAAACACCCGAGAGCTGACCGACCGTTGGTCCATCAAGATGCACCAACAGGATCTAAACTGAAGTCCTTACAGATATCACTACAGAGAGAGACCAAAGTTACCTCTTAACCAAATGACGGACATACTATTTACTCTAAGTCTATAAACTCTAATGATTCCCAATGAAGTCCTCCGTCTCTTTGAGAACGGGACGAAAGTTCAACACATCTGTGCTTTTTTTATGTGCTGTGGTGAGAAACAAGGTGAGAATTAATTTAGCGGATTTTGTGAAGTGGAAGTTAAGGATTTCTTCATTTATCTGCGTGTGTGGAGACCCTCACAGGACAGAATGCAATTTCTGGTAAAAGCTCTTTTCAGATATCTGATTTTCTCCTACACGTTATTTGGAAATGCCATGACTGTTGGACTGGTGTTTACAGGTGAATGAAAGTATATCAATACAAATAAACTGTAACCTTGATTTTTCTGATCATATGAATGTTACCAGATCACATAAACTCAATAAGAACCTTAAATTCTTAATAATCTCAGTCCAGGCAGAATATGTGAAGAAAGGTGTGTGGGTCCAATATTCAACATGCTGCCAACCTGGCTGCCACTCAAAGGCACTAAATGAAGATTCATGTTTACAGATCAGAGTGTGTCTTCACATATAAGCCTGAAATCCAACAGAATAAACCCATCTTTGATTCTGTGGCTTGTAAAATGAATGTATGGCCATGAATCTCGTAAATCTCACCACAAAGTTGTGTTGGTTGTCAGTGGAGCATGAGTGACGTGCCTCAGTCTACGAATCATTCACAAATAATGTGGAAAATCCGATTCACACCTGACATCATTGAACCGTTTATGAATTAAAAGTTTAAAAATAAATTAAATGCAACTTGGCAAAAATGTTTCCCACCGTCTCCATTTTTGCTGTCATGTTTTATTCCACCATTTAAAGCTCCAAACATGCAGATTGTATTTTAATTAAACTTTAATTAATCATGGAAATGCGTGAAACCGCAACTCCCAAGCAGCCGAGGCTGCGGGGTCAGGACCCCGCTGTAACAATGAGGCCCCCAAGAGCCCGAAATGACTCCATTCACCGTGATTCATATCTGCTCATTGTGTTCAGAAACCGAACACTAATTACTAACAGTAACCTCCGATTACGGCAACTTCATTTCAGCTCCCGAGAGGAAAGAAGGACGAGATGCGTGGAACCGTCTGAGCACGTTTCTAATGCGCTCAAATAGATGATAAACTAAACCGGAACTAATCTACACACAGACATTCGGTTTATTTGTTAAACAAACACGCACACGCTGACCCCGGATCTGTGCGAGGCTGTTTAAAGGTAATTTCTGAGGCAGCTGCGGGAGGGAGGTGAAAATTGCTTGCAGAGGAAAAACAACAGATCCGCAGCGTACAAGGAGTGTGTGCGTGTGTGTGTGTGTGTGTGTGTGTGTGTGTGTGTGTGCGTGTGTGCGTGCGTGCACGTGATGGACGGAAAGAATGAATCAGATTTTTCTTTGCAGAGTGATTCTGCCCCCTGTTGAGGAGAAAAACAATCCGCTTCCTCTCCTCTAAATTCACTTTCTGTTGATTTTGAAAACCTTTAAAATTATTTATTTTTTTAACTAACACACTAGTCGTCATGTTTCCTGACACATCTATCTTTTGGTCGTGTGTGTGTGGTTTTTTTTTTATATTCTAAAATTGCTCTTCATGCAGAAATCACACATGCATGATGGAATTAAAATAAACAAATACATAAACAAACAATAAATATCTGAATAAATGGGAAAATATATGGAGCTGCTTGTATATCCGCAGATTAGCGCAGGCTGAATTAAAATGTAAATTATGATTGATTAATAATCCCACTCACAGGCGCGTGCACGAGAAAAGAGAGGATGCCCTGCAGGATTACGCACGAGGACTTTATATAATCTGTAATTAACGTCTCGCGGTTACAGCAGCTCATTAACCGCGTTATATATAGAGCTAATTCAATTATTGTCCTTTGTTGGATCATTTGTAGCCGTTGAGAAAAACTGCTGAACAGAAGAAGAGGTGAAATGTGGAAGAAGAGCGGCTGCATCTTCCTCGTGAGGAGGACGAATCCTCCTCCTCCTCCTCGTCCTCCTCGTCTCTAAAGGTCAGCGTGGGGTCAGTGTCTTGCTCAAGGACACTTCAGCAGGGTGCGTGGGTGCACGGAGCCCTGCAGTAAGCGGCGGTGCATCGATGCAGCTGCATGAGTGAGTTTGTTCAAACGTGGCGAAGCAGGAAATAAATCGCGCGGAAGGTTTTTTCTGCTGTTATTATTATTATTATTATTGTTAATAGCCGCTGATGGAAAATCACTGGGGTCAGAGCTGTAACAAAGAGCACGCGCATAACGTTCACGCGCGCGCTTCCGCGGCCGCTGGGTGGCAGTGGTGTGGTGTCTCTCTATCTCCCTCCTTTCTTTGTTCACCTCCTAGGGAGAGAGAGAGAGAGAGAGAGAGAGAGAGAGAGAGAGAGAGAGAGAGAGAGAGAGAGAGAGAGAGAGAGAGAGAGAGAGAGAGGTTTGTGTGTGCGTGTGCGTGTTTTTTGGGGGGGTATGTGTAGAATAGAGGAGGGGGAAGTGTGTGTGTGTGGGGGGGGGGTATGTGTAGAATAGAGGAGGGAGAAGGGGGGGGATCTCCCTTGTGACACAGACATATACGGAGATTTAAATGTTGCTCACATTCACCTCTTACGGGAGCGTGCACCATCACTACACTCACCTCCTATGATGATGATGATGATGACCCGGGCCGCGCGCCATGCAGGCTGGCCTATAAGTGACAGATGTATTAGTGGTATATATATCATGGTATTATATCATGGTAAATACATACATATATATATATATATATATATATATATATATATATATATATATATATATACATATATATATATATATATATATATATACAAACACAAACACACACACACACACACACACATGTGAAAAGCATCTTAGGCTAAAATGATATATAGTTGTGTGTGTGTGTCAATATGTGCATGTGTGCATGTGGCCTCCTCATTAAACCTTTCTTTCTCTCATTCCTTCATTTTCCCTCCTTTAAGCCTGACTGTCACTGTTACAACACGACGGGGCCCAACCTGTGGCGGAGGGATATTAAAGGCAAATATCAGGCAGACTCATAATGTGTTCACCTTTTCAACTGTTCGGCTGCACATTCAAATATATTAAAGTTTACACAGTTTAATATTCTAATACAACAACAGGCTAATCTGCTGATAAACATACAACACGTGAGAGCTCGGTTTAAAATATTGAACAGATCATTTGAAAATAAATATTCTCAATATTCACTATAAAAAACGCACCAATTGAAATCCCCTAATCTCAATGTAATCCAAATGTTATTTTTTAATTAAAATTAAATAATCACAATAAAAACAATTATTGTTATTATTCACACGGAAATGTCTCAGTCAATCGTTTAGTGTTTATTTATAGAATAAAAATATTTCATTGTGTCTCTACAACCTTAATTATTCTTGCTTCATTAAATAACTATGTCTGCTACTAAATATTCAAATTGTATTTTTATATTTCAGCCATTATTGTATTTTCCCGGCAGCCTAAATGGCGACAGAGCCGGTGTTTCCTCGGCGCACAGGGGCAGCTGTTCCTCCTCCTGCCTGCCGGTGAAAAGCAGCTTCCTGTCGGCTGCAGGAGCCTCGACTCCCCGCCCCTCGCATCGGGCTCTGCGCGTCGGGACGGCAGCGCCTGCGAGCAAAGCACGACGGGTAAGTCATGTCAAGGAAGCGGGTTAACGATTATATTCGACTATTTGTTTTTAAAAAAATGAATGACGCTGGATTTTAGTTGGTTATTTCCAGACCCATTCTCACGGTGGACCCGCCATATTTACCCGGAGCGCTGCAGCCACTGTGCGTCTGCTCCGCTTTCAACATACTTGGCTCTGCTCTGCTGCACTTGAGCCTAAATTAAAACCCTTGTTTTTATCCTCTAAGCTCGTTGCACAAGTGGATCTGAACCCCGAAACAAACCACACAGCTGATTGTGCACCATTGTCAACACTAAAAACTCAACACACAACTTATGTGTTCTAACATGGTGACCGGCGTTGGGATTCTATAGGTTTTTCTCATGATGCAACTGTGTGTAGATTCTGATTGATCCATTCAGGACTGAACTCCACATGTTGAAGCCTCAGTCCGAGTCAGAGGCCTCAGCTAATTGCACTTTGTGGTTAGAGAGGTTATAGTCATGGGCTGACATGGAAAACCTGCTGGTTCCCCATACTCCTCCACTTCCACAGGTTGACTGTGTGTGTGTGTGTGTGTGTGTGTGTGTGTGTGTGTGTGTGTGTGTGTGTGTGTGTTTGTGTAAATGGGGGTGGGTCCTAAATCTATTTACACGGTCGATCTGAAAGGACTGGTTTTCCTTATGGCGACAAGACCATTACATTTCAAGATGTTTTAAGGTTACAGGATTAGGATTAAGATTAGCACTTATACTTAAGGTTATTATCGGTAGGTCTCCGGGAAATGCATGTAAGTCAATGTAAGTATAATTGATCTGATAATACCATCAGTATAATATATTCATAATCCTAAATACTATACTATTAGATAGATTGAACAGAATCAAAAATAAAATAAATGTTTTTTTGAAATAAAAACACAAAGTATATCATTGATCCGATAATAATATTCTAATTATTCCTATTTTTTCCTGCTTCGCCCAGCATCCACGTTTCCCCCGCTTCACTCTCCCTCTGTGTTGGCTCCACGAGGAATAGAAGTGGTTATGATATGAAGCACAAAGTAAAGTGACCACACATGAGACTATAATGGTTTTCTCTGTGCTCAGTTCAGCCTCAGTCCATGGGAAAACGCAGACATTTAAAGTCAAGGTCAGTGTGATAGCTGCAGCAGGAGTCTAAATGATAACAGCTGAGCATAAAGGGATTGTTGTTATTGTGAGTATTTGACACTGGTATGAAAACACCCGTAAAAGCATGTTTTAAAAGCCAATCTCCTCGTTCTTTAAAACCTCTGTACTTCCAAATCAAAAGCTTCTTTTCCTGGAAACTACATTTCCTGACAGACCTGAACTGAGACATTAACACAGCAAGTGTCAATTTGCTGCACATATTTCTCAGATGGATTGATGGATATTTTTGTGGATTCTAATATTTTTATGGAGGATGGAGGGTGTTTATATATCGTAAAGTTCACTGAAAAACACTATTGAGCAATAGAAAGAAAATGTTCTTGACCTTTAAAATAAATATCCTGCATAAACCATTAATGAAATGAAATACAAAATAAAATAAATACACATAGCTTAATGATTCATTATTCTGAATGTATAAATGATAACAAAAGTTGTTTGTGTTAAGTGTTTCTGAAGATAAGGCCGACATGGAGGCAGGCAGGCGTCCGCCGCTACAGCCCAAATTAAAATACTTTATAATCAGGCAGGGTGAAGGACGGCCCTGAGGCTTCTCAGTTTCCTCATACAGGGGGGGTCTTAGCCGAGGATCAACTTTCATGCGAGCACTCCCAAAGAAGGATGTTTCTTTGTTCCATCAAGACTCATCCACACAGCTCCTCTCCTCTCTCCTCCCTCCGTCTGTCTCTGACAAGTCAAATGAGGAAATGTGATTATGAAAGATTCCGACGACATCCTTTACACACATCACATGCTGCACAGACACAACAGGCCTCTTCCACTGTGACAGACAATCGAGCACAAACACACTTTCGACCACATGATGCTGCTACTTTTCGCACAAAGTCTAAGTTAATTGAAGAAGCCAGTGCCCGGGTGTGAGCACACATGCGTGCGCTTTATGGAGATGCAAAATGTAGCTGATGTGCACGACGGAAACTCGGAGAGGCTGCCGTTTGGTTTGTGTGCCATGAACACAATGTTGGACACAAAAGGAGCACAGAAGAAAGAAAAGTGTCAATCTCCACCTGACTCAGAGCCCATTATAGAGAGAGAGAGAGAGAGAGAGAGAGAGAGAGAGGGGGGAGGCATCCAAAGGTGTACAAAGCACATGCATCCATTCACCGTCATGATTAGCAGCCGCTCTCAGCAGCCGGAGCTGGTCGCCAATCAGACTGAATTATTCTGCAGTGAATCGACGAGCAGCCAGTTGACCAATGACTGTTTCCTTTGCGCACAAACAAACAGCGACGCCGCTCGGTCCGATTTCATTTCCTACCCTTTCTGTCACTCCTTTCATTGATTGGCTCCTGTGCTTTCAACTAGAACCTCTCTTTTATCAATCCCACCCGCCCTTTATTTTCCATTCCTGTTCTTCCTTTTGTCCAAAGCATCCAGCTCGTCCCCCTTTTTTGTGTGTGTGTGTGTGCTCATAGCTGAGCAGTGATGAAATCTGGGTGTCCCCGTGGCAACAGGCGTGTGTGCGTGTGCATGAGCGTGCAAGTGTGTGTGTGTGTGTGTGTGTGTGTGCCTGTAGTTTTCAGGGCAGGGGCAGTGGCAAGCAGCAGTCTGATCCATACTAATGTTCATTGATAGGAAAATCAATGGTGCATTGATCCGAGACTTGGCTCCGAGAGGGAGAGGAGGAGAGGGGGGTGCGAGGAAGACTGGTAGAGGAGGAGTAGAAAGAAAGAGATGGAGAGAGAAAGAAAAGCAGAGGAAGGAAAGGATTAGGCAGATGAGGATAAGTAAAGGGAAGAAATGGCAGCGCTGGCCTCGGTGTATCTGCAGAGCTGAGACCTGGTGGCTGCCACTTGGGGTGGGGGGGTGGGGGGGGGGTTGTAACTGTATGTGTGAACAACCTGTCCCGGCCTAACTACTCTCTTTTCTCTCTCACTCTGTCATACAGAAATGCTCTTGAGAGAGCATGAACAAGCCTCAAATGGAACCTGAGAAGGAGAAGAAGAAGAAGAAGAAGAAGAAGAAGAAGAAGAAGAAGAAAAAATAGAGAGGAGAGGAGAGGAGAAGAGAAGGGAGGAGGAGGAGGAGGAGGAGGAGGGAGAAAATCAATTTTCCCAGACGAGGCAGGCTGGTCTAATGGAGGTCTAAAAAGAGGATGAGGAGGAGAGGACATATTTTCCTCTGATTACCTCCTGTAGCCTCCCTGGCAAACCTTCAAAGCTAGCATCGCCGCAATGGCCTTGCTCATCCTTCCTTTTCGGAGAAAGGTACAGAGCTTTTAGTCGGCGGCAATCAGGCTCTGATCTGGACAAAGGAGGGGAAAAAAGCATGCTAAATGACTGATTGCCATGAAACGGCAAAACACAGTGACCTGATAGACTTTGGACGTAAAACGAAACTTGTTGTCATGAGCAGAAATCCTCGTTTTTTCAATGGCGGAACATTTTAAAGGCACAGCTCCACTAATTCTTTCTTCTTCAACCTCCATGCCGGCCCTTTTGCAGAAGTTATGTCATGTCCGAGAGAGAAAACGAGCTGGATTAAATGGACAAAGGTTTCCATTTTCGCCCAGATGAATCATTTATAAAGTATAAAGGGAAGGAAATTTGTCATTAGTGTCTCTGCCAAATGAAGGCAGATATGGAGGACCCCTGTTTGATGTCATATGTCAAGGTCACTTTGTTCAATTTCCTGCAACAGACTTGATTATTACAAATTGGTGAGTGAAGTGGACATCCAGCGCTGAGCAGTAGAACTCCAGTTCTAGCTGAGTGAATTTGAAATGGTGTTTACGGCTTTAGTCGTAAACTAAAAGGGAAAATTTACATCTGAATTTTGTTTTAAATACTGTGTTAAAACTTATCATGAACAGATGAAGCAGAGCGGCTCCAGTCCCTGTGTGTGGGTATGGTAACGGTTGTGTGTGGTGAACTGGCTGTTTTCCAACCAAAATGTTGCCATCTGAAGTCTAAAGGCTGACACCTGCAGAAAAAAAAGGATTAAAGCGGCGACTGAATTGACTCCAGAGGCGCAAAAAACCTCCTCCCAACACTCACTGTACATCTGTTTCTGGAGCTCTCTCTCATGCTTTCATCAAACTTGTGAACGTTCGCCGAGCTGTTGAACAACATTTCCACAAACTTTTCCCTTCCGTCTAAACACGGAACTGTAAATACGGTATTTCTGTTTCTCTGTCTGTCTGTGTGTTACAGTTTTTCTGTCGTTCCCTCCCCGTCTCGTTGGCTCTTTGTGTTTTTTCTGTCTCTCGGCCTGCGAGGTGAAAGTGGCTTCCATGGTAACGGCACACTCTGTTTATGCCGCGATGTCTCACTTCATCACAAGCTGTTGATGGCTTTGATTTGCATGCGTGCCTGTGTGAGTGTGTCTGCTCCCCCCATTTCTGCGAAATACCCCCTATAACACACACACACACACACACACGTCCCCTTTACACAGCCTGTTCAAGGTGGGAATATTGTGTTGCCGCCCACTGTATGAAAGTCAAAACCGGCAACGTAGTAATATGCCGGCTTTGTTTGGTTCAGTGTAAACAGTCAAAGATGGAATAATCAGGGGTCTTCTTTACAGCAGTATACTGTATCGTCGTCTCTGTACGAAAGAGGCCAGAAACTACAATCTACAGACATATAACAGTTCACATCGCTCCACTAAATGTGAAAAGGCTCTAATTTTCTGATGCTTTCATTCTGTCTGAGTTCAAAGGCACATTTCTACTAATTCATAGCAGAAGATCAGGGTGGTGGTTCATGAAAAGTTTTTATTTTTGGCAGCTTAATCATCTTTAAAGTCTGGGAAAATATTTAAAAGACTAGAATGGCCCTCAGTAGAGCGTGTAACTCCGCCAAGGCCCAACAGACCTAAATTCAAGCTGCACCAAATTTCACACACTCTGCGTGAAATTTCCCTAAATCTGTCAGATTGTTTTCATCAACATCCATGAATTGTTCCCTGGGAAATTAGGGGGAAAAATGCTCTATCTTGCCATTTTAAAGACAGAAAAAAAAATCCTGTATCCCCTCCCTGATCTGAATCTGCACCAAAACTGTATGTGTTCCTTCCTAACTGGGATCACATCCTTTCACAAAGTTTCATGGTAATCCGTCGTTTTCAGCAAACAAACGCACAGGGGTGAAAACATAACCTCACTGGTGGATTTAAAGACGAGCTAAACAAAACCAGAAGATGAAACCCCCACACACTCCAACATGCGTGTGCTTCGATCTTGTGCAAACTGCCACGCGGAGTTTACCTTTCAAAACCCTCAAACCGAAACCATGAAGAGGAAATTGGCACTTTAGCTGTTACGATTAAAAAAATGTAAATTTAATCACACTCATTTCCTCGTCCCGCGAGCCGATCCTGTACACTTAACCACTTAAATTAGCAGCAGAAACAATGATTATGACTTCTTTTCACCAAAACCAGTCGCCCCCAATTAGTGGTGCGTCGGGGAGGGTACAGGGGATATGGGAAGAGGGGGTGGGAGCAGAGGAGGGAGGGAGGGAGGGCCTGGCGAGCCCGGACCCCCTGCAGGGCAGAAAAGGGGAGGGAAAAAAAATGGATTCCATACCAGGAAACCCATTAGGGCAGGGGACGGTGCGGAGCTGGCAACACAGAGCGGCCATGGTGTTTTTAAAAATTCCTCATTAGGTGTAATTTCTAAATTACTATCAGCGTGGGCAGAATGAGAAGACGAGGATCTGACCAACTCATCGGGATAATCAGGGTAATAGCACGATTCCGCGTGAGTGTGTTTGTGTGTGTGTGTGTCGATGCAGCACAGATGAAAACCAAAGAGAGCAGAGGAGGATGGAGGGGGAATTTTAATGCTGCTGCTGCTGGACACCGACTCCAGGATGTTTTTTTCTGTTTTTAATCCTTTTTTTTTAAACTGATGTAGATAATTGCTGTGGGGGGTTGGGTGGCGAAAGCAACAAGCTAATAGGAAGCAGGAGCCTCTGTCTCCATCAATACTTCCCCCTTTTTCTTGTCCCCTCCCACCACCACCATACCACCACCTCTGAATGAGACGGAAAAATTGGCAAAAGTGAAGCCTGTAGAGGAGGTGGCCGAGAAGGTGGAGGACGGGGGACAGAAAAGAGGGTGGAGAGGAGAGCGCAGGAGGGGAGACAGAGAGCTGAGGGGCCTCCGTGAAGGGAGAGCAAGAGAGGAGGGGAGGTTTCAGGAGGGGAGGAGGGATCTCGAGCGAGGGAGGGAGGGAGGAGAAGAGGTTAATTTGCACATATTAGAGAGGGCAGGATTTTTCATTAAAAAGAGATTGAAGTTGATATATGCCTGTGCGCTCCTGACACACTGTACACTCTGATTGTGTTAAGTCCTTGACAGAACAAAGGATGGCCCCCCCTCCTTTCTTTCTCTCTCTCTCTCTTCCTCTTTTTCTCCATCTATCTATCTCTAACAGCCTTGCAACATTTTTGCAGCTGTATAAAGCTGTTTCATGGTGAATAGAAGCACAGACAGCGTCACATCACCTCAGGAGCACCCCCCCCCCCCCCACCCCCACCCCCCCATTCAGGTCCATGCAGGGGGGCACCAGGCGTCCACATTACTCCAGAGTTTTCAGAGCTTGCTAAAACAGAGAAGTTGGAAAACAGTGACGAAGACACAGTTTCTGGTCACAACCGACTTTCTACGGACTTTCTACTCGGGGGGTGGGGGGGGGTGGGCAGGCCTAGGAAGTCCGCAGATAATTCGGAGGCTCCCACTTGGACATTTGCCTTTCAGTGCATGTCTGAAAGCAGCTATAGATAATCAATTACGAGCATTGCTGACCCCGTTGTCTTTGCTAACAGCTGTTGTGCAGTTAAATTTTTACAAAGATATAACTGCTCACACGTGTAGGAGTCGAGCTGCTAATCAAGCGATCTGTGACAATTCTGCAACTAACAACTAAATGCTTCCTGTGTACACCGGCACACGCATGCCAAGTGTGCGTGAGTGGACACATGTAGGCCTTTTGAAGGCGTGTTAGTGTGTACAGGGATTAGTTTGAAAACACGATTTCAAAAGAAAAGGTCGTATGTGGATGTAGACTGTAGCATAACATTCGGATCTCCCTCTCGCCGCAAACAGGAAGCACACGGACTCATTGCCTTTTCATAATAATTCCTATTCCCTGTGCCTGAAGGAGGCATTTCACTGACCATGTGTGACGATACAGTTGCTCATTAAGCTGCTGGTGTTTCTGTAGAGGTATAGCCTGGAGTCCATTGTTTGAGGCTGACGCTCACTCTGGTAAGCTGATCCAGAGTCTGCCTGCCGCCTGAGGCAAACTTCTACCTGCAAGCAGAAATAACAGAAGCAATAACAACAACAGTTCAAGTTGTTTGTGATCTGTTGTGTCGGACACACTGGGATGAAGCTCTCCCCTTCATTCTTTCTTTTTCCCCCTCTCTTTCCTTCTTTTATCTTTGTTTTCCTCAGGCCACATCTGTCATTCCACGCTGCAGGGTTATACCTGATCTTTGACCTTAGTTAGTGCAGCCCTTGAGACCAGTTTCACACAAACACACATACATACACGTACATACAAGCCATGCTCACACAGAACAGGAGGTATTGATTGGCGATAGATAGATAGAGCAGGGGCCCGGGCCTGATAAGGAGGCCATATTTGATGTTTGTTCTGGCAGTTGAGAGAGAGGCAGAGCGAGATTAAATCACAATGAGGAGCCCACTCCGTCCTTGGGTTTGTCCCCACTTGAGGCATTACATGAGTTTAGGGGTCGAGCTTAAAGGATGACGGGTGAGGGATTGTGGACAAGGGGCGCCCAGTCTGCTTAAATCCACTGTGCTAAGGAGCATTGATTAGCATGGCCCGCAATGTTATTCAATGAATAGTGTTTTTGCACAATTCGAGATTTTCAACTATTTCAAGCTTTTGGATGCTCAACAACAGCAACTGTTTTTTTTTTTTGTCCTTTGATTTGCCTCAGAATTAGAAAAATAGTCACAGGTACATTTGAGTGCATGTAAACACAAAGACATGTTTACTTTCTTTTGTGAATTTAATCCACCTGTACTTCTTTAACAGTGGTCAAGTCCTCTAGTCTGAAAGACACAATATTGAACTTTATTTCGTTGCAAGCAAATATAAGGATAATTTAAAGTAAAGTAAACTTACAGTGAAAACAGGAAATTTTGTGAACAATGGGAACTTTAGTGAAAAGTGACAATAAAAGGTGTAGAGTAAACAGTAGAGGAGTTATGCAGCAAAATGTATCTGAATGTGAGCTAGCGTTAGCAACCATAAGGGTTAGGGTTAGGGTTATGTGATGCTGTGTTTATATGAAGCAAAACATGGGTATGAAAAGTAAGATCATGGTGGACAACATAGCTGTGAACATATACATGACATGTATAATAACACACATGAATAAACTGCATTTATTAACCGTTTAATAGGTAATAAAAGGTCACAGTGACTCATGGGCTTTAACATATATATTTTTTAAATATTTATATCTATATATTTTATCTGTTCAGTATTACACGGTGCTACAAACCATTTATTACCAGTTAATAATAAGATATATGGCTTAAAATAAAGTGTTTCAAATTAAAGTTAGCATGAGCACCAATATAACATCGAAGACACGTTTTTCTTTTATCTCGGGCAGAAATATTTGGTGTCAGAAAACAATGTGAAAACTGGTTCACACATGAAAACACTTGAAAACACATGTGCTTTATATTCACATGTGATTTGTTGCACTTGACAGCATTTTCTCTGCAGCGGCGTCTTTTTAACTGACATATTTTGTACAGTATACGTCAACGTGTTGTGAAGATGCACATCATCACTGCGTTGCAAAGTGAAAGGGTTCGTCCTCCTGCTTTTTACAGGAGTGTGGTTAAATCACAATAGACCAAACCCCCCCCCCGCCCCGCTGCAGCGCACTGACCTGACTGTCCTTTTTACATATGAGCAGAGCCAGAGCAGGGTCCAAATCCCCCGGTCGAAACAGCAGTGTGTGTACTTATGAAAGGCTGTATATGTTGGCCAGTGTGTGCGCGGTCTCAAGGGTTGGGAGATTATGTCGACAAAAGGTGCACCTGGTGCTTTAGATTGAGTTTCTCTCCTCCCTTTATCCCTCTTCCATCCCCCTCTCCCCTTCTTCTTCGGCCATTTCCAACATTACCCTGGGACTTTTAAAAGATTAGACCACTGCTTTTATAATTGTGCCACTAATGCATGTCAACAGCTCGCAATGAAGGAGACTAATGGAGAATAGTACTTTTTAATATCTAAATATACCTCACAGTTATGGGAATACACACTCTACCTTTATTTAATTATGTAGCCTATAATGTGTGGTGGTAGATTATTGAGCTTTGCTCCTGTGTAACTCAGATCTGATTGTGAGGGAGTGAAGTCTCTTGTATGCATTACCCTGAATCTGAATAATATATGACACATATTAGAGTTTGTGCAGCAGTAAACTCAGTTGACTAGTTGTTTGCGTGTGTGTGGGGGTGGACGAAGTATTTAGATCCTTTACTTAAGTAGGGTTTAGGATTAGCTCCATGGTTCACCCCACTGTACACTTCAGTATTCACAAATACTCCATTACAAGTAAAGGTGCTGCATTCAAAATCCAACTTGAGTAATTGTATGGACGATTTGTACTCAAACTATCGAAAGTAAAACTACCACTACTATGTGCTATTATGAGAATGTTCACACAAATGCAACAATATATAAATAGCAGTTGACTTAGTAATTAAACTACTACATTAAACGTTAGGTCGTTGATTTCAGTGTTTCCTCACATGAACGTTGAGCCTCATGGTTCACCAGATAAATCTGAGGGGTCATGAGATTATTCATGAAGTTGGAAAAGAAGAAAAACAAACTTCTGTGACGTATCTGTCCTCACACTTTAACTCATCTCTCTCTATTCTTGTATTGTTTTCATTTCTGTGAATTTTTGGATCATTTCAAACATGTACATTTAAATGAAATTAAGACGTTAACACATTTTTTTATTTCAACATTTTGGGGAGAAGGTTTTTTTTTTTTATTTTCACAGATTTCTCAATTAAAAAGTCATGGTCCGTGTTGAAAAACTCCAGCACATTTAGGGAACTAATATCTATGAGTGTCTGAAATTTGGTGCTGCTCGATTATGTTGAAGGGAACTATTGGGCCTTGGCAAAGGAATGTGCTCTGCTGAGTCTCATTCTATTGGGATCTAACTGTTTCAACCAACATATAATATAATATTTTATACATTTACATTTTTATTTGTATTAGTTGTGAGGTAAAAAAAAAAAGTATACTATTTCTCAGCAATGTAAGTATAAAGTGGAATAAAATTCTTAACACTCAAGTAATGGAAATTAAATCTGTCCTTTCCCTACAGAAGCTGCTTTACCTTATAGGAGAATCACGGCAGCTGACACATTTAGGTTTATCGTCTGATTGTGTTAAAATTCAGCTTAAATGAACCTCACATCTCACAATCCTCTGCTTTTCACATTATTCTGTGGGAGGAGACAGACAACTCTACTTCACTGTGTCAATTCTGTGAAATAATTCAACTAAATTAAATAAAAATATATTTTTTAAATCTGGTTCTCTTTTCACAGGGAAACAACAGAGACACACTACACCTCTTTTGTGTGTGTTTCTCAAGGTCTGTGTGACCACACACACACACACACAATACATGCTCAAACAATACACACACAAATTATGAATCCTTAAAAAGTTCACAACCTCCGACTAATATTTTAAGTCATGAGCATTGATGCAACAAGTCCAGCACACACACACACACACACACACACACACACACACACACACACACACACACACACACACACACACACACACACACACACACACACACACACACACACACACACACACACACACACACACATCTCTCTCTCTCTCTCTCTGCAGTCTCATACCTCATTCCTACAGCAAGTATTTGTGAGCAAAGAAACTGAATCAGCTGTGTGTGTGTGTGTGTGTGTTTCTGTATGCATGCCTGCTCTTGTGCCTCCCCAACACACACACACTAGCCTTCCTCTCCAGCCCAGAGGTCTCCAGTCTGCATAATAAATGAGGTTTGCTGATAGGTGGAGGAACAGGGGAGGGCTCTCTCTCTCTCACACACACACACCAGCCTGTACCATTATGCAGCCATGGGTTTATACCATTTAACAGCTGTTGCCATTGGAGAAATCCCATCTCTCTCTCTTTACATGCTTGTTGTTGGCTCATTTATTGTGATTGCAGCAGCAGCCGAGCTTCGACTCCTCTCCCACATTTCAACACCAGAAATTAGCTTCAAGTCTCCACAGGGACACACTCCCTTCGATGCACTGCAATGTCCTTGAGCAAGGCACTTATCCCTCAGCCGCTCTGGGCAATTTGCACAAGTGTGAAACCATCCGATCTTTCTGCAGCCTCGACCCCCTGCTGTTTATCAGCTAATCATGAAAACACACACATGCAGGGGCAGGGGGAGAAACGTCACAGGATTTGGTTTGTCGAGGTCGACCGTTTGTTTGTGCACGAAAACTCAAAATGCCTGACGAAGACTGAAAATTCCTCACTTGGCAACAAGGACAAAAGAGGGAATAATTAGTAGTGCACTTCTTTACTCTATCATTTTTAATGCAATTACAACACACACACACACACAAAATTCCTTCAACCTGCCATCACCAACCAAGGCTGGAATTATTTAATAATATGGACCCCTCCCAGGGCCGGCCATTTGAAAGTAATTATCGGTAATGATCTGCCGGTGACTGATCTATTTTTACCTGATGATCAAACCCGATCTCATCTCAGATCTATATCCTGTCACATTCATTATGACCCCACAAGATTACATTCATCTCTGCCAGCACCACCTGTCCACCACGCACTGCTCCTCCATTCTTCACCCACAGACAGAGCCCCCTCATTGTCATGGTAAATATAGGAAACACAATGTATGTGAGGATGTTGAGGGAAAACGCATAATGTTGCCCTATGTGTATGTGTGTATGTGTGTGTGTGTTTGTGTGTGTGTGTTGTGTGTGTGTTGTGTGTGTGTGTGTGTGTGTGTGTGAGAGATAGTTTGAGCTATACTTGAGTGCAGTGTGTGTCCTTTATAAATTTTACAACTTATAGGCCCTACTGCCTACTACGGTTCTTTAACCTTGTGGCTTCTTGTGGCAACATAAACAAACCAGTACTTTTAAAAGCAACATTACATATAGAAGCTACAGGGGGGGGGGGGGGGGAGAAAACAACCAATTGCATGGGAAATAAATGGGGGGGGGTTCTCAATGAGTTTAATTGAATTTATACATTATTTAGTAGCCTACATTTCTGCTGGGGTCATGTGGCTTCCCTGCAGTTGGCTGCTTTCGGTCGATGCCCTTCAAAAACAACAGACTGGAGGTCGTCAGCACAGACAGGAGGCCATACGTTTCACTGAGAGGCAAACATCACAGCAGAGTGGACTTTGATCCTACTGGAGCTTTACAGTAATGTAATAAGTATGATAATAAGTATCTGGCTAATTAATTACAGCAACACAAGGTCACAAAAAAACAAATGAAAATATATGGAATTATAAAGGTGACAGAAACTAAATCCATTTAAAAAAAAAATAAAACTTAGGCTATTTTTAACACCACTGGACCCATACTATGTAATGACTGTACTTAAAAAATACATTTATAATCTTTAGATTTGCTATTATACAGGAAAACACCACAAACAGTTAAGTCTAAACGCTGCTTATTTCAGTAAATTAACTTAACATTATCCATAGGCATCATTATTATTAATGATAATAATAATAAACTTTATTTGTATAGCACCTTTCACACAAGACATGCAGCTCAAAGTGCTTTACAAACAGTATAGATTAAAAATAAAACCATGTTTATAAAATAAAACATGTTAAAAGGTAATTATTCAAGAGAACGTTGTACATATTTATTATAATTTAGAAAACTATGGGAAAATTATTCTTTCTCCGGGTTATTCTGTGAAATTTGTCTGTTTGGGGATTTTCTTTAAATGTGCTGTTACATGACGGGGATCCTCCAGCAGCCTGGCCGGGGAGGAGAGATGTGATCGGCGGCTGCTGCTGGAGACTCCGCCGCTCACTGAGAGCCGCGCTCCGCCGCAGAGCTGCATTTCCCCTCCAGAGGGGAAAAGCAGGCAAGCAGAAAAACCGCTGGTTCAAACGAGACTTCGCTACACACCCTGTGGTGCTCACTGGAATTATATTCAACCCTCGCTTGGGTTTCGGAGCCGCTTGCCTCTCGCCGGCATCAGCGGGACGGACACAGCCCGCTGACCGAGCAGCGCGTCGCTCCCCGCGGCAGGAGGAGCGAACCAGGCGCCGCTGAAGACCCGGAAGACCCAGCAACACGAGGAGGCGATGGAGGAACCACAACGGTCTTTGTCTACGTGTTTACACACATCTACACAAACTACATGTACTAACTAATTACCTCATATTATCCCAGCAGGCAATAGACCACATTACTAGATCTTTATATTTTGTTTTATTTCATAATTTGACCGGTTGTTGTGACTTTCAAAGTAAAATAATATATTAATATAATGAAAGAAATACAGGAACAGCAGATTTACACTACTTTTTCATTTTCAGTCAATTTATTTATTAGCCTAGGTTAACGTATTATTTTATGTATTATATGTATGATATATTATGTAATTTATGTATTATTTATTGATAGGGTTAGATAGTTTGTAAATTTGTAGGTTATAGATGGATAGAAAGATAGATAATTAGATAGACAAATAGATAGATAGATTTTTGGTTTTAAGGTTTTTTCCTATTAAATACTTTTGTGGTTTGCATTTGTTTGAAGGAGGATAGAGATTGTTTAATATATTGTTAAGTCCATTTTTTATTTTTATTTTTACTTTTGAGCTAATAGATAAATTTGACTTGACTTTCAAAGTAAAATAATTTATTTCAATTGCATTTATTGCAATTTGTCCAGCTTAGTATTTGTGCTTTGTAACTCTGCTAGGTGTCATTCAGCTGGAAGGCAGAAAAAGAGAGGGTCCTGGTTGTGTGTGTGTGTGTGTGTGTGTGTGTGGGTGACACTGAGAGTCACTTAGCAGAAGAATACGAGCTGTCTTAGAATGAAGAGGGATGAGGCTGAATCCTGCTGCTTCTCCTCGCCACCATTATCCAACAGGGGAGAGACCTGTGGGGGGCATGCACACATGCACATGCACATGCACACACACGTACCCTGGGAATCTCCTCAGCTGCCCCCCTCCTACACTCTACTCCTAACCTTCCTCCTCCTCCTCTTCCTCCTGCACCAGCTCTAAACACCTCCGTTTGCCAGCTCTGGTTCCGCTCGGCACCGGATCAGGGCCCCTGGCAGCTGACTGCAGGTTCCTGGCCAGGCTTAAGCCTCCTAATAGCAGCCACTCTGTGATGATTTACACTGCATTACTGTACACACCAGCGGCTGCCTCCTTCTCCTCCTGCTAATGGTTTATTACACCAGAGCCTTTTTCAGCTTTATTGCTCTTTGCCCTCTCTCTGTCTCGCTGTTTGAGGCAGAGGACTAAATAATTTCACTGAATTACCAAACATATGCCAAAACCTGTGTAGGGATTAACTCGTGGCACTTGGTCTAGTTGTTTTATGGTTTTGTTTTCATTTCTGCTCATCAGAAAATGATTGCAGGAATAAATAACTGAAATTGAATATCCTGTGAACAACCATGTATTCCTGTCAGGGACTGAGCAAAGAGACACAGAAAGAAAATACTCAAAACAATAATTCTGTGCCCAGAAAAGAGGTAAATATAACAGGACTGAGTCGATCTAACTGACCTGACCCATTCAGACAAAGGGGCTGATGAGGTCATTCAGAAAAACAAGGGGTAAACAATTACTAAAAATTATAAAAATGAACAATAATAAAAAAAATAACAATAGTATGAAACTAATGACTCAGACAATCAAAACCATTGTGGGAAGGAAACTACGAAACAAAAATAGCCAATTAGAAATATCACACCTCCCCATGATGAAGAGGAACATGGTACGTTCCAATTAGCAAACCGTATTTAAGCAGGTCTGATGCAGATGGGTCTGTTTCCTCATGAGCCAAGCAACATGGAGACTCAATTAAACTGGAATTAATTTCATGAAAAATGAAACGCCTTAAAGACTAAAACCCTTATCACGAAACTGACAAAGAAGGTTAAGTTAATATGTGCAGTTCAAATCAACTGTACTGTCAAAATACCTCATAAAGGTGAGTATGTTATAATACTACTAATAATAGTAATGATAAGCTTAGTCAGTTCTTCACAAGAGGACAAGAAAATTTAAGGAGAGAAAATTTGAGATAGAGTAAATAAAATATTTTTTAAATTCACCCAGAGATGATTGCTTTTTAAAGAATGTTTCAATATGAAACCAGCGTCTGTTTCAAATTATTTTCTGATTGTGCATTTTAAGTTGCTGCGCTACAATAAACTTCAGTAAATGAGACAAAATGTCTTCTGGCTCAGGAGCCTTCACAATATAATAACTGTTGCTGCCCACCAATCTAAATAAAAATCCTTCAGCTTTTAACTATGAATTTTTCAGATTAATGTACGTTATTTAACGTACGAATAAAGATTTTCTCAAGGTGATAGGGTTCATTTAAGTGGACTTTTAGATCTATGTAAATTACTACATCTCAAACTCGATTTAAACATCTTCATTTGTGGTGAACTAAACACGTAACTATGTGGAAATGTTAAATTCCTCAACTCAAATGATTTCAAGATGGGAACGTTTTTTCCAGATGCAATCAGGACAAAACAAACAAAGAAATCCAGAATCGAATCCAGCTCATCTTCCATGTTTCTCGGTTGCAGGGAGTTCTGCTCTCATGCCTCTCTGGCTCATTCTGAAGCCCGAAAGGAAAAACTACTAGAAAGCAGAGACTGAAAGTTGCCATGCAGTCAGAGGCAGGTATCCATGCAGCTGCACAGCATTCCTCAGTGACAGCAGCTCAGCTCGCCTCTGAAGCCACAGATATCTGCCCTACATTTGTCTAATCATCCAGGGCTTAACCCTCCTGCTGGCCCACTATCTGCTCCCTCTCCGTGTGCATGTGTGTGTGTGTGTGTGTGAGAGAGAGAGAGAGGGAGATCTGTCTCCTAACACCAGGGCTTAGTAGTGTTTTGAATTTGTGATCGGGCACCTGGTCGGGCAGCACACAGGGGTCCTCCATCAGCTGGTAAGCCCCCCCCCCCCCCCAGGGAGGGTTTCTAGGGGGGGAGTGTGATCGATGATGGACACAGCAGCTCTGCCCTATGTGTGTGTGTGTGTGTGTGTGTGTGTGTGTGTGTGTGTGTGTGTGTGTGTAGTGCTGCTATTATGTGTAGCTGTGATGGTGGAGGCTTATAAAAGAGGGGAGAGGGTCCTGGGTGGTGGTGGTGGATGGTGTTTAAACAGCCTGGCTTTTGATTGACAGGGCTGATAGTGGGTGGAGGGGGGGCAACCGTCTGGGTAAAGAGAACAGGGGGGGTTGTGTTGTTAGAATGCAGGTTAGAGCGTGTGTGTCTGTGAGGGACTGAAAACTCCTGAAGGGGGTGAGGTGGGTGTAGTTCTGGGGAGGAGGAGGAGGAAAGTGAGCTTTTAATTACCAGGGCAGAAGCAGATGTAGCAGAAATCATGCCCCCACCTCTAAACACACACACACACACACACACACACACACACACACACACACACACACACACACACACACACACACACACACACACACACACACACACACACACACACACACACACACACACACACACACACACACACACACAAAGCTGATGACTTCCAGCTGCCATGTAGAACCAGTGTGTGTGTGTGTGTGTGTGTGTGTGTGTGTGTGTGTGTGTGTGTCTCTCAGGACAGCAGCCTTGAAGCACATTGTTTAAATTTGAAGATGTTCAGTTTCTTCTTCTCCTGATGATTATTCATGTTCCTCATTGTTAGTGAATAAATCTCGTCCTGCTGCCGTCGTCTCCTCACACCTTTCCACTGTAATTAACACCACATTATACAAACCAGGTTAATCAAATCAACAAACCCATTTCATATCATATATATTCTTTCATTATATTTATATCTAATCGTTAATACATTTTCCTGTTTATTCAAACAAAACCAATCAGCCGTCACCTAGAAATGTAACGGCTTGTTTAATGCTAATTTCCCAAATATACCATTTTGATTTCTTTTGAATCAAATTAAAACATTGGGAAACTTAAATAAATCTTAATATGTTTTGGGCTGTTCAGTATTGATATCTCATTGAGCAAATAAATTCCCTCAAACGGCAGAAGAATAAATTTGAGCGTTTCTGTTACTTTATCCAGAGTGTTTATTTTGGTATTTTGAAATACAATGTCACCCCCCCCACCCACCGATTTTTCTTTTTTTAATCTTCCATTTGTACAAAACTGATCAAAACAAATTGCACAGATGAAAACACGGTGCCCAGCGTATAAAATGAATTTCTCATCAATAAAATGGTGCAAAAAAAACAAAAAAACAATGTCCCTGCACATATAAAAATAAATTAATACTTTGTGTGTCCAGTCACTGTCAACCTTATTTTTTTTTTGTCTGGTCCTAAAGATCTACACACACAAACTGAGGCTTCATTGGCTTTCCTTCACACCAGCGCGGCCAATCACAATCACATATGTACACATCAACGGCCAATGAGAAAGGTTCTATGTACACTTAACGAGGTAAAAACTGTGCCACTGAATGTCCCCTGACACGTTTCCACCCACCCGATCCCACCCAAACAAACCGCTATGTACAAGCACACCCCCTCGTCCCTATCAGCCAGCTATCAAGTAACTTCTAGCTTTCAAACACATGACACAGAAAAGTCATCAAAAAGGGTTTACAGCAACGTCTGACTGTACGAAGAAAATAACAAACAGAAGACAAAACTTTACACAGTAGTACAAAATGATGTTAAATTGCAACACCAGCGGGCTTTTAAAATATTTCATCTTACGCCCATTACACAAACAAACTCCAAATAAATAAAAAGCACAATACAAGTTGGCTTTGATAGAAGAGAATGCAGCAGAATCATCATCGTTCCTGGTTTCATTAAAAAGACGCCACTGAGTGTTTCTGTCATCTGTTGCGAAGCAACGCAGCTTAATTGGTAGAAAGGGTTTTTGAAGATTTGGGCTGAGTGACAGAAACACAGGTAAAAAAGAAAAAAAGGGGGGAAATAAATCCCGCCTTGGCCTCAGGCACTTGGGCTTTGACCCTGATTGGCCAGTCCTGACTGCTAAGGGGTTGTGAGGTGGCCGCTGACGTCGGCCTCATATTCTAGGTCCTGATAGGCTGGTCCTGCTTGAGAGGTAGGTGCAGCAGGGGGCTCAATCAGGGGGATGAAATGTGACGACACTCCATGTGCTGACAACCAACTCGATCGTTTCTTTGCAAGCGTGTGCTGTGTGGATTGATGCGTCCCTCTTGAACATTCAACTTGCTATATTTCTCTTTTCTTCCATTTCATCTCCCTGACTGAGCCCCCTGTTTCTGGCCCAGAGAGGAGACAGTGTAAAGCAAGGCTTCTGTGGTGACCGTACGAGACTTGGCTCACTGACATTAATGGATCTACACAAACGGAGGGAAACACACGGGGAGAGAGAGGCAGTGGCAAGAACATGTAGGATTTCTTTTCTTTTTACCCCCAGGAGCCTTTCACCAAATATTCCCCGAGGGACTTGCTGTGAGACAGATGTCAAACATGCATCTGCTACTGTTGAGTCTTTGTAGTAGGGACTTGTAGTTTTTTTTGTTTTAAATATTAATGTATTTCTGCTATCTTTCTTTTTGTATATTTGTAGTTCTGTGTGTGCTAGCTTGTGTGCTGAGTGCACGACTCTGGTTAGCTGAGGCCCCTGAGAGTGAAATAGTAGTGACACCACACGGGAGAAAGAAAAAACGAAAAGTGAAGAAAATGTTAAGAGAAATAATTCAAGAAAATGTTCCGTGGAAGCACATCTGACACCTCACCTGTTGAGGAGAGAACACAAATCACCCTGTGCTCTGGTGACACTTATAACACAAACTAACTATCAGTGATATCAAATGAAAATCATCATCTCAGCAGTGAAAATAAGAACCTGAAGCAGCGCTACAGCTACAATCTAAGAAATCTAAGACTGGATGGAAATAAATAAAACAAAATTACACAAAATGTATGTGTAAAAACCTGACAAAAGTTGCAAAAAGAATGAGTTGGTGAAGGAAAAAGACAAAAAAAATGCAATTCTTACTTTTGTCTTCTGTTATCAATCACCACAGTGTGTGTTAACGTGTCAGCACAGACCGTTCTAAAGAATTATCTACCCAGACGCAGAATTTTCTGCCAGTGTCCTCGTCACCGAACAACAAAGTTGACCAACAGGCCGATCTCCCCAAAACTCTGCATATTTATTTTAAAGAAAAAAACGACAGAACATCTGCTGTCATGTCTTTTCCTGCCCTGCAATGCCCACGGCCTTTTCAGCGAGCCGCGGCTTCTGCACCCCCGAAGCGTGCGTGTCAGTGTGTGCGTGCTGCAGCGCCAGGAAGGGGTTGGCCGTGATGGTGCCTTGGCTCTGGTTCTGGGCGCCGGGCAGCAGGTTGTTGATGGGAAGCTGAGCGGAGGAGAGCGGGATGGAGGGAATCTGCGTCGAGGAGGAGAGGGTCTGCAGCTGCTGGAGGTCCTGCTGCTGCTGCATCAGTTGGTAGAGCAACACCTGCTGCTGCTCCTGGGGGGAAGAGAGAGATGCAGGAGGCGAAAGAAAAAGAAGGACAGGAGAGAAGAGATGGAGTGGTAGAGATGGGATGAGGTCAAGGGAAAAGTGTGAAGGAGGACAGCAATGAGAGATGGAGAAGAGAAGGAGAGGAGACAGGTGGGGTGAAGAGAAAGAGGAGAAAAAAGAAGAATTACTAAGCTTGGTGATTTAGGTCATTGTCCCAAAAAAAAACCTCAGTGTAGCTCAGAGTGCGTGTGCGCGTGTGTGCGTGTGTGTGTGTGTGTGTGTGTGCCTTACCGCTGAAGGCTGCGAGGACAGCAGCTGCTGGAGATGATGCTGCTGGAGGAGGAGTCTGTGATGCTCCGACAACAGACCGAGCTGTGCAGCACTGACACAAAACACAACTCAGTCAGACGACAACAATAAACTCACTGTATACACACTACTGCATTCTAACAATCAAATACTTATTAAATAATTATACACTGCTATTGCACTATTATTAATTCCACTTCGAAGTCGATTCCATTTTCTAAATTACAAGAAAAACAAGGCTTTTCCAACATGTCTCTGTCCGACGTACAGACCTGATCTGACTTTTGTCTCACCTGTTCTTACTAGTTGTTGAGCTGGTAGAATCCAACACGCAAGCAAAAGGAAACACAGAGGAAGAGAGCGGAGCCAATAAAGTTCACATACAAACATCTTTAAAAAGAATAGAGAGATGAAGCTGCCAGCTGATGAAATGATTCTGGTGTTTTCGTTATTTTTGGTGTGGATGTGATGAGATGCGACAGAGCCTGACAGCTCAAATGTAAACCTACAACAGGAGCATGTCTGTAGAGCTCCAATCCATGGACTATAAAGTGATCTGTTCTGATACAGACATCGGAAATGCCTCAGAAACTGCAGAAAGGTGGGGAATCAGCGAGTACGTAAATCTATGTACTGATCTGATACCACATCGTTTAAGTACATCCAGACGCACATCCAAGTGCAATTTTCTTTTGTCCAGGAAATCGTTTCTGCTCCAAAACAGCAGTTGTGCTGTACTGCCTCTGGCTGCTTTTACAGCGGTGAAGATTAAGTGATTTCTGATAGTGTAGCATTAGCCAGTGAGCTAATAGCAATTTGGGCAATCATCACCCCCATACAGAGATAGTGGCATACAGCTGTTAAAATATGTCATACAAGCTGTTATTTCTTAAATGCACTGGACTGGGATCAGTATTGGGAAAGAAAAAAAGGTATCGCTTGCAATGATTTTGAGAATGCTCATAAAACAGCATGTGTCAGTTCATGTTATGACTTTTGTTGAAGTGGTCCAGTCTGTTCTAGCTTCATTTTATCTGATCTGACACCACACACCTGTTCTCACACGTACCTGTTATTGACCGGCAACGTGACGCCCGTAGCTGCTCCACTTGTGTGTTGGTGAGGGTTGCCGGTGCCCGCCGGTGTCTGAATGACCCCGTTCAGCGCCCCGACGATTCCCCCAATGCCCAGAGCGCTGCCTGGGCCAAGCGCACCCATCAGCCCCGCTACTCCGCCCAGCCCGGCTGGGTTTGCCCCCACAGCGGCGACTCCATTGAGCTGGGGCTGGGGCGGGCTCTGGGAGACGGAGGGAGGCGTGGAGAGGGAGGAGGTGGAGCCACTACTGCTGTGGCCACCACAAGACGTACTGTCCTGAGAGAAGACAGAGAGGTCAACGGCTTTAATGGCAAATCCTCCACTCATCATGGTTTTATCACGTTAATGATGATGCACTATATTTATCATCAACATTAGCTGCTAACTGAACTAAACTGACTTTACGACCTGGTGCTTCCCTGACTGAGTCATACATGTTTATTTGTTAGTGTTCTCTCTCTCTTGTTGGTCTTTTACCTGAGCTGCAACAGGTAATGATGAGTCGGTGCCTCCAAGCTGGGCTCCTTTCACATCTGCAACACAAATCAACACAGGTTTAGATTCTTTTTGTCTTTGTAATTTCACCAAGGAGGTCTGGCCCCTTTCGACCAGACTTTAAAAATAACATTAAACGCAAAATTGTGTACGTCTGTGTGCCTTTTTGTTTTAGCGCAGATCCTGTCAATACCTCGGTTAATACCCAAGGTCTGCAGTAAGGCATGATCAAGTATCCATGTGTTCATTATCATGATGCTTTTTTCCCCAGCACCATCTTATTTCAACTACATATTTTTGCCTTTCTCAAACAAACAAGTCAGTAAGTCTGTGGATTATTTTACCAGCCGTATTTATTTCACTACAAAGGGTTGCTTGAGTCGTGAGTGTGCCTGTGCACGTACCAGAGCAGGCTGTGGTGGGAGTGAAAGGCACTGATAGCTGAGCGCTGAGAAGCTGCAGTCTCTCTTTCTTCATAGTCAGAGTTTTGATCTGCTCCTCCAACCTCCGGTTCTCCTCCTGAAGCTGGTGGAGCGACTTCAACATCCCCACCACTGAAAGAGAGAGAGAGGATAAAGATGTGAATAAGAAAACTGACTCTTCAGTGTTGTGTAGTGGCAGCAGCAATTTATTCAACATTCCTGTGTGAGAGAAAATCCCTGAAATTTACACCATTGAAAATGAAAAATCAACCCCATCACTGTCTTCAGTTTAACAGCTTTTCAAACTTTTACCTACGTTATGAAAAGAATGTGTTATACTTCTGGGATGGAGCAGTAAGTATTGGAGTGATCTTTTCACAAGCAAGAAGAACACCAGACTTTCTAAAAAATGGCCCCTGGTGAAACTGGGCAACTCTGCTCAGCCTCCACACAGCTCTGCTCACAGACCCAGTGACTGAATAGACAGATATACTCTACAAGGGGGGTCAGAGGTGAACATCAGCTACAGAGCAGTGACCCTGGTGCCTGTACAGACTCAGCGCAGTGCTCAAGGACAACTCCAGTCAGGAGGAGGATGTGCAGACACAGGAACTTCAACCTGAATAGTCCAGATTGAAGGAAGACCTTTCAAACAACTAGGCTGCAACTACTGATCCCTCAAGGGATGTTCAGATGGGAAGATAACTGACGGAGATCAACAGACACCAACAGAAAAGTGTGTCAAAAATGGTAAGATGCCATTGAATAGTTATCTTATTCTTTCATCACAAAGTGCCTCATTTTGATAAAGAAATTGAGTCAAAATTCTTCTTAATTTGACTTATTTTAGACTTCCCTAAAACTTATATTTTTAAGTTTTAGGGAAGCTGCCTACATTTTGACACCGGATCAACAGTTTATATGTACAGTATCTACAATACGTTTGGAGATATATACAAATGATGCAGATTTTAAGGGAACTGTTGGGCCTTGATGGAGGTCAGCGCTCTACTGAGTGATTTTTTTAATATTGTTTTATTTCTCTGAGTAAGGTCACATCTTGGATCAGAGCCCCAACACAAGATACCCAGCCCTAGTGTGTGAGAGTGCATTGTTGTGTATATTTTGTGTGTATGTGGGTTGTGTCCGCTCACCGTCTCCTTGCCCTCCCTGCTGCAGCAGGAAGCTCTGCCCTTCGTTCCACTGCCGCTCCAGGAGCTGCTCTATGCTGGTGGCCACTGGGAGCGGCGTCTCCCCACCGCCTCCCCCCGCCCCTAGCAACCCCAGACCCGGCCCCGGCAACGACCCCGAGGAGTCATAGCGGATCTGCAGGCCACCAATGGGAGAGCTGAATGGAGGAAGAGAGAGCGAGAGAGCATGGATAGAAAAGGAGAGATAGAGAGGTCAATAGGGAGATTAACGACCCAACATAAACGTCAGACAAACATAGACACTGCTGGCTATAAAACTACATCAATTTGTTGTTACAGTGGTCCTTAATGAAAAGGGGCCAGGCTTTCCCTCTGTGTGTGTGTGTGTGCGAGCAAGCGAGTGAGAAAGACGTGGAGGGAGAGAGAAAGAGGACATGCAAGAGGGCGAGAGACAGAAAAAGGGAAGTGGACTGTCTGGGTGCGATAAATCTTGGTGTGTGTGTGTTTGTGTGTACTGAGTCAATCTGTTGAGTGTGAAAGAGGAGAAACGAGGGACAGCAGGAGAGGGAAGAAAGAACAGAGTGAAGGGTTCACAATGTGGAGGAAAATCAAAAAACAGCAGTGGCAGTGATGACATTCCCTTGAATTTTTCTATATACACACACACAACATAAAAAAAACTGCTTTTAAGTGTCAATATCATAGCAATATTAAAAAAGGTGTGACAGTTTATACAAAAATTCAGATTTATTAACTTTAACATGCAAGTGTTTTGAGTCAGAAAATCATCAAGTTGTCACAAACTATGTAGATAAAAGTGAATTAAAGAAAAAGCCACATATTACACTATTCTCTTTTCAAATTTAAAGACAGCCATTCATACAGGAATATGTTGTCCAAAACTCAAAACATAAAATAACACAGATGCAGTGTTCATGATATAAATGTCACCAACCTCATCAAGGGAAATTATCCATCCCACAAAGTAGAAGAAACAAACATGAATGGATCTGTCTCGTCAATATTCCCATTCTGAGGGCTCCATGCAAATATTCCCAGATGGAGAAGAAGCAGAAAATCACTGGACTGTCCTTCCATGTGTGATTACATCGAGAAAAAAAAGATCTAAGTGGAGTTGAAGGATGGTTACCACCTTCAAAAACACACGTTATCGTTGGCTGTAAGAGAGCGAGGATTGCCTGTAGGGGTAAGAGCGAAAGGCAGAGAGTGCATGTGTGTGTGTGGGTGGGTGTGTGTGAAGAGTGAGAGGAAGAGAGGGGAGACGGCGGGCCGGCGAAGGGAAACGCAGAGAGGGGGATGGGTGACGGAGGGGGGCCAGAGAGGAATGTAAAAACAGGGTGGGATTTGGGTGGTGGGGGATCTGTGTGTGTGATAGAGAGCATGTACTCACCGCGGGGTGGTCTTGGGAGAAGCTCTTATGGAGAAGCCCTGAGCTCCGACGCTGCTGCTGTCTCCCACCTCCTGATCTGCACACACACCAAAAAAAAAAAATGTGTATCCGAGAACATGTCCACAATAAACTGGAAGAAGTTTATGAAAACAACAATGAAACACCAACAAAACAGAGAAAAGCCACACACCACACACTGAATTTTATTATCGTAAGGGTTTCATTTTTCCCAATGACCAGAGTAAAAAATAGATTTTACAATTATTAGTATTATTTTTTAGCAAGGTTTAACTTTACACACTTCAACAGGCTTAGAGTTTATTATTTATTCTCCTCTGAAACACACTGGGGCTGTTTCCACTTGTATCCACTGTGCATGCAAACTGTCAGATGAGTGGGAACAGAGAGTAAATACGAGAAAAGGGAGCATTTTCAAAATAAGTCTGTGTGGTGCAGATGCACTGCAACATGTCAACCTACAAAAGTCTCTTTTTCTTTCCTTTGTATGTCTTTCACAGACGAGCCTTCATTCAAACTGCATGTGAGTGAATCTCTCTCTTTCTCTCTCTCTCTACCTTCTCTATCTCCTCCCTCTGGGCCCGTGGCCAGACGCTTCTTTTCATTTTCCTCGGCGGGAGTAATGAATCACACATGCACGCACACTCAAATGCACACTTTTGCATTTACACAACTCCGACCAACTCCCCTCTACTTAAGACAGTCAATCCCAGCTTTTACCCTCAACAGGTTACAACTACGCTCGCTCGCCTTCTTTTTCAAACTCCCTTTTTCTCTTGCGGCCCTTTTCCGTCCCGGCGCCTCCCTCCAGACACTCAAAAGCAAAGAGAAAGGACTGCCAAAGTAAACAGGGGACATGCATACAAACACGTGCACACCTTGCATGTTTGTGCTCACATGACCCTTTACTGGTTCACAAACACAACTTCACGCTTGTGAGGCTGCACACGCGACTGTGTGAATAGTGTACAACTTTACTACAAGGAAACAAGGACGTTCAAAAGGGTTGCATGGAGATTCATTATTTATAAATAAATTATATATATATATTTACACAGCATATATATAGTAAATCAATTAATCTATTAATAATTTTTGTCATTTTTACAGCAAAAAGCAGTTTATTCTTTGGTTTCAGTTCTTTAATGTAAAGACTGCTGTTTTTTTCTGTCTAATATATCTGTAAAATTAAGATTTGGGGGTTTTTAACTTTAATTGTCTTGGGCCACATCTTCAGTCATATTGCATAAAAAAAATGAATCATTCAATTATTAATCAAGTGACAATAAATGAAAAAATGTAACAAATGATATACATATTGAAGACATTCAACATACAAATATATAAAATAGAATAAAGCAGACAATCCTCAATAATTTTGAGGTTGGTAATTATTTTTTTTAAATCTACCTCAAATAAAATGTTAGTACACTAATGTCAAATCAAACATTAACATTGTATTTATTAAAATACGTCTCATATTAAAAGATAATTTTTTTTCATTCATAATTTCAATGATTTTTTTCTTCCATGAAATACACAAACTAACTTTGCCTTGTCACACACACACACACACCCCCGTCATTCAGCCTGATTAGTGAGTTGACCTGCAGGTCAGAGTGGATCTGGCTCTGATGACGGCTGACCGGCAGCAGGAACTAACCCACCTTCCTCCTCCTCTTTACTCTCTCTTCTTTGCTCTTGCGTCGCTCCTCTCTGTTCATCCAGATGTCTGGTATCAGGAAGTGGCTACTCTGATTACTCAGGCCACCTCTTACTCCCTCATCAACTCCTGCACCGGACAGACAACAACCCCCCCTCTTTCCTACAGCAGGAGTTCCCTGAAGCATGACCCCGACCTCCTGTGATCCTCGCTCTCACAACCATTTCAACAAATCCTCCTCTTTCTCTCACAACTTGGAGGAAAAGTTGTTTTACATGTAAATTACACATTAATGACCCTGTGTACTGTATTTGCTTTTGTACGTGTGACAGAGAGTAAGGGTGAGACAGAGTGGAACGATCGAGGTGCGTAACCTGAGCCGAGCGGGTGGAGCTAGAAAATATCACGAGTGCTGACCCTTGACCTCTCCTAGGGACCAAGGGGCGTGACCTATCCATTATCTCCCTCTCCTTCTCTCTGACACACATGCATAGTTTTGTGACAAGCACGTACACACAAATAGGTTTGCATACCTGCTGGTGAAGCCTCGGACTGGGCGATGAGCGCTGCCATGGCCGAGTTGGGGTTCAGCCTGTTGCCAAACATGTGGGAGGGAGCGAGGTTGAAGACGGACCCCGGCATACCGCTCACCTGAGGACAGATGCACAAACTTATGAGCCATGAGGAAGAAATTATGTTTCCTGTGATTCAAATCATTGTTATATTCACTTAATGGTGAGTTTTTCATAAGGTTGTTATCATTATTCTCCAATGGGGAGTTTTTTTATTTTTTTTAAATCAATTTCAAGCAACACCACAAACTGCTTCAATACAATGATAGAATTTTAAGGACTAATCATGACTATTTTCACTATTTATGATTATAATGATCCATTTTCATCATGGATTTATCAGACAATTACTTTCTGGAACTAAATAGAAGTTGAGGTATAAAATATAACGTGAAATAAAAAACATCTGGAGCCCAGCTTTGCAACACACACAGTATATAAACTTAAGAGTCATTTTGCTGATTAAAGAGCATTGTCCCTGTCAAATAAACAAATAAATGAAATGAAATTATACAAACAGCAAAAAAAGGCTCATTCTCAAACTTTGATGGTTGATACCAGAAGAGTACATTTTTCTATGAACGATTAATCATCAAAAATATTTCAATTATATTAGTTATGTTATGTCAATGGCTTAGGAAATATATATTGACATATATTGAACGGCATTCAACGGTAACCTGATCTTAAAAATCACGCTGCAGAATCTCTGGTGTTTCTGTGCTTGGTAATAAACAAGCAGGCGGCAAGAGTTCATATTATTATTATTATTCAAGAAGTCTGAATCCAAAGCTGAGAATCAATCGGATCTATCCTGGTTTGAAAATATCAAAATTCTCTTCTTTTCGTATTGTCTTTAACATTGATTATGCTTTGTCACAGAGCATCTAAAAATTACTTCATGACATTGATTCTTATTTGATTAAGGAAAATACATTTTATGTTTAACCAAAAAAAAAAAACATTCAAAAATTAACCCCCCCACAAAAGATAATTGTAAATTATGGTTCTGAAGTTCATGATTCTTTCACACACACACACACACACACACACACACACACACACACACACACACACACACACACACACACACACACACACACACACACACACACACACACACACACACACACACACGCACGCACGCACGCACGCACGCGCCTCGGCACCCTGACAGTACGCTGACAAAGTGTTTCTGATGCATATAGTTTAATCCAATTAACGCATTTCCCACATAAGGGCTGAGGAGCTAAGGAAGGGTGGGGTGCGAGGGAGGAGAGCAAGGGCGGAGCGTCAACAGAGCAAGCAGGTGAACAAAATGGCCGACTGTTTTGGTAGCTGCAGAGTAAAACTAGAAGCAAAGCATGTTGACAGCACAGGAAACTGATTTGAGTCACTTGATTTTGCTCTTCCATAATATCTATATGTTTGCTCAAGCTGAAATACACAGAGATTTCAATTTTTTGATAACTTGGTGTTTACTTTTTTAATGAAACATTTTAGAGCTTAAATATTCTGGTTCCTACAATTTGAGGAGAGTTCTGATCTATGAAACAATGTTTTTGATGAAATGCAGAAAAAACACTTGTGTAATTACACAAAAACGCATGTCCTGGTCATCATATTTAGGGTGTGTCTAAAATCATAAAATCTGTAAAACAACCTGGATATTCTCATCTCCGTTCAATGTTAAATTCAGAGAGGGAACCTGTTCCCTTGTTCCCACTGAAATTATTTCAGATTTCTCTTTAGACACCCCTCCTCCTTCCTCCTCCTCCCACCGGTGCCATAATCCAGCCCCCTTTCCCATCAACATTCATTTTTCATTTACATTCATTTTTCATTCAAAGTCTCTCTCGGACTCCCTTTCTCTGTCCTGGGCTGATAGCCAACAACAGTAGTCTGCTAGTGGACTGAAAATAGCAAATGGTCTCCGTCACTCACACACACACACACACACACACACACACACACACACACACACACACACACACACACACACACTCTGAGGGAAGCTTGTTGTTGGCATCCCTGTATTGTTGCATAATTTCTGCAGACTTTATCCAGAGTGTGTGTGTCCCAGATGCTGAGAGGCGTGAATCACACTGTACAAACTAACACACTTTTTTTTTTCCCACTTCTTTTTTTTTTTTTTTTACAATCTGGTGCGACAAAATGGAGAAAAAAAAAAACTTTGGCTTCTTGAGTAGCTTTCACTCGTGCTCTCTGCTGTTTATTTTCCATCTTTTACTCTCTCTCTCTCCCTCCCTCTCTCTATCTCTACATCTACAGCACAAGCTCCTCTATACATGCTACAAACAGGCGTGATATCCTGTGCTTCCCTGGGCCTCCTGTCTTCTATAATACAGGCTGAATACAGAGGAACAGGGAAGATGAAGGCCAGGCCAGTGAATTCAAGGCATGAGTGCAAGCCCCCCGCCCCCCCTACCCACACACACACACACACACACACACACACACACACACACACACGAGCCCCCAACCCCTCCTACCCTCCATCTATCCCTCCATCCCTACTGTGGTGCTTGTCAGATGTCATTACTTCACAGGACAACGGAGGGAGAGGAAAAAAAGGAGAAATGGACGGGGACAGAGAGGAGGAAGGTCGAGGGTGAGAAAAAGTGTGTGCGAGAGAAAGAAAGAGGGGTGGTAAGTGGACACGGAAGAAAAATGGGAGTTCGGTGGACATTGCGTGGTCTTTGGGGAGGTTTTGAAAGGACAGACATTGGGGTCAGTGATTCAAGAGGAGATTTTTTTTTTTGTTCTTTTTAAGAGACAGTGATTATAGGAGGGGAGGGAGGGAGGGTGACTGATCAAGTTACAGTTAACGTCCTCACTTTTGAATGCAACCGTTTTCAAACCAGTGGAACACTCCACTTTGAAGAAGTGCATAAAAAATTCCAGTCTTTGGTCCAAAATTCACCATAATTAATTTGGATGTGGATAAACCTACAGAACTTTGGCTTCCACGTCTGACTTTTAAATATGTCTGAAGTGGTAAGAGCATATGGTTAAATTTAATCTATGAAACAAACTCAATCATTTCAAATAGATAAATGGGATTTTCCTTAGATGTGACGATCATGAGTGGTTTATTTCACTTTTCTCCACATAAATCGTACTGATGGAAATCATGATAATGAGTGTGTCTTACAGCATTCTATAACCTGTGGTTTTTGCTGTTACAAAAAAAATATATGGTAAATATGTGTTTTTGTTCTGATTATATCTCTCTGCATTGTATTACATTTCTAGCAATAAAAATGCCTAGTTTACCTGTATAATACAGACCCAGCTCACTAAGGTACAGCAGTTACTGAATTAAGTCTCACACATTTCAATGAAACGTATATAATAAATTGATATATCTTTGTAAAGAAAAAACTACTAAGACCCAACAATCAGCAATAGAATAGCTGGGGGAAAAACAATCTATACAAGATCAGGACACACCCATTTCACACATAATTAATATGGAATGGATTAGTAAAAGCACTGAGATACGCTGTGAAAGCCTTTTAATTAGTGTACTTTGGTTTATTTCTGTTCCCACACTTCAGCGCAAAGATGCGAAAGCTGGTGGACGTAGTGGGTGCGAAGCGAAGAGAGTGTGTGTTTGTGAGAAACGTAGAGGTAAGCAGAGGTAGAGTGTGTGTTTAATGAGCATGAGGAGGTTTTTGACAGTTTTTAGCTCAGGTTGTGTTTGAACTCACGTGTGGGGAGGCTGTGCTGGTTAGCGGAGTGGTGGCAGTGAATGGAGAGGGAGGGGGAAGAGAGGGCGTGGGCTGCTGTTGCTGGGACAACTCTGAGCTGGATCCGCCCACGGTGACCGCCCCTGTCCCCGTCGATGAGCCATCAGCACCAGAGAAAACACCTGCACAGAAACCAGAGATACCAGACATTCAAATACGTTAGTTTTATAGGTTAATTATTACAGAATGAAAAGCACAGGTGTAAATATATGTATATATACAATAATCACAGCTTGCGAGGACTTTCCAAAAGAACTGATTCATTGATAATATTATTAATATCTCCTGTGCTTTTCTTACTATGACAAGTGAAAACAAAATTACGAAACCATGGGTTTTTTGATATCGAGTACATGTCATGTTTGTAAAATACAGGACATTTTTTACTGATTTCTATTAAATTAATCCCTCATATAATCTAAAATGAACACATTTTCCTTGGATAATAAAAACCTGTCTTTGCATAACCCCAGTAATAGAAACATTTTTGGCAGTAAAGTGAGATATATAACAAACAATACATATACACGTGTCATGATTAATTTACGAATTTCTAAAATCCTGGTTATAATCTCATCAATTATTGTAAAGCTTAAATGTACAGAGAGTCATACACACTGAGCCACTGACTCAAAGTGAAAACATCTGCAGTCACACTTCATATAAAGCTTTTTACAAACTGGGACAGAAAAGAGGAGGACAATCAATCTGTACATTCTCTCCCTCCATACCAATTATTTGTGCTCTTTGAACAAATTCAGACAATCCACGTAATTTTATCCAGCAGGTTAAAAATGATGAATATTATGTTATGCAGTACAAATAGTTTCAAACCACCTATGCAAACATGCTGCTCTATTTCCACACACACACGCTCCTGGATCTTATCTCTGTGCTCTGTCTGACACACTGTCTCTCTCTCCGTCTCACCCTCCCTCCCCTCACACACCCCTGTGCTCGCCCACTAACCAGGGATAAGCCCTGCCCCTGCCCCCCTTTGACCCCAGCAGAGGAGGAGGCGGGGGGTGGGGGAGAGAGAACGGGCCCCTCAGCCCCACAAAAGCCTGAATGGCTCAGGGCAGCGCACATTCACTGGGGGAACAAGAGATCTTTGTGCCAGGAGGGGAGGGGTGGAGGGAGAGAGAGGGAGGGAGAGCAACACAGAGAGAGAGAGAGAGAGAGAGAGAGAGAGAGAGAGAGAGATGAACACTGCATGGACCGACATACTATTTATAACGATTTGTAATATGCACCAGAAAAATTTATACCCAAAGCAGTGCTGCCGAGGCTCAGAGGGCATGTGCTCCTGCAAGATTTTTAGCAGCTGGATTAGAGGCCAAACCAACAGTTTATCAGCCCATGTCACTGATGACATGACTAGTGCAAAAACAGTGGTAAAAACTAGACTAAATAACTGGTTAATTTGACTGTACATTCACATTATGTTAAAATAATTCAAAAGTCAAATCAAATATCCCCAAAAGCAGTATTTTAATGTTTTAGTAGGAGACTTTGAATTTGAAAGTAAATATGAATGTTTTTATTTACACATGCACATTAAAAGTTGGAGCAAAATTTTTGTATTATACATGTTGTCCTCCGACAGCAGTCACAGGTTCGGTTCTGATTTTTTTTCAAAAGACATTTTCAAAAATAAAGTAAAACACAGTCATGTTAACAATAAGGCAGCTTTTAAAGATTGTTATTGAGATAATCTGGTTATTATTTAATCACTAAGTTTAAAAGGGAACTAGGATCTCAAAAGACAAAGAACGAATACAAACACAAACACACACAGAATCTTGCAACCTGCCTGTGTGATCAATAATATGAAGCCCCCGTAGCACAACTGCCTGCATCGCCCGACCTCCCCGTTCCTTTTCCCCTCCCGCTCAGTACGAGTGTAAGCTTAAAAAATATCCACCTTGATTAGTTCAAGCTGCTATTATCTCAATAGGAAATCTGCGCTGTCTAATTCGGGAAAGTTCAATACAATAAAAAACCAAGTGGACGCCATCACACTATGTTAACAGCTCAATCTGTGTTTTGACTATAAACTTGGTACATTCTTCTTTTTTCAAGGGTCCTATAACTTTTTTGTGGACATTCATGCAATCGTGGTTATAAAATGGAATGTGGATGAAAACACTGAACTCCATGGTGGCTGCAGAAAGACTTTGGTTATTCTTAGAATTTTTTTTACCACCAAAGATAAACAGAAATGTATTTAAAAACCACGCGAAGTGTGGAAGGAGCAGCGCTACGGTGAAGGCTGTGAATCTAGTGTGTGTGTGTGTGTGTGTGTCCCAAAACGTACATGGGTTTGCAATACACTGATAAAGCAGGTTTGAATTTCAGCAATAATGAGGAGGTAGAACTGAAAACATTGAGAGGCATCTAAACATCTGTAAATTCAATTGAAAATATTGCTTTTATCACCATAGCTTTGTGTATTAAGTGGATAGAAGACATATTCTGAAAGGTACATGAAACAACTGTCACTTTTAAATTGTCTGTTGCTTGTTGTAGGTGCATAATGAATGTGTGTGTGTGTGTTATCTCAGAGCTTCAATCTCTTAATAATCTTACTGTTGTATTCAGTGTTTTTTCTTCCCTGTTCAAAATTGTGTAAGCACTCAGCCACAGTGCCTACCCTTTTTATACTGAAATTGAGTTGCAAAATCTTAATTCATTAATTAATCTTGAAAGATTGTAGAATACATTTTAAAAAATATTTGTTTTCAGAATTCTCCTAAAAACATAAAAAATATTTTAAACCAAAAATCTACTTTTTTAGGACAATAAAAATTTGTTTAATCTATGAACTCAACGATTTAGAAGATGAGGGGAAGGTTCCAAATGCAGGTTTCATATGTTAGCAATTAAGTTTTAAATGCTTTTAAAATAAAATCCTGTTCACTGATTATTTCCCTGGTTTTCACAACTTTCCCTCAAACAGAACTAACTGCTGATCATTATAATTTCATCAGGAAAAGAAACTAGACCTCAAAAAAGATTTTAAAACTAAAAGCAAAGAAATATTTAACCAAAGTATACATCTTGATATATTCCTTTCTTTCATACCCTCTTTTCCTCTCCTTTTATATACACACACACACTCCCACTGGCCCGAATAAAGTCCATCGAACATCTTTCCTCCCCCACACACACACCAAACACACTACGCTCTGGCAGCTTGTCCGTCCCATCAGTGACCCCAGTGCAGTCAAACATTAACCTAGCCAAAATCTAACCCCCTGCCTCACCACCCACCCAACACATATCTATCATGTTAACTCTCTATCCATCAGCACGCTGGAGTCAGCAGACAGGATGGTGGGGGGGCAAGATCCTCCCCATTACTGCCCTGCATTAACCCTCAGCTAAATATTTACAGTAGGAAGGAGAACACACGATTCCCTCTCTCTCACACACACACACACACACACACACACACACACACACACACACACACACACACACACACACACACACACACACACACACACACACACACACACACACACACACACACACACACACACACACACACACACACACCTTCCCTATCTTCTTTCAGCAGCTGTGGTCAGAAAATGCTGCCACTGCTGTAGGGAAGAGCACCAGCACCAAAAACTCAAAACGGTGTTGAAATTACTACAAAAAACCACTGCGGTAAAAAAAAAATAAAACATTATATTCAGAAAGGAAACAGCAGCTGCCCACAGGTCTGACTCACATACTCATGCTTGCAACTACTATAATATAAACTATCCATTCGTGGTTGAAAACGGAAATTAAATGTGGAGATTTTACAATAGTACAATCCTTTTAAATTGTAAGACATTTAAATGATTTTCATATAGTTATAATACAATGTAATATTCCATCAGTAACTCATAGCCGTTAATAGAAACATACATATTTGTAAAAGCATATTTCATTTGATACACAATTATATTATTTTAAACTGTGGGTATTGATACATTGAATACGATTTAATCTCAGGACAAACTAAAATATATGCACTTGAATACACATGCAAGAACACTTAAATTTATGCCTATGTATATCTAAAAATATGCATCCTCGACTGAGACATCCATACCATAGCAAACAGTAAATGTTTTGATCAGAGTCAGTGTATTGTTACTTAGCAACCGCATCATTTTTCTGACTTTCAGAACTAAATTACTGAGGGAAAACAACATACTGACTATAGATTCATTGTATCCTGTGGATGCTCCCATTCGATCAATGTGGTGCTGAGAGGTTTTGTCCAATATTTAGATTTTGAAGGTCAAAGACAAATGGAACATAATAAGTTAATAATTAGTTTGTTTGTAAATAGCACTAATGAAAAATACATTAATCTTTGGAACTTGGATTAATCCAAAATCGAATTGAAGGCTGAGTAACAGTAAGAGACACAAAGGTGAGCAAGAATGTTATTCCAACAAAAACAGGTTGAAACTTAGTAAATGGAAAGCCTGTGGTAAATGTATGAAATTGAGGATGACGTTGGAAACTGTACTGTAATACGCTAATTAACAATATTTCTGACATCATTACATTATATTTGCATTATGTCTAGTGTCAGCTGGTTTCAAATTAGCTCAATCAGACATTACACAGACTTTGTACTTGAGAGCTGGCAGTCTATTTAATTTCTGGTGAAACTGATTCAGACATTTGCATTGCTCCACTGAGTAATGTACAGAAAAATTCAGGGCTGCAGTTTGTGTCTGAAAGCCGCTTTTGTCTGTCACAGAGTGCACTGCCTCTGCCTGTGTCACAAACTGCTGCTTCTCCTCTGCCGCTCACTGAACAGAAGTCGCAGGGAGAGATGTGTGGCTCTCGCTCTCGGGACAGCACTGGTGAGTCCCGTCTATAGAAAGTAGCTATGGTTTGTCCAGAAAGTCTTGTGATCCTTTGAACATACGCATGGTTTGCTCTCATGCACACTGTGAGAGTGACTGCAGGCCTGTTTTGGGAACGTGTACAGCTAGAACAGAATACCTGCCTGTCAAGGACGGTAAAAACTTTATGAATGTTTCAAGGGTCCACTGGGCCACTGAAGCGGCAGGATTTATCCCACTGTTGCAGATGGCCAGTCAGAATGTGACAGGTAGGTCAATGTGTTTTGAGAGTGGATGACCAGCAGGGCAAAGAGCACTGCACACAGCTCTGCAATGAGCAGTGGCACAAAAGATTTCCCATCTACATGCCAAAGTGTCCTTCGGCAAGAACCCCCAATTGCCCCTCATAGTTTTTGGAAGTCGCTTTGGATAAAAGCGTCAGCGATATGTAATGTAATTTGATGAAACAGTGGGGCGACAAATGGGAAATACTGTGTCAGCCTGTTGGTCTGTTTTACTGATGATGTGTGAATCCTCAGATTATATGCTATTTCATTCTGCTACACAGATAAAAATGTGTAAAAAACATTTGTTGAATTAGTATTCTATTTTTTGTGTCACAGACACAATACATTTTATTGTTGACAGTTAATGGTCATTAAAGAGTGTTGTTTATCAGTGTGAGAAAAGAAATGTGAGAAAAACAAGAAATGTGAATCACACTTTACAAATATTGTACATGCATGCTCTTGTCTCTATGCGTGCGCGCACGCACACACACACACGCGCGCGCGCGCGCGCACGCACACACGCGCGCACGCACACACACACACACACACACACACACACACACACACACACACACACACACACACACACACACACACACACACACACACACACACACACACACACAATCAACAGGTGAGGTGAGAATTCGAGGAATGAGCAGAATGCAGGTAAGAGAGAAGAGCCGAGAGGCAGGAGAAAGAAACAAAAGCGTGGTAATTCTGGAAGAAAGGGGAGCTGCTAGATGTGTGGGCTGTGCTGAGCCATTTCCATCAGCAGAGGGGAACTCCAAAGCATAAAGACAGTTGCCAAGCAACTGAACACGATGAGAAAAAAAAAAAAAAAAAACACATACAGACCACTTACACGTGTGTGAGAACATAACACATAGCCCGCACTCTGACATACAGACACATGCACACAAGGAGCCAATTACAAAGGTGTGTCAAATCTTTGCCTTTTGTGATTGGTAATGCTCATGCTTCCCTACACAGAGCGATCCACAAACGTCTTTGTTTAATTCATCAGCATTTGCAAGTAAATGGCACAAAAATAATTCTAAAACAAGTCAGGATCTGAATGTGATGAAAAAAACTGCCACAACAATGCCACTCATGAGCCACTTTCCTTTGCCTCTCACTGATGACACTTTGGTGAGCAAAACGGGACACACATTGTTTGTCTAACAGGTCTAAATGGGCTGATGAATCCTAAATTAATCCAGTCTTTTTCCTCATGTCTGGCTTTTTGCTTTGCATCAATAAAACTGTGATGATAATAAAAATTAAAGTGACATTGACAGACGAGGGCATCTGAGACTATTTCTCTTTGTTACAACTATGAGTCCTGAACTCTCAGATCATCTTTGTGAAACACTGTTGTGTTTTGTGCGAGTTACGTTTATGTGTCTTCCTCACCTGGCCCAGTGCTTGTGGAGCCGCTGCTGCTTTGCAGACTCCCATTCCTGAGGAGTGACGGGGACTTTTGAATCCCACCGCTGACACCCATGACCCCCAGCCCCCTCTCTCCTGCTCCTGCTCCTCCTCCTCCTCCCACTCCTAATCCACTGCTGGAGACTAAGCCCGGCCGGCCTGAGAGCGTCGAGGACGAAGAGGGCGAGGGGGAGGAGGTGGAGGTGTTGGCTGTGGAGGAGGTAGGGAGAGTCAGGGAGGGCGCTGGCTCTGAGGGCTTCACATCCGTAGTGAAGCAAGGTCCAAATCTGTTTCGCCAGTTGCCCTTCTTTTTCTTCTTCACCCCATCTTCCCCTCCTCCCACCACTGCTCCGCCGATGCCTGGCCCCGGACCAGAGGGCTGGGGCCGTTTATATCCAGTGGACCCACTGAGGCTTGTCGTCTCGCTTGCAGTGTGACTGTGGGAATTCTCATACAGCTTCCCACCCACTGCAATGATAAGAAAGCAGAGCGGAATTGTTAATCATAGTGTCTGCAGTATTTTTCTACTGTAATTTCCTGCATGTTAGGGACTAATTGTTTTAGTTCTGCACTATCTGAAAAATAGATGATTATGTTAAATAAAACACTATATAAAACTGCTACTTGCTTCTGCAAAAATTTACTAGTATACTTCCATTAAGTTGTGATACTTTTTTTAAATGCAATACACAAAACACACAGGCTGAGATATCCTTCTTCTGGTCCCCACTAAGGTCAAAGCTGAAAAAAAACTGTGGCTCCTACATTTACTATAACGCAAAGTGACACACTTCTGTAAACCCTGTAAAGACAGGAGAAACATTCAACTTTAAAACTTCACGGCCATAGTTCTTCATGGAAGCTGTCTATAAATTGCAGTTTTCAACCATGAATATTTATATTCAGTCATTAAAAATAAATCTAGAATATGATGGATCCAAAACAAAGATTACTGTATAAAAAAATACATGAGTGTAAAGCTATCAATGATAAACCTCTGTCACCTGCAGAAGCTGTAGTAGCTGACACAAGAGAACCAAAAAGTGTCGTAGTTCCCTCTGAAGTTCCGCTTTCAGAGCTCGGCTTCACAAGGCAGCTGCTGAACGATGGTGGCGAGGAGAAGGTAGTTCCACCCCCGGAACGCAAGGATGAGTCAGAGAAACTCAGGAAGTCTGAGGAGGAAGGGGCAGAAGGGGTCTTGCTGGCACTGGTCAACAGGAGGCCTGGAAGGAAGGAAGGAAGGAAGACAGGTGGAAAATGGGAGACAATGACAGACGGAGAGAAGAAGAGACAGACATAGACAAAGAAGTGAAGATAAAAGAATGAACATGATAACAAAAGTTTAAGAAGGAGAAGAACAACACAAAGGAAACCGTCATTACAGCAGGGAAAAGTTTCCATACTACTCTCCTTTCCATCATCATGGGAGCAGCAGGGACAAGATAAACATAACAAATCAGCATTTTATCTGCTCTCTGTTCTGTATCTGCTCTACAGTCAGACCTCCCTCAACATGTAGTCCTCCCATGAAGCAGAGCTGCCTTGAAAACAGACATATGGATGGATACTCAGACAAACTCCTGACAAGGGCTTCAAGGTTCTGATAGTACCAAACAAAAAAAGCTTGGTGTGAGCAATGACTTCTTTCGGGTCCTGACCTCCCCACATGGTCTTTGTGCGTGTGCCTGTCTATGTGTGTGGAGATGCTGGGGCCCTGTCTGGGAACAGAGACATTACAGGAGCCAGAGGCCAGTTGAGACGAAACACTGTTATCACAGCCACACACTTGAAAGTCTGGTGTCTGGCCGAGAAGCAGCTAATGGCCGAGTATGTGTGTGCGCACACACAAAAACACATGCATCACACTCTTATTTGGGTTTAAATAACACCGCTGTAATTTAAATTGTGCTGCAGTTGCGTTTTTGAGTGGGTGAGCAGAGCGTTAATGCCAGATGATTGTGTTTCCATTTTTCTAATATTTTTCTCCAGGGTTAATTCCCTGTAGTGGGAAAATTAACATACGACACCATTTGCCGCCATCAATTCACCTTGGTGGAAAGGCCCAGTGGAGGCAGAGGCAGATGTGGAGGAAGTTGCCATGGTGACCACAGCGGAGGGGAAGGGGTTTCCCTGAGGAGGTGAGAGACTTGCGGCCGCCCCTCTGTCCCACCTGTGTGACTCCCGCCGCTGTTCTTCTTATTCTTCACCTCAGCCGCCGTTTTCCCAGTGTCTGCAGCCAGGCCGTCTTTGGAGCCGCCGCTGGAGAGCACAGCAGACACTTCCTGAAAGTTGGCGTTGGTGAAACGAGCAGTGCTGTCATCGAGTCGCTTCTGCGCGGATGATGGCAGGGAGGGGACGCCTACCCCTGAGCTGCTGCTGTTGAAGGTCTGAAGGAGGAAGGTGAGAAGAGATTGAGTGATGAAGAATAAAGTTATGGTTGAGAGGAAAAGGGAGGACAGGTACCATGAGCAAAAAACAGGGATTGAAAATTATCAAAAGCAATGCCATGTGAAAAAAGTGAGGGGCCAAAAATATGAGCAAGGTCAGCGGGAGGATGGGATGTGTGAGGGACACAGAAGAAGAGCAACAAAGGTAATTCAAGGTAAAGGATAAAAAAGTCGACTAGCCGCTCCTGCTGTAACATTTAACTAGGCCAGCTACAAATCACCAAAGTAAAAGGACTGAAGAGTAGAAGAATGCGCTCACCTTGTCGGGGACCATGATATTTGGAAGGACGAGGGATGGAGACATGTCCATGGGGGCCTTCTTGTGTTTTGGTTTGTGCCTATCTCGCTCCTTGTGTTTCTGCACGTGGAGAAAATAAAAAAATAGGAGAAAATGTTGGCTGACGCGGCAGGGAGGAGAGAAATAAAGACAGAGAGAAAAATACACATAACCATGTCCATATTAGGACCATTAGGAAAAACTCAATATGGAGGCAAATAAGACCAAATTTCCAAATGTTTTTGGGAAGATTACAGAGAATATAAGCACTGAAAATGGAGAGAGGTAGTGTGTGATTGTTTGTTTGTTTGTTTTTGGTCAAGAGAAAGAGGGAGCATTGCATTTCAAAGGCTTGGTCTGAGATGAAAGCTTGGAGATCCACTAACACAAAGAGAGTGATAGAGGAGAGACAAAAAGGGAGACAGGAGGAATTCAGCTGCAGTTTAAAGCGGAGTGTGTCTAAGTGCCTCGTGGTGAAGCGCACAAGGTCTCATTGTTTCATGCAATCATATCCTCTTTCTTGGACCATCACGGTGCAATTTACAACCTCGCTCACGCTCACACTCACACACACACACACACACACACACACACACACACACACACACACACACGTCACCATCCATGCACCCCTGAGGTGGCGACTGGGTGCCAGCGCATTTACACCTCACATGAACACCTTGCACCCTGACACCTCTCCCTGTATGTACAAGCAACACAGGTGCACATACGCTCATACACACTCGTACATTGGCACTTACATGCATGCAGTTGCACATCCATAGACACACAGACACACACTCGGGGAGATGAGCGTTGGAAATACGCAGCTATCCTGAGAGACGACAGGGGATTCAACGCGCTTGTGATGCTTAATGTTGTGACAAGTCTGAAACACCAGTGCCCATCCCCCCACTCTGTCTCCCCTGAGGGTCTATGATTGCGTGGCGGCTGGTGGTGGTTTAGCGAGACTTCCTCCATGTGTGGCAGTTAACAGACATCAGCAGACAAATCAGGAGATAGCAGCCTCGCTGTAACGTCTCTTCTGGCCGGCTTCCGCTGATGCCAACGCTCTGGGGGGTTACGAGGAAAACGTTGCAGAATTCAGTTCACAGGTGTAATTTGCAGGGCTTTGATTCTGACTCTGAAACAGGCTGCAAGTAGTTAATATACTTTTCATTACTTCTAAAAATATTGTTTATTTTAAAGTTTTCAACATTTTCGTTTCTATTTCAGTGAATAATGCACAGATCTTGATTTTCCGCTCTTAAACACCTATGTTTTTATGACAAAGAAATGTTATGAGTCTGCTTCCTTTTTCTTTTATATTTTTACTATAAAAGAACCAGGCATTCATGTGTAGGATTGTTCTGCTTTGGGGGAGGTTTGTGCTCTACTGAGTGCCATTCTGTTTTTCTTTCAATTAATTAATAGTTTAGTTTAAAAACAATCAAGAGGGGAAACATCACAACTTTCCTAAGCCCAGAGGGGTGGTTTAAAAATGTTTATGTCAGATTAATTGTTAGCAAACCAAGTTTCTCAAGATAATTGATTAAGAATGCTATAAATTTAAGATACTGAAACATCTTAAATGTTAGTTAAGCAATGGTCACAGTTATTTTAAATTTGATGTTGGTTGGTTGGGTACAATAGCCACTACATTCCTAACTGGCCACAGAGAGCAGATAAACAAAGAGAAACACAGGGTGTAATTGTACTAAGAGAGAAAATTCACCTTAACAGCATCTGCTGCAACAATAAAAACTGATACCAGAGGGGGACACACGCACACACACAGAGACAGAGGTAAATTCTTTGGGATTCCCTTGTTGTTTTTCATTAACATTCCAGAGGAAGGTGTTGATGGAGAGAGGAGTTGAGAGGGTTGGATAGCTCACACGCACGCACATGTGTACGTGCACACACACACAGAGAAGGACCCACAGCATTGGGCGTGGGAAACAAAACACACACACAATGTAACCCTGACACACTCTTATCAATCAGGTCAATTGATTATACAGGCAGAGACGCAGGGCCTTTCAGAGTGTCCTCTCCCCTCTTTTTCTCTGTCACTGACCATTAGCAGCATGATCATTTGACATGTCATGAATGGTCTTTGAGACTGTGTGGGGTAAATATGAGAGGTAGCCGTGGTTGAGGGTTTCGTCTATTTATCAACAAACCCCCAAACAATGTGTGCTGAAGTCCTCTCTGTCTTTGTCGATGTCTTATCGTGGGGCTCTGAACTGGGGAACTCAGTCATCAGGAAAGAAACGCTATTCTCTCTGACCTATCCACAGCTCTAGATATACGTGATGCACTAAATCGTGGAGGAAGCTGTTACTTTCTTTATAAATGAATCGATCACTTTTCTAAACTACTGCATGATAATTTTGCTTGTTAAACGAAATTATTAACTAATGCCCATAAATGACTGCAAACAAAAAAGACCAAAAGAAAAGAAAGGTCTTTTTTTTTAGTCAGCGTGCTCCGACTCTGAAAAATTATAGAGAGACATTACAAACTATGCATGCTGCCAAAACACATTTTATAGCGTGACAGAAGTAGCATTAAATAAACGTTAGTATGATTACGACCAACCTAAATCTATTTAAGACCTGGTACACAATATTTTAAATATATTATACTTTTAAGGCTGAAATTCAGTTTATTTAGTTTTAGATATATTTGAATGTGTTCAAGTTGCTTGTTTTGTCTATCAAACAGTCCAAATAAAGAAAAACTGTTGCATAATTGCTAAATTAATTGAATTTAAATATGCTTTATATCAATTAAGTAGAGGCACAGCATAGCTGTTAAACTAAATATAATGCGTTTTAAACGCTTCACATTTCAATACAATGGCCTCGGGAGGAAGACGAGGGAGGGTGCTGACACTGGAGGGTTGGGGGATGAGGAAGGTGAGGGAAGACGGAGAGAAACGAAGGAACAGGAAGTAAGGGGGAAAATAATCCGCCCTGACCTGGCAGGAATTCCCAAGTGCAGTTTCCTGCTGGATTTCTGACCAGCTATTGTGTGTGTGTTTGTGTGTGTTTCCTGCAGGCTGTTTCTAAGCGGCCGGTGTGGGGGATCTTTTAGCCCCTGCTGTAGTTTGACTGCAGGGTCTAACATTAGGTGGGTATACATCTGAGCCTCTAAACCACAAGACAAATACGTGTGTGTGTGTGTGTGTGTGTGTGTGTGTGTGTGTGTGTGTGTGTGTGTGTGTGTGTGTGTGTGTGTGTGTGTGCGCACACATGCACACAGAGATCTGAGCTAACTGATCTGTGATCTTGAAATGTGGATAGAGAGTGTGCATGTGTGTGTCTGTAAGTGAGAGAGGCAGGCAGAATGAACAAAAGAGAGGGAGGGCAGTGGGACTGACAGTACATGGACAAAAGCATCTCGCTCTCTCTCTCAAAAATGCATCCATTTATTTATTTATTCATTCCATATAAATTAAAAACTCATCGCTCAGTCAAAAATCTAAACTTACAGCAAATATATTTTATTCTTTTTAATGCAACTCCACTACTGCCCAAATCAGCCAATATACACTGCCGATTTAAAGCATTCAATTTGTGAACTGTTTTTTCCTAAGCACTCAGTTAATGCAGCTGGATTACATAGAACATAATAAAAATCAGGAACAATTGAGAGCAGATGAGTGATCAATTGTTGATGGAATTTCTGTAGTATTGAATGTGATCTAAATGTATCATTTTACACACACACACACACACACACACACACACACACACACACACACACACACACACACACACACACACACACACACACACACACACACACACACACACACACACTGTTGATAAATGTCATTTATGTTTAAATAAAGGTGTGTTTAGTTCCTTTGGGGCATGCGTCTATACTCTGCCTTGCAAACTGTTATGTAGTTGGTCTACATACAATACAAAGGCCAGACTGTAAACAGCTAAGAGGTTGTGTGTCACAAACTGCCATAAAATTCCCAATTGAGACACATTTTCTGAAAGCGCTGTATATATATGTCTAAAGAAAGCTCTGAATAATATCTGCATATTACGTCTTAATCGGAAAATGCTAAATTCTGATATCTAAAAACAATATGCCTTTGCAAGACCCATATTAATCATGTCATATTCTGAGTAACAGTACAAATATTTACATGCATGTAAAAGTACTGTTTGTTGGAGAAAAGTAATGACAGTGAACAGAAGAATTTGTTCTAGTACATAGAATGCTAGAAGATACCATTCAGCATCATATCATACCATAAATGGTATCTTTACAAATCAGCTTAATTTAATTCAACTGTGGGCCAAAACAAAAGGTGACACACATGACATGACACCTCCTGTAAATTCTGATTTTACGCAGCCTGTGATTACATGTTCTACTAACACGCGTGACTGATTAAGTCACACTGATGCAGCATTCATTAGGGGCTGCAATCGCTGGTGGCTGCAGTCACACAAGAATAACTGCAACTGATGGCAGGTTTATGAAATACAATTTCAGCAGTCACTTTTTATACTCCCATCTGTCAAGACTGTGCGCTCCAATCAAGATCATCCGCGGCAAAGATGTTACCTCAGGAAAATACTGGTTATTTAAATTGAATTAAGATACATTGAATGCATTTCCTGTCAGTGCCATTCATCCATTTAAAAAGTATTTTTATTAAATCAGTGATGTTCAAGGCCCAAGATAGAAATTTTGTTTCATTGTCAACATGTAATATTCTAAGATTAATTAAAAGAAAGCCCTAAAAAATTTAAAAGTCTATTTTGTTGTGAGCATAAATAGTAAAAACTTACATACCTCATTTTTTATTTGTCTTGTTGACTCAAATGACCTTAAATAAGGCTGTGTGAATATATTCAATGCTAATTGTGCAACCATTATAAGAGCCACTGAGAATGATAATTGATCAACGCTGCTACTGCGTATTGGTCTGTCCCTTCACAGTGAGAGCATGGAACAGTGTAGGGGTTTATGTCTGGTGGAGTCAGAATCTTGGGTCAGAGAGAGGGTAAGATCTGATGGCTCTCTTACCTTCTTGTCCGTGTCTGGGGGTCTATCCATACACTGAGAGGAAGAGTCACTTAAGCTTTGAGACATACTACACCGGCCCCTGCTCCTTCGCTAAAAGGTAAAGAGGAACTCCAAGTTACTGGATAAGGTCCACAGAAAAGAGGCTGAAATTATATATATATATATATATATATATATATATATATATATATATATATATAAAAAGAAAAACAAAACTTAAACTGAAAAGGCTGACTGAACTTAAATTAACTCAAAATTAAAAAACAGTCAAATAACATTATCATGAGCATTGATTCCAAAAATGGTGATTATATGATTACGCTTTTTGGTCCTTCCCAAGTAACTAAAAAAGTAAAGTGGTAGTAAGTGTTTAAATAAAAATACATCATAATTCCAATATGGAAAAGGCCATATCGGATTGTGATCAAAACAACTACGTACCCAAATTACAGCCATATTTCCTCAACCTTGTCTACAGTAGTGCGGATATTTTTTTAACAGATATTTTCCCCTCCATACACAGCCCAAAGTGTTGATATAAACAAAGCAACATTGGGCATGCAAAAGGTAAGCTGTGATGTCATTGTTTCTCCAACGCTCCATTTTACGTGCACATATGTGAAAATCTGCAGTTTGTAAAAATATCTGTTTCAGTGACTTCAAAGACAGTTTGCCTGTGGACGAGAGGCGTGCACGCAGAGGAAATTGTTAATTTTGCAAAATATCCGCATTCGTGTGGACAGGGCAAGAGATCAGGCTGAGGTTTAACCAGCCTCAATTCAAAAGAACAAATCTGTCATCAGAAGTTGGTTTCCTTTAGCATCTCATCATAACCCAACCACATGCACCATAGGATACAGCCTCATTCCACCATCCAACTTTAAAAGGACAAGCCTAAAAACTTGCCTCACAAGAACAGCTACTGACAAAACCTTATACAGCAAAGTTAGATGCATTTACATTGCTGAGAAATAGGGGGAGAATATTCAACATAGTCTTGAAGAATCCAAATGGAAATCACACTGTAGACAACACTGAACAAAGATAATCTAAGTTTGAAATTAGATTTGGCTACTGACTGAGTCCAGTCGAATACCATATGTTGCTAACATGCCGTAAACATTCATCAATTGGTATTTTATGAAACCCACTCTGCTAATAACATTGCATTCTTCGTCATTGATTCCCCCTCGTACATTCCTGTCATCCATACAATCCCAACTTAATGACATTATGCCCCAGCATCCAAAGCCATTCATACACGATCAATATACCAGCATGAGTCTTTCCATCTGTGTGTTAACATTGCAAAATGTCATCTCTCTGTTTGTGTGCATGTGTGCGTGTTGACACTGTAATTATGTCCTGTTGTTTCCATCCTACCAATGATCCAGAATTCAAATAGTTTAGTCAAGTTCTTGTTTTTCATATTTGCTTCCCTCCCCCAACTGATGCACGGTGTACATATACGTACATTAAGAAAGATTGTTAACTCTTGGAACGTTGGAGCAAAATCTGAAACAACAGGAAGGTCGCTTCAGCTAAGTTGTCTATTGAAAATACATAACCTCTGTATATGCAGAATTCTGCTTAACCACAGCTGGATATACACATATATAAAGTATGTTGGTTACATCGTCAGAATACATATGCGGCAAAGAGACATCAACAGACTAACTGTGGACTATAAACCAGTAATCCATCAGTTAAGAGTCTGTAACAAGTGCAGGTAAAAATATAAAATATATTATCAGAACAGACAAAAAAATACAAAAAAACTTGTTAAAAGCACATTAACTTATGCTACAACTTTTTGTTTAAACCTAATTTAAGCAAAAAGACACAACTACACCTGTTAATAATATAATAATGTATAATAGGCCAATGACAGCATAGTCAGTGAACCAAAATCTCAATAACTGAGGTAGAATTTCCCTAAACGTCTAAATACATAAATAGTTACTAGGCTCTGTTTGACCCTGCAGTAAAAAACAGACTCAGAAGGACACAGTCAGCACCTAGCAGTCCCAACTGCATTTGCCCAGGACCAATCAATGAGGGAGAGGAGCATATGATGGGACACTTTCAGAGAGATAACAGGGACTGGGGGGTACAGATAGGTGGAAAAATGTTGGTGGACGGTAAAGGACAGGTGGGAGAGAACACAGGGGGGTGGTCTGTCCAGTGAGAGAGGAAGCAGAGGAGGATACAGGAAAAAAGGACTGAGGCTTTGTAGAAACCAGAAGATGACTCAAGGAGGGAGACAACCAAGAAAGAAGGAGAAAATTAAAATTAAAGAATGGTTGAGCAGTGCTGAGGAGGACAGGGATGAGAGCGACTGAAGGATGTAGAGACATCGGAAAAAGATGAGAAGTAATGACGGCAGGGTATGTCAGTGGCAGCAGAGAAGATCCAAGTTGTAAACAAGACAAACCGTATTTTGTGTGTGTGTGTGTGTGTGTGTGTGTGTGTGTGTGTGTGTGTGTGTGTGTGTGTGTGTGTGTGTGTGTGTGTGTGTGTGTGTGTGTGTGTGTGTGTGAGACATATACAGAATCCTCACTGCTTTTTGTTAGTGTAACAAAAACACAATTCTTTATATGCAACGTTCAAGAAACTCTCAAGCATATGTGAATGAAAATCTAATTCGTTTTTACATGTGGAGACACAGGTTAAGGCTACAAAAACATTTTCCATTTAAGAAGAATGAAACTGTCTGGAGATTTGTGAAATGGTAGTTTAGACCATTGAAATTAAAATGCAATATGGAGAGAATTCAGACACTTACCAATTTGCTGTGGTGGTATTTGCAGTATCCACAGTACTTGACGTTGTCTGCATCAGATCCTTGTTCCTCACATAACAACCCTGCAAACTGGGCACTGTGGCAGAGTGGTGTAGATGATTGACAAATAGAAAAGAGAAAAAAACGTTTGACATTCATGTGCAACACTGTAGCAAGTATCATTTTTCAGCAGATAAACCCCTGGAACACTTTATATGTGATGGTATCTCAAAGGTTTATTACCTGGTAACAAATCAAATCTACAAGTCTTTACATGAATCTGAAGTAAGTATTGAAGACACGATCCCCCTTTTTTTTTTATTAGGGAGGTTAATGTAATTGGAACAGGTCTCACCATGTGACATGGAAGGCCTGTCTGCAGCCATGTTTGTTGCAGGTCATACAGGCTCCAGTGGCTGCTTTACTCTCTCTGCCCTGGTCCTCACAGATATAACATGTCTATACACAGACATGCAAGCAAACACAGAGTTAGAGAGCATACTTTCTTTCAAAGACAGATTTATTTCCTCTTAATTGCATTGTACAAATGTTTTTCTGACATGTCAAAAAGCATAGGTAGATGTTACCTTGTTGTAGCGCTCATGCGGCACAGACTGGAGAACTATAGGCTCCATAGTTGACACGTTCGCAAACTCAACCTCAGGTATGTAAAGGGCACAAACTACATGGGCCCAGCCTGCAAAGACAAGAACAACCATCAGCCTTTGCAAATACACAAACAAATTATAACCAACATACATATCACGGCAGCCAAACCATGTTTGTGTAGACAGGTCACAGTTTATATAAGAACTCATAAAGCATCCGCTCATGTGCCGAATACATCTTGAAAAGTGACATTTGATTTGTAGTTTGCAAGTTTTAACAGTGAGCTATACAGTAAAACTCGGTGATGGAAGTACGAGGGACATAACCTGAAGAATACTGCTCCATACATCACTTACAGAATTTTATCAGATGCGTGCAAGTTCAAAAAAAGCATTTTTCTGCACATTCTTTAAAGCCGTAACTCATAGAATTCTACTTTGAACGTCAAATGCCTTAATTTGTAAATTGGTAGTTAATCTATCTAAGTAGCCATTTATTGAGCCCTGACACACGCACAGCTGCCTGTCAGCGAAGACAAACTGGGGGGCGGGAGAATGACAGCAGGGCACGGCAGAGTGGCAAGCAGAATTGACGACGGGTTGAGGAGGAGCTGGAGGAGGTGAACGGGAGGTCAAATGGAAGTGGGAGTCTCCCGCCATGCTGGAGGTGTCTGTTTTTTCCCCCCATAGCGGCAACAAAAACAGGCTTAAACTTACAGTTGAACCCCTGACCTGCCTTTGACCTGGTGAGCAGGACAGGGGGAGAAGGGCAGAGGGCGGGACGGAGGGGGAGGGAACGGGTGTGAAACGGGGGGCATGTTGTTGTTTTGAAGTCCCTCCAAGAATCTGGAAGAGGCCTATAAAATAGGACTATAAAAGTGGCAGAGCCTTCCTCCTCAAAGTGAGCATTCACACTTTTCCCCCCGGAAAATGCAGCAGAACTTCCCTTTACGAACATCTTTTTCTCCAAGAAGTTACCCCAAATAAATGTGTTGAGTCGTGCAGCTTGAATTCAGCCGATAGCTAATTTTAAATGATGGAAAAAAAAAAAAAAAAAGAGAGAGACAATGAGATGTTTGCTCTTGATAATGGTTTTATGAGCTTCTTTGGTAAACCATGTTAAAACCATCTCACCAAATAACTTGGGTTACTGTGTTTTGTTTTTACTGTTGCAGGTAATGAACCATATATCCAGGGAAACTATAACAGTACAACCAGACAGTATCAGATTCTAATTTAAAATTTACACATTGCTGCCAAATACATAAACATACATTTGACGTTGTAAGTTAAACTCCTTCTATAAGGAAAGCACCAATGTGTATATAGAGACTGTAAAAGATCACAATGAGCAGCTGTAATCTAAATTTCTTCTCTGCCCCTTACATGTTAAGGTACTGGATGAAAGACTAATCCCTCTGCTCCGCTTTATTACTATCCCACCTGAAATAACAGCAACTCGCACACAGATCAACAAGTGGCGAGGAACTGACAAGAGCGGTGAAACGGACGGTAGGGGAAAAAGATGGTGAGAGAAAGATGGGAGGAAAAAGGAGGGAGAGAGAGGTCATGGGAAGGGTAAAATAAAAGAGAAAGTAGTAAAACGGTGTGTGTTAGTGTTGTCCTGATGCCTCCCTGCAGGCCTGGACACAATCCCACAGCTGTGCCTCTCTCTCTGACACACACACACACACACACACACACACACACACACACACACACACACACACACACACACACACACACACACACACACACACACACACACACACACACACACACACACACACACACACACACACACACACACACACACAGAGAATATTTACAGTCTCCACCAAGCTGACCTCCTGATGAACCCAGAGAGGAGACTCCTCACAGGCCATGCACTATACCCATCCTGGCCCGCCCCCTCATAAACATACACACACACTCTCATAAAACACGGACTGGCAAGGACGGTACAGAGGCAGCGCACACAACAAACAGCAACATAACTCTCCCAGCACGCTCACACCCCTTAAACTTGCCAGGGACATGCAATTGATGACAAAATACACAAGAAGCGAACCACAGATGTGCCTGTGTGTGTGTGCGCAGCTTGAGGGGTTCTACCTCCGTTGTCTGTCCTCTTTAATGCTCCATCTTTGTGGGGACACAGCTCACATCTCTGCGGGTAAAGAAGAAACGTTGGGTTAGAAACAACAGGTCAACCATATCTACTTAGGATGAGGTAAATACTGAAGTATGACAAATATGAGATAAGCACGAGGCGCTTTCACTTTGTCAAAAGGCAAAAAAAAATACTTGTAAGAGAAAACACTGTCCCCATCTGCCACCTAAGGCTGTTTCTTTCTTCAAGTGTGTGTGTATATCAGGGCTCCACATAGACTCAGGCTTGAGTCTTCTGAAGTAGTGTTTGATTCTGAAAACCCTTTTTCCAAAGGTCAAAAACAAATAAAACAACTAATGTGGCTTTTGTCTCCAAAAGCCACATTAAATAAATAAAATCAGCAGTCATTCCCAGGTCAACTGACTGCGGTAGACACATTTTTATCGGAAACCGGCTCCGATCAGCAGTGATGGAAACATGACACCCAGGTGAATGCACTAATTTCTTATAATAATTTATGTGGCAGTGTAGATGCTGACACTGCACCTTTTCTGGCACACGCATTGAAATCCCGAGCGTTGGCAAGTAAATAGCCTTGAATGTTTGTTTGCTTATTGAGGTTCCTCACCTCAGTGAGAGGATGGATGGTGTGTGTGCTCCCTAAGACAGAAAGTCTTTTGTGTTCCTTGTGTCATTTCTCAAGCCAATATTTTACCACACAAACTTCTACTATAACCTATAAAACCTAAATGGTTTGAAATATATTTTCTTGATTCTTTACAACAATTGCTTTCTTTACTGTGAAGTTGTCTAAATCCTTTCATAATAAAATGTGCCGAGCTCCAGCACTTTGGGGCTATAAATGATCATGGATTTTCATTCAAGTCTTTAACTCTTAAAACTGTTAAAACCCTTCAAGTGGAAAAAAAAATCCTTGGCCAATGAACCAATGATATTTATGTACTCCACAGTGTAATTTGGTTCGCACCATTGAATTCAGGAATTCAATGGATCCTTTATTTGCTAAACTGCAAATCTAAAACTAAGGATCATTGGTCAATATTTCATCTAATCTTTCATTAAAATAACACTGAAGCACTTTAGTAAATGCATATTTCACTTAAATTAAGGAAGCTTATCAATATCAACATCACTAGTTTTACAGTTATAGGGAGGGAGTAACGTTAACAGAAAATATTCCTAACTGACTTAATACTTCTTAACAATGACTGCAAAATATGGAGGACAACCACTGAGGGCGATCTACCGTAATGTTAACTAACCCGGCCTTCTGAGCAAACTCAAAACGACAATTGTTCTGCAGCAACCTCCCTTGATGCATTTAAAAATAGTCAAGCTAAGACCCAGTTTAAGTCCACGCGGACCAGAAAGAGGGTTTGATCATTTGTTGTAAGTTGTTTGTTCGTATGTTTTAGTGCCTTCACTATCAATGCGGGGGAAAAAGGGATGTCTTTGATCATCTCTCCTTGATGTGTTCAGTTTGTTCAGTATATTAAAGTGTATCGTAATCAAGTTGTTTTTGAAAATGTATTGATATTAAATAGGCCACGTCTCATTATAATTAGATGTAAATACAAATTAATATGACAGGTACCCATAGATCTGATGGTATTTTTGCAACCCTGTCCATGAAAAAAATTATGGACAATGACAAAATCGAATGCGACCTCTGGTTGTAGTTGCCAGCTACCTTTGACCATAACGTGATTCTTTGTGAACACACACATACATTCATGTAATTACCAGCCTGGAATGCTTGACGAACAAGTCTGTGCACACAATCCTGCAAGCAGAATAAAGCATGGCACTTACATGTAGAGATTTTCTACACTTCGGACATTCCTTCACATGTAGATGCACATTTCTGCATTATTTATTCTGTAAGACCATGTAAATGATTTAGGAGGTCACAGGGAAACCTAATGCTAAACTTTGCCCTGTGTGCACATATAAAGCTCTATGACAGTGTGCAGGCAGATCATTCCTTGTATCCATATAAAATGTTAAATACAGTTGGATGCAGAGGTTTAGGCAACCTTGGGCAAATGATGTGTTATGATGCAGACAATTTAATGTTACCATACCATAGTATGCGGCACAAATAAAATGGTGCTTGGTGTAATGGTAGTGGGTAAACTCTATACAATCAAACAGCATTTATAGAAATATTTAAGGGATCTTTTTAATAAAGCATTTGGTGAATTGTGATGATAAATGGTACAGTATACAGACTGTGAGCAAACAGGCACACGTGAGGCAAAACACAGAGGGAGATGGCACAAACCACAAAGATCCTGTGGGTGCAAGAGGATGCACTACAAAAAGAGGCAGCAGCAGGTAACTCTGCACAGACCTCCAGTGTTTGTTTTCTCCAGTCACCTTTGACACTACAGCTTTTATTAAACTGTAGGGTTGGGTGATGTTTACAGAAAAACCTTGATGGACAATCACACCCCTTGTTATATGTTTTGCTGGATTGTCCCCTTTTGGAATAATATTCATTTTAGACAACAGAGTGCTATTGTTCAGTATAGAGTGCACATGCCTGACAAACTTCCTCTCAGTTGTGAGAGTGGGAGTTTTACCTGGATGCTTTTTTCTCTCTACACTACATGAGGAAGTTTCAGCTTTCTGCTTTTTTTGCATCCTGAAGGTGAAAAAAACCACAGACTCCTCAGTTTCTTCAAAACTATCCAACTGACTTTGAGCAGGAGTTAGGCCAATAATTCCCTATCAGACATATTGAGCTGGACATCGTTGCAGTTCCGTTCCCTTGGATCAGGGCTGAACATTTTATTTACAAACTCCAAAAAATGTGTTGTGTTGGTCGAAGTGTGTGCATTTGTAAGTGTGCTGGAAATTCAAACCTGAAATAAATAGGGTAGAAAATATTTGTGTTGAAATTTATTTTAATTCCTTCATAGGGCTGGGCGATATGACTTCAAATAAATATCATGATTACTTCAAAATTTTTCCTCAATTACGATTAATGAACAATTTGTTTTTACCCTCCACACATACACATCAGATCATGAACTGTGTGTGTGTGTGTGTGTGTGTGTGTGTGTGTGTTTGCCTCGTCACTCTTCACACAAACTGACCATCACATTTATTTAGTGATGTTATTTTAGTTCAATGCAATTCCCTCTCTGATTTCTTTAATGTCCTATGTGTTTTATGTCCTGTAACTGGCAGCGTTCCAGACATCAACTTATAACCAGTTATAACCAGTAAGCGAAACAGTAATGTTGTTTGTTTTAAGCCAAAGGAGATCTGTTATTCAAGTTCACTCATAAATGATGAATAGATAGAAAGACTGTGACTCACCACACGGGCAGCTCTCTCTTGAGATTCACACTTTCTACAGAACCAAGGACCAGTGGGTACCTGTACAATGCCATAGCAAGCTGAGGAGAGACGAAGACGAGCATTACAGAGGGAAATCACAACCACAACAGAAACTGCACCCTGTACCACAAAATGCCATTGCAGTGATAATGAACACATGTTGACAAATGCAGCTACAAACCAAAGCTGAATAACATCTGTACTGATCTTTTTTTTTTACATGTGATATGAGGCAGATTTGTGGTTGGAGCAGAGCTTTGATGTGACAGACTGTTGAAAACACTGCTGTTTTGTATACATCTCTCTGCTGACAGATGATATGCTTTGCCTGTGCTACGAAATATTTTAAGCCCCTGGGACAATGGCAGAATACTTGGTAATGCATTGTTAATACCAACAGATAGAGGCATCAATGAACATATGCTCTACAAACTGGTTAAACCAATCATAAATTGTTTGACCTCCCCCACATATTTCTATGAGAAAGGTCAAGGAGAGGTTGTCTGCTGCAGAAACAGCTGGGTTTCAAAGGGGACTGGTAAAGGATAAACATTTTGTGCTTTTCAATTGTTGACTCTAGTGTGTTATTTAGGTTTTTTGTGTATTTAAACGTTCTGCAAAGTTAAAAACCCTAAAGTCTGCGATAAAAGGAACCCCTCTTACAGAAGAAACATGGACAGTATGAGGAATGTGATACGTTTTCTGTAAGTTACAGTATGTAGAACTTTTTCAAGTAATAACCCAAACTAAAAATGTGAATCTAAATGAGGAGAATATGTCCTTTAAGTTAAAATTGAGGTCAATGCTGTGTGAATGTGAAAGTACCCTTCATTTCCCACTCCATTAGCTAACAATATATTTTCCAAGATGCAAACACATAGTCTGAAGTTATAAACTTCTTCCGTTGACTCTTCTGAGACTCAGCCTTCAAGGTGAAGTGGCCTTTGCGGCATCTACTCTAAATAACCTACCTCTACACATTTTCAGATTATCTCTGATCCGACCAGAGCTAATAATCCAATGAAAAACAAAGCCATAATCCAGATTTTTGAGAAAATACCCAAAGGTTACTGAGTTCAAATGGAGAAACTAGTGACCAGACATGCAGACAAAACAATCAAGCATTAGTTAGGATATTATTCACATGCTGCATACCTGATTCACAAATAATGGCTGGCTCAACCAGTGACTTTAATATAAGTGATTTTTATTAATTGCCATGATAAGGCACGTAGAGTATGTGAACGCTATATAGATATTTGAAGCTTTTAAGATTCAGAGATTCAGAGGAGGGCTGCCACAGACAGGAGACATGCTATTATTTAGCGGAAAAAGTGGAAAGATGTGCTAAAGGTCATGCTTGTAAAGCTGTAAATGTATTGCAACCTTTGTAGCACACACTCATAATCACTGGGTATATGTCGACACACCCAATCTTTAACTCAGTCACATAAAATATATCCTTGGCTTAATCATGTGCACAATTATGTGGGGAAAATACTAAACTTTAAATACTAAAACGTATAATAAAAGCTCTTTTACAGAGTTGCTGGTAGATACTTTTCTCTCACAGTGCAATGTGAAAGGAAAGTGACACTCCAGACAATTCAAAAAGTATTTACTCTCTAAATATAATATGATGGTGGTATATTGAAATTGAAGATACTGAACAGACATAAGTGAATACTACAAGTCCTTGCACGGTAACCTATCTATTCCAATGCTGTCTCAACATTAGTATACAGCATATATATATATATAGTTCTTTAGTTAGAAATCTGGACACTATCCCACTCTCAGTGCAGCACTCCTGTCAGCATTCTCAACAAGTTTAAAAACATCTGATGTTTTCTTTAGATATAAATTAATAACAAGCTCTGTTTTAGGATTTAAAAGATGTCAGTGTTCTGACAGATATTGAAATTAGTCAATTCAAAAATCCTCAGAAGGTTTTCTGATTCATTAAATGCAGATGTTGCTACTCGACTGTTTCTGGCAAATTAGTTTCATTCAAGCAGATGATGTCATATATGTGGTTGAGGGGCAGATCAGGACAAGTTAACACAATAACAGAGAGCTGTTGCTTGTCTGAATCAAATCCCTGCTTTTTTACAACTAATATAATGAAGCAGGTCTGTAACCAATAATTTAATGTAGGAAGAAGTGGCTCGTACATATTTCCGATCTTACATCATTGGGTGTTTTTGCAAAGCACTGCACATGAAATTAATAATATAATGTACTGCATGGTTATTAGACCAAAGAAATATAACCAGACCACATTTGATCAGTGACTAGATGTGTACCATGGTAAATGTTCTGATGTGAGATTTGATCGGTGGTCTGGTAGCCAAGACATCCAATACCTTACTGTAGCTTTCAATCCACTACAAATGTGGACAGTCCTTGTGAGAGCAGGGTGAGGCATACATTGCTTGCTCCGCTAAAATAATTTGTCATCTAGTTCTTTCATCAGTCTCAAAATAGTAAACAAATCATGAGGCTCGACAAGCTAAGGCTTTGACAATATGATGCAACTTTAACATTAAAATAAATATGACAAGACTTGGCACAACTGTGTACTTAATAATAACACTGCAGCTTACATTACCACCTGGGGTTCTCTTGAGCAACTTTCAAACCAGCAACGACGAGCAGAGATTTAACATGTGATTAGATCTGAGTGCAACCATGTTTGCAACAATTAGGCTTTTAGAGACATGCTCTTTTTTTAGCAGTCCAAACACTAACAAACAAAACGTGCTGCAAGAGCAAACACTCTGAAATGCTGGTGTATGGCTCCAGGGCTGCTGATATTTCGAATAGTTTCCATTCTCCTACTGTGTTTGCCAAACGGTCACAAGGCCAGCTGTTAAATTTGTAAACATTGGACGTCATCACCCCGAGTCATCTTGGGTAAGCGCTGGCTCTCAGTCACTACTACAAGCTAACGTGCAGCCGTTGGAAGTCAATGTTTTGCTGCTCGACTTGCTCCAAATATTTGGACTTCCCACCCAAACAGCAACGTTTGAATACGTTTTCCCTCGGTTGGAGTTTGTGCTTGTGTCTGTATGTGGGATTGTTTATTCAAAAATCTCATGTTTAGACCTTCGGACAGGAGTATTTCTCCTTCCTTGTATCCCACATGACAGCTTCTGCTAGTAAAACACTATAACTGGGACTCGTAGCCAGACTTTACGCTGAGAGACCAGCTGGCCAACGTCGTCCATGGATAATTATCTTCCAGCCCGAATCAGTGGACAGCCTCGCCGCCGGAGAGAAGCCCTGACCCCAGCCTGGCGGAGGCGGAGGATCCACACACGGATCACTTCCATAACCTTGCGACGAGACAACGCCAACTGCTCCCGTGGGCTAACGGCTAGCAGCTAGCGGCAGGAGCTAACGGCAGCTCGGCTTACCTTGGTGCACGGCTACGTTGCAGCCGTGTCCGTCGCAGTACACCAGCGGGTTTTCCGCCCAGCCCCTCTCGTCGGAGCACACGCAGCAACCCCCAATCATCTCCTTCATGTTACTCGTCGAGAACTCGTCGTCCTCCGCCAGACACACGCTCGCCGGAGACCATCTACGAAGAAAGCGGACATGCGGAGGAATACGAGATGTCGAGTTGAGCGGAAACCGTCGCCGCACGCGCGCCTCTTCCCGCCGCCGCGCCGCTTTAGGCCCCGCTCGCTCCGGGCGTCATGTGTAAAACGTGTTCACGTCCCTTTTCGACACCGTATTTTTTTTACCAAAACATCCAGTTCGCGGCGCGACGGTGAGGAGCAGAGAGGGGGGGAACCTCGGAGAGGACCGGAAGTGCGTAGCCACGCAGGGCCCGTGGTGCGTGCGTGCGTGCCCCCTGACAGGAATACAGCCGCGACGTGATTGGCTGGCTGGGGCTTCCGTGTTGGATTCACATGGCGGAGGTGGTTTGAAAGTTTGTTGCAGAGCGAGAGAGAAAGAAAGAGAGAGCCCACTTCACTCTGACAACATGGAGCTGAGGAGGCAGAGGTACTGAGAGGCACACAGAGTTCTACTGTAAAGGATAAGAGACTGTGTTTAACACTTGTTTACAGCAGGGACCCTTATTGTGTGGACTCTAGACAATGCATGTATGAACTTAGCTGGGTTTATTTAAGTGTTTGCATCATGTGATTGTTTTATTTAGGCCTACCAGCTAAATGTAGTGTAGGATGTTTTTCAGATGTAATCGTGTTTAAGATGTCCCACAGTGGGGAAAATTGCAACATTGCACATGGGCAGTCAAAAATAGATAACAGTAAAGTAATAATAAGTAGCATGCAATACTTGTGGGAGATGTGAATACAAGTTAAATGGAATAAAAACTAATATGTGATATAAACAATTGTAAAAACATCCACTCGAGGAGCCTTACAAGTCAGGCATATAGATGTTTTATTACATCTTATTAAACTCATTCAAAACAATTAGATAATCAGAAATCGTGAGTCTATAGATCCATTAATTAATTGCCAAAAAGTAAATTGAGATGATTGAAAATTCAGTAATCAACTGTGTTACACCAACAAAGAGGGAATAGTGATACACACTTGTTAAAAGTAAAGTAAAGAATACAATACAAACACAAGGAACTATAAGACACTGACATATTTACAATGTAAACAAAACTGAATATTGAATCATAACTTGTGAGTATGTCAATTTGTCATCTTTGAAATTTCTAACAGCATTGTTCACTTTTATTTTATCCCTTTGGACATTGGACTGATTTTGCAGATTAACAAGTAAATCGTTAATGGCAGAAGAATCAGTCATGAATAAAATTACTTTTTAGTAAATTTTGGTGGGGTTCATATGGTTCAAATAGACCAAACAACCAAATTAATTTCGTACATAAAAGAAAGTAAACCAAGCCACTCTTGCTGTAGAAATTAACATGCTTTTATTAGTGTGGCTAATGCATTGCAGAGTTAAAAACTAAAAATGCACCATGCGTTGCAGCATAATGACCTGAAGTAAAGGAAGAACAAGACACAGAGGCCTGGGAGATATCATTGTAGGCTTGCCTTTCTAATCAAGAAGATAAGTTGTTTTTATCACTTCTGAACAGTTGGGTTTTTGTTCCCCTTTTTATATGAAATCTCCCTACATTTTGTTGCAATGTCACACTGGACTGTGTATACTCGTAATAATGCCACAGGTTTAATATTATTCTATCGTAACACAGGATGTTTTTCACATGTCATGTTTGTACACATCCACTCGTGCATCTTTAGAAGTCACAGTTGTAGGTCTTTTGATGCATCAAACTCATTCAAAACAACAACATGACTATGACAAGATGATACAAACATGACATTAATATCATTTGTTTGTTAGATTTAGTGTTTGGTTTTGTACTGATAAATAAACTTGAATCTTTGCTTACAGCTTGGGCTGGAACATGTCATTTCATTATGATTAAAAATGGCATAATATTATAAAAGGTAAAAGGCCTAATGAGTGTGGAGCCACTGAGACAACTTTGCATTGTACAATGAATACATCTATTTTCAAAAATATATATTTAATTGGGCTTGAGGAGCCCTAATCAGAGCTGTCAATATACAGTTTTGTTTTGACAGCATCCCCATGCTGTTGCCAAGGATGTTCCTGAACACACACACACGCAATTCCAAGCACTCAGCTGCTGCTTGCATCACCGATTCCTCTGAGCGAGCTCCCGCTCTTGGTTTCCAGAGAAACGTAATGACTTGCCAATAATGCGCAAGAGCACACGAGCGTCCTCCGTGTAATATGGTGAGCGAGAGGTCCCTGGGAGTGCCTGCCCATTGTTTGCTTTAATTTCAAATTGCTCAAATGCTCCAGTCGACACTGGGCACTGCACTAAAAGGGGGCGTGGGGGGGGTAGGGAAGGGGAGCTGGGGAGGAAAAAAAGTGAATTGTGTGTGGCAGGGGAAAACCTATTAGAGCTGGAGAGAACAAAGGGAGGCGAAGGAGGGAGCAGCGGTTGTGGAGGGGCCCGCATAGCTACTGAAACACTGAAAATGGCAAATGATTTTCACAACTTGCACTTGATTAAGTCAAAGTCTGCACGAATCATGTATAATGTTCCTCAGGTTGTCGGAGAGGAGCTTTCTCTGAGACGCAAAATTGCAGCGACACTGTCTGCTCCCAATTGCTCGTGCTGGCCTCAGAGTACATACAGCACTCATAGCTTTTATATAATTCAGTTGTTATAGCCATACAGTCTTCTCTGTCCGTCAGAGCTTTGTTGTGCGTACATGTCCATCTGGTAGTGCTTGGATTTGCTTCTCTTAAATCCACTGGAGCAGCGGTTCTACCTTTGGCCTGGATCTGTTTGGAAAAATAAGCGGCCTTGTCTCAACCACATAATGATCTGTATTGATACCTGCTGGACACATGTACATTATTTTTGCACCATGCAAATAACCTGCAGCGCTGGGTGTATGACAGAGGCGCCTGCAGGGGTTTTCCAAAAAAATGTTGGGTCTGGGTTCTACACAGTAGCGTGCCTGGTTCAGTGACTGATATCATCTTCAGTGATGTACAATAGAATGTTTTGACTTGGGCTAGGCAGCAGAAATAAACAGAAATATTGAAAAAACATCCTTGAAATACACATTTCATTGTGGCCATTCTCATTTCACTGATTTACCAGTTTACACACATTTTAAAGAACTCTTGAAAGTGTGGAAAACAAGAGTTTAATTTGCTTTTCAGTGGAGTGGTCTCCTCTGTGCTTGTGTCTTTGGTTTTCATGTAATTGTTAAAAATTTGTCCTCACAGCACTTTTAATGTAAAAGGTCAGAGGACCCTCACAGTTGAGTCTTGGGCATGTTTGTATTGGCTGGGGCAGTTTTGTGGTATCAGTGCAGGATGAGGAAAGACAACGCTCAGACCCACAGTCTTACATGCAAGATGGATCTTTACCTTTTGTTAAAGCACTGCCTCAAGTGTTGTTCATTAGATTGTCTGACAAACTCCATCTCTACATGAGCCATGTTTTATCACTTGCTCTAACCTAAATGTTTCATTATATTTACATGAGTGGTAATTATTCAGGCAGTTTATAGGCTGTATATGACTGAGCAATAAAACAATATCAATAACTATCACAATATAATTTTCAATCAATAGCAATAATAAAGGTTTGATATATAATACATTTCTCATGCATTGTGCAAACGCAGTCCGGTGGTATAACACATACGTTTTATCAAAGGTTTTGCTGTTTATCAAGTTAGGCTCATTTTCTCCTCATGAGTTTTAAACTACAACTTTCACTCAGGAGCAAAAATCTGCCTTTAAACTTAAAAGAAATATGACTTACAAACTTTACACTTCGCTTCACAAAAAAATATAAACTGTGACATTGTGATAATTATTGATATCAACTGCTTTGAACACTTCAAAGTGCTTTCATGCTAATGTTTCTATATATGTTAGGAGAAAATTGTTAGAGTGAAGCGTCTTATATCAAGATGAAAATTGTAAGAGAGAAGCCTCTTACAGTCCCATTGTACCTGAGTGTAATGAGATCTTTGAATCTTGAATCATAGACTCCTGATGTGGGAAAAGTGTGAAATGTGGAAAAGCTGAACTCAGTGAAAATGACCTGAACAACCCAACGCTTCCAAGCCATCGTGATCATTTAGTTAAACCACATTCAGGAGAAGAAGAAGAAGGAAAAAAATACAAACTGTTCCAACACGGCCGGGTGAAAGGTGAAGAGAGCCCCTCCCCCCACCACTGTCCACACACACTTCAGGCTCGGATTGCATGTAAAATCACATTCTGCCGGGCTGCTGGGGGGTGGAGAGAGAGAGGAATTCATTGTTTTGGCATGGGCCAGTGGGTTTGTGTCATAAAAAGTCTAAATGCTCTTACAAGAGAGAGCCTGCGCCTCCTTGACCAAGTGTCTCCATAAAACTCACTGCGCAAACGAGCCGCGGGGCTGCACGAGCAGACATGGACCACGTTTGGTTTCATGAGTGTTAGAGAACTGGAAGAGTTCGTCGTCTGAACCGAAAGATTTTTTTGTTCTCCTTTTACGGCCAGCGAGCTCATAAAAATGTATGAAATTCACCAGATGAACAAGTTAAATAAACCTGAAAGAAACTGGTTTCCACGTTGCTACTGCGTAAAGTGTGTGTGTGGTTTGAGTTATCGGAATTAACTTTGTCCATTTGGATCCACATTACATAAAGAAATTAAGGACTACATGGCTGATTTGCTCTTCATTTTACTTTATTTAAATTGTTTATAAATTCACTCCAGTTAAAATGTTGTTTACACTGCACACAAACTGGTGGTGTGCGTGTGTATGTGTGTGCGTGCTTGCACGTGCTGGAGATGCAGATTTCATATAATTATAGGTATAAATTAAATTTTGTATTTATTCCTCCATCAATAAATTCAGATTGTGTGTGTGTGTGTGTGTGTGTGTGCGTGCTCGTGCGTGCTTCTCCTTACCGTAAACCGACTTCCATCCCTTCCAAGTCCCTGTCTATCTTAATGAATGAATATAACTTTATTGTAGTATAACTTTAAGTAATGTGTGTATGTGTGTGTGTGTAATATATATACACAATTGACTCATTTTTACTAAATGTACTATTTGTTTTACTTCTTTGATACTATGTGGGCTACATTAGGGATTATTGTATTACTTCTTATCTTGTTATCTTGAACCTAAATTATAATGGCTCTGACACAGGCTTAACTCGTGTCCATGAACATATCCCTCAGATTAAAGTGAATTTCAACCCTGCACTGTAACTTCGGTGAGGCAACAAATCAAGCGGACTGGAATATCCACCATTTGTATGAGGCTACAAAATCCCACCTCTGCTTGTCCGAGGCTTTTTCACCTGCATCACCAGCAGGCTATTGCAGGAAACCTCCACCGAGCTTGAGCTCTCTCTCTCGGCCGCTCCGCGTCGTCTCCTCCCCTCCCCTCCGGATCCGGCCATCATCCAGGCGCAGGACAGAGAGGGAGAGACCGGAGGAGGGAATTGGGAATAAGTGCCCTGTGGCATCTGGCGTATCCCCAAATCTGCATGACAAAGAGAGCCCGATCTTAATTGGAAATAATCAAATATATGTAAATACACACGATTATTTTTATTCATAAATTATGACATGATTTGGTCATTGTTTCAAACCGTGAGATGCGGTGATAGCATGAATTTAAAAAACAATGATAACAGAGCCAGCGTGGGGCATTTGAGTGTATGAACCAGAGTGGGAGAAAATAAAATCGATAGATCAGAACAGGCTACTTTTGAGAGACATGTTTGACAAAACCCTGAAGAAAGTTATAGGATTCATTAATATTATTATTAAGCTATAGTTGAATTTATCTCAATGACGGTACGCCTTGATCCACAATGTCTGTGCAATGTTCACAACTTTGCGTAATTTACGCAAAGTGCATACGATGACTGTTCAGTTTGGATCAATGCAGAATTTAGTTGAGAATGAGCTAAAATAACTTTAGATTGCTTTATATTTTCTTCCTTGGATGCCGCCATACTGGATGTGGTCAGAGAAAACAATGAGTTGGTTACGTATTGTAAACCCAGATTCATGAAGCGGTGTAAGACGTGCAGTGGCCAGGACCCGGTGATGAAGCAGCGCATCGACTGTGTTTCTGCGGTGCACGGTGACTGTACGGGAGTTATTCTCCCCCGGGGGATGTGGACCTTCAGTGAGCTGCCGTGAATCCCCACGTGCTCTGCGCTGGTGGGTGCACGGAGCAGTGCGTGTGAGGCGAGTTTTGCTGCAAACCGAGCAGGTTGTATGCCAAACGGTGGAGGAGGACAGATGAGCGAGCTATACTGGAGATATACAAAGTGACTGGGCAGTGGATAAGACTTGCATACACTTATATTTACACACACAAAACAACTCTGAATGTCCTCAAGCAACTTGCGCAGTGTAAAACAGGCTTTCATGGCTTATCGAATATAAAGTAAGCTCGTACAAAGTAAGTCCTTTGATATCTCAATGACTTCATCCACGAGGCAATACACTCTAATTTAATAGCTTAAACATAAAAAAAAGTGTTAACCATAAAAAACTGGGGGAAAAAAAATATTTAGTCCACATTCATCGGAGCATTTATTGGATTTGTATTTTTAGGATATTTCTCCAGCGAGGAGCTGCAATAAACGCTTGGCCAACATTTATGCAACACTGAGGTAAACAAATAAGAAATAAAATGAGTAAATCGTCTTGTGGAGATGAGCACGTCCATGTCTTTGTCTCGGCCCAGTCTCTGGTCACAGGGGATTCACGGGTTTTATATGGAGAATAAAGACGGAACATGACGCTGGGAAAATGTGGCTCAGGGGCGAAACACAATAACCAGTCAAAACAGGCTTCCGTAGTCTAACTGCTAATTCAAACAATTAGTCTATGTTATATAGGACACAGTCATATTATTTAGACAGCGGTGTGGGTGGTGCCTTCAGCCTGTGGTTCATCTGCGTGTCCGTGTAGCCTATGTGCACGTGTGTGCGCGTGTATGTCAATATGCTGTGTGTGTGAGTGTGTGTGGGGGGGGGGCATGCGTATTTCAATATGATTTGCGTGTGCATTCAATTATGTTTTTAAACGTGTGCGTACATGTGTGTGTCAGTAAGGTGTGCGCGTGCCTTCAAATACTCATGTGTGTGCGTTCGCGCGCCAATAAAATGTGTGCGTGAATTCAAATTATTTTTCGTGTGTTCGTGCTTGTGTCAATATGATGTGCGCGTGCGTGCAGATTGCGCGTGTCTTTCTTTGTGTACTCATGTGTCATGCTTGTGTTTGCACGTGCATGTTCCATGTACATCTTGCTTGTGTTTGCGTGAGTGTGTGATTGTGTTTGCGTGTGTCAATTAGATGTGCCCATACGTTCTAATTGCGCGTCTTTTTGTGTATATGTTTGCATGTTCATACTTTCATTTTCCGTGGGAATCATGCTTGTGTGTGTGAGTGCGTATGCGTGTGTGTGTGTGTTTGTGTGCGTACCTTGCGCATCATTTAAATGTGTACACGTGAACAGGACACACACATATACACACACAAAAAGATCTCTAGAAATAAATTCGCCCACATGCAGAGTTCAGTAATCCCACAATAACCAATGCAGGCTCCTGCTCCTCCATGTTGCAACACGTTAATAGTAACAACACCCCAATTCATAATATCATTACGATATCAATTTCATATTTACTATAATATACTGTGTGTTTTCTTTTCTAATTATCGCTCCAAGATGTCGAGTTATAAATGTATTTTTAATCGACAACTCTTGATTGGATGTGTTCTCACATTGTCTCGAAAATCATGTGGGAAAAGCAACCCTGACTCTGCACATTTAGTTTGGTCCAATCACTGTTCTCATGGTTTTACCGGGGTGGGGGTGGGGGGTTAAACAGGGATTTAACGCTTTAGAATGACTCCACTAAATTTACATTAACTTAATATATTTCGCTCAATACACACTTACACTTCCATCTATAACAATTGTATGCATAAATACATATTAGCAGGGCAACACCCTGAATTATACAGCATGTCTCAAATTATTTTACACACACACACGAGATAAATTATGTAAAGGGAAAAGGTGGGGGAGAAAAAAAAAATTGCGAATGCCGATTAATTCATTATGGTGTAGCCAGACAATTAGACCTACATAGTCTGTATAAGTAGGTCAGTGTATAGGCAACCAACGAGGAAGAATTCATATGGAGAAAACTAAAGCAGAAGAGTTGAGTCTTGGTCAGAGGAACAACAGCAGCGTGGACGTGGAAAAGCAGCTCCCCGAGTGTAAAAAAGCAAATATCTTTGTTTTAAACGGTGCTGACTTCCCTCACACTCACACACACACACACACACACACACACACACACACACACACACACACACACACACACACACACACACACACACACACACACAGACACGGGACCGTCTGAAATACGTGGATTTCACCAGCACATGCAGCCCCACTGCATACAGGACCATACACGACCTGCATGCATGTTGATGTGGACCAAAGGGGAATAACAGCAAAAACACACTCCGGTCTATAATCACGACATTTTGCAGGCTCGGCTTTACTTTACACGCAAGTAACTGGGGGGATTCAATTTTATTATCAGGTCTTTATTTAGCTTTTGATATATGAACTTGCAATAACTGCATAATTTACTTAAACAGCGGAGAGTGTGGGCACAATTACGAACTGTTGTAGTGGTGTGTGTGTGTGTGTGTGTGTGTGTGTGTGTGTGTGTGTGTGTGTGTGTGTGTGTGTGTGTGTGTGTGTGTGTGTGTAGGGGTGGTGGGGGTATCCATTTTTATTGCATCACCTGTCAGCATCGTCCAATGGGCGTCTACTTCGGGGGCATTAATTGATGAAGGTGTCTCCAGACTGGCGCACCTCCCCTCTGTGTCATTTTATTTGTGGCTCAACCAGCAGCCAGAATAGCAGCTGCATTTTAGCTGTTATTCCCTTTCTCTGTGTCTGTGTGTGTGTGTGTGTGTGTGTGTGTGTGTCTCTCTCTCTCTCTCTCTCTCTCTCTCTCTCTCTCTCTCTCTCTCTCTCTCTCTCTCTTTTCCCTCCCCTCCACCCTCACAGCTCCCTCCCTCCCTCCCTCTTCTCTCTCTCACTCTCCTCTCTCCCTATTTTATCCCTCTGGCTGAGGCAGTGGTGTACACCTACCCCTCCGTCCTGCTGCCGACCAGAGGGGAGTGGAGCCGGCTGCAGAGGCAGGTAGCAGAGGAGCAGCCCCCCGGCTTGGTGGACGCATCCGTGGATCGGCATTCCTCCACCATGCCGGTGCGGGGCAAGAGGCGACGAGTGGATGCTGTCGGCTCGTTCGACCTATGAGACACCGGCAGCTCCTTTTAACTCCGCATGTCAAAGTTTACATTTTCATGACGCAGCAGCAGCAGCAGCAGCAGTGTGGATGGATTAAAGGTATGAGCAGGATGTCTTGAGCTCACGACCTCCATGCCATTTACGCGTAAATCCACAGCATTACTGAGAGTGACTGTACATGGATTAAATACATTGGAGCTGTTGTATGAAACATGGGAGACCTGGAGTGTGGTTTTGAGGAAATGCAAGGGGTGAGACTGGGATACCTGCTCATCCAAGGCAAGCAAATGTTTGCTTTGTCCCAGGTCTTCACCGACCTGCTGAAGAACATCCCTCGGACCACGGTGCACAAGCGCATGGACCACCTGAAGGTGAAGAAGCACCACTGCGACCTGGAGGAGCTGCGCAAGCTCAAGGCAATAAACTCAATAGCTTTCCACGCCGCGAAGTGCACGCTGATATCGCGGGAGGACGTGGAGGCTCTGTACTTCTCCTGCAAGACGGAGCGGGTGTTGAAGTCCAACAAAAGAAAAGCAAAAGCGCCGCTTCCCCCCGGGGAGGTGGACGCGTCCCCGGGGCTGCTCAGCGCCGACGCCGCCGAGCTGTGGAGGGAGAAAGTTTGGTTCAGTTTGCACGGCGTCCCGGAGACTCTCGCGCTCCACAGCAAGGCGGCCAGGCGGAGAGAGCTGGCTCCCTGCCTTACCGACTCCAAACTACCTCAATTTTACCACAAAACCCACGGACGGGATTTCCGTGCGGCGACTAAACCCGGTCACAAACACTTTAAAAACTATGAAACAGCAAAAATAACAGGGAACTGCGTTACTTTGAGCCAAAGGCACTCGTTTTACCGGAGCGCGGTGAGCCGGCAGCCCGTGGTGCTCCAGTCCGCCATAGCTGCTCAGTCCAGGCTCTCGCGCTCCGCCGGCGACCTACTTCACAAGAGGAAGAGGAGGCGCGAGGGGGGCGGCGGCAAGGACAGCGCGAGGCACTCGTGGAGCAGGAGCAGGCACGCGCACCACCACGTACCGCCGGTGCTGCTCGTGCAACCCAAACCAACCGGCAGCCACGGGACCTCTTTCGGTGCTTTCCACCTCGGCCAGGATTTCTATCTCCACCCCAGACCCCAGCAGCACCACCCCCACCACCACCAGCAGCAGCATCACCAGCACCAGCACCAGGAGCAGACTTTCCCGGAGAGCTACAGCAGCGACACCGAGTCCAGCACCTACTCGGACCGGGCGTACCCCGACTCGGATTTTGGGTCGGGCTTCTCCACCACCAGCAACTCCGGGAGCTCCGAGGAGGAAGAGGAAGAGGATGAGGATGACACCCAGTCGGAGAGTTCAGAGGTCAGCTCAGAAGAAGAGGAGAGCTCCTCTCAGTCCGACTCCAGCTCGGTTTCGAGCCGGGTCTCGGTGCAGAGCATCCGGTTCAGACGCGCCCGGGTCGGGTCTCTCTCCAAAAGCGTCACCACTAGTAAAGCACCTTTGGTCCTGCAGCCCACGTTTCACTACAACAACGAGAAGCAGCACAGGACACTGGGTCATGTTGCCCCCCCACACACAGGAGACAGCAGACAGGAGAAAAGGCAAAAATGTGAATTTATCTGCAGTGAATCCAGACAGGACCTGGGACCCATACAGCCACCAAAATTTAACTCAGCTGTGGGCGAGAGCTTCAAAAGGGAAACGGCGTGTGATGCTGATCCTGATGCGGAGCTGCCCTCCTATTCACCGGGACTCACCCGGAGCAAGGCCTTTCACCCCACACGCAGGACACCCGGGTATCCCATCAAATGCCCCCCGGGACTCAGCGCACAGTGTGACCAGGACATGTTTCCCAAATGTGCCGATAAAAGGGAGGCGAAAGTCACCACCTTAAAACTGCCAACCCCACTGAGGAAAATAAAGACCGAGACGGAGGAGGCCCCTGTGACCGCCGCCCCCCACTCGGACAGCGGCAGGGCGGCCAGGACACCTCCCTTCAACCTCCACAATGTGAAAGTTAAAGTGGAGGAAAGCTGTGATGAATATGAATACCAGAGCCAGGCCTCTGTAGTCAACTGTAAAGGAGACAATAAAGCGGAGAGCAGCTACGGCCTGCATATCAGCGGTGCCATCATCAAGCATGGGGACTTTTTCAATAGTGGGATTAAAGCCACAGATAAGAGCCCTGATGTGGCCCCCAGGTCCCCATGTGGCCCTCAGGAATGCCGCAGCACCCAGGGCGCATCGTGCACCGAGGAGGGGGAGCACAGACACAAAACCTGGAAGGCTGCGGTGCTGGGGAACAAGAAAGCCCGAGTTTCCAGGTTGCAAACAAAACAAAACGTGCCCAGGGTCAACAAGGCTGCCCTGTCTTCTTCTTTTTCCTCCTCCTCCTCCTCATCTTCTTCTTCCTCTTCTTCTTCTTCTTCATGCTCCTCTTCCTCTTCTCGCCAGGAGGCGTCCACGGAGGATTTACCGAGCAGACGCAAACGCAGCAGCAGCGCCAGTACCGCAGCACCGGCCGCAAAAATGCCTTTCAGCCTGATGGCGAATTTCCCCTCCCCGCCGTCGCTGGTTGTTGGCAACGACGGGGATTTGTGCCCCGCTTACTCCCTGAATTCGCTGAGGGGCCCCGGGCCTCCCCCTCCGTCCCACCCCGTGTGGAGGTGGCAGCCAGGCGTCCACATTCTCCCTCCCCCACACACTCAGAGAACGAGGAAATACTGAGGGGTTTAAAAAAAAACAAAAAAACAAGCAAAACAACAAAAGCCCCCACCACGGTGTCCATCTCCAACACAATCGTAGCCAGAGTCTTAACGTGAGCGCACCAGAACTGCTCCAAACTTTTGTCGGTCTGTATTTTTTCCACCTCCCCCTCATCCCTTCTTCTTTTTTTCTCTCCCTGTGAATGGATATACATTCCTGCTTTGTTTTGAAGTTTGATGGAGGAAAACCTACGAGATCTGCCCCCCTCTTGGAGCCTCACGCACACGGGACTGTGAGACACCGCTCGTGGATTTACGCTTAAAAAAGTTGTGGGTTTTTTTTTTCCTCTCAATAAGCTACCAACCCTAAGCAATATGTTAGGTTCTCATTGTTGTGTTTACTTGATTTTTTTATTATAATTATTATTCTCTAAACTCGACTGTTTCTTCTTCGCCTTTCGACTTGTTGGATTGTATGATGCCAGGGTTTTAGTGGTTTGTGCTTTGTCTGAAAAAAAGAGGGGGGGAAATCCCAGCATTCTTTGGGATGAGGCTAATTTTAGTTTAAGATGGTGCTGAGTTTGATTTAAATCAAAAAACAAAGAAAGAAAAAAGTCAGGGTTTCAATTCTGTGCCACTAAAAGCTGTGTTTTCTTTCACGAGTGTCACGCTGTCCAGCTTGGCCACACTGTTCAGCTTCAGAGGATTCTTATGAAAATGGGTTTTATCAGTGTCAATCTATACTTTCTCACAGTTAAGCCTTTATTAGATTCGACAGGGAATTATTCCTGGTGGTTGTGGGTTTTTTTTCCAGAGTGCTTGTGATCTGGTTTTCAGTCTTGTTTTTTTTTTTGTTTTTTTTCTGCGCAGTATTTCCTGGTTGTCCTAACGTGTGTGACGGCGCACAGACGCAGGGCCCAGACACAACACACAGGCCTTATGTACTCAGACAATCACATGAAGGAATACGGCTCGGACCTTCACAGAGCGACACACTCGATTCGTGTCCCCGTCAAGTCCGCTTGGACACCGGTGGCGTCTGCGCGTCATAGCTGTGCCATAGGTTTGCGTCTCTTCACGCGTTCAGGCGCACGAAAAGAAATCAGGAAAATAACGTGCACACACAATGGCGATGTCCAAGATAGGGTTTCCATGTGGGATGTGAATCAGGGGTGAAAAATAAATGAACCAGCACCAAAAACGCGTGAAACACCTTCTATAGCTACACTGGCTACTCAGAAACAATGCGACAAAGCACAAGTGATTGCACTTTGCTACCATTGGGGGGGTCTTGATTCAGCTTTAGTGGTGTCTGACTACAGCATGGGACATTATGTGGGGGAGATGTTGACAGAAAGAAAAACAAGAAATAAAAAGGATAAGACTGTTGGATGTAGACAAAAAGACCAACAAGGTGCATTCAATAGGTTTTTTGGTTTCCTATATGCTGAGTCCAGTGTTGTTCATTATTCTGTTTTTAGTAGAATTCAGTTCTCTCCATCTGAGGAATAAAGACTCCATTTATTCCCCCATTATTGGCTGAGACACCCAAAATACAATTAGCTTTTTTTTTTATTTAAGAGCCTATATGCTTTTCTCACATAATCTCAAATTACCACATCAATGTAGACTCAGTGAATGTATTACCCCATTTAGCCCCCACATTTTTAGTTGCACACACTTTTTAAAGGCTCAAGCTGCACCTACATGTAGGTATATGGACTATACCTACATGCCTGGATGCTTTTAATGGCCAGACTCTGCTTAATTGGCTGGCTTCTGTCAGCCACAAAAGGAGAGGAGGCCCAGCTTATGTGGAGCCGGATCACAACAAACCCAAAGCCCCGAGAATGATGTCAGCCTCCTCACAAGCACATGCAGCAAAAAGGGGGCACATTCATTCAGAGGATTGTAGGAACTATTTAAAGTGTGATTGTAAAATAAAATAAAAAGACAGCGAGAGAGAGTCAGAGAGAGTTTTGGGGGAAGGTGGAAAGATGTCCAAATAGCAAGTTTCACTCAATCAGCGTTGGCACAAGATGTTTGTTCAGTCATGAAGCCACCAGCTCACTGTGGGCCTTATTTTTTCCTTTACTTTGAGGCTGGGGCCAACAACTCAAACTTGAACTCAAGATATTCTCAGCCTGTAAAGAGGATATTTCTGGAGCTATATGACACAAGCTGGTGTGTGTGTGTGTGTGTGTGTGTGTGTGTGTGTGTGTGTGTGTGTGTGTGTGTGTGTGTGTGTGTGTGTGTGTGTTGTGCGTGTGTGTGTGTGTTTGTGCAGGCTACAGCAGTAAAACGGAGGGGGTTGCACAGGGTCGAGGAGGAGGAGGGTGGCGGTGGTGGTATGGGATGATGGGGAGGGGGTCGCTGTGTTGCAAGAGCGAAGCTTTCAACCTTTAATCCGCATGTCAAAAGCACAGGCTGCACGGCATAGGAGGAAGAGGAATAGCCGTGCGTAAAGCTGTGCGGGTTACCCCCCCCCCCCCCCCTCTCTCTCTCTCTCTCCTCACACACACACACACACACACACACACACACACACACACACACACACACACACACTCCACCCTCACCACCCCAATGACGCACCAGCCTATTCTCACGCAGCGCTCACAATGCACGGCTGACGGACGGGGATGGTGGTAATGGCCTGTTGGGAGGACCCCTTTTTTTCTCCACCATTATGACAAATAGCGCCCTGACAGTGACGCTATCAATGTAAACAATTGCATCGTGCTGCAGATAGAGGCTGCACGCACTCTTTCTCCTCCTCTTCCTCTTCTCTCACTCATCCACTTTTTCCTGTTTTTTTATTTTATATACAATACTTGAGGTCAGCTTTTTTGACATGGAATTTGAAGTCACTGGTTGTTTATATGAGACTGAATATTTATTTTTGTGAAGTTTTCTGAGGTTTCTTGTATATTGAATTTTTTGGGGGGTTGTGAATATATATATCTATATATATAGTACAGCTGCACTCGAAATGGAAACTTGAACGGTGGATTTCTGAAGCACTTTCCCTTTCTTTTTTATTATGAAGCATTCATTAAAAGCGACTGAGTGTAAATGTCATGACTACTTTCTCTTTCTTTTTTTAGGAGGATAAGTATTTGTTATAATTATGTCTGTGTGTGTGTGTGTGTGTGCGTGTGTGCATGGGGATATTAATAGGTTTAATTATGGGAAAATTGTCCTAAATTTTGCGTTTAGGAGGTTTATGAAATTAGAGAAATAAAATATTTTCCTTATTTTTTATAATCTTTTATTTTGGGTACACATTCTGCTTTTTCATCGTTGATACGTCCTACAGAGTTTGACATAAAATCTCCCCCACCTTTTAATTTAGACTCCTCTGCACCACATTAATTTATGAAGGTATTAATGAACAATCAGACGTATATATTCAATTGGACACAGTAAGGGGCTTTTCTGAGATTTCTGATATGAAAGGAAATGGACCTCACATGCTTATCTACACTGTGGGAAGTTTAAACCAACAATTGTGTTAAATATAGGTCTAGTTAAAAGATGAGCACGTGTAATATGTTCATGGTTTAACTCCAACAGTGTAAAGAGGGATTCCCTTCCCGTGTGTGTGTGTGTGTGTGTGTGTGTGTGTGTGTGTGTGTGTGTGTGTGTGTGTGTGTGTGTGTGTGTGTGTGTGTGAGAGAGAGAGCGAGGGAGAGGGAGACGGAGACGGAAGACGTGGTGGCCCTTCGGAGCCTGCAATAATAACAAGAGGCTAACCGCAGACATTTACGCATGCAGCCATTCCCAAACCACTGCGCATGAGGTGGTGCGTGCATGGAAGCTGCACTCAAGGTTTATGCAAGCAGAGAGGAACACCTTCCATAAGCCGGAGCTAAACAACACTCCTACAGGACCGCTGCACTAAAGAGAGTTTTACAGCTTGAATGCAAAAAGCAGGAAATGCTGTGCGTAAAGAGGTGGCGAACTTTTATAATCCCCCACTATTACTAGGCTATAATAAGAGATAAAAATAACAACTGCAAAAGAGGAATAAAAAGTTAAATCCAGAATGTAAAATACAAGTAGATAAAATAACAGCTCAAAGCCACGTGTTGTATGAGTGCACAACCTGCCCCGGGCTATTCCACAAGTCAGGATATTGTGTGCAGCGCAAAAACCTTTAGAACTTCTCCAAAGAAGCTCTGACTAGACTTGCCCTTCGCTCATGCTGCCACGTTTGACGTAATGTGTCCCTGATTAATGAGACTGCGGTGTATAGTCTACGTGGTGTAGGCTCAAGTCCCGGGGATGATAAGGGGAGCCGGGGCTGCATTGCAGGCTGTCTGGACCCAGCTCGACGGCTGCTGCTGCCACAGCCGCTGCTGCATGGAGCTGGAGCCTGAAAGGGGCCATACTGGGAGCAGGGACTAGCCATTATAGTGCTGCTGGCGTTTCAGGGTTAAATTCCAGTGCGGATTGGGAACCAGTAGACTGTAACTTCTATAGAATAACAATGGAAAGGGGAAAGAGAACAAAACACGCTCTCACACAATTTAGTAAATTCATTTTTTTTAAAAAGAGCTCAGTCTATATTGCATAAATTATTCTCTGCATGCATGTTTTGGAAAAACCAAGTTGTGGGTATTGCTGACACATGCATGGCGCGCCAGGGTCAGCACTTTGCATTGATCTTTGAGACAATCAAATACACGGAGGCCGATAAAAGCTGTCAGGAGCCGTGTTTATGTCTAATCTCTCAGCTGTAAAGTATTCGCCTGCATGCACTCGCCACATCACACAAGGTCATAACGTTGTTATACATTAATATACAAAAAAATCTCTTTGCATTATGGAGCCATTTGGAGAGTTTGAAAAAAGGTTAGGGTGGCTGTTAATGCACCAATATTTTTATGTCGTGAAGTGTCTGTGTCTCTGTGTGTGTGTGTGTGTGTGTGTGTGTGTGTGTGTGTGTGTGTGTGTGTGTGTGTGTGTGTGTGTGTGTGCGTGCATGTATGTGAATGCATGTGTGACCTGTGGTTCTGCAGGTCTCATGGAGCAGAAGAGTCCCTGAGAAGTCTCTGCATGATAAAACGGCTCTGCTGCAGAAACTGTCACACTGCATGCAGACACACAGCAGGACCATGACCTACTGCGAAACCAAATATTAAAAAATATAGATTTTATGGCTCACCTAAAATTTAAATAATGCCTACAATAATTGCCCCTAATTAGCATTGTATTCTTTAATCAGAATAACTGAAGCCTGAAATCAAACTCAGGCTCATGCACATTTAGTTGCATAGTAAATGTACATTGCATTACAAACTAAGCAGCGTCAACATCCAGGTTGCATGAAATCGTAATGGCGCAGCCTTTACGCTTATAGTCGAGCTTTCTACAACAAACCCGGACTCTACGCATACGTCAGTCTCATGTGTGTGTTGCAACTGCACCATTTAAACCCTACACAGGCTGTAACATTTATGATAATCCAGTCAGATACCAGTGTGATGTAACAGATTCATAGAAAGTTGGGGAAATTACATTACATTTCACTATCAAACACTTTCTGACTCCACGGTTTAAAGGTGCAGAAGAAACGTCCTCCATCGAGGAAAGCTGCGGTCTCTGTGGATCCTGTCAGGGTTTGACCTGAGAAAAGTCCTCTGCCTGGCTCATGTGCTTTTCCCCTTTTTAAACGTGCATGTATTTATTCGAGCAACATGAGAAACCGAGTGGAGTAGAGGAACAGTAAACTCGCACCTTTTCTCTTTCTTGGCTGTAACATTTTTTTTACCTACCTGTGTTATGAGCTCCAAGCTTTTCACACTTTTCAACATTTGTGAAGTTGCAGACTTCAGTGGAGTTTGACTTAGCCCACATGAGGGGCCATCATTTAATGTATGGAGACTGACAACATTTCTATTTATAATCCTAATTGTGTAAAAAATTAATTCAACACCCCAAAAACTCCTCCATTTAAAGACTATGCTTGTTTACGTGAGTGGAAACTTGCAATCAATCAAAATGCCTAAAAGTCTCAGAAGTGAATAGAAGAAAAAAAGTAGTGCAAAGGTCATGGACTCATAACATTGTTGTATTATACGATCATGCAGCCATAACAAAACAGCAGCGATACAAAAGTACGAATAAAAGCAAAGGGCTTTTAATCAGGCCCTGACGTTCTCATATATACACTTTCATATTTAAACCTGTTTCTTCACTGCAGCTTCGATCGTGCTGGTTTAACGTGCAGGCGGAGACCGTGGTGCGGGAAAACAGCGCTGCCTCTGCTGGGGCTGTACCCGGAATCCTGCTGCTCAGACCCGGGGCCAGAGGGAGGGACGGCGGCCTGGTTTTGGAGAGAGGACATGGAACAACAATGCACCTATGAAGTATTTTTAAATAATCCATTCAAACGCCAAATGGTGTCCTGCTAAGTAAAAAGATAAACCAAATAAATAAATTAAATAAATAAATAAATAAAACATGGAAGCTTAAGGCTTAGGACATATAGACTACTGTTGATATTGAGTAATACGTAATAAGTATAGTAAATATAGCAATAAGTAATACGTTTGTTTGTTTGTTTGGGATCCTATTAACACCAAACACCCCTGCAACTAATAATATAGAAAAAAAAGTCTGTTGTCATATGTAATTATTATTAGTAGTAGCATTAGTAGTAGGTTAAATACAATCTTTGTCTTCCAAATACAACACTGACAATAATCTATAACTCCTAATGGATCACTGATCACCAAATTAGGGAGTTCAGTTTTGCTCACGTGGCACTGATCTCGTGCGTCTTCTCGCCTGCGCGTGTAAATTAAATGTGAATCCTCTCTGCTTGATAAGTGGCCCTGAAGCGATGAAAACGCATTTTAGAAAAAAAAAGACACGGAATTGTGGTGGATTTCCCTCGCCATGGGGACGTGCACGGGGGGGTGAGGACGGACGCAGGAGGAGGAGGAGGAGGAGGAGGAGGAGGAGGAGGAGGAAGGGGAAAACCAGCACCAGAGGGGCTTCTGCTCCGTCATGGAGCTCAACTCCATTTGTAAAGGCTTTTCTTGGGACAGCACAGAGCCAGATGTAGCCTCATGCTGAATGGAAGCATGCGGGCTGCAGCAACTTTTACCATACAATTCAATCAGTTATCAACAAGCCCCCCCCCCCCCCCGGTCAGTGGAGTGCGGACTGGCCCCCGAGTGGCGCTGGGAGCCTGCAGCGTTCAGCAGATCGGTGTGAGACAAACACACCAACATTTAACAACATTCCAACATATTTTAAGAGATTTTATTCTAAAATGTAAGAAAAGCTGTTGTTTTTTCTGTTGGTTTAACCTATATGATCACATGTGGCTTCTCATGTGGAGGTTTGTTTCTGAATTATTCATGAAAGTTAACATATATTGATGGATACCAAAGAAAACTATTTACACATTACGAGAAAATTCCAGAGGGTGTGGAAATTATTTGTCTAAATTATTGTTTTACTCCTATAATTAGTTTGTTATGGTTCAGACACTGCTCTTATACTGTAATAATTGATTGTGGAAACCATTTATGTAAATTAAAGAAATATACCAAACCTCAGATAGACACACAGGAAGAAAAAATATTTACACATCTAACAAAAATTCTGAAAGTGCCTATAGGTTCTAGTTTTGTGGAAGTGATTTATCTCATTATAAATTTGTATTTGTTTCCTAATTTAGTTTGTAATGGTCCAGAGCTTTAACTCTATACAAATCAATTTATTTGAAATACTATTTCCAAAAACCGAAACTCATAGATGTTTGTCATTCGGTGTAGTTATCAGTTCTAAATGGAAATGTTGTTTGAAACATGCAACCTAACTCAATTTGTTTCAGCTTAATGGCCCGAAAATATCCTGAACTTCAGATCCAGTTAAATATTTCGTGTTCAGTTTGTAGTGAAGCTCAACTGAAGATATTGAGGAAAGTTTGACATTCCTGTTGTACATTTGAAGAAATTGTCAAATACTGTTACACGGATGAGTGAACATGTCTCAACACTCATTTTAAACATTATTGTTATTATCATTATATTTATCAACCTTTTGGTAATTTTTGCAAAAAATCTTTGCAAAGACAAAACGTTTCCGATGAGAAATGTAAATCAGCGAATCGCCACATGTGCACATCATTTGTAAAGAGAAAAAGTTTTTATAATAAAATAAACCTATAATAACCACAATTTTAAATGTATACACGTCGGTTTTTGGGGGATATATTTGATGTAAACATCTATAAATGTATGCAGTCCTTTATAATAATAGATCCTGGCTTATTGAAATAAAAGGAAATGACAGTTTCAAGCTGCAGATCAACTGATTAAAATGTCCCACGGCCTGAAAACTAATATCTGGACACTGGTTCCCTTTATTAAATGACAGGTCAGTTGAGAACATTACACTCTATAGGGGGATTTGAACAGGCCACAAGCAGCGGTGACCTTTGACCCCTCATACCAGGGACTTAGAACAAGGAGCCCAGACTGGACTGGTGGGGGGGGTAAAAGCCACCAACACACACACACACACACACACACACACTCAGGAGAACCCGCTGCCACATCAAAACAATATGGAACTTGCTTAACAAACATAGATTCTTCCAATGACAGATAATTAGCTGAGATTCTACCACTGACCTACATGTATTCAGGCCACAGCTTGTTGATTATTAATTAGTGTGTCAGTGCCACTGGCCCTCGCCTAAGTCGACAGATATTCTCACCCAGAAACCTACATGTCAAATGTCAGACGGATGAAGAACAGCCTCTCTGGGGTAAGAGACGTGATGTGTCAGAGGCAGATTTGGGCGGATGAGCTTCCTTTCTTCTGCTCTTCAAGTGAACTTTGTTAAATTGGGAGGGTGAGAAATAGAATAGGATACGTACGCTGCTGTCTGGGCCTTTGCCAGATAAGGTTTCGGCCAACGTTTTCCACCCACTTCTCCACACTGGGTATTCAGGATGTGGGACAAAGGGGGAAAAGCTGGGGATTGAAACCAAGTCCTTATTTAGGAGGAGGTGTATTCACATCAGGAGACGTTTCATTAAAAGTTCATTTAGGTTTGGTGTTCATCAGTAAAGAGCATAACTTTCTACCTGTAGAATTAAAATGTGAGTCTACAATGATACAACGTTGATTCCTTCCATTAGTAAGTATATTTGTATTAAGACTAAGTCATATTGTTTCAGTATGGAGTTCTTTCTGTTTGGTCAGCTTCATTTAATCATAATCTCAGTAGTTTTTAATTAATATCATCAGTATATTTCTAATAAAATGTTGGTATTTATTTATATTTCATTCTTTTATTCAGAGTTTTTTAAGACTTTGCGTTTTCTTCTTGCTAAAACAAATTTTTGTTGTTTAATGTTTATTTTGGTTTCTTTTTTATCTGTTGTGGCCGCCTGCTGCTGCTGATCCAGCCTGATAAGATCAGCCTGTTACAGTGGATCCTCTTTAATAATTGGTCCTGATTGAGGAGTGTTTGGAGAGTAATCGGAGCCCGTAGAGCTCCTGCACCCTCGGGCCGAAAAACAGTGGCAGATAGCTGTGAAAACAACTTGTAAAATAAGGATGTTTAAATCTCTCGCCTATATATATATGTTTAAGCACAGTGGTGACATAAAGCAGGCACTAAGACTATAGTTTTAGGAGGCACAATTTATGCTTTGACAAAACCCATGTGTCAATAGACCAAAATAAAAGCTCTGTCCCTCTCTGACTACTTTTGACCCTGCAGGTTTTGAGGCCTCCTTCGTGGATTGGTGCAGGAGCAGCTTGTAAATAGGAGTTCGGAGCAAACAACACATCAGAAGCTTGTTTTGTGCAAACGAGAGTCCCCCCTCTGACAAAGACAAATTGTTCTGGCTTTTTTTTTTTTTTTTAGGGAGGATCATTACAGGCACAGGTCCAAGGAGCTTGACTTGTTAATTAACTGAATTTATCTCAGGGCAGGTCGGGACTGTTGGTCTTTCTGATTTTATTTACAGAGGCCCAACAGGTCCCACCACGGGCGAGAGAAACTCCCTTTTTAACAGGTAGAGACCGTCTGCCTCCACCAGTTGGGTTTAGAGGAGGGGGCTGGGGGGCAGGGGGGAGAAGAGGTTACACATAAATATATATAATATAATAATCATAATAGGATAATGAATGATAATTTAGACCAGCAGGACTAATAATAGTAGGTTAAGAATAAAAATCATAGCAGTGGGTGTTCAACAGGATTATAAATTCATAATTAATGTTGAGATAATACAAAACCATTTATTTATTATGTATCAAATGTGTGATTATATCTCACAGAATAAACACAAACTACTGCATAGACACAGTGAACTGCTGCTTGATGTAAAATGCATATATAGTAGTCGAGTGGAAAATGTGGGTGTGAATGAAATGAGTAAAACAAGCTGAAAAAGACGAAATGAAAATGGATTGAAACAACCCGCATCACTCATCAGTTTCTTTTCCTTCATCAAGTTAAAATAATTCTGTTTGTTTGACATCAGTTTATGCTGATTAGTGTCTTTTCCTCTCATGTGTCTTTTCCTCTCATGTGGACATTTTCCGTTTCCATCTAATCTACTTTTCTCAACAAGCTGCAGCATTGCCTTCTCGTGGCCGGATTTTATTTTTTATTTTGTACAATCCTGCTCCAAATATATAAAATGCTGATATAAGATCAGAAAGGCTTGTAGCCACACTTTGGCTGATATCTAAAAAAGTTCCACTCAAAGTTGCTCGATGAATATAGAAGGACACATGAGACTTTACAGACCGACCCCCTGAATCTTTAAGAATCTGACATGATTTACAAATTATTTATTTGGGATAAAAATGTTTCACAGAGTGACTTTTTGATCTCATGCTCAGGAGTGGCATTTTTCTGGCTCTGTAGAAACCCTTTATGGAACACCAAGGGAATAAAAACCACTGCCTCCACAAATCTCCTTGGAAAGAAAAAGAAAAGGATGCCGAGTAAGCTGCCGCACACAGTTATTTGTTAATGTTTGACGAAAGACGTGGTCTGAAAACATCAGACCTAATGAGTTTGAAGAAGAATGTGGGCCTGTACTAAAATATGAAATCCAGTCAGGAGAAAGTCCTGAAAGACCAGGAATCACTCCAGGAAACTTCATTGGGTTATAAACGAGAAAGTGGAACAAATATAAACTTAGATCTTCTACTGGGAGAAGCAGGACATTTATTTTAAATAAAATGTCTCAGCAACAGATGGCAGTTCACATTATGGATACAACATAATTGCATTGTTCTTCTCGAGATTGGCCATATCTCCTTCTAGAAAACAAAATAGATCAATGTGACACATCAGTGGCCGGTGAAGGATTTTCTAGAATTTCACTGAACAGGGTTTAGTGTCACAACTGAGTTTTTTTTCTCTCCACAGTCCGCAGATGTTCTCTCGTTCTGGGGACGGTTTGGTTTCTCTCTATTCATTTTAGGTTTCGACCTCACTATGTAAAGCACCTTGAGATACTACGTGTTGCGATTTGGCGCTGTACAAATAAAATCGAGTTGAATTGTGTGCCAGCTGATGAAGTCGTTCAAATTAAAACCAACATTTTGGAGCCACCTCTCCCTCCTCTGCGTGGACTCTCGTGTTCAACCCATTACAGATAATATCTGTCCTCAGATCAGACTTCAGTCCACCGGGAGTCAGCTGCTCTTCCTCCTCTCCAGCGGACCCTGTGTCCTCGGTACACGGGCTCACACTGCGCTGCGCTTACATAACGCTCCGCCTGTTTTATCACGACTGGCCGGTAACGCAGCTCCACGACGCGGATCTTATTTCTCCTGACATTTCGCGGTATCGCTCGTTCGTTAATTACGCACACCGGGAAAACACAGCTCGCACACAAACGAATGAACCGGGTAATTGGAGATTTAAAAAAAGGCCTGAGGTGGCTTTTACGCAGCGTCACGACCACAGCGCGCCACACGGATGATGGCCAGGGGGGGTTTTGGGGAGGAAAATGTCTCTCAACGTGGGATCCCGGGACCTCCAGGGGTCCTCGAGTGGGGCTCCGGGAGGTCCTGCAGCAAATCAAATATTTTTCAGTGGAAACGAAATAAAATGGAACAATCAGGTTTAAGATATGTGGAGCCAATGTTTCCAAATAAAGGTGTATCTTCCCATGAGCGTTTTTTTTATTTTATAAATGCTGATAATAATATAGGAAATAAGATGAAACATACAAATTGAGTTTATGGAAAGCCTACATGTATTTGTTTGATAGTGTGTGTGTGTGTGTGTGTGTGTGTGTGTGTGTGTGTGTGTGTGTGTGTGTGCGTGTGTGGCTGATGTCATTTGATATCATGTGAAGACCTCGAGTCCTGGAGTAGGAGACGGAACGAAATCATCCAAATACGCGCGTGTTCCCTATAAAAGATGGACAGAGAAAAAACTGTGTGCGTGTTCCCCCCGCTGTGCCCCTCTCTGCTGCGCGCACCACGAGGAGAGGACGCGGTCTGACTGCGCCTCCTGCTGGTGACAAGGAGCTGTTGAGTAATCTCTTAAAGGGGATGTCTGGGAAGCCGGAAGAGGTTTTTAAGGTGGACCGGTGGAGTTATCGCAGCACAACGAGGACGTTTATATATATCTTCAATAAAAGGGGAACATGTACCCAAAACGAAAGACTGTGATTTACGCATTTTCAGCCTCTTAACACAGACTTTCCTCTTAACACAGACTTTCTCAACCACACTCAGAGTCCTCGGACGATTTATAGTCTCACGCTCACAATCTAACCTTTATTTAAACAAGTTGAAAAAATACCGGTTGAAAAACATCATTTCCAGATTAAAACGACGTTCTTCATGGATTTTCCTTGAACTAATGACATCACATGTCGACATCAACCCATGCAAAGTGATCGCTTAAAGCAACGATCCCTCTGGAGGATGTCTCCTTTACTTGTCAGTGAAATATACAGCCTATCTGAGATAAGGCAAAGTTATTTCCATAGCACATTTCAAGAGCTTCACATAAAAATATAAAAGGCATCATGACGAATTGAAAAACCCCAAAAGAAGCATTTAAAAGATATCAAAGAGTTGCATTGAGAATAAAAAAAAACAAAACAAGAAAAAAACAAGAAAAAAAAAGAGTGAAAGAGTATTTTTTTAGATTTAATAAAACGTAGTGGCAACAGGGACGTGTTCAGCATTGATTTTAGAGCGTTGCAGCAGACCTGTAGTTCTGAGACCCGTCCCCTGACGACCTGAGGGGTCTGGACGGTTCATAACGTAGTAGAAGATCAGAAATGTGTTTTGGCCCTGAACCATTCAGTGCTTTATGAACAAACAATAAATGGTCCATTGGATTCATATTTCTTCATATTGGACATTGCATCATGGCTCATTCAGTTCGGTTGGAAGATGATCCGTAAATCTGATCCCTCAAATATATCTTGGTTCCAGAATAAAACGTGGATTTTTATAACTCCCCGTGTTTTTCTTTCGTTAATTTAAAGTTGACGAAAGCGTAAAAATCAGTGTGTGGCCCTGAAGTGGTCCAACCTGGGCTGGAGGTCAATAACGGAACCAAATCGGTCGTGTGATTTTCTTTACGGCTTTGACCTCGCACTCGTGAACGTGTAGTCTAAAATGGAAGGAATCACCTCCTTCCGGTGATATCGTTTGAACACCAACAGGAAAAATGTGGCCAGGGCTCAGTGTGAAACAACACAGTAACCAAACAGGACATGGTGTCAGACAAGAATAAGACGAAGACCGCATGTTCATATTTTCTGCGCTGTTTCCTTCGCCTCATTATTGAGCGACACATTTATATAAGTGGTGTTTATGGCCAAACAGTCCGCAGATCACACCGCACCACCTGATTAAGTTGCCCTGGAAACTGCTTTATTTGGGGTAAAAGCTGCGTAAAATTCACAACTCAACTCTGGCCAACTTTGTGAGGAGACCCCATGTGTGATTTGCACATAACTTTAATAATGTATGTCATTTATTATATGTATATTTGCAATTATAAATGTTAAATGTGTAAATCCTATTTAAAGTGCACAGGGGGATTTATTTAAAGCAGCCACCATTGGTAAAAAAAACAGCATTTGTGACCAATTCTCCCTCAGCAGCATTAGATGCAATATTGTTGAAAACAGGACACACACACGTCCTTATTAGGATTTAAATCGTTGTGCCATGTAACTTATCCGTAGAAGTTACAGCACCATATCAACAGATCAGTATTTTTCCTGTTTGATCCACGGTCAGTGAACAAAGCTTCCTCCTTCGTCTCACCCATGTGTTGTGCTTGGTTTTACATACAGTCCCTTTCTCTGGGTTCCCACCTCACGCACGTTGTTTTCTCACTGCACCTGTTCGGTTCGTCCTCTCCTCTCAGTCTCAACCCTGCACACGTCCCGATCTAACGCACACTCTTCCCCTGAGCCACTTTTCTCTCTGCGGCCTTTTGGAAACTTTACGCACAGACATGCTCGGTTCTTTTGTTTACGTGCTCGTATCACTGCGCCCGTTTTCTAACCCCTCATCCGCGGTTGTTCATCCGACAGGTAACGAGAACTCACCGTGGTTCATCGGGTGCGTCAACCCCAGCGACTCCTCTCTTCTCCGGCTGGATTCCCCCAGGGGAGCCGGTGACCTTGACCCGGTGCTCTGCTCCGTGCGCTGTCTGGATGAGGGGTGAGTTTGGATAAAACAGCAGCTGAGGCACATGCATGGAACATAAAGACAGTTGGGTTTATTCTGTACGTAGAATTACATTGGAAATCCACGTATTATTATTATAACTAACTCTTGCTGGGATCATTTAATTTCAGGTGACACTAAAAATCTTGCGTTACATTGATCTCCTATCAAACACAGCCTGTGTTGTATTGCTGATCTGCAGGTCCATGTAAAATAAACAGACAGATATACAAAAATATTATGTATGAAAAAAAGAAAGATATATTATAAATTCCACAAACACTGATATGCTGTAGTTGTGCAGCTGTAATTATACTCTTTCATCATGAATAGGCTGCACCAGAGAATTTAAAGACACCAGGGTAGGTTTTCAAATGATGAAAAGCCCATTCATATTTCCCTGCTTTTATATCTTGCTATGAGGAAATTCAGAAGATTAACAGATATACAAAAAGTAGAAAAGTATAAATAAGTATAAATATATACATAAAGTATATTTAGGGATATAAATAACCACAAAGCCTTACAATCATGAAGATTGGCCTCAATTCCTGGCTTTTGTTCAACTGAACATTATTATTTATGATAAGATGTAGTAATCTACTGCTGCCATGACTTCCACCCAATTTAGTGTGAACCATCTTTTAAAACACAAGCCATGTCAACATTAACACACAGTTTTGTGTTGGATGCATGTGTTTTATAATAACCTCCATTATTTGTGGTTGAAGGTACCAGGTGGCAGCGTTGACCTTTGAGAGTTGTTACTGTGGCAACCACCTGAAACATGGTTTGGTCTTCAGTGAGTGTTTCAACACATCTTCCAGTGAAGGGTCACGGAGAAAAAGACAGAGGTGAGACAGACTGAGGACTTTTTGACTTTCAGTATCAAACCACGACTTCTGTCACTCAAGATACAAAACTCTGTTAATCTTTCCAAATACAGTCTTAGTAAAACATAAAAAAAAAATATTTTTAATGATCAATTCACAATTGTCACCCACTGTGCACAGCCACTGAAGCTTGTTGTTCTGGATGTTTCTTTTCTCTTAGTGCTCTGAATTTGCCTGTTGGAGGTGGACGGCCGACTGTGGCTCTCTACAGAACTGAGGGACCGTTTCTTCACAGCGTTAATGTGTCGTCTCCTGCAGACAGAGTTCAGGCTGGGAGAACTTTTGTTGTGGAGGTTTCTGGAAACTTGGCTGGACGTCCCGACCAGCCCACAGGTCAGCTGATACTGTGTCTTACAACAGATACAAGGCTTTAAGTTTGAGTTTAGTTCTGATACTCTCACTTGGAAAAGACATTTGTGTTTTCTCTTCTTTACTTATAAGTGAAAATGAATTCATATGTCAGTCCTTAGCTAAAATTAAATATCACATTTTCCTTAGAGTTTCATTTATGGTTTGGTGTGTATAGACTATATTTATATATATTTTACTGTTTTACACAATTCTGAAATTGTAAGTTATTAATTATTATTAAAATTAATTATACAGACTATACAGGCTGCTTCACCTTTAGACACATTTTTTAAAAGGACAACATTTGTGTAGTCAATGTTTATTTATTGTTTAATTTTTAAAGTTCAGTCCTCTCAACTTGCAAAAACAGTCAAAGCCACTTCATGAAAAAAATAATCATATTCGGAAATAAACTAAAAACAAGCTACATTAAGTTGTGTATTCATTCATGTGTTTCTATTAGAATAAATGTACTTATTATTTAATTATAATAATAAGTAATAATGAAATACAAGATAACTGATTGATAATCAACATTTTGAAAAAATATTTTGTTTGTGTTATGACAGTTTTTCATTCAGAACGTCCTTGTGATTTTTTTTATGCAAAACAAAATTTGCTTGTACGAAAAAGAAAAAAATCAAGGAAATATCTGTATGTGATAAATGTTTACACAATTTAAAAAACAAAGGCACTTTCTTTTTTACACTGAGTTACCTTTCTGGGATTTTCAGGGATTCCTAGTCTGGCAGGACCGGACCTCTCTTTTGTCTCTGTGGAGTTCCTGGACAAGACTGCTAAAGGTCAAAGTTCACATCATGTCAGCGTATTGGATGATGGCTCCTTTTCTGTGTCAACGGACTGGATTTTAGAAACACCAGGAAAATATGAAATCAGTAAGTGAAAACTTGAATTAATGGTAAATAATTAATGTATTAAGAAAATACATTATTTTATGTTCAAACTTTTTTCATTCTCGACAGATGTCAGAGTCTCCAACCTCCTCTCCGCGCTCTCCTCCACTCTCCAGCTCTCCGTCTTGCAGCCCTCTCCACAGATCTCTCTGCTCCACGGGCCCCTGGGCGTCCCCTCCTGCGTTCACCCTCAACAGCCCACCTCGCACAGTGTGACCACACAGGCAGCCTATGTGGGCGACCCTGTCACACTGCAGGCATACGTGGGTGAGGGTCCGGCAACAGGGTTCTGCTGGGGCTTTAGTCACAAAGACAGAGAGGAAGAGAGAAGATGTGGAAAGACGACAGACTCTGACAGTCTGAACAGCACAATGGTATGTAGGATTGAAACATTTACGACATGATGATATGTCAGGATGAACGGATCATTTAATACATAAGTAATAAATGCATGATTGATTTTTAACAGTTTCACATCAACAAAACTCCATTATCTGAGATACAGGAAGCAAATTTGGTAATGGTGGCTTTAAATAACAGCAATGTACAACTAGTGAATTAATTATTTTAATGTCAGCCTGAAGAAATAACATATTATTTCAATATGAATATTTGAAGATCTAACTTTTATTATCTGCTTCTCAAAGTCTTTTCTCTTGTCAACGAATCAACGTCAGTTTAAGATTTAATGAGGGTTATTTACACATATATTTTATATTTTACAGCAGAATTTGTGAGAATGTTTCTTTTTTATTTATTAAGTTGCAGCTTTCCAACAAATCAGTTGAAACGGAGAGGTTTGTCGCAAAATGGAAATCAGCTGTTGTCCTACAACGGAGTTAAGATTCAGAAATAGAAGGTTTCTAATGGAACTTTTACTCTGGTTTTACTCAAGTTAAATGATGTCACTACACTTTCAGAATTCACAGAGGTCAAGGGTCAACAAAAATTACAAAAGCATCATAACTACGGCCATTAGCTTCGTCCTCTTCCTCCCTGAATAAGAGACATAACAAAACTGTGATGCACACATGTTGCTGGGTAAAAGTTTTTTTGTTGTTGCATTAAATAATGTTCAATGATTTTTTATATATGACAAGTGGAAATATTTGCTCTAATTAACTGCAGACCTGGACCTTTGAAACAGAGGGCGTTCACACAGTGACAGTGAACGTCTCCAGCATCTCTGGATGGACTCAGCAGACATTACGTGTTGTAAGTATAACTGTTTTCATTCACGAAGCATATTATCCTGACATGGAATTATTGATCATTGATCATTATTGATAAGGCTGGAAATACCATGCAATTTATCTTATCGTCAATAAATCCCATGAAAAGACCAAAACCAACAATGTTTTTGGTTTTTCATTGGTTTCTTTTAAAGATGTTAATTATTTAAAGCAGGTCACAAAAATAGAATTACTACAATTTATTTTAAAAAGCTGACTGCTGCAGTTTTTAGCAAATGTTGCTCAAACAGGACTAAATAGGGATTTTTTTTCAAAGGGGGACTATTTTCATGTTTGTATGAACACACATTTTAATGCATTGCCAAGAATTTACAGCAGCAGGGCCGAGTTAGACTGAATCAAAATAAAGTCCATCTTCATCTGTTTTCTTAATGTAGGGACATGTGACCAAGTGCAAGAATAGAGCTTATTGTTAGTTGTTTTAAATAGTGTTTTAATTGTGTAGACTTCCTCCCACTATCCAGAAATGAAGCAATAATATCCCAGATATGAACCAGCTGCCATCTTGCACATTTGGAGCCGGAGTCTGCGCAGTAGCGATCGGAGGCAGGGTTTAGGTCCTATACTGCAGCCAGACACCAGCGGCCGGTCAAGACGTTTTGGCTTCACTCTTGGGAAACAGTCATGTCGTCCATCTTTAGTCTATTACTAATGGAGGAGTTAGCTATAATAAGCTTTTGGGCTTTGGCTAAATAAGCTTGATAATCAATGAATTGTTTGTTTTGGCATTTTTCCATGGGATTTATCAAGTGGAGTCAGTTTTATCCTTTTTCCAGTTTCACATTCGTGTGTTTTTGTGCTCATTGTTTTCTTGTAACATTATGTGGACGTGTCCTCCTGCAGGCAGTTGTGCTTCCTGCTGTTTCTGACCTTAAAGTGAATGTTTCGAGGAATCGTCTGAGAGCTGGAGCGAGCGTCTCTCTGGATGTGGAGCTGTTCACGACCATGAAGCACCTACTTGTCCTCAACCTCACGCTCACTGCCGAGTACGAGCGCAGCCACGAGAGCGACGTCGACCTCGGCAGCGAAGGACATGTTAACAGCAACAGCTGCAGCAACATGGATAATGATAAAACCCAGAGTCATACAAGCAAAATTACCGACTGGAAGAACGGCACTAATCGCGACTGTAACCATGGCAACAACATTCATGAGCCAAATCTCCATCAACACCCCGGTGATTTTTATTGTCATGATGGTTCCCCCTCCTACCCCCATCACTCCATTCCTCTCCACCTCCTCCACTCCTCCGATCAGTCCAGCTGCCGTCTGCACCTCCACCTCCACTGCCGCCTCCCCCCCACAGCAGGACAGTATCACCTCACGGCGTCTGTCCTCTCCGCTCCTCATCCTTCGTCAGTGCTGCTCTCCACTGCCGTGCCTCAGGCCTTCAAGGTGTATGAGCAAATCTGTGCCCTGAGGCCTTCTGGGAGCTGGATGTCAGCCGTTGAAACGCACGTACAGTTCAGCCTGGAGGTCGCCAGCCAAGGCGGCCGCATGGGGTCGAGAGTAATTTGGACTTTTAGTTTGGATAATAAAGTTGTAATGAACAGGACAACAGAGGAATGGCTCATTAACGTGTCTCTTGCATTAGCAGGGCGTTATAATGTCACAGTTGAGGCTTTTAACCCAGTCAGCCGGGCCTCATTCCAAACACACATCCTGGTTCAGGATCCCGTGGGAGAGCTGGAGTTGAGCGTTCCACGTGTGATCAGTACTAATCAGAAACACGCGGTCTTATTTAGCGTCGCAGCAGGATCAAACGTGACCGTCTCTCTGCTGGTCAACGCAACATTACTGTACAGAAACAGCAGCTACGCCACAGGAGAGGAGGCGGCGGCGGTTCTGCTTTTTGAACATGCCGGGGCGTTTCCGTTTGACCTCAGAGCCGAGAATCAAGTGTCTTCTCGAAACAAGAGCGTCAGAGTGTGTGTTGAGGAAAACAGGAAGGCGTCGCCACAAGTTACACTTGATGCAAACTGGGAACCACACTCCAGTCAAATTCCCAGCCTGGGTGACAATGGTAAGTGCAGTGTTTTTAACTGAACACTGCAAATTAAATAGAATTAAATAAAATAGAAATAAAAATTACCAGGCAATTTAAATAAGAAGTTTGGCTTTTACATCTTGTAAATGTTGAAAATATATACATTTGAATCACTGTGTGAGTGTTTTGTTTATTATGAGACATCACTTACAGCTATCTGATATCGGTTTTTTTTTCTAGCAGTGCGGATTTATTCAGCAAAGCCAGCTTATCCCACGAACACAGACATAACCTTCGTGGCTGTGGCGGATGCACCAGAGCCTGAGGAGTTCATGTGGCACTTTGGAGACTCCGTATCAGTCCGAACCACCTCGAGAGCCGTCACAAAAAGATACAACAAACCCGGCAGGTGCGAGTCACAGAGAAAGAATATTTGATTGGTGCCTTTTTAATAGTAATACTAGGGTTCAGTTAAGATATGTGTATTTGTGATGTTTCAATTATGCTTTTGATGTTGTGTTTCCTTTAACTCAAATCATTTCCCACATAAGGAGGGTCTTACCGATCAGGTTACGAGCTTGTGCACATACAAGATGAAACCTACTCACAATTCAAACCTCTCTTTATTGTAGGTTTGACGTGTTTGTGGTGATGTCCGCTGGTCAGGCGTCCGTCACCTCTGATGTGCTCCCTCTGGTGGTCCAGAGAGCGGTGAAGCTCAACAGGCTCGTCCACCAGGCCTCGGTGCTGCAGAATCAGACGGTAACGCTGAGCTGCCGGGTCAACGTGGGCACCGACCTCACCTTCCACTGGAGCTTCGGGGACGGTTCATCCAGGCTGGGACACAGCACGGAGCAGCATGTGTTCCACAGGTGAGCCACAGAGTTTCACTTGAGTTTTGATGGTTGCATGGAGCACTTTCTCTCTCATGTAAATCACAAACATCTATAAATTTCAATATTTATATGTAATGTTGAATTCCATAAATCCATCTCTCTATTAATTAACATTCTTATTATGGGCCAACAGAAACAAGCAACCATCCACAGGCAAATTCACACCTACAGGCAATTTAGATTCTCCCATTAACCCAAACTACATGTGTTTGGATTGTGGGAGGAAGCCACACGGATAGACCCTGGTTAGAACCCAGAACCTTCTTGCTGTGAGGCGACAGTGCCAATAACCACCGTACCACCACGCCGCCCAATATTGAATTCCCTCTTTCTTAATGAACCTAAATAATTCACTTCAAAGTGAATTTTACTTACGCTTTTTATATATTTTTTTGAAAGATTTTGTCTCAGTCTGTCTGTATTGTTCTTTGAAGTAAATCTTCAATGGCCAATAGTGACCAATTTGGTCCTAGACTCCTAGACTCATTCCATGTGCCGAAGCGTCCATGGTCAAGATACTGAACCCCCAAAATGGCCCCTGACAGTGTATATATGCATAGTATGAATGTGTACTAGCAATAAATACAGACCATCACTGTATTGTGTGTTTGAGCCTGTGTACATTCACTGGATGTGCTTCTCTTTGCAGAACAGGGGAGTTCAGAGTCGAGGTGACTGCCTCTAACCTGGTCAGCTCCGCCTCTCTGAGCGGTCACATCTTTGTTGTGGAGCGACCGTGTCAGCCTCCACCGGTCAAAAACATGGGTCCTCCCAAACTACAGGTACATCACCAGCAGGGCTGTAGCCTCCGAAACAGGCAAAGACAATGTAGCTAAAAAATAAAAGCCTCTTCTATCTCTAGGTGCGTAGGTTTGAGGTTATCCGTCTGGGGGTGACTTACGAGACTGAAATTGACTGCGACACATCAGGAGGCCTTCAGTACACTTGGACTCTGTTGGACTCTGCAGGCCGGAGCCTCCGTCTGCCTCGCACAGACACACACAGACAGAGTCTCACACTGCAGAGCCACCTCCTGCAGTACGACACCTACAGCGCCACAGCCAGGGTGAGTAGCTGAGCACGGTCCTGCATGGAGGAGGCAGAGGAATGCATCACTGGGGCTGTATCTGTCTATTTATTTATTAATGTGAAGATATTGTGGTTTTTGGATGTCTATGTGTAGCTGATGGCCTGAAATCAAATATAAAGCCTGTTTAGAGAAAAGAAATCCTGAGAGAAAACTCCAAGTCAGTATTTTGAGTAGAAATTATATTTGGATATGCATTAATTGTACTTTTACTTGAATTGAGTCCATATATCTGATTTCTCTACAGGTCCAGGTCGTTGGTAGTGTAGTGTATAGTAACTACAGTGTGAGGGTTCAGGTGATGCCGAGCCCTCCTGTGGTTTTCATCCAGGGTGGCACCAACATCTTCATTAACAGCAGGAACACCACGGTACTAACCCTGGACGGGCAGAGATCTTCCGACCCCGACTTCCCCATGAACCTGCTCAGGTAGAAACTGCCACAGAAAGAGAAAAAGATTTGATTTGGGCTCGTTTGGGAGTTTTCCAACATTTTCTAATTCTCTTATAGCTACAGCTGGACGTGTAAACCACTCAGCTCCATCAGCACCTCCTGTTTCAACCAACACATTTCCACGTCCTCCTCTGTGCTCACTGTTCCTGCTGGTTTCTTAAAACGTGACTTTGACCAGTTCCAGTTCACGCTCACCGTACGCAGCGGGGAGCGCTCAGCTTCCGCAGAGACCTTCCTCACCGTCAAACCAAATCTGATTGGGTGAGTTATAAATACTCACTGTGTCTCAAGTGTGTTTATGGATGTGACTGATTGAACTGGCAAACCTGTGCCATTCATAGTCAAATCTGGTTGTGCATCTGTGTCCTGATTGGATACTGCAGCTTGCCATAACTCAAGAGTCAAAGACAGTGATTATATAAATGAACATTTTTGCACAAAAGAGATGAGGCAAAGAAAAAAATAAAACCTGCTAACTGCTAAAACATCTAGGGGGAGGTAACAAGAGGAATAGACTTTGGCACTTGGACCCCAGCAGGAAGTAGAACACCATGGAAGAAGTTCCTATGAGTTAGGGGCTTTAGATATGAAGGAGATTTCCACCCAGAGTCTGGACCCTGAACTGAGGTGATAGGCTCAAGGCGAGTGTGTCAAGTCGTGATTGGATTGCTTGTGCAAGAAGAGAATCATCGCAAACTAAACTTTCACTGAGCTTCTTAAGTCACCTTATTTCACCAGATGATTTCTAATGTGTTATGTCAATGTTTCCAAACCAGGAAGTTGTCTGTTTCCTGCCCTCGTTGCCAGGGCGACCAGGTGAACTGGGATCAGTCGTTCTCTGTCGACACCTGGTGTGAAGACTGTGATGTTTCCCTCGCTCACATCCAATACACCTGGAGTCTGTTCCTGGTCAACGCCTCCTCCAGACCTGTCATAGAAGGTAGAAGAAGAGCATCCTTAAAAACTAATTACATTTCCAATGTTTTATTAACAAAAAATATACTTTATCTTTATTCTAAACGGTTTTATTCCAGTGCCATTTTGTTCCACAATGGATCTCGGTGCTCCCTCCACATTCATCGAGGATCAGGCTGCTGAGACGTCCACCCTGCGTCCGTCTGACACATCACACTACTCCCCAACTGATCTCAGGACCCGGAAAATTGGAGCGAGAAGGCAATATCTCGGCCTGACTGACGGTGGGTTAAACAAAGCTGGTGTGTTATTAAATGCACTGAAGTTCGTGGGATAGAAAAGTAGAACCCCAGAGTCTGATTTCAGTTTGATTTCAGTCTTCAGGTCAGACGTATCACTCCCTCACTAAACTTGACTTCTCCTCTTCTTCAGATTCCCAGCACATCACTCCTGTCAGCACAGGAACAGCAGGTTCAGGTTGTTTAGAATATATTTCATTTCATCCTGCTGCTTTGAGCCCTGGACATCAATATGAATATAAATAGAAATAATAGAATGCAAGGTTAAAGTAACTGTAAAAATGGATCATTTATGAATTATTTAACATCTTCCTCACTTTGTCTCCAGGAGAGGAGCCCTTATATCATTCCCCAGGAGAGTTTCCCTCTGCCGAGCATCACCCCTCCACTGACTACCCGCCACTCACCCTTGACAGCAGCGGAGACCTATATTCAGAGCAGTTTGGCCAAAGCGACATTATCAGTGAATTCCCAGTTCACTCTGACCCCTCTGCTGAGTGGGAGTTTTCTTTTCCAGGTCCAGGAGGGTGGTGACATGGGAGATCAAGGTGAGAAAGAAATGCAGTAAGACTGAAACATAAGAGCCAAATGAGGCAAACGAAGCAAGAACTATTTAAAACACTTTCACATGACACTATTCTTTATTTACATTTTTTTCAATTGGATTTTGAAATGCCTTTTTACATGCAATTTTAAAATTTAAATTTGATTTATCCTTCACAGATGTATTTACAAAACAAAAGCATTTGACGAAGCAGGAGAAACACATACAGCAGTACATTAAGGGAGAAACATTTTAAAGAAAATTGCACTGCTTTTACTTGTACAGTAGATTCAGAAGAGTGCTTTATAAATAATATTCATATTTTCATATGCATGGTCTGTGAGTGCATTAACGCTGAGTCTGTTACAGAGTCAGATTACGACGTTCACTCCCCGAATGCAGAGGAAGGAGACCCTGGGAGCTCTGCAGGAAGACCCACAGGTGCTGTATACATCTGGGTTTGCCTTTGTAGTTGCTACCAGTGTGAGATGTTATGTACTTACTCGTGTATATTCCCAGGTGTGGATGGTGAAACATTCAGTCCAGGAGGAAACGCAGTATTTGATCCAGCAGAACATGAATCTGAGGGGAGTAATCTGGTGGTTTCCAGACCCTCGGTCCTGATCCAGGAGCCAACTTTACTTGATTTGCCCCGAGACCCAGTGGACGGAGACGTTTTCGAGTCCTACACTTACACAGGTAACTTATTTAAGAAACCTGCCCACACACATTCATTCTCTGTGTCACTCTGTATCTTAAATAATCTTTCTTTGTAGGAATTTCCTCCTCTACGCTCAGGGTCAGACCCTTCAGTCTGAAGGCCGGGGAGCAGATACATGTTGGAGGTCACAGCCAGTAAGTTCCACCAAAGTGCTTTTAACAAAAACCATGACAGACTGAATACAAAGAACGAGCAATAAACATGAACTGGAAATTCAGATTCTGTACAGTCCAATATAAATCTACAATGTGTCATAACCAATCAGGATGATCAGGATCCTGCTAACAAACTACCAAACGCATAGGAAAACATACGAGTCCTTCTTCTCTTAGACAGAGGATCTTAGTTGAGTAGGTGGTCCTTCAGTTGAGTTTGTAAAAGAATGTGACCATATGTGGCCCAGACCACCTCCACATGTGGTTTGAGTGATCAGATCTAAATGCGTCTTGGTGCGTTCACATCTGCTCTTAAAGCCCAGGACACGTGTTAATGCCAGGTATGAACTAGGTCGAGAGGTGAAACTCTCACCAGAATGCAGTCCGCCTTGATTTATTTTTCCATTGATATTTAAAAGGATGAAAGTCAAAATCTGGAGATAATCTCATCTGCCTGTTGCCTGTGTTACTCAGAATGTCAGAACAGTTTTGTCGGCCGGACTCAGTTGTTCTTGAAAACCAAGCCTGCTCCAGAGGGCGTGAAGTGCCAGGTGCAGCCGGTCAGAGGGACGGAGCTACACACACATTTCAGCATCTTCTGCACGTCAGGGAAAGAGGTGCCTGCTGTCACACACAAAAACACACACACACACAAATGGGAAAGCCTTTTCTTTGAAATTTGGCTTCATTCAATAATTTCGGGCTACATCTCAATTTTATATTTAGTCCCATTTTTCTGGGCTTTATTCTCTTTCCTACCTTATAGTTACTAATCATTTTAATAATGATGACAAGTTAAACATTAGTACAAACATTTTTCTACCCCGCTTGGATTTCTTAAATTGTTCCCTGCATATCAACTGTGTGTGTGTGTGTGTGTGTGTGTGTGTGTGTGTGTGTGTGTGTGTGTGTGTGTGTGTGTGTGTGTGAAGGATCTATTGTATGAGTACAGCTTCAGTGCAGGAGGCAGACGCCCCAGGGTGCTGTACCAGGGGAGAGATTTCCAATACTACTTCAGCCTTCCTGCAGGTGACGCTAGTGATGACTATAAAGGTAGAAAACCAACACACACGTTTGACATTTTTTTAAGATTTCCTACCAACTAAGTAAAATATTTTGTTGTTGTTTCCATAGTAACTATTTATACTGAAATCCGAAGCAGCACATATGGGACGGCCACTAAACCCTGTCCTGTCAGCGTCAGAGTCCAGCCAAGCTTCCTCAGAGACACAGCCTCCCATCAGGACCCTGCCCTCGAGCTGTAAGAATCCAAAATCACCAGGTCATCACATCACATGAGGATTCAAAGACTTGAAACCGTAGAATTAGAAATAGAATTGAAATTATTTTAAAACAATCTATTGTGTTTAAAAACCCAGTATCACTTTCTTATAATACATCCTTGATATGAGGTTTTAAGTTGATGGCTGATAAATATTAGAAGCATTGAGATTGTTCTTCTTTTAAATTAGATAAACGTTAAAAGTGACCGATTGCAGATCTATAATAACTAATAATAATAATAACATAAACAATGGAACTTGAGCAGAGAAGATAGAACAATAAAATAAATTGAATTATATAATTAAATAAATAAGATTAGTCAATTTGAATATATAAATCTATGTATAGTGTATATATTATAAAACATACTTAAATTAAAACATTGATACAAAAGTTGGAACTTCAAACAAACTTCACAATGCAGTCCATCTAGGGTCTGAGCAGCTGAAACTACACAGCAGATGAAATATGTGTGTGTGTGTGTGTGTGTGTGTGTTTAGTATATTGTTGTGTATCAGTAACTCTGTCTCTCCAGGTCAGCTGCAGGTCTGAGGAACCTGTCGGCTCTGCTGCAGCTTGGGAACAGTCATGAGGTTCGTAACTACGTCAGTGTTCTCGCCACCGTCCTGAACAGACTCAGCCTGGATGCCGAGGCTAACACACACGCACAGAGACTCATCCGCAATGTGCTCATTTGCACAGTGTGTGAACTCGAGAGCGGTAGAGCGGAACAGGTACACACACACATACACACAGACTTACACTGGACTTTGAACAAATATCCTCTTAATCTCCTTCTCTGTTTGTGTCTTTCAACTACACATATTTAACAACATGTGATTAAATCCACAGGAGTCAGTGGTTGACAGCATCTGCACTTTAAAAGACCTTTTACAAGTTTCAAATCAGGTTGGTGGAGGATGATCATCTTTTATCAGGACCAACAGTCACTAAAAGAAAGAAAGACGATGCATTTGTTTACTTGTTTTGTTCTGTTTAGGTATCTTTAGCAAGTGTCAGACACGTGACACTTCACATTCAGACCGTCTCAGACCTGTTTTTGGAGTCCAGCGCTCCAGTCCGACATCATCTGGACCACGAGACCCTCGACACTCTGCTCGTCCTGCTGTCGTACATCCTGCAGGCTGCTGTCACAGATCATGACGTCACACCCGAAACACCCGACATGGACAATATCACACAGGTGCTGGAGTCCGACTCTGTAAATACCACTGCGTCTCCCAGGAGCTGCATACCAGCATCATCCAGTGACCCCATCAAACAGGGAGGATCAATTTCAGCAGAGCAGAGGACACGGCTTGTTGAGGATATTCTGCAGACTGCCTCAGACCTGATGCTGGTGAGTGAAAATAAACGAGTTTTGTTCATGGTAACACTCTTTTTTCTACCTCACCCTACTCTTGTCCTTTCTCTTTAATTTGCAGAAGTACGTGTTCTTGCACAAGCTCCAGCAGCACAGAGTCAGCACAGGCCTCATCTCCCTATACGCTGCAAACCAAAACCAAACCTCCACGATCATCAGCAGCGGCTCAACCACCTTCTACCTGCCTCCTTCTCTGATCCAGCTTTTCGTTCATGGCAGTGGAGCAGCAGAGAGCACGCAGCAGGCAGCCATGCGTGCTCAGCGTGCTGACCACGCTCACCCTCAACCCTTACTCCTGCGCCCGCAGTCCCACACAGGTGAAAGGCACTGATGTTGGTTTTCTGAAGTGTTAGGGTGGAAATAATCAGCCATGATGTTGACTGGTTATTTCAACCAAATTATGTTGTTTTTGCTCATGTAAAAGACACATTGGGGACATTTAAAATTTAGACTTACACTAAATTTGAGAGTCTCTTATTCCCTCTGGTGATTTGCAGCTCACTGGACCAGTGGTTGACCTGAGTCTGTACAAGTGCAGCGGGAGGAGAAAGATCCCTGTTCGTTCCCTCAATCAACCAATTGACGTCAAGCTGCAACATCCACCAAGAAACGTGAGTGAAATAGTTTGGACCCATTGAAAGGTCTGTGTATTGAGCCACCCACATGCGTACGATGAGACTATGAGAGGTAGAAAAACTCCATGGGGTACCTTTCACTGCACTTGTGACCAGTAACGAAATAAAATATTAGTTATTAAAGAAAATAATGTATGAAGTGATTGTTGAGACTAACTTCACCAACACGTCTTTACTGCAGAAGAGCTCCATGCGTGAGTACGTCCTCCTCCGCAGCCAAGTCAGCTACCACAGCTTCAACATTACCAGGGACCACCTGCAGCAGGTCATCCAGCTGAGCGTGGCTTTCACGCTGCCGCCCGACAGAGTGTTTCCCATCATGCTGCTCTTCAGGTAGATTATTGTTATTACTGGTATACACTCGTAGTAAAAGCACCGTAATAGCGTAGTTTTTGAGGGAAAGGTAAGAATGCGAGACAGACTCTCTGTTGTGGCAGGATGTTCGAGAGGCCGACTCCCAGCATGCACCACCTGCACAGGACTCATCACTGGGAGAGCAACAACATACGTATCACTCTGCCCTCGTCCTACCTCAACGGTAAAAGCTTTCTTCTCCTTCCTGTTGTTTCCATCTCTTAAATGACTGATCATTCCATTAGGTTTATATGAACTCATCCATTCAAACACATCAAATTCATCTTCTTTTAACATTTAAGTAAAAACAGTTAAGTAGTTAAACAAGGCTTGAGGAGATAACATAATATAAATGACTAGTAATAAATGTTATATATTGTCAAAATACAAATATTTTCTGTTAAGAGTTAAAAGACAGAGATGAGATAAATAATAAACACATCCGAGAGTTGATGAGGATTTGTGTAACACTCAAATCTCCACACCTCCAGCTGCAGGGGTCGGTCACCTGGCTCTGCTGAATGCTCATTTTGGGAAAGAGCGCAGACACAAGCAGCTGAGTGAAGCGATCAGCTACAGTCTCACTGTGGTCAGCAGTCAATGTTTGACCTGGGATGGCCACCAGGGGGCCTGGACACATCTGGGCTGTAGGACACAGCAAGAAGACACAACAGCTGCTGTCAACTGCAGGTAAGACATGGACATGAGACCTTCACAGAGATAAACAAACACTGACACTGATGATAAGCAACATATATTTTGCTGGTATTTGCTGTTTTTCCTCTCAGTTGTCACCAGTTGAGGCCTCTGACCGTGGTGCAGCGCCAGTTCCAGACCAGACATGACACCGCTGATCTGGACCCGTTCCTAAGGTGACCTCATCCTCCTCAGGCTTGAATGACATATTTAAGTAAACGGAGAGGAAACAAATGTTGGGGATTTTCAAAACGTGCCTTCCTCCTGTGCGTCCTCTCTTCCTCTCCATCTCTTCAGTGTGTCCCGAGATCTGACTGTGCTGGTCGTCATGGTTCTGTGTCTGTGCCTGTACATCCCCGGGCTGGTGGCGTGTAAGAGAGCTGATGACGTCTCAGAGAAGAATGGAAGGGTCCATTATCTTTCTGACAACTCTCCATTGGACCCACATCTTTATGCTGTAACCATCCACACTGGTGTCTGCTCTGCAGCCAGTTTGAGCGCCAGGGTGACGCCGTCATTTCTTTTTCATTCATCTTCAACAAAAGCGTTACTCATAATGTATTTTACTCTACATAAACGTTGGTGGGTGGGTGGGTAGGTGGAGTCCAGTACTTATTTGTGTCTGCACGTTCATCAGGTGTACATAGTCCTGTACGGTGAAGATGGGATCTCACACACAAGAGAATTACAAGTCCCAGGATGCACTCTGTTCAGGAGAAACTCTCAGGACACAGTTATACTGAGGTAAAATCCTCTAAAATCTCCAAATTAGATTTTTGAAAAGATCAAAAAAAAATACAGAATTTGTTTAGGTTTACATATAAAATCAATGATACACATTCTACATAATGTGATCTTTTGTCTGTGACACCACAGTGCAGCAGACAGCTTGGGCCCCGTGTGGGGGGTTCACATCTGGCATGACAGCTCTGGACCTTCCCCGAACTGGTACCTCAAACATGTAGAGGTATCTGAGGTAAGGACCACATGCTCTGTGTTTACGGATGTGTTCTGTGATCGGACCATCGAGATGGCCTGTTTGTCTACTTTTAATCCAGGTGACCAGTGGGCATGTAAAGGGACGCGTGTGGCTCTTCCTGGGTCAGTGCTGGTTGGCCGTGAACAAAGGTGATGGCCAGGTGGAGAGAACGCTGTGTGTTTGCACCCATGGAATAGGCTTTGCTAAGGTAGACCGCTCATGCACATCTGAACACTCACACTTCTATTCTCTACTCACACGTGACCCTGGGTCTCCACCTCTCTGCTTGCAGATGTTGTGCTTTAAATTATCCGACTTTGTGGCCGACTTCCACATCTGGATGTCTGTGTACCGCTGCCCCTGCCCTAACTTGTTCACCCACACTCAAAGACTCAGTGTGTGTCTGCTGCTGCTGTTGGGGTACGCATGTGTCAACACACTCATCATAACTCAAATGGACGATCAGGTAATTTAATAAGACTGTCAAAGTTCTGAATTTGTTGTATGAGCGTCTCCCCTGTAGCCGTCATTTCTAATCCCTTGTTCACAGCGACCCATGGAGTTGGGTATTCTTGACGTATCCGCCGTCTCTGTGACAACAGGACTGTTGAGTGTGGTGGCAGTGTTGCCCGGAACAACAATGATATCTTTTCTGTTTCGACTGCATGAGGTCGGGAGGTCGGGAGTCCAACATGCAAAAGGCAGAAAGACTGAGAATGATGACTTTGAAGGTGAGCTTTGGACTTCTGCACAGAGTTTATCCTCTTTCTCAACGTAATATGAACATGAATTTCCTTTCTTTCACAAATTTTCTTCCAAAACACCATTAAAGCTGCAGGTCAACAGTCAATTAGCTCTAACAAACATAAACATGAGCATAAAAACCATTCAACCACACATATAACACATATGAAAAGCTAGAAGCGCATTGTTTAGTTTATTATTTGTTTATTTATTACAGCATATTACATTCACTTTGTTTGCTAGCATTAGCATGGCTGTAACAACAGTGATACATTCAAACACCTGTTTACCGATAAATTAAAACAACCTGGTGATATAATACACATTAAAACCTCTTGACGTCACACTTCGTATAGCTAGGTACTGCTGCAAATAAAAACCTTCTACTTCAGTGTGTTCCAACTGCTATTACTCAATGCCAGTAGCACTTACAGTGATTCTGACTGTTGGGGGAAATAATTCAGAATGTTACCTTTCAAAAGAGACCATGCATGTACTCAAAATGGTTCAAGTAGTAGTGATGAAGTTCATCATTAGAAGATGAAATAAAATAAAATAAAATACCCAAAACATCAATAAAAAGGCATTATCAATAAGAGTTATTTTCACCCACCTTTATGCATTATTCCAGGTTTGATGTTTTTTAGTTTTTCCTTTTTTTCGTCGCCCATATCTCATTATTGTTCTGTCTCCTCACAGATGCCCTTCCACGAAATCACAGTGTGTTCCATCCCTCCTGGAGCCGTCTGCAGCGGTGGATGCAAGAAACCTGGAGGAAGAAATACCAGGTCACTGAGCATCCATCTTTTAGTTTCTTTTTCTGTCTTTGTGCATTTTTCATCCCCATTCCTCACCTTTCTTTGTCTGTGCTGCAGGGAACAAACTTGCTCCCAGTGTCCACTGCGATGCAGGGAAATAAAGAACTTGCAAACCAACCAGATGTGATGGTAAGAAAGGACGATGATCCGGCAGTTGAGAACAGCGTGGGACTAGCAATTCGGAATTTGTCGCTGATTTCAAAGGGGGAAAATGATGATCGAGCAACTCTGGGTAAAGAAATTCATCTTTCAATTGAAAGTAGCAAGTTTTGTTGGACCCAGAAAGATGCTTTGTCCAGTATGAGAGATGAAGATCAAGACACTCAGAAGAAGAAAGAAGATCCTCAAGGAAACCGTTTCCATGTAATGGGCAAACTCAACAGGAGAAAGGTTGGACGAACGTCCCCATGGTGTCAATCTTTGGCCTGGACCCTCTGTCTGCTGCTGTCTGTCTCCTGCCTGGTGCTCTCTGCAGTGCTGGGAATGAGGTAGTAGCTGTGTGATGGCGTTAAATTGATTATTGCTGAAATATATGAGAGATGGATTATTGATTAACTGGGTCTGTGTGTGATTCTTCAGATTCAACAGCAGCAAGGTTTTGCTTTGGATCCACTCCCTATTTTTCTCTCTGGTTTCTTGCATCTTCTTCATCCAGCCGGCCGCGGTAAATTAATAACTACCTGTTCCGGCTACATGCATTTTAAATAAATAAAGACATAATCCATAACCCTACTTTAAAATGAATGGTCTTTGTAATGGCGATATACTTCTTTTTCTTTTCCAGATACTCACCGTGGCAGTGATCGTCTCCTGTTGGTACAGAAACAGAACAGACTTTCATACTTTCTCCACAATTAAAGAGTTTGATATTCAACTGGGCAGCCACAGTGGTGCTAATCGACCAGAGGAGCAGTTCAGGCCTCCTGCTTTCCCTCAGGACACAAGCTCATACCTCGACAAGGTCACAACCACAATCTATTTACTTATTTATATCTGTTTTGTTCTTTTCCACCGAAACATCTAGTCAAGTATTTCTGATTTATGGACAGCTGCTTGCTGCTCGTCAGCGAGCTCGCTACCTGCGTCTTGTGCGGCCGCCGGCTCCGGCAGAGCTGAGGAGAAGTCGTGGGAGGAGAAGAAGAGAGACTCTCATCCATGACACTCTCAGGTGTGTGTGTGTGTGTGTGTGTGTGTGTGTGTGTGTGTGTGTGTGTGTGTGTGTGTGTGTGTGGCCACCTGTTTATATGAAGAGTTATTCCTTTTTTCCTTTGTCATCCAGGGATTTGTGCATCTGTGTCTCCATGTTTGCACTGATGCTGTGTGTAACATATGGCAGCTCATTCAGTCACCATTACCACCTCAATCAAGCTGTCAGGAAACAGTTTATACGGTAACACAAACACACACACACACACACACACACACACACATTGTCTTGCTCCAAAACACCTAGAACGCTCCAAAATCGTGTTTTCTCTTTCAACAGGAATGATGATAATGACTTTATGTCCATAAAAACACATGAGGACTGGTGGAAGTGGACAGAGACCAGTCTGCTCAATCTGCTGTACAAGAATGCATCAACCAAAACTGAGGGAAACAATGGCTCAAACATCTTAAGACATGTGTGCAAATCTATTCTTACCCATTAAAAATGACCTTATTGGTAAAAGATCTTATTCTATACTTTATCAATATAAATCCCAACCTGATGGTGTGGTGTCATTCAGCAGTCACACATCCTGATGGGAGAGCCAATCCTGTGGAGGTCAGAGGCATCGAGCTCGTTCCAGGAGCAGGTTCGTAATAAAAAGAGGGATGTGTGACCTCATGAAAAATATAGTGATGACATACTGATTTGAAAATGTACACAGCGAACGTTTTGGTGATAAAAAAATGTTCCAATTATGTTATATTATATATTTTATAACAGTAGTTTAAGAAAAAGCAACCATCAGTCTGGACTTGACACTGATTTCAAGCAAATAATCAACTTAATGCTATTTACTAACTATTTTTAATTAATTTCACATCATAGCATCATATTTTTCACTATACTCTCCGGTAGGGGGCACTGTTTCACAAATATACAGATGAGTCCACTGGTGGATTCCATGTGTTTTCAATGTCGAGTGTAGGTTTCCTTTAAAGTCCACATAATGAACTTTAGTTTTAACATCAAAATCCGGTTTACAAAAGAGCAGCAGCAGTTTTTAGGCTGTGAATGATGATGAATGTGTCTTTAACCCGACAAGTTGTTTTTTCAAACGTTATTATTGAAGTCATCACACAGTGATGATTTCAGCAGTTTGATTCAATTTGCTCAGATCACGTGTTCTGTGTGTGACTATTCAGGTTCCCAGTGCGACTTTTATACCAGAACGTCTTCGCTCATTCTTCTCAAGGAGCGGAGCATCCACTTACCCTCATTCCATTGTCATGGTTCCCACGGCAACGGCCCAGAAGACATGCGGTCGCCTGGGCTGCTACTCGGGGCAGGAGAACTACAATTGGCTTAGGCCACACAAAGTGAGAGTTACACAGACGCCCACATGGTGGAGGAGATCTCTGAAATAATTTCTCATAGGAGCAGGTATATTTCATCCCAGTGATATTCAGTATTATCATCAACATCAGGTCGGATGCCACATCCAAACTGAACCTCCTGCACTCAGGTGGCTGGTTGGGCAGACGGACGGTGGCCCTGAAGGTCCAGTTCACCTTGTACAGCCCCGCACCCAACTTGTTCACCAGTGTGACCCTGCTCACTGAGCAGAGCTCCACCAGTGTCCTGGTGCCCTCTTCTAAAGTGCGGTCTGTCAGGGTGTACCACACTCCTGCTGTGTGGGACTATGTTGTTATGGTGTGCCAGGTAAAATACTCTATTTCTTTTTATTATATATTATTATAACACATCTCGTCATTATTTAGACCAGTTTCTGTCACAAGCCTAAAGGTTTTTTCATGTTTCCTCTTCCTCCTCTCCAGCTCATCTTCCTCCTCCTGTCTCTACTGCAACCCTGTCTTCAAGTGTGCGCCGTGAGGCAGCAAGGGCTGATGGGATACTGGAGGAGACCCCGCAACTGGCTAGAAGTATATAAGCAATACAGCACTTACTGTATTTGACCCATGCCACATTCTAGATACTGTCCAATTGATGAAATCACTTTTAATATGTGCACATGGTCTGGACATATGGGGGCTATATGAAGAAAAAGAGTTTGATGACTGTAAAAGCATCAAGAAAGAAACTAAATAACTGGGATATTTATACGGAACAAAAAGCCTGACTAATCGTGTCTGATCATGTTCATCGCCTATTTCAAGAATTTATAAAAATGCCCCCAGGAAGATGCCATAGAGCTGCCAACTCAACCAAGAACATTTACAAAGACCCTTTCATACCAGATGCAATAATTCATAACCAACATTCCCATTAGAACCATAACTGTTATTGTTGTATTGTGAGCGTTATTTAAATGACATTTTACAGGCAAAAAGAAAGATAATAATTCCAAGATAATAATCAGACTTAAACAGCTGGAACACATGCACACACACTCGGCCCCTGCATCGTGCAAACAAGTTCACTGTGACCGAGCTGCAAGGGCAAACTAACCTGTAGCTGTTAAACCAACACACCTGTTAAGTAAACCACACAGAAAAACAAATATCTGAAGGTCAAAGCACACAGCAGAGGTTTTAATATGAGTGTGAAATAAAGAAATATACCTCCCTCTCTCTTTTTTCAGCTCACTCTCCTGACAGTGACCCTCGTGTATTATGTTTATTACATCTATCACTCCGTCATCATCCTGGAGGCTGTGGAGCTGCTGCAGAGACACAGAGGACATGTGGATGTCAGCGTCCTGGCTTCATGGGAACAAGTGAGAAAGAGACAAAAAACACAAAGCAGGGAAAGAGAGAGTTAAGAACGTTCCTCCTTGTCCTGTTTTCAATTTATTATAACACCCATTAAAAATGAAAGGGCCCTTTTATATACAATAATTATGAGTAGGTTATTGAGAAAACATTGTTCAATTTGTAGAAGGTTTGTTGTTTTTGCTAAGCACGCCCTTAATAAATGCACAAGGAGAATCCAACTGTCAGGTGCTGTTGTGTGAGTGAGAGATCACAATGTGGGTAATTAAAGAGGAGAGCGATGCTTTCCAGTGAGGACAAATGTGTCTCTGTCTCTGCAGGACGTTCGTGCTCTGCGTGGCATTACACTTTTCCTTCTCACCTTGAAGTGTGTGACTGTGCTGAGCGTGAACAGGACCTTGGCTTCCTCTGCTGCACTGCTCACTCGCTCCCTCTCCAGCCTCCTCTGGCCAACGGTAAACACAAAGAGAAACAGCACAATGTATAAAACTGTAGATTCCAAGCACTGCCTCGGCTTTGTTATATTTTATAGGAAATTACATGCGGTTTACCGCATGCAGACCTGTGCATGTGCATATTTCTCACCAAAATGTGTCTAAATTGTGGATTTGGTTAAAAACTTATGCTAAACTCCCGACACAGACTCACCCTCATATTGTCCTAGCTTTCAGGTCTGATCCTGTTGGTGGCGCTGTCCTGTGCTGGGAATCTTCTGTTTGCACAAAGCTCCCGGGCTTTCAGCTCCATTCCTCGCTCCCTTCAGACTCTGCTCTGTCACTTCTGGGGTCTCAGACCCACCAGGAGCCTCCATCGCCTTCTCTCTGGACGAGACCTCCTGTACAGTGGAGCTCTCTATCTGTCTTCCACTGTGGTGTGGACAGCAGGGGTAAATATATAGAAAATGTATATACGCAAAATCATGAATGAATAGAAAGAGGACTGGCTGCACAGCCTCAGTGGAAGAAGAGTCGAGATCACTGTTATGACTTTTTGTTGCAGGTTCTCGGTTTGGTGTCCGCCGTGGTCAGAGTTGCCAAAAGATCTCAGAGCAGGTGGGACATCTTCACCGCGGCAGAATTAGCCCGCTACATCAGACGGAGGATTTCTGAGGTCACTGGGCAGCGTGAACTCAAATGGATTGATGACCACGTGGAGAGCAGAGTGAGGAAGAAGCTGCTTTAGGCCTGTATATATAATTACAGTAAATAGACAAACAAGAACTAGTGTGGTGAGGGTAATTGATTGACTCTCTGAACTCTTTTGTTTGTCAGACTTACTACCTTGAAGAGTTTGAGAGCCTGGTGGACGAGCTGCTGTTCAGACTCAACGCTCTCTCCAACTGCCTGCACCACACGCTTCCCCCGAAACTCCATCACGACGCGTTGGAGCAGAGTCCCATCATGCTCACCCCTACAGGAACCCTCCAACACGGACACACAGGTGAGTCAGCCTCGTATGTCAAACACGCACCACAGACACATGTTGTGCCTGCACCCACACATACTGTACATCTTTGTGTTTCTTTTACAGGACTTTGTGAGAAGACTTGTGAGACAAGAAACAATCAGGTTGTGACATTTGTTCCTAAGACAATATTTAAACATCATTAATTACAAATGTAGTAATGGTACGTTTTTCTGACACTGCATTACCAGGTCCAAGCTGGAACTAGAGATGCTGCAGCGAGGAGGCCAAAGGAGAAACGATCACTCCGCAGACGTTGTTTTACCATCTGACAATCTGCAGAAAACTGGAGAAAGTGATGAAGAAAATCTAAATAAGAGAAAGCTCCAGACTTATTCAAGGGGACAAAACTGCCTGTCCCTCCCAGATTCGACGTCACTCATCAGGATATGGACAGACGATGACCTGGAGAAGCAAACACATGACATTAGCTGGTTGAGTAAAACTCGGGCGACCCGCACGGAGGTGGTGGTGGAGGTTCTGGTGCACAAGGAGCCTGGAAGTGCAGAGGAAGATAAACAGGAGGGTAGGAAGGTGTAGCAGGTTCTTCAGGCTCAGACACTGCAAGTAATTCAAATAATAAAAAATCTTAAAAGTCTGCATTGTAAGAGCTTCTGTTCGGTAAAGATTTATAGAATAGGACAGACTTGTTTTCTATATCTACTTTGGTAAATGATATTACCTGGATCTCCAAACTACTCCTGGAACCAACGGAAATAAATCCTGATCCTTTATAAGCAGTTAATGACATCATTATGGTATATAAATCAAATACAAGCCTTTGTGATCAATAAACGAAAAAATGTGTTGTTCAAGCTTACAAGACCAAAATGATAAAAGCAAGTAAAAACTAGTTTATATGCCAAGAAATACATAAACACCATTTTATATAAGTCGCTGTAATGAGGTGACAAAAACAATGACTATTCCTCATAATCAATCTTTAAAACCTCATACTCGGGTAAATGGATAAATAACTATGTAAAGTATTGATAAAGTTCAAATATTGATCAGATACATCATCCCCAAATAAAAGATGAAAACTATCCAATAACATCCTCCAACGTACGTGACTGAGGAGTTGAGTGGCGACTTGTGATTGGAGGAGGGCCGGCGGGGCGAGCCAATCACAGCGTGGCAAGTCAGACAAGTTGCAGACAGGGGAGGTGGCGTGTGTGTGACTTCAGACGTGATTAGTTTGTGTGTCACACACACTCAGAGAGTATTGATTCGGACTGTGGGTCTAACACTGACATTCACCAACGAGCTAACAGGCTAACAGGCTAAGTTAAATTAGCTCCTGCTTTGATAACGCGGTTCATCATCGTCATCATCATCATCTGAGGACCATGAGGAAGGTCGCTCTGCTGCTGCTGCTGCTCCTCGGCGTCGCGCTTTGTGTGACCGTCAGCAGGTGCGAAGAAGGTAAAACTGAGCCTCACACAACGACGTCTGTAGATGTGAGTTAATCCAGTAAAGTTGTGTGCAGCTGTTATTTTAAACGAGTTCCTGCACACGCTCCGCTAGCTCTGTTAGCATGCTAGTTAGCGCACAGGGTGGGCTAATGTCAACAGAGCTGCCACACACACTCATAAACGCACCGACCTGACCCGACCCCTGGGAATCAGCTTATGAATTCACCTTCTGTGATATAACAGACGTGTCTACGGAGCTGGTGCAAAAACAACGGAGCACCCGGGACCATGGGAGTTGTAGTTTAGTTTGTAGTCACAGTTTTCAAACTTGTAGACATGTTTTCCTTCTCACACAAACACAACAGTTGCACCTTCTCAAGATCTTCACTGCGGGTGCACACATCCGATGTTGCGAATCACAGATGAGAAACTCTTTTTTTTGTTTTTGCACATTCACACACCTGTAACAAGGACTGTGCTGTCATGGACACAGTGTGCACATCTGGATATAGTCAGTCACTTCATGCATTGAGATCAAACACAAGTCAACAACTGCACAACTGTCACAAATGCAAAAGTGTTTTTTCCCTCTCACTCTCGGATCTAAAATCTCAGTGAAATGTGGAACGAAAGTGATTTGTGTAGCTGCAGAGCCTGGGGGGGGGGGTATCTGAGAACCTCATCGGTAAATGAAACCAGTTCAGTGGTGCTTGGCAAACCAGCTTTTATTTCATCCAACATTTACTTGTGCTCCACACTGACTGAGATATTTGGTGCCAAAGTGCGTGTGCGGAGCTTTGTGAGCAAACAAGCAGCATTTGTGGCTCGTGGCTGCAGATTCAAGCCGTTACAATTCATGTTTCTGCTTTGTGAGAAAATATTGTCTGTAAATCAGTAAATTGCCTTGCAGTGTTTAAACAAGCAGCATGCTGGTCGCAGCCATATGTCCAAGATCTACTGCTCCTGAAATCAACCTGTATCTCTCTTATTGTTTGTAAGATGCCACAGAGGAGAAGGAGGAGGCTGATGAAGAGGACAGTGATGAGGAGGAAGATGAAGATGACACGGAGGTGAAAGAAGAGAACGGGGTGCTGATTCTCAACGACAACAACTACGACACGTTCATAGAGGGGAAAGACACGGTTTTAGTTGAGTTCTATGCTCCATGGTACGTTTCTAAGTTTCTCCTCGAAAGGTGTTTGATTTTTTTCATGTTACACTTTATTCAATGTAATTATTTTTGGTTTCGGTCAAAGTGGTAAGATGTTGAGAAGTCAAAAATAACTGGTGCATCGCAGAGGAGCAGAAGAAACTGAAACTATTCCCTATGCAAATTCTACTGAATGCTTCTTTTCACATCCTCCATATTTCTGTGTTCCCCCTTTATCCGTTCAGGTGCGGCCATTGCAAAGAGTTTGCCCCAGAGTATGAAAAAATCGCTCAGACCCTCAAGGAGAACGACCCTCCGATACACGTGGCCAAAGTGGATGCGACGATAGCCAGCGGGTTGGCGAGCCGGTTCGAGGTGTCGGGCTATCCCACCATCAAGATCCTGAAAAATGGAGAGCCGGTGGACTACGACGGAGACAGGACGCAGAAAGGTAGGAACAGTTCATTTCCTGTTGTGAAGCGTCCTCGCAACCTTTCAACACAAACTCTGCCTCTTTTGAAAAATCAATAGCACTGATATGTTGACTCGGTTTGCTGCAGCAATTGTGGATCGGGTGACTGAAGTAGCTCAGCCCGACTGGAAGCCTCCACCTGAGGCGACACTGGTGCTGACCAAAGACAACTTTGATGAGACGGTTAACAACGCAGACATCATCCTGGTGGAGTTCTACGCCCCATGGTCAGTCCGACTGACGCCTCCGATCCCTTCAGAAGGGACTTACTCTTCCATGGAAGTGATAGTTGAGCATTTTAATAGCAGCCCTTAAGATTCATTATTTACTTCTTATCAATGACCTCCAGGTGTGGACACTGTAAGACTTTGGCTCCAGAGTACGAGAAGGCGGCCAAGGCGCTGAGCCAGCGCTCTCCTCCTATTCCTCTGGCTAAGGTGGACGCCACCGTCGAGAGCGAGGTCGCCACACGCTTTGGAGTTACGGGGTATCCCAGCCTCAAGATCTTCAGGAAGGGCAAGGTGTTTGACTACAATGGCCCCAGAGAGAATTATGGTAGGTGCTTTCTCTGCTGGATTTTTCTTTTGTTGGGGGGATGATCCAACTGACAACAAATGCAGCAGAATTTCTTTGTGCCGCTAATCGCCAGCTCTGAAAAAATATCAAGTTAAAGATGTTTTGTTATGAGAACCCTTGAAAAAAAAAGATAATTCATGGGGAAGCGTTGCTCGAGTTTGCCTGCATGTCAATCTGTGTGCATGTTTCACTTCTTCCGTTCCTCCATCAGCTGAGCTCCACCTCTTTCACTTTCTCTTCAGGCATTGTTGACTACATGGCTGAGCAGGCAGGGCCTCCCTCCAAACAGGTCCAGGCAGGAAAGCAGGTGCAGGAGCTCATCAAGGATGGCGACGACGGCGTCATCGTTGGCGTGTTCTCCAGCGACGAGGACGCAGCCTATGAGATCTACATCGAGGCTTGTAAGTACTTATACCTTTTTATAATCCAGGATTTGTTCATGGTTACTGTATGTTCTGTTATTTTCCCGTTAGAACTTCCATCCTCTCTTTCTTTGATCTGTGGATGTTCTTCTCACTGTCGCTCGTCTGTCTGGCAGGTAACGCTCTCAGGGAAGACTTCACCTTCCGTCACACCTTCAGCTCCGAAGTGGCCAAACTGCTCAAAGCGTCACCGGGTCAGGTCGTCATCACTCAGCCTGAAAAGTTCCGCTCCAAGTATGAGCCAGCATCACACACACTCGCAGTCGAGGTACGAATCTCTATCTCAGTATAAAACCCTCGATTCGCTCTCTTTTCAGTTTTAAAATGTAAAATAAACTGTGAACACTTTAAATACTGCTTTATCCATATCTCTTGTTCTGAAACTTCTGAACTCCATCTTTTTCATTCCATAGGACTCCACGTCTGTGTCAGAGGTGCAGGAGTTCTTCAAAAAGCATGTGATTCCTCTGGTGGGCCACAGGAAACCAAGCAACGATGCTAAACGTTACACCAAACGACCCCTGGTGGTTGTGTACTACGGAATCGACTTCAGCTTCGACTACAGGAAAAGTGAGTTTGTTAAAGTGCTGTCTTGGTTTGGTTTCTGTCAAATGATTTTAATGTTAATCCAGCATATTTTAACTGGATTTAAACACCTGTGGACAACTTAACAATGTTTTAGTAATAAATCGCTTTATTTTTAGCTACACAGTTCTGGAGGTCCAAGGTGCTTGACGTGGCCAAAGACTTCCCAGAGTACACATTTGCCATCGCTGATGAGGAAGACTACGCAGACGAGCTGAAGAGCCTCGGCCTGAGTGATAGTGGAGAGGAAGTAAACGTGGGAATTCTGGCCGACGGAGGCAAGAAGTTTGCCATGGAGCCCGAGGAGTTTGACTCTGAGGTGCTGCACGACTTTGTTATCGCATTTAAGAAAGGTGAGTGTCCAGTTGCTTTTTTCTCCGCACTTATGTTATGAAATTTGAAAGATGGGATCATGTAAGTGGAACAGTTGTTTGGATTTTGAGGCACATTTTTATAAAAACATGTTTTAACATTTAAAATTGTGACATTTTGATAATATGATCACAGAAAAAAAATTATCTTGCAGCTTCAAAAGTGTGCTACTTCTTTCTCTTTTTTTCACAGGAAAACTCAAACCCATCATCAAGTCCCAGCCAGTGCCAAAGAACAACAAAGGGCCTGTGAAGGTCGTGGTAGGAAAAACCTTTGACGATATCGTCATGGATACTCAGAAAGACGTCCTGATTGAGTTTTACGCCCCCTGGTGCGGCCACTGCAAGAAACTGGAGCCTGATTATTTGGCTCTGGGCAAAAAGTACAAAGGGGAGAAGGACCTGGTGATCGCCAAGATGGACGCCTCCGCCAACGATGTGCCAAACGAGAGCTACAAAGTGGAGGGCTTCCCCACGATATACTTTGCCCCAAGTAACAACAAGCAGAGCCCTGTCAAACTGGAAGGGGGGGACAGAACAGTGGAGGGACTGAGTAAGTTTTTGGAAAAGCACGCCACAAAGCTATCACAGCAGAGAGATGAACTTTGAGACGCCTGCTCCTGACCAGTAGCTTAAGAACTCTTACTGTGCTCGGGCAGAGACTCGGAGGACCCCGAGGGGAGGACCCCTAGGGGAGGGGCCTCTGAGAGGTTTAACGGTGTTACTGAGTTGCTGTGATGATAATCACGTTCAATCATCATTTTAGTTTCTGTTCATTCCAAGAGATTCAGCTTCTGTTTCTAAAAGCATGTAAGCACTGTTGAAGATTTAAGTCTTTTTAAATAAAACTGAAAATGATGGCAGCTCCGCGTGCCAACACAAAGTGAGACTCTTTGTTACTGTGACTGAAAACATACAAGACAGAAAAGCTTTGTCACATATTTCAAATGTAAGAGCCAGCATGACAATTTCTTTTTAAATTCAAGTGTTTTAATCTCATTTCAAAACAATTATTAAAAGAAACGGTTACATTCTGAGACGGTTAAGGATTTCACTGGCAGGACTGGCTCATTTATTCTGCCTCTATGCACGAAAACAGAGGCATCTTTTTAAACAATGTCATCATGACTGACTATAGCTGTTAAGCAGTATATCCACTAGAGGGCAGCACACAGTTGGGTTTCTGACGTTCTGACATCGTTTTTTTAACTGCTGTTGTCAGTTAAATATAGTCCCACATGTGGATGATAAATTCTTTGCTGCAATTTCTGCCTGGGGTCATTTCACTTGAACTACGAGCTACACTTCCCTCCGTGAATTCCAGTGATACTATTCTGTATCCGGGAGCTTTCAGAGGACGTCTACAAATTCAGACAAAATCAATGCAGAGTATGGACGGAGGGCTCCGTCTGTCTTTAACGTTGAGAATAAATGAACCTTTACACGAACAAAAGGTCTTGGCAGGAGAGATGCACTTGTCACAGGTGACGTCTGAAATATATTATCCATCTAAAAACAACTTGTAAACTTTACAAAATTGGCCGGGTATGTTAATTGTGCACTTATCTTTATATGCTTTATGTACATAAGAGCACATATTTTCATCTCTGAAAGAAATGTTCAAGGTTCTTCGCTGATGTGAAATGGGCTCAAAGGCACTTGAAGATACTGAGACTGATGCAAGTTTGTTCTGGAGATGCAGCACCGGGTTGGAGGATCGTTATGAGAACTCCTGTGTGAACCGCAGGTGGAAGTCGCGGATCTTCTCCAGCACAAATTTCAACTTGTCGGTGGGCGGCAGTATGGTCATCCTGCAGAGGAGGACGTAACAAAAAGAGGGGCTCGGGTTAAAGGTGCAATTAGATTTTTATGAGGATACAACAGAACAGTCTTATGAGGTTTAAACATAGTGTATATAAAGATGGACGACACGTCTCCACTTCCACTGTCAGGAGATGAAGCGCAAATATTCTGCAAAAAGTACCAGTTTCGAAGTACCACCGATACACACGCTCCACCAATCAGCTGTCAGTCATGGCGTTTTACCTCACTTTTATAGCATTAAATAACCAATTAATACCAATTTATTAGAAAATGAGCACTTGGACATACATAAGTATGATAAGAACAACCAAAAATGACAAAAAACTACTTTCAGAACAAAATATTTGAAGTGTACTCTGACATTTGTACTGCAGCTAGCCACCAGGGGGCAATTTGCTTCACTTTTGGGGAGCAGTCACGTTGTCCATCTTTATATACAGTCAGTCTGTGGGTTTAAACTGCCCAAGTCTCTTTACTCACCTGAAGTGAAAGGTTCCGTCTCTCTGCCCAAATCCGCTACCGGGCACCAGACAGATCCCCTCCTCCTCCAGCAGCTTCATACAGTAGAACATGTCAGGGATCTGGCCTTCTTCCTACACACACACACACACACACACACACACATTTAGAATTGTCTACACAGAGGAATAAATCAGGCTGACACAGTGTGTATGCAGGGCCGACCTTGGCCTTGTCGATGGCCTTCTGAGATAGATTGAGGCGGGGGAAGGTGTACATGGCGCCCTGGACCGGATTACACGTGATGCCAGGTACTGTGTTGAAGATCTGTTCTGTTAGCCTGGCCTTCTCTGCCAACGCTGCCAGCACCGCCGTCCGCTCCTGCAGGAGAAATAAAAAAGGTCAAACCGTCAGAGTTGAACGGTGACATCAACACAAGCGTACGACATTGAGAAAAATACCCCCAGGGGATCGTATTATTATATTGTGACCACCTGAACCAAACTGTGGGAGAACTGCAGCTTCTTAAAACACACTGGTTTTCTTTCACTGCTTTAAGAGGAGTCTACACAATGTTAGGACCTTGTTATTTATGGTTTAGATGTGAAACAAGTCTTTGAATTGAGACCCAGGAGAAGACAGTAGAACACTGAGCTGTCTTTGTTGCAGTGTAACGTCACACCCTCTGAAGGTGGACGGGATCAGCAAATACCAATGTAAGATGACTCTGGGCGAGGTTTACTGTTATTGCTGCACTGGGTTTGAACGTTTGACTGACGTGCTGATGAATATTTTTGCGAGGCTCTGGTTCCTACAGGCTGTAATCAAATCCTCTGGCAGGTCAGTCATGAGAGTAGGTACTGTATGTGTTGATTTCTATAGGGGGCGAAGTATAGAGCACGAAACCAATACCTCATGTCACACCATTATATCACGTAAGGTCATTTTGATCTTTAGATATAGAAAATCAAATTTATAAAATGATTAACATCCATTAATGATTTTCTCATGCAGAAGAATGCAGTTGTGTACTACATATACACACAGACCAATAAATCTCGCAACTACACACTTATAGTATCAGTAAACACACAAATGACTGCGGACCTAATGGATTCCTTTTAACTGCACAATGCTCTTGCCTGACCATGGGCCTAATGGACACTATAATGTATAATGTATAATATGTCTGTTCCTCTTGACAGAGCTCAAAGTTTTCTCCTGCTCCGCTGTAAGATGTGACGCAGCGTCTTTTAATCCAACGAATCAGAGACACTGAAGCGCAGGTCATACCAGCTGATTATTCACAACTGACTCAGAGCCACATGAGGACTTTAACACATTCAATACAGGCTTTGTTACAGCCTGGCATTGACAAATATTTACAGTGTAAGAAGAGCCTGTGTTTGCATGCACCCAGGGTGTTTCCAGGGTGTGTGTTTAAAGGGATAGTTCACCCAAAAATGAGAACTCACTCATTATCTACTCACCACAGAAGCTATTGCGAGTTCTTTTGCGAGACAAAATCAGCTGAGTTACTGCAGCAGCAACCAAGAGGAAGACAACATTGGACATTTAGGCTAAAAACAAGGTGTATGTGATGCCGTTTTTAGTTTAATTTGAATGTCGGACACTTGGATGCCACCACAGGAGCAGCATGGAGGCATTTAATGTTTTTCTTTGTAGTTTTTTTACTTTTGAAGAAGAAGTCGCCATTTACTTCCATTGTATTGGATTTGGCTGCAAACGCTGTTTACCCCTGAAACTCCAAAAGTGTTTCATGGAGTCAAACACTTCCCCCACCCCTCCATCGGCATATTGGTCAGTAGATGAGTGAATTTCCCTTTAATTCGAGTTTATTTCCACACCTTCATAAATAGGGTGTAGGACGGCTCGTCCGGCTGGGGGGGGTTGACCACCAGGATCTAGCAGAGCCTGTCCGGGGATGGGGGGACACAGACGCACCGACACCAGTTTGATGAGTTGGGCCTTCACCGCAGGGTCCATGTTGATCAACTCCATGTAACCTCCACGGAATCCACACCTGACAAACACCAGTGGACAGGGAGAGAGTCAGACATCTAAGTTTACTCTTATGGAGTCTGCAACTGAGTCACATTCACCCAGTCATCCATCGAAACCTGCTGTCAGACCTGCACCGAACTCTGGACATTTTCCTGAAGTTTTACAGAGGGGGCTGAATGTGAGAATGCAAATGTCAGAGTCAGACATTTTCTGGAACTTCACAGCGAGTGAGCAGGCGCGTTGGTATAACAAAACTGGAAAAAACTGAAATAATACCAATATCTCAGAATGAAAAAGAGGGGCCATGAAGGGAGAAGCTGCCCACAAAGATGTCGACTTAGAAAGACGAAGAGATTCGAGAGCTTGTAAACAAACACATTTTATTTATTTCTGCAGCAGAATTTATTCATCATTTATCTGTCTGCAAACAGCTTATCATTCATACATCCATTCACACACATGTGGGCAACTAGGAGTTCAGTGTTTTGCCAGAAGACACTTTTGTATACAGACTGAAGGAGCCAGTGATAAAAACCATTGACCATCCGATCAGGAGACGACCTGCTCTTCCCCCTGAGCCACAGTCACTAAGTGTGTGTGTGTGTGTGCACCTCTCGTTACTTACTCTCCCATGTAGCATTTGGAGGTAGAGTGGAAAGAGGCCATCTCCACTGTGCTCGAGTATTCTGGTCCCATCTCAAACAGCACCTTCTTAAAAGAGTGAAATTTACAGCCCTCTGCATACACATTATCCTGGTAGACCTGAAATCAGAAAAACAAATGTAGAAGGCCTTAAGATCCAAAAATAATTCATCAGAATATACATGCAGAATATCTACAAATGTTGATTAAATAAATAGTATAAATAAATGAAAGACAACAATTTTTGATGAAAAGGATAGTTCTGTATTTCTACATTTATTTATACTGAATAAAAATATGAACACCAAAATACATGAATAAATAAATATAGAAATGCATAAATAAGTAACTAAATCAATTGGGTATGCGATTGTTTGCATTTCTTGTCCTTCATATACATAAACAAACGAAACACTGGTGTTCAGGATCATCAGGTGGAGCCTGAACGCAGCACGCTCTTGAGAACCACATGTGATTTATTGTTAACTCCTTATTTAAAGACAAGGAGACAGAGAGTGGGAACAAAAAGAGGAAATGACTTGTGTGAATTACTTCATCAGCCATGAGGAAGAGATGCTCCTCTTTAACGAATCGGATCACGTCTTCGATGCACTGCCTGCTCTGGACCTGACCTGTCAAAAAAAAAACAAATCACAAAACATGATCACGTGATTTGATCTTCAAGAATTGATCTCATCATACCTGCTGCATGTTCCTGTGTATAACACGTACAGTGTACATGCAGATTTCTATCTTCATAATGTGTCCACACAATGAAAGTGACATAGCGCAGCACTGATGTAAGATCAGATTTTTGTTGATCATTCTCTCTGCTGTGACACATAGCAATTAGCCAACAATGAGTCTGACCACACCTCATTCACAAGCTGGATGTGTCTGAAACTGGAAATGACACTTGCTGCCATTTGACATGAGGCATTAGAAAAGGCCCAGTTTTCTATATCCGATTTAAAAACTCCAGCCACTGTTTCATTGCACGTGGTGAGCGCCACACACACACACACACACACACACACACACACACACACACACACACACACCGGTGGGGTTTCCAGGGTTGATGATGCAGAGGACCCGGGGGTTGCAGTGCTTTCTGGCTTCCGTCAGTGACCTCCTGAGTTCTGCAACGTCCAAACCCCAACACTTTTCCTCATCCAGGTAGTAATTGATCTGCACGGCAGCCAGGTCGGCGAGGGCGGCCGAGTACAGAGGGTACTGAGGGATGGAGATCATCACCCCCGTACGGTCGCGACCCTCACCACACACCAGCAACTTCAGCATGGTCTAGAATCAGAGGAAAAGAAAGAGAGCAGAAACCTTTATTTTGAAGAATATAGATTGGCAGGATGTTCATGTGCGTAACCAATCCGGTGTGTGTGGAGTGAAACCAACACACCTACAGGATACATAAACACACTGTGACACCAACAACACCACGTAGCAGATATCTGGCAGTGCAGTAGCTGGGTGGGTATCTTAAGGTAATTCAGTAGTAGCCTGATTAGATTGTGTAAAAAACCAGAGAATGCTGGTCTGACAGTGACAAAGGTCTGCGGGTGGAATGACGTCATGTGTGTGCAAAGAACGGCCGAGTACAAAATTAACAGAATTAAGACCAGACCCGTTGGCCTTGTACCAAACGTACGTCATCTATGCTGGATTAACGCAACACATTGACTCGTGAAAAACAGAGACCAAAGTACGTCAGTGAGTCGATGAGGAGTGTAACTCGTACCACGATGGCATCACTGGCCCCGGTGGAGAGGTAGATGTTGTCAGGGTTGGAGGGGATTCCACCGTCTCTCCTCTCTATGAAGCCTGCCACATCCTGACGGATGCACTCAATCCCCTGGCTGGCACTGTAGGCCCCTAGAACACAGGACAGTGAACTCTGATTCAAACAGAACACCCGACATTGATCAGTCCATGTTCTGTTTAAACAGTGCACAGGCTCGGAGTGTCTGAATGAATGATTAATGAATTAACAAATGGAGGGAGACGCTGGTGACGTGCGCTGCTGAAAGGAGAGGTTTGGCCAATGCGGTTGGTGGAATGAGGGGGAGTTGTCTGACCTATACTGTGGCCGCCGCAGGCCTCGAGAATACGCCGCGCTCTCTTCTTGGCGTCTGACGGAAACTTGTCGTCTTCCAGGAGTTCGGGGTAAGAACACAACGCCAAGACCTGAGGTGGAGCCCAAAAAGAAAAAATTCCATCACAACATATCTAATCCTTAAATCAGTTTTATATGATAGACACACACACACACGTATGTACATGTATATATAAATATATCCATCCAATATCTAAACTGCTCATCCTGTGGGTGTTGTGGGGAAGCTGGAGCCAAGACATGCTACACACATACACACACACAAGTTGCAAATCCAGTTTTACAACATACACCTATAATGAGTGCTTCAAACGCATTATACATAAGCACCTTGACCTGAGGCAATACTTTGCTGAGGGGCACTAACCTGTCGGAGGAATGTGATTGGTTTCTGACCCATGGCGTGGGCATCGCCTATGTTTGCTTTGATGACTTCTGTGAACGGTTTCTTGACTCCCTGAAAAAGAGGTGCAAACATAGAGGCTGTGGAAAAAGCTTGGAACTTGGATATGGTGAAAGAGAATGTGTGGTGTAAACTCGTCGGACAGTTTGAGATGTGAGACATGAGTCAACATGTACAGCGGCAACTTAATGACACCACAGTGGATTAAAGCCCGATTTAGTGATATGGGTTCTCGTGTTCTCAGAGGTCATCACCACGAGGAACACATATTGTCCCACGCCCTCCCTCTGTGGTGAGCAAATGAAATGAGTCACATCTCCCACCCTTTTATATTGCTACCAACAAACATGTCCCCCCCACCCAGGGGCCCCTGAAACACCCACACAAGCATCTTCTCTCATTTTGTTTCACACAGACCCTGGCTGGAGTCGACTTTGGCCCCGTGCAGCAGGAGCTGGACGACACTGCTGCTGCTGCTGCTGCTGCTCACAGAAACACAAACCCCTCACTGTTTGGAGTTGTAATGCTCAAGAATTACTGGCCTCGTAAAAAATTGCATGATGAGCTTGGATTGTTTCATTTTATTCCTCATCTAAACCATTTTGCTGCTTCAATCCACTCACTCTTCCTCTCTATTGAATCAGCATGTCCCAAATTGGATGCTGCAGGCTCTGGTTTGGTGCCTGTTGGACTGTTCCACCTACGTACGTAACATCTTAACATATTTAAGACTTTTTTTAGGGCCTAAAATTCAGATGATTACATTTTAGACTTTTAAAAGACTTTTTAAGACCCTGCTGAAACCCTGTAAATAGATAAGATCGGAAGGAACACTTAACGAGCAAAACCTTAACGCAGGAAGCGACATCATGTCCCTACCGTCCGGTCAACAACAAAATCGACACCCCCGCCCTTATCACGAGTCAGCTGAAGAAGTGTTGTGCCTGATTCAGCCACACATGCCCAGCTCTGACCTTTCCTTTGCAGGTATATAAGTTTTATAATCCCTTTCCCAGTCTGGTGAAAGCTGCACAAATCCATCAGCAGATCAGTGCCAGGGCCTCACCCATGTGTTTGAAAATGAAGCCAGATCTCTTTTTTTCTGTTGTCTCTCATCAAACATTCCACCTGCTGAAGTTCCACGTGGCTGTTTGAGTTTAAGCGCAGGAATGTCCTGTCATCACTTTAAAGCTACAGACAGAACTGCTCTAACTAAAACCCAACTGCAGTCACCCAAACTTGTGTAACATTTCCAATCGTGACTTTAAGTTGATTATATCATGATAATACATGATATGTTAACAGCCAAGCCGTTATCACAAGTCTTTAATTTCTCCCCTGCAGAGTTTGGCATGGCAAAAAATAAAAACCTGTTTTTCAATAACCTTTGCATAACCTAAGTACTCAGAACACAGGAGAGTTATGCTCACTTTTGAATATCTTTAAAAACATATTTACATGATCTTTGTCATGATTCAGCATGTTTTACGACATAAAGTTACCAGGAAACAGGCCTCCAGGGGCACAGGCCGAACTTTCCTTTTGTCTCAGTCAATATTTTCATTGCTGTGTCCTTGCACGACAGCGGGAGTGAGACCTGCAAGGCCCTCTGGGTAGAGTGATAAGTAAAACGTGAGTGTGTTTGAAATGTCAGTAACTGGATGCAGCACGTTTCCTTTTTAGTCCCTGTCCCTGCCTGCTCCCCAGCAACAAAGACGCTGCTGTTCTGTGGGGGGGGGGGGGGGGGGAGAGAGAGAGAAGCCGGTCGCTTCCCCCCAAGTTCAGCACTGAGTTCTCCCACTGGGTCAGCACCACCAGGCACTGATCACGCAGGCTGGACCAGTGAACCGCACAAAGCTACCCAGAGGGTCAGCGGGATGAATGGAGCCTAGCCTGACAACCGCGAGGAATTCACATTTCACTCAGTCTTGTGACGCAACCTTAAAACTATCATCCCCGCGAGAGCGTTCAGGCAGGATACGATCATTGGAAGTGTGCTTATTCAATCTCTGACTGACGCAGATGGAAAAGGAGCCGCTCATGTGATTTAAATCAATAGCACTGACAAGATGCCAACTGAGATGAAACTGGGAGGAGAGAGAATTTAAGTGGATTCTTTTTATGATCACTTTTTATGATCTTTTATTGTCACAGACACATGCAGACTAAATGAGATCCAGGACTGAATTAGCTCACTGTCAAATGTCTGGGTGAGGATTTATCACAAGTGTCATCACTGCACCGGGACACGCACACACAATTGCATAAAATCTGCTGAGCCATCAACCAAAGTGTTCTAGTCGCAGATGTGACAGGAAGCAACCTCCAGATGAGTGGACTGAGCTGCGGCTGTATGAACCCTCCTGACCTTAAAGAAAAACTCCTGGGGTTTCCTTTGTTTTTACACATTTGCATCAGCTGATGTTTAACAGGTGAAAGTAAAAATGTACTTTCTTTTTTCTTTTCAGCACAAGCAGTGTTTGGGTTTTCTCAGAAAAATCACTATTAAAAGTAACTCAAACACTATCAGCATATCATGCATGAAGCAGGTTTGCCGAAACAAATATTTTTCCATCTAATGTTTCACTCTTAATTTTCTGGACTTTGGATTTGACCTATCTCTCATATAAACCTTTAAAATTCCTGAATAATAAACGTTTATGGAATCGCAGCAAAGATTCCAGTCAATCATAAAAGTTGTTTGTTGGCATTCCCTTTCTTGAGCGGGGGAAAAACTTGTGGACTACCAAGAACGCTGCCGGGACCTCACAGCTGCACCAAGCTCTTCCAAAGAAGTGTCTGCGGGAGGAGGGAGGTGGGCAAAGTGACAGAGACAAAACAGGGCTGATAATGCATCCTCTCCTCTTATGCAATAACCACCCTCAACGTACAGCACCACCTCGGGGCTATAGAGAGGAGTTTGCTCAGAGAAGCCCCCTCCACCGACTCTGTTACGTGTCCTGTAAAGAGAACATAACTGCAGAGAGTTGCATCACAGCTTTTTAAAAAGGGGCTTCCACTTCAAGCTGCGTGTCCTTCCTCGGGAGGGAACAGCAGATCAATATGACCACAGCAGAATGTAACATGAGTTGTTATGCACGGGAGTGCCGAGGCTGAGGAACACGACGGACTCTGGTAAGCGAGGACTTTTAAAAGCTGACCCTCTGTCTACGTTCCGCCTTTTACTCCCTCAGACAGTCAGCAAAAAAACAACAACTGCTCTTAATACTTTCATCTCTTTCCTTTTTAAATCTATTTCCAGCTTTAAGACAGGTACCCAATACCAGGACCCTGAAACCACAGCAGATAAATGGAATTCAGCCAATTTAAATGTTATCAATCACATCATTAAATGCCCGCAATGATAAAAGACCTATTGTTAGTTTCTTATTTAAATCAAGTCATGCTTTAGAATATGTATTACCCTATCATGTACTCTATAAGACTGTACTGTACATTATGTACTATAGATACACTGCAAATACTGGAGCTGCAGTTGGTAACTACTTCAGCGAGGTACAAGTACTGACAAGTGGTACTTAAGTAAAGTAATTGAGTACATTTCTTTAGTTTCTCTCCGGCACAGATGTGATACTTAAAGCACAAACACTTTACAAGGAGCTTTACATGTAGTGCTGCTGTGTGCCAACTCCTTTTCTATTATCTACATGATGTCCTATAATATACAATATATATGTTTAAGCTGCAGTGTTTTAAAGAAAAATAATAAAAACTCCCCTAAAACTGGAGGTAAAACCTTTTTTTCAGATTTTTCCCCACGTGCAGTATTAAACTCCTGTGTTTACCTCTTTCAGCTCCTTCTCTATCTGCACCGCTCTCTGGACGATGGGGCCCCGGACCGCGTACTCCACCCGCTTCACGTTGGGGTTCATGTTCTCCAGAGTGAGCACCCTGCCCCGGTGCGACCCCCCGTTCGCTGCCTGCTGGGACATCTCCGTCTCCCGAAGTGGATCTGAAACGCAGCCAGGGAATTGACAGCGGTGGTTGCGGGGGATTTCTGAGCTGTTGCCGGTGGTCGAAGCAGGAATCGGGAGCAGTTTACTTTCCCTCCTGCAGCTCCTCAGCTCTGTGTCAGCGGACTCCCTCTGTTCATATTCCCACTCCACGCCACGCCTCGCTCGCTCCTGCTCCTGGTTGGTTGGATCTTTTTTTTATTTTTTTTATTTCGTCTTCTACTTCAACGTCGCCTCTGGCCCCAGCAGCGGCCAAGAGACGCCTTCGGGTGCTGTAGGAAAACATACAACTTCAATGCAAGGTCAAGAAACCGTTTGGCTTTGAAGCTTCAAAGGCAACTTTTGGGGATAACTACGGTGGAGGAGGGAGCTCAACGCACTGCAAATTAAGAAAACACATGAAAATAGAAGAAAAAAAAAAACGCGTGCAAATACAGAAACGCGCTGCAAATAGCTGATGAACATGGCTGTAGTTCAGAGTTTGTCTTTCACATTGGGTCAGACATGTTCACAACAACAGGACAATGTTCGGAAACACTCAGATGAGGGGTGGTGCTTTGGTGTTTTGGTTTATTATTGTTTTTTAAAAAGAAAACATATATACAGATAATTCAGGTATAATGTCACCGGCACATGTAAAGAAGAGTAAGTATAGAATAGTGACTTACAGAACAAATACGGAACTACACATACAGAGTAGAGCATACTGGAGGCAGGACATGAAATGACATGTAAAAATGTAAACGTCTGGAGCAACTAACTCGGACTTCACGTACAGTCCCTCAAAAAAATTCAGCAATATGTCCGTGAAAGGTTTAGCTGGGAAGCTTCTCTAGCAAAACAAAGTAAGTAATACAGACGAAACAATAAAGACAGATGTTAGTAATAACAAGATGAATGCAGCAATGATAAAAATAATAAACAATACAATATACATCGTAGAATAAGAATAATATAAAAATTGTGTCCATGGACATAATGGAGCAGATACATATGTAATAATATGACTTTATCAATGCTTAAATTGCATTAAAGAAAGCATATAACCATGAATAATATGGGCTGCAGGGCTGCAGCTCGAGCCTCAGTTCTTATCTTGTTGAACTTTTCAGTAGCTTTTGATTGCACGAATCACTAATCTGTGCACTCTGATATGGGCATCTAGGGCCAAGTGCTTTCTTGGTTGGAATCCAATCTCACTGGGTATTCTTTCATTGTGTCATGGCAATGACAAACGTTCTTATCCCATCCCCTCCCCACAGGGGTCCCCTAAGACTCAATTCTGGAGCTCCTTCTTTATGACCCAATTATCCACTCACATGGCCTCTCGTAACACTGCTATGCAGACAACATACAACTACAACTGTCCTTCCTCCAAGATGACCCCATGGTCCCTGTGGAAATCTCAGCGGCACATTTGGTCATTGGTCAGCATAAATTCAAGTCACTAATGTTTGCCTAGAGCAACTTGTTATGCACCCATCTTATTGAACTTTATCATATGGGTTAATGTTCTCTCTCAGCCACTGCCTTCCTCCAATACCTTTTTTACATAAAAAATTTGCCAGTATACAGAGTGAGAAAGGGTCTTGGCTCTGCCATACCCGCACACAAGGCAATCATAGTCCTTACTGTTCCCATTTGTGGTTCCCCAATTGTGCAACAAGCGTCCAAATGCTATCACAGCAAGGGCGTGCGTCCCTCTCTATCTCTGAGAAGCTCCTATCTCTTCTGAGATCAAGAAATAAAACTTACTGTGCCCGCTTTCCTGCACTGTGTCTTATTGACCAGACTTAGAACTTAGTGCTTAGCCTGTTATTGTACTGAAGCTTCAATATTATCACCTGGTTGTAAGTCACATTGGATAAAAATGTTGAGTAAATGTCGTGTCATATAAATAGATATCTAAAAATGATTATGATTCCACAGCCTCACAAGCCAAGAATTGTTCTTATCAGTGGTTTATAATTCGACCAGACGTTACTGCTCGACAGGCTGGAGAAGTGGGTGGGACCTGCTGTCACTGAGTTCAACAATACAGTCTGTGTTAAACTGGCTCAGATCATTGGGCACAACTATGTGTCAGTTGGTGATTAATAATCTGAGCAAACAAAAACACACGTCCCACTTCACTTACCAGATATTAAAAATGATCAAAAACCATGTCTGAAATTTTTTTACTTTAAATTGTAATCATTTATAATTTTGGCAAGAAGTATCCTATCATATAGTTTATATGACTGTGCTGAGTTTTTACTACTGATACATTTTAAATGAGCAACATTTAAATGTTGTGGTCAAGATGGACACAAATGAAAGTATATTGATGAGATACTTCGTTCTGTTATTGCCACTGTGAGATAAGGATGTGTATCTTATATCAGACCTCTGCACAGCTCGGGTGTGTTGCACTGTTCACGTGCTCCATTCTATGAGCATGAGAAATCAAAAATAAAGTTATACATTGACAAAACCTGTAGCTCACACTCATAAGCCAAGTTTCCCTTTCATATCGTGTTTCCTTCAGTGCTGCAGTTTGTGGTTGGGTTTGGGGGCTTTGCAAATACAACTGGTTATGGCAACGACTTGGGTTCCCATAACAACCAAAAAAAAGCATGAAAGACAGTTTGTGGGGCAGATAGAGATAAGCAGTTTGTCACTTCTGTCCCTGCATTACGCTGCGTCTGAGGCCAAATTCATCACGCTTCTTTGTACAGAGAAGAAATAATGAGAACATTTTCTGAGATATTGTTTCTAATAATTCCCTCTCAGACTTTTAAAGTATGATTTACAATTCATTCATTAAATAAAATATGTTATTCATAGTTACACCATGTAATAATAGAAACTTACTTCTATAATGTGGCCGATTGAGTTCATCGTACATTTATACCTGAATCAGTCATTAAAGTTCAGACTCCATGCAAGAAATTTGAATCCTCATTGTTTGTGGATACAGCTTCATTCGCGCTCCTCTGATTAAACCAGGTATTACACACAACACGACACCGTATCAGTGTAAGATTACGCCAATGGTATGATGGTGTTAGTCCAGAAAAGCCAGTTATCGAGTAAGAAAATGGAAATACAAGAAGACTGAGCTGCTGACGTTTGCATTTTCTTTGGGCAATTACCTGTGTGAGAAGGACCAGAGTGAGAAACAGAGAGAACCCCTCCCTCTCGACAGTTGCAAAGACATTCGATATCCCAAACTTACAAGCATGTGATGTCCCAGTGACTTCAGTGTGTCACGCTGGGCATGTTATGGCAACGTCACAGAACACAGCCTGTTAAATTTAGCCTGTAACTAATTTTAAAATACAGATCAACGTCACATATTAAATATTACAGTAAAGAGTTGGAAATTAAATTAGTAAAATGGCAGAGAAAACATTCAACATAAGAAATGAATTGAAATGATAAGAAACACAGATGACTATGTGCAAATTCTGATCTCCTGAACCTTTTGGGGGAAAGTTAACAGACAAACACACAAACCGCCCTCCGGTCATAGCAGAAAGATATGAGACAGTGAAGATTGACAGGACCTGTCTTAGTTGGTCGGTAAATTGTCTCACACTCAAAAACATGTCTGAACATAAGCAGATTCCATTTTCAACATAGTCCCAGCACAACTGTTGCAAAGGCCTCATACAAAATGTCCTGTGCAGTGTTAAGCTCTGTCTCTGCATGCCGGAGCATGTGTTTTTGTGGGTGTGTATGGGACAACAACTAAAATGTTTTAAAACCCGCATTTAGGTTATAAAACCCCGAGAGACGTGTTCAGGCAGTTTCACAAGTGTAATACATTTGAAACTTACTCAACTGTTTTTTTATGTGGATCACGCGGTGCCCTGGCAGACAGATCAAGTCGGACTGTGACACTCGAGATGTGCTGACAGTGAGCGAGTGTGTGACACAACAGGAAAAGGTCTTGAGGGCTAACATGTGCAACAGCTCTTTTTACCACAGGGAGGAGACATTTCTCAACCACTCAGGCAAACGTCTTCTCTCACCGTGATGTCATGACCTTATCCTGTCCTGGTATCCAACCATGGAATGTGTTTAAAAAGTTTCCCCAAAAGTAAAGCCAAATCATCTTAGTTGTCCCCTGGTGGCAAGCTGAGGTATTGGTCATAAACCCTGGATGGGACACATACCAAAATTAAGTAGTTCTTTTCACACTGATCTATTTTCCAGTGTTTCCAGAAAGCTGGGGAAATTATTTGTCACTTTACTAACTTGGAACTATTTTGTCCCCGTCAGGATCTTGTAGGAATAACAACTACTTTTCCAGTGATGTGATGCGATGGAATTTGTGTCCAACAAGTCCCTAGATTGGCCCCTTATGTGTTAAATACAGTGAGTCCATCAGATCACCCAGACTGTGTATAAAGATGGTCGACATGACAGCTCCTCAAAGGTCAAAGTGTCTCTTATTTGTTGCTATAAAATCAAGGTGAAACATAATGATTGACAGCCGAGACTGAGTCCCCCCGATTGGTCGAGCATGTCTGTCAGCTAGACCACTTCACGGATATTTTGGCTTAATTTATGTACAATGGGAGGAACTGGAAATACGTCGTCCATCTTGATATACAGTCTACTCTTCCAACATCCAGTAAATCTAAATTTACAACAGAAATTTATAAAAACATTTAAACAAACATCAAAATTCAAGTTGCAATACAATCTTTTGCAAACATGTTACTCATGATTTCCTCCCTTCAAACAAAAAATAGATACAATGTTCAGATGCAGGAAATGATACCGATAGTGTTTAGAAAGAAAATACAAGAATCACATGTGAAAACATGAACAATTTTATGTTTTGTTTTTATAAATCACTAACAAAATTGAAATGCAATACAGAAATTGCACTGACAGTTCATCAGATTGTCTGACAGGTCATTAAATTCCACCACTCACCAAATTTACACGTGCGACTTTGTGCAAGAACTGCAAACCTACAGTGTTATCAAATCTAAGACATCAACCTTTGACAAATTATCATATTTTCCATCTCTTCAATACGTCTGTTAGCACAAAAATATCTTGCCCTCAGTTTAAATCTTTATATATTCATCTTTTATAAAATGGTACAATAACTGTACACTGTGAGCAACATTCAGTATCAGATAGAATAAATAAAGTGATTCCATTCAGAGGCTAGAAAAATTGAAATATAAAGAGAGAGAGCATTTCATTTACAAATTGCACAAGAACACATATTGAAATTTGGGCTTTTTTGTGCATTGGAAAGATGATTAAAGAATTCAGAACATTGTCAGTCCCAGAAAACAATCAAGCAAGAGAACAGTTGAGTAAATGTAGCTTCAGAGTAGTTAATGAAACCATAATGACTAAACAATCCCCCAACCATGTGTGTAAATGTTGTACACTTCCTGTTATGATTATGTGAAGCTTTGTGACTCTACATTTTTGGCAGGGAATGATGGGACATTTCCTTGGTGGGTCATCTCGACCTGGACTGTGTTGACATTGTGTTGACATTGTGTTAACTCATGTGTTGTATCAATGTTATAATGTTTTAAGAGTTTTACAGGTAAGAACATCCGAGGCCTGTACCACAAAGCACGTTCTACATACCCAGGATATCTCGTAGTTATCTTGCTTCACTGAGCCGAACATCAGACGTCCTGGATGACGTCTAACCACCTCAGTTAACTCTGGGTTTTTTCTATGCGTGTGTTCATGAGAAAACGATGGAGCCGTTAATAACAATCGACAACATCAGAACCATAGATATAGCACTTACTATGAGCGAGGAACCACTGCCACCTGCAGGTAAATCTGGTTATAGCAACGTTTATAAGTGAAATGTAAACAAAATTATAACACAACAAGAATAGAAAAGAACCACTGGAAATAATTATCATCCGATTATCAAAATAAGGCAACGGATATATTGTAAATAAGTAGAGGAATTATTCTTCAGTTTCTTACTGAGAGAGTAGTTTTGCTTTGCTCTGCTGATTAACAGGCTTTTATGAATAAGTAATGTCAGACTGTTTCTTATATCAAAAGCCGAAAGGACAGAACGAAAGTATTTTATGTCTGACGAGGTCAATCTAACTGAATATTAAATACGTGTGGATAGTTTTTCTCATTAAAAACATTGAGTCTCCTCGTGTGATTCTGAAGAGTAAAACAATCAGACTGGGAATCAGAAAATAAATCTGTAATAGTTATGTATAGTTCTTTATTTTATTTTACGATTAACTTTCTGTCAGAAGCGTCCACGCAACTTTAACCTCAGTCATTCATTCATTCTTAGTTAAAGATAAATCACTTCAATCCCATTCTGATTTATGTGGATAATTAATATTCTGTGGGATTCTAAGGCTTTTGAGTAAAGACCACAAAGCAGATCTTTGCTTGTGACTGCAACAATAAACCTTTGTCCTCCAAGGGAGTCCATCAGATCACTCAGACTGTGTAATGAAGATGGACGACATGACAGCTCCACTCCATGGCTGGCTGCATAAACCCCGCCTCCTCCATTGAATTGGATGGGGCATGGATCAAACCAAAAAGTAAAAGTTTTCTCCAAATGTTTTCTGGGATTTCAGGTAGTTATAATCACACGGAATGTATGTTCAAGTGCTCATTATTCAGTAAGTTTGGTATTAATTTGTTATTTGATGTTATAAAATGGTCAAACGTCTTGATTGACAGCTTGATACCGTGGCTCCACACCACGATTGCTACTGCGCAGACGCTGGCTCCATCTCTATATACAGTCTATGTGGCGCCTCCAATTAAGAGGGAGCATCAGGGACCTTGAGCATAAAGTGTAGATGAATCATACTGATTGAAAAATATAAGCAAAGAGAGCACATTCTGTGGATTGCACTCGAGTAATCTGAAATGAACGGAACCCTCACTGGCACGTGGCCTTAACTTTCAGTCTTAAGTGATTCATTTACAAACGTGTTGTTTTGAAATGTTTTTGCCACTTTGTGCAACAGCCCGAGCTCTTCAGCAGGCAGTGTGCGTTAATGTCTGAGTGAGTCTACATGAGTCCACAGCAGGGCTCCTTGTTGTTAGACTGGTCCTCCTCGGGGGCTCGAAGTTTCAGTAATGGAGGATCTCCGCTGGCTGGGGTGAAATACACCTGGCTTGGGGAAGCCGGCTGCTCTGGACTGGGTGTCACTTGGAGCTCGGGCTCGGCCTGAGTGGTCGTAACCTCGGCCGCTGCCACAGAAGGCTCCTCCTCTAATGAAGGGGGCAGTGGTGGCGGAGGTGCAGGGTATTTATTGAGCTTGGCGGCTGCCCGCTGGCGTTTTAGGTCAGCCAGAGTTTGGTGCGACTTCTCTCGAGTCATATTGTCTGCCCCCTCGCCCTCTGCAGGCCCGGACCCCGCTCCAGATGCCGATACAGGGCTGAGCTGGTAGGAGGCACTGCGCTCCATGCGACCTCCACCGCTCCACAGCTCTCCAGGCACAGAGGCAGCCAGGGAAACAGACGTCCCTCCATTACCAAGGCTGGACACTATTTTCCTGTCTGCACCCTCCAGTTCCTCTAATCGGGATGTCGCTGTAGAACCAGCAGCCTGAAACACAAGAACATTCAACAAACAAAACACATCGTTAAATCACATGAAACTATTTGAAAATGTGATGAAAAAACCCCACTAATGATTAGACACATTTTCTTATAAAGGACTGAGCTCCCTCACCATGGTGACGTGTTGGTGCAGCTCATTGTCCGTCTGTCTGTCCTCATCGTCATCCTGTGGATCAGGCTGTCGACCGCGCTCCTGCCACACCATGGCCTCTTTGTGGTGCTCTCGTCGGTACAGACTTGAACGCTCGTTCACACTGACACGACGCACCACCTTACTGTGGAGACAAAGTAAAGCACGACCTTCATACACTTAACATCATTATGCCCCCTCTCGTTCTTCGGAGCTCTGTTTAAGGTCAACTCTCACCCTCTGCTGCCGGTACTGGAGGCTCGTCTTTGCAGTGTGCCCTTCTGCCGGTCTTGGCTCTTCATGATGGCATCATGTTTGTGCTTTAGGTCCATTAGTCTGGCTCTCACCTCCTCATCCACACACACATCTGGAAACAAACCGAAGCAGCTAAGATCATACATTGAGGTTTTATAGGAAAGAGGCTGATAGAAATTTATAATGAAAGAAATGTCTCTGAACGATTTGTTACTCTTTAACAGAGAATAAGTAGATTAATCATCCTATATATGTATATGTATATATATGTGCATATCATCCGCAATATTTTGCTATGAGGACCAAAGAGGCTATTTGGTTTTACCCAGAGGCGTCTCCTCCAGGACAGACTTGGTGTTCAGATTAGCTCCATGTGCTACCAGCAGTTCCACCATTTGGATCTGTGGAATAAATAAAGACAGTATAATATAAATAGGTCAGTTAGGAAAAGTGGTAGTCATGTTTTGCTTTGTCTGCAGTGCTTACTTGTCCCCAGCAGGAGGCAGCATGTAGCGGTGTCCAGCCATCAGCGTCCTTCACCTCCACCTCAGCCCTGTTGTCCAGCAACAGCTCTGCCACTGATGCGTAGCCATTAGCAGATGCTATATGAAGCTGGGAGACATGCATATAAATGGTATGTTGATCAACTCTAGCCAAATGAAAAAGCAAAAAAATTAAATAGGTATCTGCCATCTTCTATTTTGATATTTTGAATATCCAGAGATTGATTTCTTTCTTGGCTGAATGTAACTGAATGTTATCTGGTATTATCGGAGCATTACAACGGTTCTGTTGCCTGTTATTGCATAATTATTTAACATTTTTCTACAACTGTGAATACATGCTGAAACCACACAAAGTTAAAAGCCCTGAGCTGGTAAATCTGCTTTGACCCACTCTGTGTAGGCAGCTTAAATTTCTTCATCTGCACATGTTCCTGTGTCTCACCAGTCCAGCTCCATTATTGTCCTGAGCGTTTAAGTCTGCTTTGCTCTGAAGCAGAGCCCGAATGTCGGCTAGCATGGCCGCCTCCTTAGCTCCTCTGCATTCATCTATACGGTCCTGAGTTATTCCTTAACGCACACACAGATAGATACCAGTTAGCAAATAGATAACAGTTAGAAAGTGAATCAGAGGATCAGTCTGTTGCCTGTGTAAAGATGAGAAATGTGGAGCATCTTGTTAAGTTATACTTTGGTTCAGGTTTTCGCAAAGGAAATACATTATCTTTTGGCACATCAGCACCACATTGTCATAAGTATCAGGACTTTGAAAAGACTGTGCAGGAAACTGTCTATGCTGGAGAAAGAACCACACAAACTTGTGTCTTTTGTGGGGGAAATGTTTGGTAGTTGCAATTGCAGGGATATCGTTGGTTACATCTGTTTATTCAAAGGGGTTTCACACTTTCTCAAGAAAGCTGCTGCTTATTTCTTGCTTTTTTTGGTGGAAATAGTATGACATTTCTACCTACAGTTTCACATAACACCTTTTTCTGCACAGTCTGCAGAGATGTTCACATGCATCTTCTGACAATCATAATCCCAGTTAGCTTACTGACCCTGTTCAGCCATAACCATCTCCAGCAGCTCGAGGGTGGCCTCGTCCTCACAGAGGTCATAGGGCATGTTGCCGTCTGCATTGACAGCCAGCAGGTCAGCCCCACTAGAAGCATGCACACACAAACATCCAAAAAGAGAAGTATTAATAAACCACACAGTGACATGGCCTTGTGTACGAAGCCACTCATGATGATTCATTCGCTTGCAAAGTGTTCTGACATTGAAGCTGCAGCCACATTTGCATTGTTTATGTAAACAAGATACTCTGGTCAAGAAGGCTCTCAGCAGGGCCTTTTCCACCAAGGCAGTTCCAGGGCCAGTTTGGAGCTAATGCCTAATCTGGAACCAGTTCTTTGTTTTGACAGCTAAAGAAATGGGTATTGGCCAGGAAAACTGGTTCCAGAGTGTCACTAAATCATTGCTGGTAGGAACTGCCTACTTGAGAGGCTGGGGGGCGGGATTATTGTGACCAACAAGACTAACCACAACCACTTGTAACCGTGTCTCACTTTCTCCACTCTGTTTGCAAAACACAACATTTGTGTTGGGGAAGACCAAAATATGTTGTTTTTATGTGTATCCATTGACAAGGTGTGTGTGTGAGACGCTGTGTGTCTGTCACGTATATAGTGACGTAATTAAAAGGTTTAAAAGTTGAACAGCTCGAGCACAAGCCCAGCAGTCGGCTCACTTTGGAGGAAAGGGTCTAGAAAACAACATCCATGAAGGGGAGGAGTATACAATGCTTGTCGAAACACAGTTGTATCAGCTTATGAATTTTTGTCATGCTACTTTTGACACTAACACAGAGTAAAGATATGACACTCAAGGCCGAACTCACGCCTGGATCAGGAGCTGCACCAGACCAGTGTGTCCACAGGTGGCAGCAGCGTGCAGCGGCGTCCACAACTCACTATCGCAGGCATTCACACAGGCACCAGCATCCAGCAGGCACTGCACTATCTCCACAAAGTCGTCAATGCAGCACTGAGAAGAAAGGGCAGATGTGGCTGAAAATGTATCTACACATGAACGCAAAAGGCAGCACAGACAGAAGACAAAACAAGCATAGACAAACATGGAGAACATGTACTGTAGGCAAAGAAACACAATGAGAATGGAAATCTATGCATCATTATTTACGCCAGCTAATACAGTGAAAAACATTAGCATACATGGTCCAGCCCTTTGCTGTGTAAACACCAGGTTTTCCAGAGTAGAGTCAACTACTTCCATAAAGACTTCTATGTGCTTTCATGAGTCTGTAGGTGCATGTGTACGTGTTAACTTAGAAAGAGAAACATAGAGAAAGTAGCCATTTAGGCAACAAAGGTTGCAGTGTATTTTTAGTTTTGTGTGTATCAAGGTCCCAAACGCATGAATCTTATGGTTTTCCTCTAAATGTGACTCTTGCAACCTCTGGTCCTCAAACTGGAATGGAGGGAGGAATCAGTGAGTTAATGTAAAGTGGCTGAAGAAAAAGTTATGGTTCTTACAAAATAATAAAAATAAAACAGTACTTGAGCACAAAGCGGTGACCGCACGCAACATAAACACACATGCTGCACAAAAGGTGACCTGCCGTGTTAAGGGGAGTCACAAAGTGTAAAAACGTGCAGGAAACATCATAATGGAGATTGCAAGGCTCTGTTTGTATAAGGTGACGAATACAAGGGAGTGGGTAGCATGAAGCCACTTAAAAGGGCTAAATGACTGAAGTGGTGTATGTTCAGTTTGTGGTTTAAGAGGAGTTTGTTTTGAAGATGTAGGAGGGAGGAAGTCATTTTGATTATTACAACCATAGTTGCTTCTAAGGCAGAAAACTACTGAAACAATTTCCATGAAATTAATGAATTTCCCAGAAGCCACTTTTTCTTCGCTGCTCCAGCAACAGTACTTGCCAGTGGCAGTACAGCGCAAAGAAGAGATGTCAGGGAAAAGAAAATTGCAGTTTTATCTGGGTGAAAATGATATACTTTAAAGATGTAAAGTATCGGATCGGTACATAGATTTGTGTGCTCAGCAATGGCCGACCCCACATTCTTGGCAGTATCTAAGGCATTACCAAAGCTGGAATTTGTGTGTGTGTGTGTGCGTGCATGTGCGCGTGTACCTGATGAAGGGCTGTAAGTCCATCCTCGTTGACCAGATCTGGGCTGATACCACTGTTGAGCAGCTCCCTCACTAGAAGAAGCACAACCACACACACACACACACACATTTATGACAGACCACCTGGGCAGAGTCCTTTACATATAAATGTTGCAACGATTGGCACATATCTGTCTGCTCTAGTAGTTATAACAGATGACACCAAGTTAGTGAGCTTGTGGTCTGTATGTGGAGAATAACTAAGATTTTCCACTATAATTAGCCTTGATCCAGTGGCTGAATAAAACCACTGAAAATGAAATTCCTGGCCTTTTAGAATTTAAGTATATGACGTGTCCAAAGTGAATAATACATGAATCCCTTCCTTTTAATTGTGGGTTGTACAGAACCCAAAGTCACCATGTGGTACATGCTCATATCTCAGAAAAGGACATCGGCAAGTCAATAAAACAATAAAACAAATGAAAGGGTCATAATATCCTGTGATGTTCATAACTGGCCTTTTGTCACAAGATGTCATTTATCCAGATGAGAGGTGCCTGGGTTGGATAAATATGGATTAATCTGAAATCACTCGTTATCCTGTCTTGAGTTCCATAAAATACTCATGCTTGTCAGGGTGAGTGTTTCTACCCACCTTCCTCCACGTCATTGCGAGCAGCTGCATCTAGCAGGGTGACGGTATTAGGGAACGTCACTTTGATGGTGCGTGCCTTCTTCTTATCTGCCTTGGCCCTCGACCCTCGCACTGAATCCTTCTCCATCTGCATCCAGGACTTCAGCTGCTGAGCGCGACGCTTCTGGGCGTGTTTCAGGCGTTCGGTGGCACTAAGACGCCCAACCGTGGCCATTTCAGCCAGCAGCTCGCTGTGATCTGTTGCCATGCCACCACAACACGGCAAACTGTCACGGTGCCTATTCCTGTTTGTTTGTCTTAATCCACAGGGATATCAGATTAAAGTTTTCAGGTTCCAAAATTTCTCATATGCCTCCTTTGGGGCCCTTAAAGAGGCCCGACTGTCAGGCCACACAGGCCTTCGTCTGTGAGACAGCACACAAGGATGCTGTGAAAATATCCTTTCATAAAAAAAAAAAATAATAAAAAGAAGCAATGTCTGATAAATGAAGAATCAAATCAACTTATTTTGCATCATCAGGTCACAGATATCTCCATGATTTTACAAGTGTCTCTTTCCCATCTTCTCCAAACGATCTTTATCTTGCTGAAGAAAAGACGTGAGAGAGAGGCGTCCAAAACACAAGCATCCGAGCTGTGGTTTGTGACAAGCTGTCAGTCCTCCCATCCATGCCAACTGTTGGTAACTTGGCCAACGATCCACTGGGGATAGGAGAAACAGAGGATGACAAGTGGTGCTCGAAAGGCAAAGGGTCAAACTACTCTCCAGGTTGGATGATGCAATTTAGCTTCAAATTCATCGTGGTCCCAATTGCGTCCAACACTTGTATCCAGATGAGCAGCAAGGTTATAACAATCCATAGTGAAAATACGGTCGCTGTAAACGATAACTCCACAACGTAGGAAGATCCGGGGCTGTGAGTTTAAGTAATGACAATGAAAAGGGACATAATAAGATTCAAACAAGGTTGTTACTTCAGGGGATTGTGGGTAGCGGCATTCAAATATCTCCTGCTGCTGAGTGGAGACTTGCCGCTGACTTTTTGGAAGGTCTTCAAAATATGAAAGTTGGGTGTGGTTGCTTCAGTGACTCGTTGCTCGATGACACCGTTTCTGTCTGCGACTGTGAAAGAGAAGAAGAAGAAACATCAGGAGGGGGAAATGCGAGTGCTGTGTTACAGTATAATGTAGGCACTCCTCAAGGTGCTCTCCTAATCTTATCTTTAACCCCTGAGCTCCTTCCCCCTACTCCCTCCTCTCCCACTCCTCTCCCGAAGGAAACTTGAGATGGTAGGAGGCTTTTCATTAATGATTGACACACCTTGCAGCACGACGCACACCTTTGCTGCAATTGGCACACACCCGAGGCAAAGTGTATATTGCCAATGCTGTGGAGAAAGCCCTTAAATTGTGAACATGTGGCATGTTTCAGTGCAGGTAGCGACCTTTGTCAAAAAGATCACTCTCATTATCTTTCGTTAAAATCCCAGCCAAGTTATGTGGCTCACACACACACACACACACACACACACACACACACACACTTGTCTCTTTCCAGGCAACTCGTTTATTATTTAGGCCTGGGCCTGTGAGCGCTGAGAGGAAGGTCAACTAGAGGCACTCAGTGAGATAGAGAGAGTGACTGACAAGACAGTAGTCCTGGGCCACAGAGCCACGGCAGCTCGGTGAGTTCACAGCTCAGCATAAATCAGCTGATTAGATGGTTAACAGATGTAGAGTGGATCATGATAACCAGGGAGCAGTTACGGGGTTTCTCTTAAGTTTTCATCTCCAAGAAGTGAAAGTAACAGGTTTTGAAATGTTTTATGACATAATATTTCATGAGTTCTTCCAAGAATCTATGCAAAGTTTCAACTTTATTTTGTTTATTTAAAAAGGCAATCACAATAATCTCACTGTATTTACAAAAGAGATTAGGTACATTTTTAGACCAATAATTTTCAAAAATGTGACATGGTAGAATAACAGTTCTGGTTGGTGGGTAGATAAGGATTAATAATCATGATGGACTGTGTTCTAGATATCAAGATAAGAAGGCTATATGTAAACATCATGACCAACCAGGCACACACAGCATGAGGCCTCTTACTTGACCAACACTAAAATCTTGGATAAGTCATGCATCGGTCATTTAGTTCCTTTATGCCACTGTTATATTTTTAGGATACCTAACCTCTCACCCTTTGTCACAAGCGACAATGTGAGGATTTCCTTAGATTGAGGTAATAACCCAACACTCCCTCAAAGACTAGCTACCACACGGATCATTCATACAAAAATAACAAACAGGGAACACGCACAGGATCGAGACGAAACGGAAGACGAATGTTAGCTTCATTTCTAACATACCAGTGATACCAGGAGGCTTTCTCTAACCTGTCGTCCTCCTACAGGAAAAAGTTCATGTCATCCAAAGTCTGTGTTGACAGGAAAACTTGTTCTATCTGAAACCCTCTGGGCACTTAACTGGGCAGTTAGGCTCGGCCAGAGTTAGTAACCACAGTTAACAAATGAAAAAGGGGAATGTGCTTCTTGGTATTTTAAGGGGCTTTAAAGGGTCAGAGGATTGACGAAACTAGGGAAATCCGCGCAGGAACTTAACTGTTGTATTAGTGGGATAATTCGAGGCACAATCTGAGAGATCAGTGGAATAAAAGTCCCAATCTTAAACTTGAGTTCTGTGTGGTTCACAAACGTTTTTTTTGTTTTTTTTAATGAAGTATGTATTCATAAAAGGCAGTATTTGACTGTGTTCAGGTTGAAATCAGATTAGGGTTCTTGCTAAATGCAGGGATGAAAAAGGGGGCCAGCGAATGCAACAAAAAGACCAGCTGGGCCATGTCATGTTACAATACAGCTACTTAAGTGTCTGTTGCTCTGTTCTTTGTTTCTGCACATCAGGCCTTTGACACGTTAGCATTTTTTGCAAACAAGAACAGGAAGTTCTTTTATTTACATTTAACTTCATTACGAGCCAACATTGAAAGCCACATAAAAGCAGAATATTATGCAACATCAATCTTCTCTGTCAATGCGACTGTGTTAGTGCAACTATCTCTCCAAAAACAAACACAGAGTTGTTAAATACATTTCCTACTTCCTGCTTCTTCTTTCCTAAAGTTATGCAGATATCGTGATGTATCACAGATGATTTATCTTGCACATGGACTAAAGATAGACATGTCTCCACTTGCTTCCACTATCCAGAAATGAAGCTAAAATATCCCAGATACAAATGCCGCCATCTTGAACATTTGGAGCCAGAGTCTGCTCGGTGGTCGGGAGGTCCCCGCAAAACATGCACAAAACTTATTGCACGTCAATCTCAGCTGTCAATCATGACGTTTCACCCTGTTTTTATAGGATTAAATAACTACATTAAAATTTAAATAAATTCCTGCTTAGACAAATGTCTTGCAACACACTGAGTACCGCAGAATAAGTATTGTGTTTATCATGTCCAACATTTCGTCATTGCATCGTATCATGAGTTATTCTGATTTCCAAGCCTACTTGACACACACATACACACAGGCCACAGGATATTGTTTACTCATCAGCGGTCTAGGCAAGCCATACAACTGAAATCTCAGCCAAAGCCAATCAGTGCAGGGTACCAGGGGAATGAAGGTGAGGCACAGGCTCAGACGCGGTGATGTTTGCTCTTGTGTCGGATTGTTCTAGGTACACAAACATGAACGACACACGTTGTCACACCAAGATCACAGGCCTAAACCAAAACTCTTATTTGCATTCAGGGCCACACAGTCCTACAGAGCAGTCTTTGCATACATAACCATGAAAAGCAACACTGAGAGAACAAGGCACTGCTGTTAGACACTATAGTAGAGGGTAAAGTTAGTTCGTCCTTGACATGCCTGAAACATGACTATACTACTTTTACATAAACCACACACTTCATTAGTTCCACACTGATTCTGATGTGATGGTCTGCAACCCAGAATGGTCTCCATTAGACTACAATATTAACATTCTTTTTTGTTTTTTTATTCTATTCTCCCTTAACTTGTAGCCTTTGAGTTCAGTATATGGTGTAGAGCCTTGAGTGTGGCGACAATCTGAAAAGTTGCCTCCTGGACCGTGTAATTAAAGCATGCATTAGCTCAGATGGATCACTTGGCTTGTTTACGACATCACGTAAACTTCGCTGAGATGTTTATTCCATGTTGCCATTAGTGGAGGATTCACTTAAGATCACAATTCATTACTCTCAGCTAGTTTTTTTCCTCTTGAAAATTAAAACCATGCACGAATGGAGAATTTGTTGGTGGATAAACTGTGGAAACAGGCACTACAGACCAGAAAAGGATGAGGTGAGGTCACAGCACATTACAACAAGAAATAAGACAAAATATTTTGTGTTTGGAAAAGTGTCCCTGCATCAATATGACATTTATAGACCGCTTGACTTTTTCCACCAACTGACCTAACAGGAAGGGCTGTCTACAGCTGCTCACGAACATAAACTTTCATTCAACAGTTGGAATGAATAGACTACTATGATTTTATAGACACACACATCAGGTGGGTGGTACCTAAGTGTAAAAATGAAGGACACAAGAAAACCCACAGCCAAAACTCCTACTTGGATGGTGCTGTGTGCTGCAGTAATTGGTTCGCCATCATAGGACGACAGTGCTCAGCTGTAGTGTGCGACAACCGGCCCAGTGCACCGTGTGATGTGACCTGCCGGTTCACTGAAACAAACAATGCTGAGTCAATACAGCTCGATGATTCTAGAATGACCCCGCCTGCAATATGAAACAACGCCAGATAAATTGAATTGCCTGCCAAATATTTGGAACGGCCTTTTTTTTTTCTGCCCCTCTTTAACCTATGAGGGAAGCAGAGGTGAACGGGTTCAAATATGAATTTATCATTTGTTGGTGGGACAAAATAAGACATCGAAGTGTACTTCAGGGGAAATGCAATGGGCGTGATTTACGTGATGTGAATTTAACTTTTAATTGACACAGGCCTTGAGTGAAGGACAGAACAAGAAGGTCTCCTACATAAGAGAGAGGGAGGAGGATTTAGTTGAGAGGGGGTGGGCACATTAAGTCCTGTCATGTGTAAAGGTTTCAGCTGCTCCATGTAATCACTCAGAAATCTCAGTAATGCCACAGAGTAGAGGGAGTAAGAGCCCATGAGGAAAACAGAGTGTGTCTGTGTGTGTGTAATGGAGGCAGAACTAGAACATATTCATTTTTGAAACTGAACCGTGAAGATAAATCGATGACGGGTTGCAGCTTTTTCTGGAGAACAGGATGTGGAATGAGAGGACAAGAAATGTAGAGGAAGGAATGCGAAGGAGATAGAAGAGAATATGAGAAGGAGGAAGGATGGGGAGGAGACAGACAGACAGACCAGCCGAGTTTAACCTCTCTAACTGCGCCCGAGCAGGATGTAGGGCCATGTCATACAGGCAGGCTCCTAGGTGGCGAGAAAAAAAGATGGGGATAAATAATCTTTAAATGGTGCTCACGGGAGAAGATGGTGTACGTGACATCCACCTGCAGAATCTGTCACATTTAAAACATACGGACATGGTGCCTCGGTTAGAAAAGACAAGAACAAGAGGGGGTGTAGGCACAGGGGAAGGAATATAACAGAAAGCAAAAACTATACAACAAAGAACAATTTGACCTTTAAATAACTATCATGAAAAACTATATTGGGACAATTAAGAAATGTTTTCAGATTGAGTACCTCAAGTTACACAATGGGTTAATGTTTTTGTCTTTCTACAGAACTTGGTAAAATGCTCAGTTAAAGTTTTTCCTGTTGAGGGTGTGTGTGTGTGTGTGTGTGTGTGTGTGTGTGTGTGGGTGTGAGTGTGAGTGTGAGTGTGAGTGTCATGTCAAGTATCCTACAAGCTAATCTTAGTCTATATCGTGAAACAGGAACATACTTTGGAAATTCTTTTGAAGATGTATTTTGACCACATGAGTCAATATGTGTGAGCGAGACCAGCAAGTCTGGCTTGACAAGAATAAATGACAAATATATAAATAACTCAACGATGTAGTTAGCGTTGGTGTGAGATAGTTGGTGGAATAAGAATATTCACTATATGTCCTCTGTAGTTATTACCAGACCCCAAAACAAACAAAAATCAACAATACTTCCCCACTTACAACCCCCCTTGACAACTGGGGCATGCAGCACGTGTCTTACCACATCCACATCTCTGAACTCAATTCTAAAGACATCACTCACCCACTCAACTGCCACTTTAAGATGAAGCCATCAGGACACTGGTTCAGGTTGATAACAGTAGAATAAAGAGTCCATTAAAGTGTATGAGCAGAGACACACCAGGTACACACAAGTCACCTGAATGCCTGTTTAAACAGGTTTGTCTTTAACTGGTATTTAAATGATCCCACAGATTCAGCAATGCTTAACGGTTGCTAATGTAGGATATGTAATAGATTTAAATTGTCAGATCTGAGAGAGAGGGCGAATGGGTAAGAGTGGAGTAGATAGGTCAGCTGTGTCAGCACTTGATGGGGCAGCGCTCTACGTGCAAGAGGGAGAATTTTGAACTAGGTACTGGGTGTAACATGGGACCATCTGTGAGAGGTTAGAGGTCTAAAGGTGACATTTTGAATTGCTTGTGGTCGACAGAGGGCTGATTTACTGTTTGATTGCTTGCTTCAGCTCTGTGGAAGAAACTAAGTGGGGGTTGACAGGAGAACAGTGTCATGCATGTGTTACTGACGCATGTGGTCATACAGGGTGAAACACCAGGGGTATGTTTGATTATACGTGTGGAGGTGTTGAGACCATGTTAATTAAAGTCATTATTTTTTTTGAATCAACAAACAAGTTTATGACAAACATAATAAGCTGTCCAATGCAATGTAATACAATAACCCTGCAAGAATAGCTGCCTGTGTGCCGGTGAAATGACTTAGATTTCACTGAGAGCTTGTCACAGAGAAGTTGAAGGTGGAAACTTTAGATGTAGGCAGAATGTGGGATATTGGATTACTCTATATTTTGGTCTTTATATAGTTTATGGATCAACCTTTCAGTATCAAGGTATTCACTGCCTTGACATTGAGCTGCAGCCTGGAATACAATGTCGTGTGCAGGTGTTTTTACAGTTTACACTCAGCCTCATGACGTTTGCACTTGCTATCCCTGCAACTATTCACTTTCACAGTTTGCAACAGTAAAAGTAAAACATGTCCTTTGAGCAGCAACAACAGGAAGCGCCATGAGCGGCTCCCCACACACGGAGGATTACCAGATTAGCTAACTTGCCTGGCGGTCCACAGACGGGGCTCCACGGGCGGGCTGGTCTGACAGGTACCCGCGAGCAGCTCATTGAAGCCGCCTGCCTCCAGTCATCTCGCCGGGGAGCAGATGAGAGTTGACGCCGGCCTGTTTATCCTCCACACGGGTCTGAACCGTGAGAAATGACAAGAACACCTGTGGAGCTGCGACGCGTTCGGCTGCCATTGATATCGTGTCACGCTAGCGTTACCTTAGCCTCAGGTTAGCTTCGTTTACCGCGTCGCTCGGGGGGTGAATTAAACGTAAAGTCGCCTCAAAGTGACGGATAACGAAGGGAAGTAAAGAGAGAAGAGAGGAAAGTGTCCGTGTAAAGACAGAGAGGAGACATCCTACCTGTGGAGGGGGGCCGGTCAGCTCCTGTGCTGCTCCGCGGCTGTGACGCTGAAGTCGGCAGCTGTCCTGTGCTCCAGCCCTCAGGGGGAATGCTTCACCATAACAACCGGACCTGCGCCCTCTCCTCCCGGGTGCACGCCCCAGCAGAGGGCGGCAGAGTCTCCGGGCTGTGGTGCAACAGTGACACACAACACTCCGTCATTAGCCCCACTGTGGGGAGAGGTACAGTTACAGCAGCGAAGAGGAAATGATAGAAATAAAGAAGTAAAACATCCTATTTAAACTCAAGGAAGTGTAAAAAATAGAAGTGTGTGTGCAATGTAAACAAAAATATAAACAGTATTGCACGTGTATGAAATTGGAATTGCATGCATGGAACATTAGTATTGCATAGTCAAAGGGATAGTTCTCTCAAAACATTTAAAAAACCCACTCATTATCTGTGCCGATGGAGGAGTGGGTGAAAGTGTTTGAGTTCACAAACACGTTTGGGGTGTCAGGGGTAAACAGTGTTGCAGCCAGATCAGATACAATAGTATGACTTATAGTAAAACTGTAAACATGTGTTGTTGCGACACTATTCTGCTCGTTGCTTTTCCTCACAGACACATTTGGTTTATGAGTTCACACACTCTACACGTCTGTATACCTGGGTGTGTTTATTGTGTTATTGTACAATGTGCATGACTAAACTGTATTGCAAGCTGTGCCCTCTTGCACGCAGAATGGACAAAAGCCACAGGTATCTTTCATACTCTCAGTGTGTAGTCAGTGCTTTGGGATCTTTTCCAGATGAGGATTTGCGTGCATGTGTGTGTTAGAGTTCATGTTAGCTGTATATCTGGTCTGACAAAAATAAATGCACTGCTGTCTCGTCACAATAAGAAGCCAGGGTGTGTATTTCTCCCTTGACAATACGGTTGACACATGCCTGAACACGTGCTCCTTTCACACCCCCATCATTAAATATCAATGTATTCAACTGTATAGTTTGACTGTTTCCAACCTTCAGTGCCTGACTTGTTTTCTAAACCCAAATGGCACCCCCCCCCCCCCCCAGAAAACCAGCATCACAACTTGTTTTGAACAGATTAAACAGATAAATCGTAATGACCTGGGATCTACTGACCTCTGCAGGAAACCGACAAATCTGCAGGGACAAGACATGTTTCTGTGCATGAGCGACTGTCACCATCTCTGGTCCTCAGGAGGAAAAACCATACAGTACTATTTTCAAAATGTATAATACATTCTTAGTTTGAAAGTTTCTTTATTCCCTTTCATCTAACCCTCAGTTGTATCTATATAACTCCATCTTCTTTTTAAGGTTTACATTTGCCAAGGTTTTACTTATTTCAAATGTGTTTCATATATGAAATGTCATCATTATTATTGATATTATTATAATTGTTATTAGTAGTAGTAGTGGTAGCAGTATTAGGATTTTTATTATTAACTAGCTTCTAAATTTGAATGCTTATTGCTAGTCAGCGCACCATAAGCATAACTTATGATGATAAAGTTAACTTTGTTAAAAGGTAAGTTGTAGGTAAGTAAAAAAGGATGAGTCGTCGCTTTCTTCTCGCGGTATCGAGCAACTACATTGCAATTTGTGCTCATTGTGTTGGTTTGTTATATCCATCTTTGAGATGTCTGCATCCACCGCAAGAGAACTGAAGTAAATGTATCTTACTTTTTGGAGCTCAAAGCTTTCATAAATGTGATTTTAAAAAATCAACAGCAATGCATCATCCCAGAAGCCTGTTCTGGGCTCTATTATCCACAGACATTGCTGGGAACAATTTCTATTGAATTGTTTGGAAAACCGATGTTGATGTAGATTTTTAATGAGATGAATATTTCAAATTCTGCAATTCTGCGATTGCAAAAAATAAAAGATAAAAGAAACTTGGTACCTCAGATGTGTCTGGCCAAAGTTGCAATTAAAGTACATAGTTCTTGTTAAATAATCCATAAAATAAACATAAATGGCTGTAAAATAGAGAGGAATAAGTCATAGTATACGCAACACTCTCGTGGTGATGAAGCAGTGGCAGCACAATGAAAACTTCCTCTCACTTTCTCTGTCTAAGTAAAGCTAAACTTCATTCATCCATCTTGGTATCAGGAAACATTCCAGGGCAGCTTGGAGAGGGGGGATTTGTCCAGACACAATCAGCCTGAGTGGACGGCCTTGTTCTGGATACCATCCTATTCATTTGTGTTTCCATTCTTCTCAGGGATGGCTCACTAATCCAGGCAAAAACCTATTAACTGGCACTCCAGCTGACAGGAAGAGATAGATTGACAGTTTGTATTTAAATCAGCGTGTCTGGTGAGAGGTCATTTAAATTAGGATCTAAATTCTGTGCGGGGTGGGTGAGGGGGTTATGTCTGTACTTGTTTAAAAAGAAACTCTCATAGACAACAAACTGCATCAGGTGGACTAAGGGCTTTTATGTTTGCAGATAGAAAGACAGATCTCTCGAAAACTGTTTAAGTGAAGCTTCTCATTTGATTTCCAGTGAAACCACTAGATGGAGACAACCAGAGAATATCCCCAGTCAGGCCAATTTTCAGCAGGTGACGGGTGTTTGCTGCCCACCATGTTTGGAAAGCCATCATCTGACCACGCACAAACATTTTACGCACGACCTCAAAAGTTGGAAATCCGCGTGGTGAGTCTAAGAAAACGACATTAATGATTCAAGACAATTCAAATTCAACATATACTACTTTATTTTTGCAATCGCCGGATAGACAGAATCCAACAGGTGCCATGTTGAAGGGAAATTTAGAGCTGAGTGTTTGGAGAGGTCACGTGTTATTTGGCGTCACCTGAAGAAAACGCCTGGTGGCACCTGAAACTGAAGAATAACATACATTTTAGAGTAATTCCACGCACAATGTATACGTTAAATGTGCTTTATAATGCGCTTAGCAACATGACAGCTGAGTTTAAATTGGGTTACAGGAGCAGTGCAATTTGAAAAATCGACAGATCTTCAGTTTCTGGGTCTTTCCAGTGATCTTGGCACAATCACTTGATTCACGACAGTTGTGTTTCATTATCTCAGCAGATGTTCATCAGTAGAATTTAAAAAGCCTGAATAAACATAAGTCCTTTTAGCCTGTGACATAAAAAAGACGGTTTGTTGATTCTCAGGTTGTAGTTTTTGTTTGAGAGATTTTTTAATGCTGGTTCCAACAGTTGAGGGAGGAATAGAGCCCTGATTGCTGCTGTTTGAGGTGTGAATGTCCTGCCCATCTGCAACACTTCGCAGCTTGTAAGCGCCAGAAAACCCACAAATGGTGTTGAATAGCCCCCGTATTTCGTCACATGCTAAGCAGACTGTCGGGGCAGGAACAGTCTCCAGCTTGACAATGGGGTTCCTTCTAATCCAACTTGTTTTCACTGTCTTGCTGGGACGCAAGGGTTTGCACATTAGCACTACGTTAACGTGAACAAAAGACGCGCATTCCCGAAACCCGAATGCTATCCTGCAAAGTCCCAGGGAGGGAGACCCTACTGTGAGCACAACGCTCACTGCAATTACGCATCCAAACTCTCCGTTGCACATCTGCTGACCAGTCCCGACGTGTTCACTGTCCGCAATTTAGAATAACGTTTTTCGATGGGTTGAAACGTGCATGATTTGCCTTCTGAAATAAGATTAACTTGCACCAATTAGACTCGGAAAATGTGAATTTATCTAAAAAAAAAAGACTCTAAACTATTTCTCGGATGGAGCCCATGTAATGTCACGATTACTTAATTATTTCAGCTGACAAATGACCCCTTTTTCTGTGTTTGTATATTAGCCGTTCCTTATGTATATTGCTCGTCAGAAATTGTTGATTGCATGTCAGCTTCAATCGAGATTAATTCTTTCTTGAAGCTCACCCCCACCCCCCTCCCTCCCTCGGGTTTTACCCACGCCTTTAGAGGAAAGTCCTCAGTATCATTAGAAAGCCATACAAATCCAGTCGTGTAGTTTTTGTTGACCTAATGAAACTGTTGATTTGTCTAAAATAATCTTTGTTCATTTGGTAATAAACTTAGTTTATTTTAAGTCTATTAATCTCCAAAAGTGGGCGCGCACACACATGCTTCTCATGAGGCTTTCGTACGTAAATATTGGCACTGTTTCCAAAGCAAACTCGGAATCTGGGAATCTGTTGTAAGTGGAGTGTTGATATTACCTTAAGCGTTATTTACAGGTTTACTGTCTCTCTCACTCCCCCCCCCCCCCCCCCCCCCGCCGCCCCCCTGTCGCCCCCTAAGGTGATCGGTCATTCAGCTCTCAGATAACGCGTCATTCCCCCCCCCCCCCCCCCCCTCGATTACGCAGCGGGATTTACATGAAACTGTTAATTGTTTGCTCTTCAAATAGAGTCAGCTTGGAGCCAGCAGTCTGCCAGAAGTTAAGGACCGACTCTTGTGACCTCCCTCCCCCCTCTCGGCGCCCCTGTCCGAACTCTACAGGCCGGTCTTCCCCCCGGGCTGATCATCAGCATGACAAAGCACTGGCCGGAGCAGAGCCTCTTGGCACCACCCGCTCTGTCCCACCACATCGGAGAGCACCACGACCATCAACTTGACTTCCCCAGAAATGCGCAGCCGAGTTTTCCTATTACCAGCGGCGTAACGTGGAACTCTCCAGCCCAACACTGGTCTCTCCACCCGGCTCAGATGGTTCCCCAGCAGCCGCCGCGCTTGGAGAAGCTCTCTGCGCGCACGGAACATCTCACCGGTGCCACTGCGTTCATGGATAAACCCGTGCCACCGGGTGCGTCATACGCGAATGCGCAAGATGCCCACTACAAACAGGAAACTTTTAACCGAGACTCTTGGAGCAATGAAAGGAAGAAAAGTAGGAGCAGCGATGGGAAAAAAAAGAACTATCAGAGGTACCCAAAACCACCGTACTCATATCTGGCTATGATCGCTATGGTCATCCAAAGGTCCCCGGAGAAGAAACTGACATTATCCGAGGTAAGAATGAAAATACACTGGTGCTGTGGGAGTGTTATGTTGGGTAGGGATATGGTACATGGTGTGTGTTTTTAGTTTTGAGGAAAAACCCTCGTTTACAAGGATCTGATGTCTGCCTATCAGGGGAAATAAACCTTGTTATAATTGTATTGACAGTGCAAGGACAGATTTGTAGTAAAATGGACAACATGTGTAACAAACTGACCAATGGTGACAGAACTTTCAATTAAATCAAATTTAACAGAACAAATTTCAATTATATTCTCCATCTTATCTAATATAGGATATGAAGAGTTCATGTTGCTATTAATAATAATGACTTGAATTTATATAGCACCTATCAAGAGACCCAAGGAAGCTTAAAGAAAAACAAAACACTTTTCAGCACCTTTTGTGTCCTGTGTCCAATATTAAATCTGAACATTGTAAGTGACTTGTGTGGATTCAGTTTGAAGGACAAATATTTTACACTCTAATTAACTGGGTGTTTTTCAGAGACATGTCACATCTTTTTTGTTTGCGGTTACTTAAGTGTAAAATGCCCAAATGTCCATGCACTGTCACATAAAGTGACAGAAAACAGCCACGTCTTGGTGACACTTGAGTGACCACCATTCCTGCCATTCTTTGTTTGCTTTGATAAGGTTAGACAGCAGTGAAACCAGACCCTGATCTGTAACAGGAAAGTGATAAGATACAAGTCACGGCAAAATCATGTCTGTGCCAGATTTATCCTCGAATAAAGAAACTGCTCGTGAAATATAAATTCTCCATCTTCTGTGCTTGTGTGCAACCAGGCGGCCATACTGATGTATTTTTTTTAATTTCTAGATCCTGAAGGAGATCAGCACCCTCTTCCCATTTTTTAAAGGAAACTACAAGGGCTGGCGGGACTCAGTGCGACACAACCTCTCCTCTTATGACTGCTTTGTTAAGGTTTGTATAATGAAACTGTGAAATCATTCATGGACAAAACCCTAAAGTTGTGTTTTAATTCGTGGAGCTGAAGGGTATGCTACTGTAGATGACAGATGAGATAATATGTTGTAATGGTGGACATTACTGCCTGACTAGGATGTCAGGTCAAACATTCCTCTCACTGTCCATACTCCCTCCACATGTAGGTGCTGAAGGACCCCAGCAAACCCCAGGGCAAAGGCAATTTCTGGGCAGTGGAGCTGAGCCGTGTTCCTCTGGAGCTCCTCAAGAGGCAGAACACAGCTGTGTCGCGCCAAGATGAGACCATCTTTGCCCAGGATCTGGCTCCCTACATCCTACAGGGACACAAGCCAGAATGTGAGCCGACCCCTGACCCTGCGACCTCCAACCTTCCCATGCGCTCCAGAAACCCCTCCCCATCACAGGAGGACTTGTTCCGACCAAAGCTGGACTCGTCCTTCGCCATCGACTCCCTGCTTCACAGCCTCAGGCCGACTAGTGCTTCTGGGGATGTGGAGGTGCCTACCAGGGACTGCTGGGGGGACATGGAGCGCCCTCTGCCTTCTCCTCCTCCACGACCCCGCTATGCATCCTCTGCCCGTAGTGCCTCTGCCAGCTCTGCCAGCCCAGCTTCTACGTCTTCTTCATCCTCTGATGAGGAATGGAAGGGTCTGTCCTTGTCTGGGAAGCGTGTTCCCCCAGATGGAGAAGCAGGGTCGGATGGGTATGAGGACTATAGGCCACCGCTGCACAAATCAGCCAGACGGGAGGCTGTTGCACCACCATGGGAGCTCCCTACATCCTACGCCAAATACGCTCCTCCCAATGCTGTTGCCCCACCCAGCATGCGGTTCAACGGCGGCCCCCTAATGCCGCTGCATGGCGGACTTCCCATTTATAGCTACGGTAGCTCCCCTGTAGCACCCGGTCACTTCTTAAGTCACGCATATTGGCCCATCCTGCCCAGTGGGCGAGTCCAAGCCCCCCCCCTCATCATGGACCTGGACAACATGTTGCAGTCTGTGCCTCCAAATAAGAGCGTGTTTGACGTCCTGGTACCGGCCAATCCGAACTCTCACTCACATCATCAACCACCGAGTCAGTACACCCTGCAGAATGGGCCTCCTTTAAACAGATACCCACAGTACTGACCGACTCAAACGCAGACATGCACGGACGCGAAATCACTGTGACGTGACCATAAGTGCTGCAACTGAGTCTCGAACATTACATACAGCTTGAGCGACGTTGGCTAAACTGCAGACAGAGCTATTGTTTGATTCATGTTTTTGTCAAGTCGAAAAGTCAGTGTTTTATTTCTATTTTTTCAAGCTCAATATTTTTTGAAACTACCTCAAAATACTATACAACAAAACAACTATCTACCTCAGGTCTCGGCTCTTTGCACTGCTGATGTTATTTGCACTGTTTATTTTTTTTATGGACATGACTTTCCTTACAGGGATTGCTTTTGAATGTTGTCTTACCTATTGTGAGTGTATTGTTGGATTTTTATCTTGGGTTTTACAATCATATGCAATACTGACGGTATGCAGACGGTGCAACAAAAGCTGCATTTCTCAGTTTATCTTGCAAGTATTTTCTCCAGAATATCAGTAAAAGCTCAATGCTGTCATGTTTTTTTTCTACCACACTCTTTGTTCCGATGCCGAAATGTACAGGACACGTTGTTTACTATGTCTTCCCCGTCTTAAATTGATCCTGCGCAGCTAATATCTTAACCTCATTGACAGTGGTGCTACAATTTAGCTCTATAATTGCCTTGAGATACTTTAACATAAAGTTTAACATAGGAAAAACGGTCATTGTAGATTCTTGTCGATCTGTAAAAGCTGCTGCCGTCTTCCCATGACACTGGAGACCATCTTCTGACCGGGATTGTGATTCCTGTGGAATTTGCACCGCCGGTTATTTGCACTATTTTAATGTCACGATCATCTTCCGAGATTGCTTATAAATGTCTGCCTGTACCTCGACAGCTCAATGTTTTTTGTCAGTTTCTTGCCATTCTTTCCCTGTGGTCTCTTGTTGTGCTGAGCTGAGGTGAAAGGTCAGCCCAGAGATTTGAGAGTGTGTTTGAGAGAAGAATGTAATGGAGTTCAACAGGGTATGTAATAAAATGCTGCTTATTTTAACTGTACTGCTCAAGGATGTTTCGCAATAAGAAAAGTGAAACTTCACAATCATAAATAACTTGGTGTTCTAACATATTCTCACAGATGATTTAGTCGTGGCTGGTTTATGTGATGGACCCTCTGTCTTAAAAGCTGAATTTTACTGGTTCCCACTCTCCATTAACAACACAGATCCTCAAGCTGATGATCTGTAGTGTCACTCGCAAGTATGATAGATGGTTTTACCACTTGAATTGTGATCCGTAAACAAGGAAACCCATGTTTGATCCACAGGCCACGGTATCTTGAGATCCCAACACACACACACACGGCTGATTTACATCAGCAGCTGTCAGCCTCCTGCTGTGACCACTATCCCTCTTTATCAGCAGCCTCCTTCCGCATGCCTGCACTGCACTCCCTCACCAACCTCTGCTCCTCACTCACAGATGAGGAAGGCACACCTTTTTTTTTTGTCCCAACCCCCCCACCCAAAACACACCGGCACCACCGTTCTGGATTGTATCTCAACACACCCTGATGAATTTACATGAACGACTACTCTGCCTCATTCTCGGCCTTTGCAGGTTTTGCCCTAAGCTGTGTGAAGAGTTACCAATAACCTGAATGCAGTGAATGTAGTTTGGTTTTGCAGACAGTTGAGTTATTTGAATGATTTAAACAACCTCCCTGATTCCTCCTCAAATTGCATGAGGAAACATTTAAGCCAAATTGATGTTCATGCATAATTTGAATTTAAGGATTGTTGGGACGTGTCCTCCCAAGTGTTTTTACACAATTAATACAATATAAACTGATGTGACTATGAACATTGTAAATTGAGCTAAGAAATAATTGCTTTGTATATATATCTTTACGTTTATAGTTTATTCAACAGATCCCATTGTCCTATATGACAAATGTGACAATACTAATATCTTAGGAAAAAAAGACAAATTTCATGGGTAGAAACTGGATTTATTTGTCAGAAACCACATCAAGTTGTGCTGTTTGATAAGTTGTTGTTCCAGTTAAACCAGGTTGGCTTGATCCTCTTGAGCAGTTTAAACTGGAATTAATGTAAAAACAAGTGGTCTTACTCACAGTGGTGACTATGGGTTCTTCATAACATCTTGGTTACTAAATATTTACCCTATAATATGTATTAAAATGGAATGGCCAGAAAATATGATATTGCTGTATTTTACATGAGGCAACACTGGTGCAGCAGTTAGCACCATCACCACATAGAGTTCAAACACAAGCAGGTTAATCTGAGACTAAATTGTCCGTTGGTGTAAATGTGAGCATGAATGGTTGTGGCGACCTCTCGAGGGTGCATCACCACCAGCTGTCCTATCCTTACAGGATAAGCTGCATAGATACAGATACTGTAAAAGAGTGTTACTGTAAAACGTTTGCTCTTGTGGTGTTGACAGTGATAAAATGTTGCTCGCCTGCATTGTCGTCTATTTATCTATTTACCAGTTATGAGACTATGGCTGCCACTGTTTTCCTTCCTCATTTTAAAGAATTTCTCCATCTTTATCAAACAGCCTCCCTCCTGTGCTTTCCTGATCCCCCCCCCCCCCACTCTCCTGTGCTTTGTCTGTTCACTCTCTCCTGTTTTCCTTTCCCCCCCTCACACTCCCTCTTGTGCCATTCGGTATTCGAATACGCTGCCCCTCTCCAGGAAGGTCTCGTTCAAGCGCCTGTGCTTGGTCCGAGGTTTAGGGACTGTTTCCTCCTCTCTTCCGTATCCTCCTCCTCCAGGAGTGTAGAGGCAGAACATGTCCTGTCGGGGGGGAGACACACACTTTAAGTGAATACCCAATACTTCATCTTTCATTACTTTTCTCTGCCTGCACTTGGTGGGTGCCTACCACTTCATTAAGTTCTTGGCTGTATATGCTTGGTGGAACGGAATACAAATAAATAATATAACCAATCAGAACTGTTGTACCTCATCAAAATTAAGTAGAAAGATATGAATTATGTGGGTTTCATCATATCTAAATTATAAAGCTATAGATCCGAAACGTTTTTGGGACATTTAAAATTTGTACTTTTACACATCTTGGTTGAAAAATGTCAGAAAGGTTTTCTTGTCTGAACAAAATGTGGTGATGTTAGTGTTATTCTGAGTGTTTATTTTCCCCACACACACACACAGTGCCGTCTTACCCCAGGCTGGAGGCTGATGCTGGTTTTGGCCCCCAGGTTGAGGACTCTTCCATCTGCCCTGTGGAGCAGGTTCAGCCCTGCTGCACCGTCCTCACCCCCTGACAAGGAGACACAGGACTAAGGCATCATTCACACCAACACGTTTGTTTTAAGATGCATCTCTTTTGCTACATTTCGTTTTCAGCCCCTAAAACTGAGAGTTTTAAAACTTTGGGGTTGCGATGATGAGGAGGATGAAGTCAACCACATTCGCTTTCTGATTGGCTCTTATCAGTCGCAACTGGACTACCAGCGGTGAATGCAAACCGTTTCTAACACTTACTGGCAGATAACAGTTCCACCTCATCGATCCATGAAAAAAAAAACCCCTCTGCTCCTACTTTTCAACATTGCTGATTCTTGTTCATAGAATTTTCTGGTAAGCAACCAACTGCACTCTAGACAATCGGCTTCCTGTTTACACCGGTGTCCAGTGTACATGAATGGTAATGTGATGTGCATTTTCTGGGATTGGTGAGGATGGAGCCTAACTTTACATCTTGAAAGAAACACAGACACCACTCACTACTTGGTAAAATGAAAACCATGTTTACCCTGGAGGCCGTAGGGGCAGGTGGATCTCCTCTCCGTCAGCACCGACAGAACCACTTTGTTCCTGAACAGAAGTTTGCGGACCACTCCGTCTCCACCGGCGTACTTCCCTGGACCTCCTGAGCCGGGCCGCAGAGAGAACTGCTCTAAGATCACCGGGTACCTGAACACCAGCCAGACAGGAACCAACGTACAGATCAATGATAACAACACGTTATTTTAAATTCATTTACTCATTCATTTTCTGTGAGTCAAACTTGAACTGATGTCCGACCTCTTCTCCAGAATTTCAGGGTCAGTGATCCGTGTGTTAGTCATGTGACTGTGAACACCACTCCGCCCACTCCAGCCTGGCCCCGCCCCTGCTCCCCCGGCAACTGTTTCATAGTAACCGATGTTCTCGCTGCCAAAGGAAATGTTGTTCATGCAGCCCTGATGGAAATAGAAAGATTTCAGCTTCCCTAAATAACATAAACATTGAACATTTTCTAAAAGACAAATGAAGCCGCTCTTACCTGTGATGCAGCGCACACCTCAAACGCTCTAAAGATGACATCAACTACTCTCTGGGATGTGAGAACATTTCCGCCGACCACAGCTGCATTCTGGGAAGGCTGGAGGATCGAGCCAGGGGGGATGATGACTTTGATCGGTGCAAGACAACCCTGGACATGACAAAGTCGATAAATTAATAAATTAATATTACAACAGTGTTTAGATTGAATTGAATATTATTTCTTTGGCCGAATTTGAATTCCTTTTCAAATGTGTGATGAAAAAAGCATTGATTATTGAACAGAAGCTTTGAACCTCTTAAGAAGAATTGATTGCAGGTTTTAAAAGTATCTGGTTGTTAGTTTGACTGTCACAAAGCAGCCTGACGAAGCGTGTCTGCCAAAATGTTGGACCAATGACCAGTAGAGCGTAGCCGGGACACAATTAGACACTAAAATTAACTGTATTAATTCACTATTAATGAAATGTAAATGTAACTATTAAACCCAAACCATTGATATTTTACAGAGGCTTTCACCGATATTCATTAATCGCTGCCATGTTAGCTCCTTACTGAGAGGGTAAGTTAAAGCTTATGTAAAAACCTTTTATTACATATTGCAATTTGCAGTTGTTCGTGCTGATTCTTGATCATTTATGAGACCATGGAAAACTTTGCGGCTACAGCGCCAAACAACTTTAAAGCTGCACATTGGAACCCTACTCTGCACAAAACGATGCCTCAACAGATACTTCGACTCCCCAAGAGTTATTGGAATGAAACATGTGAACCTGATTGAGGGGGATGTCCTGTCCCACCATACAGCGCAGGCAGTAGATGAGGGCAGAGAGGGTGATGGCCCGAGGAGCGTTGCAGTTCCCCCACACCTCTGTCCCAGTCCCTGAGAAGTCAAACACTGCGCTGCCCTGTAACGATGGAGGTTTACAAAGTTTATATCCTGGGTTCTCACTTTGTAAGATAAAGAGATTATGAAGATAATGAAGAAGAGATTCCCGCTGCTCACCTCTGCTTCATTAATCTGCACCCGCAGTCTGATTGGCGTCCCGTCATCCATGAAATCCTCCGACTCCACCTCCAGGGATCCAGTCTGTTGCCGTCGGCGACGTGCAAAGTCTCTCAGCATGTCCCTCACTGCAAGCTCTGCATTGCTCTGAAACAGTTACACACAAAAGCTGGAGCAGTGGGACACAACCAATGATACAACACAATACTTTTCAGAATAATATTTTATTCACTCATTACTCACTTGGATGTACCCCATGTAGGCCTGCACCACAGCCAGTCCGTAGCCGTCAATCAACTCCCCCACCAGCTGGCTGCCTCTCTGATTGGCTGCCACCTGAGCCCGCAGGTCTGACAGGTTGTCGTGGAGATTACGAGTCCCAGAGCAGTCTGGGTACTGGGCCGGAGCCATCAGAGCTTTGGTTACAGCTGATATGGAGAAGGAAGGGGAAGCAGCAGGAGGGAGAAGAGCAACAGGGAAGAGAGAGCGGACAAAGAGAAAAGAAAAAAAAGAGTGGAGAAAGTGATGTGAAGGTTACAAAAGATGACACTAAACATTAAATCCCATCATTTAGTTTAACTGCTTGGCTCTACTATGCATACAGTCACTGATTTAGTGCCGTCTCATGGAGGATTCTTTATCTCTTGAATAAGATACAGCTCTGTATCACGTCTACTCCTTCTTTTCATCAGCCTCTCACTTTCATCTCTTACCCTCCTCCTGGAACACCCCACCAGTGACGAGTTTGAAGGACATGAAGACAGCGCCCTCCTGCTGAAGGGAGGTGGAATGAGGGGGCATGGAGCCTGGAGTGATGCCACCAATGTCGGCATGGTGCCCCCTGCTGGCTACGAAGAAAACCGGGCCCCTCACGCCTTTTCGAAACACCTGAGATGAGAAGAAGGAGAAATGAAACAGCAACAAAGAGGTGAGAAAGGTAGGAGTGATACTGAGAAGAGCAAGGACTGACTGGTGTGATGACTGTGAGGTCCGGAAGGTGGCTGCCCCCAGCACAGGGGTGGTTACTCAGAATCACATCCCCTTCTCTCAGTTCGTTCCCCAGCGTTCTGATCTGCGGAGAGCAAAAGCAGAAAAATGACTTTCCTTTTCCAGTCTTCCTAGATCTGTTATGTCGTGCCGTTCTGCTGCTGAAGCAACACAGCTACACATCCCTCACCTGGTACTGGACCGTCTCCTGCATGGCCCCCAGGTGAACGGGTATGTGAGGCGCGTTGGACACGAGACCGCCGTCTGGTCCGAACACAGCGCAGGAGAAGTCCAGACGTTCCTTGATGTTGGTGGAGATGGAGGTTCTTTGGAGAACTCGGCCCATTTGCTCTATAGAGTAAAGATACATGGAACACCTCAATAAGGAAGTTAACACTGAAACATAACCAAAGCTTGACAGATTTTCTGCAGTTTTCTCCCAAACAGCTTTTTCCCTTCCTCCTCATTCTCTCTTGATCTCTCTTGTTCTACCTGCTATGCTCATGAAGCGGTGGGAGAAGATGGAGAGCTGCACGGTGTTGAGCTCGGTGCCCACAGCGCAGTGAGGGTCCGAGCCCACGGAAATGCAAACATCGCCCCCTTCTGTCAGATGGGCCTCACAGCACGGCTCCACCAGGATGGTGCTGATGGAGGAAAGAGCAGAGGAAAACTGTTAATGAAAATGTATAACAAACACAGATGTCCAGGCAAGTTGAAAGCAGACATTCTAATCAACCCCCCGAAAATGTAATAAACATACTGTAAGTATTTTAGTTTGAAAATGCGTGCCTGTTCTTATCAATAATAATAGCAGGTCCCTGGATGCTGTGACCAAACGGCAGGTCCTCCCATAGAAACACACTGGTGTCCAGGTAACCGTCCTCAAAGTAACACTTGGTCATCTAAACAGAAGAACAGGAATAAAATAATTAAAACAACAATACCATAACTGTGTCCAGACCAGAAAGTTCCATTTTTTTCGAGAAGGGAAATAAATGTTGCAAGTTTGAACAAGATGGTTCTACAGACAAAGTTTGAAGAGTGTGAATGTCCATATATGTATGTATATATAAAATATTCAGGTTTGTGTTTCTGTGAAGTGAGTCCACACACCGTGACAGGCTTGGTATCTCCCGGTCCTTTCTTTGGTTTATATACTGACTTGATACCAGATCGTCCACAGCCCCTCACTCTGATGTCATCGACCATGATGGGTCTGTCCGGGATGGTGAATCCAAATTCCTTCAAATAACTAGAGAGGAAAAGGAGGTGTGTGACGTAAGAGATGGAGATTGAAGTGGAGAAAGTAAATCATGAGTAGTGTCAATAAATGTCAGCTCCACAGTTTACTAATCTTATCTTCTATGGAAAAATGACACATTAACTTACCGCTGTGTTTGCCTACACACTGTGAACATAAGGCTTGAGGCATGAAGGAGCCAAAGTGAACGAGGCAATGATTTATTCACTTATCACTGAGCACAGTGAATGGAGACATGAATGAACAGGGGAGTGAACCATGCACTAACCGTTTAGTGAAGGCGCTGTGGAAGTCTCCAGCTCGACAGGACTTGGCATCGCTGGGGTAACCGGCAGCGGTAACCATGAGTGCACAGTCGGTGCCCTTATATCGCAGGTGGAGGAAAACCTCAGTGGTGATCTGACCGCTGGAGAGGACAGGAAACACACCGCTTTAGTCTGGTGTGAAAGTGTGAAGATTAACGGGTGGTTGACCCTGTGTTCTGTGGGGACTGACCTGTCAAAGCCACGTGCACAGAGAGTGTCATGGCAGCGTTTTGAGAGCTGCCCCACCCTCCGGTCGAGCTCGAGGAAACAGCTCTGATCATACTGCAGCGAGCACGGCTCCTGCACCTCCTCCACCACATCAGCTAGAGCCAGACCGTAGGCTGAGAGCACGCCACTGTACCTGCAAGACGCACACGTACATGTTAGTGCCACACGGCTGTCTTCTTCTCTGGATTTACTAAACCAGAAAACAATAATTTGATTTCTCACATGCATGATGCACCCCACTGTCAACCTTACTTATGTATAAAGACGGTCTTCATCCCCAGGGCTCGAGCAATAGCACACGCATGTTGTCCACCTGCACCCCCGAAACATGCTAACACATGCTGAGATGTATCATGACCTTTAGCCTGTGAAGGTGTAAGATGTGGGAGAGAAAAAATTATTATGATTTTTCTACAATTCGCCATTTCAACCAAATATAATATTCATATTTCAACTAGCTTGAGAAACCCTAATGACCTGCGTCAGAGCTCTGATTGGCCGGCACATGGCCTCATTGGCGACACGAATGAATCCCATGGCAACCTCCTCCACGCTCATCCCTGACTGGCTGTTTGGCAACACAGGGTTGTGTGAGTGTTTGGCTCCATTTGTGTTAACCTTCCAAACAGAAACACACATTAGCCACGGATTATCCCATAGAGAAGAAAATTACAGCTCTACTGAATAGTTCAGCAAATGTCAGTGCCTGTGACTGGTTGGAAGACAGGAAGAGGTTGATCTCTTGGGTGAGTTGACGGAAATGCTTCATGGTCTCCTCCAATGACAGTGGCTCGTTCTCACCGGGCCCAAAGATCTTTGGGAAAAAGGACGGGAGGAGTCGCCCCAGTGCTAAGTTTGCATCAGTCACAGTCAGAGGGCCACCTAGGACAACACCACAGAGAATCAACTATAGCCCTGTTTCACCAAAACTATGTTATTATGGTTTTGTATGAGATGCTTAATTCATAATTATGAGTATGAAAAAAAGTGAGCTGCATGTGTATAGTTACCTTTTCTGTAGCACGCTGGTCCTGGATGTGCACCGGCAGACTCCGGTCCAACCACAAACATCCCTGATCTGAGAAATTAGAGGAAAGGATAAAAAAAATGGCGAAAGGAGAGAGAGCTTCATTATGTACGTCGGAGCACATGACCTGCTATTCATAATAAATACAAAATATGTACAATACACACGGACCTGAAGAAGAGTCGCGACCCTCCTCCTGCAGCCACGGTGTTGATGTCCAGCTGCGGTGCTTGCAGGGTGACTCCAGCTGTGGTCGCCTCAAACACGTGTTCATACTGACCAGCGTATCGACTCACATCTGTAGAGGTTCCTGCAGGGTAAGAAAACAGAGAGTGAGTCAGGAATATGATATGATAATAAAGTGTATAAAAGTGACTAGTGTTATGGCAAGAAGTTCTTTCCATTGTTTGTGCGCTCACTGTTTGCTGAAGTTAAAAGATTTAGTATTCCCTCGACTCACCGCCCATGTCGAAGCCAATCACAGGCTTTTTCTCCATCTGGTTGTAAGAAGTGATGGCGTATCCCACCACCCCCCCTGCTGGGCCCGACAGAACGGCCCGCGAACCACAGAACTGATCCATGGGGGTCAGACCTCCATCTGACTGCATGAACAACACGTCCACGCCCTGAGGTCAGAGGAACGTAAGATATCAGTTCAGACGAAACGGCATCTGAAACTTACAGTCACAACAAAAAGATGTTGATGTGAGGCACGCACCTTCAGGCCGCCCTTAAAGCCGGAGGTGAAGCCTTTTAAGTACTGCCGGATCTTGGGGGTGAGGTAGGCGTCGGCACAGACAGTGTAGCCCCGGGGCACGGCCCGCACCATGGGCATGACCTCGCTGGACAGAGACACCTGAGTGAAGCCCAGAGAGCGAGCCAGGGCGCCCACTGCTTTCTCATGATCCGACCATCTGAAGGAAAAACAAATGTGGAACGTAAGTCAATCATAAAGCTGTTACACAATTTCACGACTGTTGTGTTTGTCTTGTCACTAAAAACCTTCTGAATTTAATGTAAAGATGTGTATTTTTGTTTTAACATGTGACAGGAGGGGAAATATAAAAAAATGTAAACTTTTTTTTTTAACCCAACCGAAGAAACTTGAGGTAAAACCTCTTCAGATAGTTTCTTCAGTTGTTATTGGACTTTAAGCCACAAGTGGGAGTAGACTTGAGGAAAAGGAGGAGGGATAGGAAGAAAAACGTGAACTTACACCTCCTAAAACATGTGGATTACATATACAGTAGAAACATATACAGTAGAAACCTGTAGTGTACTGATAGAAACAAGGAGACAGTGATCAATGTAACATGAAGACTTTCAGATGTGAAAATACCCTAAGAGCAATGACAAAATATTTTTGGAAGAAATAGAGGTAAGTAAAGAATAAATATAGTTTGAGTAAATATGAGGCTGTGTCCGTAAGGGAAGAGAAACAAGTCGTGCTACTGACGTGTACGAGTGTAACAGGAGGACGGCCACACAGGTGATCCCGCGAGACAGAACTCCTCTCAGGTCTTTCTCCACACACTCGAGATCCAGCTCCTTCCACAACTCCAGAGAATCACCAGTGCTGCCTGAGGAGAACCAGTACACCCAGCATTTTTTGTAGTAAACCAGAAAATCCAGAAATAGAGATACTTCAGTCAGTAAAGTGGTGAACTGCAATTAGTGAGGATACAACATTTAGCATTTAAAGGAGACATATTCTGCTCATATTCAGGTTCATAATTTTTATTTGGGGTATTACTTGAAAACTTGCTCAAATGTTCAGAAAACTCATCGCTTTTCTGGTTCTGTGCATTGCTGCAGCTCCTCTTTTCAGCCTCTGCCTGAAACACGTGGTCTTAGCTCCTGTCTCTTTAAGACATGTAATCACACTACAGGAAAGAAAAACTGACACAGCATCATATATCTCCTTTAATATAAATTCAAAGTGGGCAAGTTTGGGATTCAAAGACCAAATTGTGAAATTATAAAAGAGAACTCGTAGTTGTGTTTTATGCACCTGTCACAATACGTTTGGCGTCTTTCCTGGGAAGCTGGCAGCCATCTTGGCTCAGGACGACTCGCTCGTCCACCTCTATTATCTCCTCGTACAACACTTCAGGCATGGCAACCTCCTGGTAAAATACACACCCTGGTCAGGGCAAGTCAAAACAGGTGGGCCGAGAAGACAATCATCGGACTTACAGTACGTCCCAGTGTTACAGAGATAAGATTGAACGCAACATATCACAACATGCATACCAGAGTTACATGTATGTTAATGATCCAGTGATAACACTGAACATTATTACACGTATGCTATTAACAGAATATCAGCTTCATAGATAAGTAACCACTTCAACAACAACAGATGAGGGGGCAAATTCCAAGACCTGCCCCCGGGGTCTGTACACAAGGTAATAACTAAACCTCATGCTGCAGGGTCCGTGCGTATCCCTGTATCCCGGCAACTCCAGGGCACCACATACAGTGCAGCTCCAAATACATAATGATGCTTATCTGGATCATGTAATTAATCTGTGAACATCTCCGTTAACATCTTACATGATCGTGTCTCTTCTCGCTTTAACCTTTTGAGGAAAATTCACTTCGAAAAATGACAAACCAGATCAAACAGCTTCGGCCTGGCCTGCGTGCCGATGTGCAGCAAGTCCTTGAAGCCCTTTGTGACCAGGAGCGCCGTCCGCTCGCCCTCTCGCTCTAGCAAAGCGTTGGTCGCCACCGTCGTGCCCATTCTGATCCAGCCAATCAGAGAGGTGTCGACAGGCTGCTCGCGAGGAAAGACGCGGCCAGTTTCCTGTCAACAAATATATATCACACACTGTTCTATAGCTGCTGTTTTGATGTAAATGCAACGTTAGAAATGATTGCATGTGTTTTTCTCCTCTGTGCATTATCATACGAGACTAGACCTCAGGAAACCCTTTTTCTAACATTTTTTAAGAGAAGAGTATGTTTTATCACATCCCTCCATCTTGTCACGTTACCTCCTCCAGGACTCTGCGGATCCCCTCAGTGGGAGCGTCCTTGTAGTTCTGGGGGTCTCGAGACAGCAGCTTCAGGACTCTCTCTCGACCATCAGGCAACCGGGCGAACACGTCGGTGAAGGTGCCGCCCCGGTCGATGGCAAAGTCGAATTTTCCCTTATTCTCAGCCATGGTGGGAAGACGTTAAACAACTCCTGAACCTGGGAGTCAGAGAGGGTGGGTAGTAAGAGATTGACTGTATTCACTGTCCAGTGCAACGACATCATCCTTCCATCCTTCCACCCCCCCCCCCCCCCCCTGTATGTCTTATGTAAACCAGATGTTCTCATTGACTTCTACTCTCTCCTGGGCTCCTTATAGGACTTTGCACTGACTTCCATTCATTGTGAACAGCCTAATAAAAACCATATCCCTAACTTTAACCATGACCAGTTCATGACTAACCCTGAACTTAACCTAACCACAATCCACATCTTACCTCTAACCTTAACCAGGAGCTCGGGGAATTACATTTAGCCTCGTTAGGACTGGGCTTTGGTCCCAATGATGTGTACTGGTCCACACATTCTTTTACTTCTATTAGTGAGGACACACCCTTAATCTAAAACTAGTATTAACCCTTAAAGCAAGAACCTACCCTCGATTTGGCCCTTTTAAGAAAAGAGGACAAAATGTCCTGTCAAAGATATATTATTAGAAAGTAGTTACTTGTAGGTAGTGCAGGTAGTGGACAGACAGACAGACACACACACACACACACACACACACACACACACACACACACACACACACACACACACACACACACACACACACACGCGCGCGCACGCGCTTCTGTCAATACTTCATCTTAGCTTCTCCTTATTACCACACACTTTAAGACACTGATTGGATATTTTTTTTACATATTTTAAAAACGTGCCACAACTGTGACGTTAAAACAGGCAAAGATCGACTTAACGTGCAGATTTAAATTGTAACTTCTATGCATGTAGACGCGAATGCTCAGAGCGTGCAGGTCCCAGATGAAGCCTGCAGGGGACTCACTCGCCGCACTGAAGTAAAGAGTAAAGCATCTGAAACTCGCTGTGAATTCTGCAGGATTTCTTCTTCTTTTGCAGAGACACCAGCAATACTGACACTTCACACGCCTGATAGAAAGATCTACGGTGAATCCCTGAAGGCTGCAGCTGGTCCCGGCGACGCGTCGCTCACTGCCATTTGGCGGCGGAGCATAAAAACCTCCACAGCGACGTGTTCTACTCACCTGTCCGCCCCGGTGTTGCGCTGCCGGGCTGCTAATCCTCTGATAATCCGGTAAAAGTGTCAGACCCGCCGCTCCTCTGCTCCCCTCCGCTCGGTGTCTTCACGACAGTCGTAACCAAGCCCCTTCTCGATGGGGTCGTTAAACTCCGCCCCGCTGCGAGGAGCCGGCGGAGTGAAAAAACAAGCAGCTCTGTGTGCAGGAGATGAACGTACACATGGAGGAAGTAACCCGAGGGGGAATTAGTTTGATCTGCATCACTCCGGTTATATTAATTTTGATATATTCATTAAAACACATGTACTTATTTATATTTTGTGGAAAATATCAGCATATGTTTTTAATATCTTAAACCCACTGACTCAAAATCATACCAGACAACACGGGAACTAGAATTCACCTCTTTAAAAACATTTCTCAAATAAAAGTGAGTCCTTCAGAATAAACAACCCCTGATGATTCATAAAAAGCCTCCTTAATGTTGATGGATTATATGTATCACTACATACAGTAGTATGAAGACATGGGGATGGGGAACAGGTGTTCATTGTGTTTGGCAGTTTTCAGATTCATCAAACACAAAATGATGTTGTCAAGACACAAAGAAAGTGAGTTTGAAGGTTATTTATTCATCATTAAGGCACAGTAGTACATCAGTAACACAGTGCTGTGAACACAAGTAACAGTGAGGAAGTCGTCATGGCTTCTCAGTGCGGGGCAGTAGTGTAGTTGAGGGCATACTGTTGTGTTTGGAGTTCATTTTATGTTTTGTCTAGTGAACACAAAGTGCCATTTGTGAGGACGGTTACATGAATTAGAAAATATTCCAAACATCAGGATGGCTACAAACTTTTCACATGCCATTAAAACCAGTTAAGTATGCCAACGTGTATCACCACATGCACCCTATTATATACGAGTTCCTTAACGGGGAACATGAGCTTATCGACAAAACATGTTAACGTGTGCCTCCTCGGACAGAAAAGATTCCAGTATTGCCATTATTAGTTGACTATTCCCATTTATATGTGGGAATCTTCCATCTATTGATGATGTCACGATACAATACTCAACTGGTCAGCAGCGCATTAAAACAGCCTCTGTGACCTCTGACCCCTCCACAGAAGTGGAAGACAATCATTGAAGTTTCGTTCCACTCCTATAGGTCAGACGCTTAAACAGCAAATCAGGATCAGACCTTTTAAATTTCTTTGGTGACAAGGCAAACACACAAATCGCACACAGACACAAAAAAAATATACTATCTATAATATACTCTTGTTAGATCTATCTCAATGCAGAAAATTGCACATCAGAGACACAACACGGATTTCAGAACTTTTCCCAGAAAATGTCACTATGAACACCCTGCTACAGCTGTTGTGCACAACAATAAGGTCACTTCAGTTTTAAGCATCCTGGTACGAAGCTACCAAAACAAAAAAAACAACACACCTGGATCTCTACATCTGCAGTGCAATCATTTTGAAAAGGCACCACATGCGAAAACAATATAATACTCTTTCTCTGCATTGTTCTGACCACATTTATCATCATTAGTCAGATGCGATGATTTCATTTACGCTAAACATGGAATCGTTGCAATCACACAGATTGTGTTTCCTTGTTTGTGAGAGGCAGAGCTAAATGTCAACATGTTTATTATTATTCTTCCGGTCGTTCTGATTACATTGCAGAGCTGAGGGCACAAATTATTTGGCAGTAAGTGATGGTGAGAAATGTGCAGAGAGTTTCTCCAGTTATAAAAAGTACAACAAACCTGTGACAGTCAACTCAGTTGGGTCTTGAAATGTACTTTTTTTTAAGAGATTATTTCAGATTCAGTCTCTCAGTTACTTTCGTCAGTCTGAGCATCAGTCTGGGGATTCTCAGTGGCAGTTTTAGACATTTCGGATGACATTTCTGATTGTTGACATTGCAGCGACACCCTCCACTGGTGTCTCCAGGACCCTTGGAATGAAACAGAACGAGAGTTGGAAAGATGATATTCACAAATATTTCTCTGAGGATTTTCAGTATTTCTTTTTAGAGAATCTGTCGATCAAAGGTCATAAATCCACAAAAAGAAATTGTCTCCTACATCTCTGTACAAGCCAAAAAAAGAAGCAAAGCAAAGATTCCTTACCTGCGGTCCCCAGCGGGGTCCTCTGGTTACCCAGCATATCTCAGTGTGACAGACAGTGCAGCGTAGCCAATCACATCCATCCCTCTTCTGCACTATGATGCCACACTGGGGACAGTGCATCGCCTCCCCTGACTGCACCAGAGTCTGTTTGTGAGACAAAGAGTGTAAGATGGAATAAGCTCTCTATTGGCACCAGGCTCTCCACATCAGTTGAGGTAAATCTAAAAGGTACAACTTATATTTACACCTTAATCTTTAATCAAAACCTTTTATTATTTCAGGCTTGAAATACTCTGTGACCGACATCCCAGTTATACCCAGAATAATCAATGTTGCCATGCCAACAAGATGACTGTAAACTTCTCCTCCTAAACACTTAAGGAATTCTCAATGAAAAGTGCCCTGCAAAACCTCTGTTATCATTTGGCATGATATAAACAATTTGACTTTTACATATCTTAAAACTAAAACACCATAAAGTCTACTAATACTGTACAGAGATACACAGCTTAGACAAGAGATCTCTCTCTTTTCTCTTTCTCTCTAACAGTGTATGGAACCAGCTTCCACTCAGTGAAGGTTGGGCAACACCAGATCACATCAGCTCATGGCCGAAGGCTACAGTTACCTTGAGTAGATGAGTCGTCCTCCTTGCAGCAGAGTCATTTATAGCCCGGGCTGCGAGATCATCCTGGTATTGTTTACAGTTCATTCCCTCGTGGATTGCCTGTAGCAACATAGAAGGAAGAGCAGAAAAATTAAAATGTGACAGTGCTTGTTTTTGTACAGTATAATAAATGTCCTGGATACCAGAGATGTGCTTCTTCTGGCACTGATGAGGGAGGTATAACAACCCGAGAAGAACAATAGTTAAAGACACAGGTCTGCTGCGACTTGTGGGAAAAAACTCGACAAGAGTTGCATTTTAAAGCATCAGGGATTATAACCAATAAAGAGTGTTTCAGGAAACCTCAAAGACAGGCATCTGGATCTGTACTTTCAGGGTGAGAGAGTTTGAATTGAAAACTTCATGTTTGCAGCATGTTGCCAAAATGTTCACATCCTGAAATGTTCTCAACAGGTGGCATCTGCTGCTTTATCTCTACACATTTAATTTTGTGTCGACTACAGTCGTAACTATTCAGTCTGTCAAAATACAGCACTGACTTTTTAAAATGGATTATTTTCACATTAATGGTGACACATTGTCAGTCGATTCAAACCCCTGCTTGTACACTGACTATAAGGAACAGTGTGTGTTGGTGTCCTTGATGTTGTATTAAACCTGGTGTCGAGAATCGTAGAACACAAAAACAATTTCCTAGAAATGATGATTCTAAGTAAATAATCGAATTACTGTATATATTTCTCACTTTACAAATCAGACAGTTGTGTTTCCCGCAGACAGGGCAGTGGAAGACATTGACCGTGTCCTCGTACACACACCAGCCCCGACAGTCGGCGGTGGCACAGTGATAGCTGCCCTCACATCGAGACTCTGCCACTGACAGACCTCTCTGCAGCCAGCGCTCGTACTCCTCCGCCGGCACCAACTGTGACGCAGAGAGGGGAAGAAAACATAGTTAATAGACAGAGTAAGAATGCTATACACAAGATAGCAGTATATCCATGCTAAGAATTCATTCTATATATGTATTCTAGTGTGAGCTTCCACATATTGGCTATAAATCTCACACACACACAGTCTGTAAAGTTTGACTTCTCTTTTGTTAATTTTTATATTCCACTGGAATAGATTTCAAACCCCCCCCCCCCCCCCCCCCCCCCCCACCCCCCCACACACACACACACACACATAGAGGCTGAATTCATTAGTCCTGCTTGGATCAGTGTTTATTGATTAACATTTAGCAACTGCGTCCGTACAGAGTGCAGCTGTTACTGCACCACAGCCGGAGCCGTTACAGGCCGCCCACATGGAGAGAAGACAAACTCTGAAAACAGCAGCAGAGCAGGAGCTCCGGCTTCTTGGCTGGAAGTGACAGTACTGAAAGGAGCTATTTCTGCTAAATGAACACATAATATACAGTTTGATTTGGGATGCTAATGCTAAGATGCAGGTGCAGAATCTGGAGCTGGTGTAACTCACAGCTCTGATCTCCCTCTCCTGCAGGGAGCAGGTGCAGGAATACGTTTCATCTCTGTAGGGGCACGACACCTCGGGCTCCTCACTCAACATGATGACCGAGCGCAAACAGTCTCTGGGCGAGCAGACACACGAGCAACGACACAGAAAGGTTTGAATCATGAGAAAAGTCCAGGACACTCAAACATTTACTCTTCCTGCTAGTAGAAGAAGCAGTTAATCCACTTTTCCTTTTGCCACTTTGCTCCCTCCCTCAACACCAGACCACCTTTACACCATCAATCTATTACACTATTCAAAATAATTATGTAAAAACCTGTGCAATATCACCAAAACACAAAATTGTGGAAATATCCTTATTTTACAACTAAAACAACTTAAGTACAACTTAAATGCAACAAAAGTCAGTTTACCTGTGATTTTCAATTCCAGTTATAAAAAAGCCTGCAAACATTAGAGCTTCCTCATTTTCACAGTGACTGCAAAGTGCCGACGGTTACACACAGAGGTGGGAGTGTCCTGATATGAGGCTGCTTGAATACAAAAGGTTTAGGAGAGATGGTATTTATTCAAAGTATTAAGAGGGAAAGTTTGTCTAGGGCAAATACTCAATTCATGGAAAATGGGTCTCAAGCCACTGGCTGTGGCCGACGCAGAGACATAAAAAGAATGAAATCTCAGTTATGAGGCGTGAACTGACTTTTATTGCAGTTGGTTCTTTTTAAATGTATTGGTCTCATTCTTTTCGGGGCTTTGGCAACAAACCATAACATTCAAGTCGTAATGACCAGGCAGGCACTTACATTATAGACCTTCCTATTCCTCTTTTTTTTAAGATTTCTCCGATCCTCCTGATTCTTACCTGCAGAAGCAGTGAAGACACTCCCTCAGCAGGACGCCTTCCCCAGGATGCAGGTCCACGTAGCAGATCCGACAGTCCACAGACTCCGGGTTCGGCACCAGATCTTGGACATCAATCATCATCAGCCGAGCAAAATTCTCCCGCCGCTCCTCTTCCCTCGCCTGAGACAAGGAGCGGTGGTCATGGGAGGGTTAAAGCTATATTCCACAAATAATGTCCCTTGAGTTTATTTAGACGGGCATCCACCCAACAAAACACACAAGTGCACGTGCTAAGTGCAGGCACGCTCATTCATGCAGACACAGACATTGTGTATGAGTATTTTATTATCTGTTTCACAGAGTATATACAATTAGACAGTGCAAAATTTAAAACTAGGATATTGCATTCAATTTACCTCATCCCACAATTTGTTCATTAAAAAGCCACTGATGACAGTGACCATGATTAAAACCTAACTGGATGGTCAATACAAAGAAAAAAAAAAAAAGACATTCATAGTCTCATCATCAGGACCTGATTGATTATAATCAACATCCGAGTTCATCATTATTGTTTATGTGACAAAAAAAAAGACCCCAATATTGGTTTTAATATTTAAATTAATATTCAATACTGGTTTTCTTTTACCATGTCAGTGTTTGCACATTTAAAAAAAAAAATGTGAAGTCACATCTTCTCATACAGTTTCTCTACTGTAAGAAATCATGATCATGCAAAATCTGGGAGTCGAGGCTGCACCTTCACTTGTGTTATTTATTTGGGCAACATTAGGTAGAAATAAGTCTGCAGTGGTATAAGTGCATGTCTTGGCTTGGTAAGCTACATTCAACTTGAGAAAACTAACAACAGTACCATATGCTTTCAATTCAAGCATATATGCAGACGTGCATAGAGACAAAGGCTTGTGCATTAGATTTCTTGTGTCATCGAACAAATTTAGTGCAACCGAAACGGCGCTACACTTTCCGACTGTCAGCGAGTGTCGTGTGCCTGTGTCTCTGTGTGTTCAGTAGTCCTGGTCCAGGTTATACAGGAGTGAGTTGTTTTGAGCCCCAGCGCTCCTCAGCACCTCTCTTCTCCCTTTCTCCTTCAAAAAAACAGAGACAAAAGAGAAGAGAGTCAACCTGAGAGAGCCTGAAAAGTTTCTATTTAAATTTCGGCTTTGAATCAATTTCATACTTCTCTTCTCCCTATTACTTTTTTTAGTAGTCGTCCAATTTTTCCAGTATTATTTGACAAATAAAAAAAAAAAAAACTAACCCGTACAGGTGTGTTATTGTATGTATATGTCGAACTGTGCGTGCATGTTACACTCTGAAGTGTGTACTTCCTACCTGCTGGTACTGTCTGATCGCCTCCTTCTCCTGCTGGATGCGCCGGAGTTCCAGTGCGTCGGGTCGATAACCCCCCGGGATGACGTAGTTCTCCGGCCGGTTTGTACTGCAGATCTCACAGCCCGGCCGAGTCGGTTTGTTAATGTAAGTGCAAGAGGGGCATGACCAGCCCTAACACAAAGAATAGCACTTTAATTTGTTGCTTTAAAATGTTCGTTGAACTTTGTTATTTATCTTTCAATACATACTTTAATAACAATAGCACAATGGCTGCTGCTGCTGTGTATTACCTTGGTGGAAGATGTGGATGTGGTGGGGCTCAGTGCTTCATTCAGTTGAGGCATCTCTAGGTTGATGAGATCTTTGATTTCACTGATGTTTCCTCTTTCTGAAAAATGACAGGACAAGAAATCGGTAACATCTGAATGTGTGTGACCGTTAGTTAGTGTGTCTATGTGTTACATAACCTTTGACGTATGTACTATATTTAAGTGCAAAATAGGTCTAAAAGACATAAAGCTACACTGTAAAAGGTAATGCATGCTGAATGACATTATTAAATCCATGCACATGTTTCTTACATGTCTAAATGGAATTTAAATTTGTCTGGTTATTTTTCATTTCGCATAACTTTATTTTCACTACATGTTTGACGATAGAACAAAGTACAGATACAGCTCCAGTGATTTCTTTACATTCAGTTTTTGACACAATTACAATGAATGCTTTTCCTTTGTGTGTTGTGTTGTAGAGCTTCTCTACAAAGGGCCCACAAAAAGTATTACATAGTACTGTGGATCAAATGAAACTTCTAGTTATAAAGGAAGTGTCTGCAGGCTGTTTTTCAGAGGAGCCTTTAAACCAACAAGAGTTTGATGAATTAAAGGAAGATTAGAGTAAACTAAAAATAAACCAGTGGATTTAAATTTTTCATGAGCATTGACTGTGACAGGGAAGAAATTACACTGCTTTAACCATTTGCTGTGCACCGGGTACATCGATCAAACCCACATATTAAAGCCATCACTCACCAGTGTTGCTGCTCGTATGGAGTCTTGGGGGCAGGGTAGTGTACGGCCTCCGGTCCTGAGATGAGGTGCCGTTAGTAGAGGTATGAGGGAGGGGCGGGGTGGGCAGCGACAGTGATGGAGGGGTGAGGAGAAGGGCGCTCTCCTGATCCTGCTGCAGGACTTGGTGTGTCAAGTGGACGTATCGGGCTGACAGGAGGTACAGGAAAGCCGTGTCGCCGTCCTGACGAACGCCGTACGAGGCGAGAGAGCGCTGGTCGCTGCACAAGCACTGGCCGATCACCCAGCGCTGCACACGCGGGTGGAAGCCGTATTCAAGAAACATCTAAGGAGGTATAGAATGAAAAGAAGCAAACAAGTGAGAGTGATAATAGAAGAGAGAAATGTAAACAACTGGGTGATGAAATTGAGAAAAAGTTTGAAAGAGGCTAACCTGCTGTTTCAGTGCTGCAGTCGTCATATGAGGGAAAACTTTCACAGTGACACAACAGGACGAGGAAGAATCTTCAACTACAACAGCCAAACTGTCAATCAAGACAGTGACAAGCCATCAGACAAAATCTATGACAATTTCTAGTCAAATCCTGATAAAATCACAAATAACAATCAAGGTCCTACTTGATTTCAGAGTCTTCATAGTCTTGGGCAAAGGGCTGGATCTTGAGGGCAGTGTGTTTCCGTGCGAGTGTGACAGCGATGAGAGAAGCAGACTGCATGTCACCTGCTTCTATGGCTCGGGTCAGGTCTATGCAGGTTTCCTCTACAGATGGATAAATGCATACATGCACGGGGAAACACAGACAAGCCTACACAGGTGAACATAGGTTGATGGAAAGAGGATGTTTCCATTCCGCCACAGAGCCACTATGGAGCTAACAATGATTCAATGAGTGAATAAAATGAGTGAGCGAATGAGTGAATTAGTTACATCGCATCTAAAGAAGTAAATCACACAATGGTTTACGTCAAACAGGGAGATGTTCGGTGTACACACCTGTTCGTTGCAAGGTCAATGTGTCCTGACGTTGGAGATCCTCCAGGGGGCGCTGTGGGCCATTATCTTGAGGAGCAACTGCCAATGAAAAATGTTGAAAACCAGACGTTTTAATGAAAAACACAACAAAAAGACCAAGAGTAAAACATTCTAATAGGTATAAAAAGATGGTTAACATGACTGCTCCCCCGAAAGTGAGGCCGGAGTGTCTTGATTGTCCCCTGGTGGCTGACTGCAGTACAGCTCATAATCAGTTATTAGATGCTATAAAAACAGGGTGAAACATCATGGTTGACAGCTGAGGTTGACTCCTGATTGGCTGAGCATAACCCAGTCACTACTGTGCAGACTCCAGCTTCAAATTACTTCACTGGAGGAAGATGGCAGCCTGCGTGTTATTTTGGCTTCATTTCTGAAGAGTGGGAGGAAATGGTCCATCTTTATCTATGTCTGAAATCTTAAAATATCTTTTTTACGCAGGAATGGTACATTTTATTTTGTCGCATTTTATCACAAACTACAGTTCCGAGTAGATTTCGTACTACCCTGTGAACTAATCTCATCTATTTAATGCATCTAATACAGACTATTAAAGAGTTAAGTTTGACGGCAACTGAATAATTGAGAGCTACTCTCACTCTCGTCACTTACAACAGGAAATGAGATCAGTTGAAAGAAAAGCTTGTGTCTTGTGCTGCAGGGCTTATTTGTCCATGACACTGTCACTTCCACATCCTCATGTTGGTTTGAATGTTTAACAGAGAACCACTGCACTTCTTAGACAGGAAATAATCTTGTTACTGCATTTAATTCTTTACATGTTAACTATAATATGATGCTTCCAGACTGGGAAAGGAAGTACAGGTAAATACAGTATACTACTGAATGTTTGTCTAATATATTTATAATGTATATATGTAGAATAAGTATTTTCCCAGCTCTTTAAGTTCCAGTTAATCTGTAAAGGGAGATTAAACATCAACCTCAAAAAGGGCCCAGGTTTGTGTCACACTGAAGCTGCAAATTACACAACTCTGTATAAATATCATTATGATGTTCGGACATAGTTACTATAAAACCTGCTTTATTACCAGATTTAGCATTCATCAATTACATTATTGCTTTGAAATAGAATATTATGTTAGTGAGCAAAAAAATCAGGTAATTGAAATTCCCTCTAAAGTAAGAATGTGGAGCTTGTTTACAGTTGTTGAAAAAGTCACTACTGACGTGACCAATCATTGTCCAGGCCAGTGAAAAGCTCCTCTGTTCAAATAAATATGTAACTGAACAGTGTGATACAACAAGCTTGTTTCACAAAAACTGAGTTCACTGCAGGGCAAATTAAATCCGACACTTGAAAACACAATATTTGTGTCCAACAATATTTGAAAGTGGGTTTACATGAATACATGACTCTTATAAGAAATTATAAAAGTTTCTCCATCTTTCTTCTGTGGCTGCTATCGAACAGAAATTAGGGCAGGCACTATTCAGACCCTTTACTTAGTTGAATTTTCTTAGGCAGCGATTACTTCCTCTGTGCATTTTACTAAATGACACAAATGGTCGGATGTGAATTTGACAAAAAGCCGTTTTCATATCACGACTCAACAACTAACATATCATATCATCTAATAGTGGTAAACTAACTTGTCTGCATTAGGATGCTCCATGAAACACTTGAGGCTTTGAGTATCATAATGTGCATATTAAAATAGCCATAATATTTCTAGTGGCCACGAATCGCAAATATCCCGAATTTAATCAAGAGGATCTATCACTCGTGGACTCCTTTCAAGGATTTAAAGGTTCAGTGTGTAAGATTTAGGTGAAAGGGATCTAGTGGCAGAAATTGAAGGCAAATTAATCCTTGTGATGTTTTCACTAGTGTGTTTCATCTAAATTGTATTAATTGTTGTTTTCTTAACCTTAGAATTGGCCCTTTATTTTGAATTACTTTACATTTACATGGGGAGCAGGGGTCTTCGCTACGGAGGCCGCCTCGCAACTCTCTATGGCGAAGGAGTGTGAATGCTTCCTGAACACACTGTCGGTACAGACCTCTCTGTGCTTCTCTCAGTGATGACATCACCACAGTAGCCCACTCATTGGCCTCCTGCTCACAGCGAAAGTTGAAGCTGATGCGGTCGTGTGGCGGCGCAGTCAAATGCAGCTCGTGGCACTTCGGTGACTTCACTTCATAGTTTACGGTTCTCAGATCAAACTCAGCGACGGTCTGGAACAAAAGGGAACAGAGAGTGAGAGGGAAGAGCGATGAGGTCAGGTGACATGGCGAGGGAAGATGAATCATTCTGCTGTGTCAAAATGGCAACGACGTGTGTCACTGCATACGTTTATACCGTATAAATTAAATACAGAGAGACATTGTTCTCTAAGAAAATCTCAAACAATAGAACAAAAATGACACATACTAATGTAAAACAATAAAAACTGAGTAGAGCTCTCCCAAGTCCCTGAATTGAAATGCATCATATGAGAGGTGCATCTAAAATCTCAGCCAGGCGGCATCACGCAATACAGGCAGTGTGTGTCGGAATGCAGCAAAAAGGTAAACATTAACAACCAATGTCTGTATTTTTTAAATTGCAATAACTGATGACAATACAGGCTCTGTTATCAAGTTCCACATTCAACTGACAGATGTGACCGATAACAGAGGAGAAGTGGACTTGACTCGTAAATCAGAAAGCTGCCATGAGTTGTGTGCTCTGAGAAGCCTAAGACCATAAACTAAAGTTTGGTTTTGTTCCACCATATTTTCACACATCAGTTTGTTTGGTAATACAAGAATAAAACACTTCCTTAACACGATTACAAAGTGCTTTACAGAGAAGAAGGACCAAAACAACAATAAAACCACGATACAAATAACTGTACTGATACCAATAGTATAATTCTAAATGTCTGGTTTCATATCTAGAATGAATCTACTACATTTCAGTAAACAACACCAAGCCCAGCCTTGGTGGACTCACCACACTCCGGCCAGTCTCGCTGCTGTCCTGCAGCGACAGGCGGAATTCCCCGGACTTCCCCGGGTCCATGCTGAGCTGCAGGCGGAGTGACTCGTCGCCTGCTCCGGGGAGACACAGCGGCCGAATGCCGGAGTGGCACACCGACACCCGCACCGAGATGAGGACGGTGAAGCAGCCGGGCTGTGACGGCGAGGCCCCATGCTGAGCGGGGAGGGCGGCGGACTGGTCCGGCGGTGTGAAGCCGGGGGTGTGAGTCCACCCGCCCGAACTCAGCGACATGCCGTCCTCACACGCATGTAGAAAACAAACACACACACACACGGAGGGTCCCCTCGGTTGTTTACGTCTCGTCCCACGCGGTCTCCTGTGGCTGGTTTTACTCCATTTCCCGGACACTTCCTACATAGTGTCTCTCTCTGGATGTTCTTCAGCTTCACTGTCAACAGGAAGCCAGTGAGCGTGACAACTGAAGCGACTTCAAAATAACTGCAGGAGCTTTCACTTCGCTGTACTTCCGCTTTCGTCAAAGATCCGCTTCACGAATAGTTTTCTTTGACTTCCGCGCATCATCAACAACAACAACAACAACAACAGCCTCCTTCCATGGATATGATACTGTTCTCGTGTCAAGGTTATTGAAGTCTGCTACTCTTCAGAGGTGATGGAACTGTATTGCTCTTTTGGGTTCACTGGAAACACTTCAGTTGTCGTTTGCAAAACGTGGAGCACATGCGCACGTGTTGTGACTTTTTGCAGCGCACGTGTCATCAAATTGATGAAGTTGTTCTCTTAATTTGCACGTGTTTATTTTTCTATGTGCATGTGTTTTCTTAATTTGAATGTGTTGTTGATGTTTGCATGTGTTTTCTGGATTTTCACGTGTTTTTTCATTTTGCATGTGTTTTTCTAGATTTGCAGTGTGTGGAACTCTCTCGGGCCAAGGTAGGTTTTACTGAATCAAATGTAAGTGTTATTATATTGTACACTCAAGAAATCAATCATGTGGTGCCATATGATGTAAGATTGGCTACAATATACGTTTATGAATGGAACCAGAGGACACAATCTTGCCTTTGTTATACAGTCTTTGATTGGACTCACTCCCACACTTCCCACAGGGACATCTAGTGGCATAAGTAGAAAGACCAGCAGCACCAGTCTCTAAGAGCTGTTATTCTCAATTTGGGCGTCATTTCTGGGGGGGTCGCCAAGTTCTCGTGGAGAAATAAAGTTGTAATTACATTTCAAAAAGTCTCCCTCCACTTATAGAGCCTATAAATTCCGAATATGTGCGTATTTGTGTATTGCATGTGCACACATTTGACCACAAAGGGGCAGCAAGGCCTCTCATATAGAAACACTTCCTCCCATCTCCCCTTTATAATAATTCAACTGAATTTCAACGATTTCATATTAGGAGAAATATAATGTATTTTTATGATTGAAATTATTTAGCAACATAAAGCACTTTGATAAATAATTCGAAATATTGTGAGAGCTGCAGAAAATGCATCCGACATCATAGTGGAACATAAATTGACATGTGACAATATAGCATTAAAAATCAGCATTCTCCTACCCCAGCTCACAGATAGTGTAAGAAGAGATGTGATGGGTTGAGGTTTCATATATTGTCCAAAGTAGGAGTGGTTGACTCTATTTATTTCCCACCCAGTTGGGACTTTAACCCACAATCCCCAGCTCTGGAGTCTGATGCCTTGTCCATTAGGAAACTGGACCACAATTTATCAGAATCACCAATGTTTATGAGCAGCTGCATCTTTGAGGATCAATTATATATTTCCTTGTTGGATGTTGATTCTGCACAAATTTATTATCCTCATAAACCTTTTCTATCACAGAGATGCGTTAGGTGTCGTGAAATGTTGATGCTTGAGGGACTCGTAAAATTTCAATCCAGGTGTTTTTTGTTCTGAATGAAAACTCACCCGGACATTCCTTCAATGAAACTGACCGATTTTTTTAGTAGAGAGGGTAAAACAAATATAATCAATGAATGTCCCGGCCCACACACTGTGTAGGTCACAATTTAGGAGGCAGTTAACAAAATATACTGTAGCACCAAAGGGCGAATGATTTAGATCACAGAGCTAAACTGTTAATCAGTGTGCAAGCAGGGGTTTCACAATCAATACCCACAATTCTCAGAGCTCTCACAAAATCAAGGGAATCTCCTCCTGTTGCTGAAGAAATACCTTCGGTCACTTGCTTCCTCGCTTGTGATGTCACGATCCCTCGAAGATTTGACACAGGACGTGTAATAAAGCAGGAAGTCTGGCAGGCGCCCCATGCTGTGCCTCCACTCACAGAGACACAGATGACACCGGCGAGATGAAGCCATTCAGTCAGACACTGATGAGACCATGAAGAGGACATTCTGTCACATGTCAGATAAAAAGCATCTCTGTAGATTTGTCTCTATTGCATTCATGAATAACACCAACACTGTTTTTTTCAGCTCAGCACCAAACCAAACTTTATTTTAAAATGTAAATCCAATCTCCTTTAATTATTTATGGATGTTTCCATGTTGTGGTGAGATTACACGTCCTCAGGTACTTATCACCTCATTATTGCAGCCATGCACACTGTGTTGTACAATCTGATCACAGTCTATGACAAATTGTTTGTGCAGGAGAACTTAAGTGCTGCCCCAGGATGGAGATCACCACCTGCATCGGGTAAACAGAGAATGGATGTGATATGCAGACATTGATTGCAGATGCTGAAGACAAAAGCATGAATGGTCGGATCGGGACAACTTTGGTAATTTCTCTGAAATGAAATTTCCACAGTGAAAACTAGTGTCGTAAGACCTGCTCCAAAACCCAAAGATTTTCAATTTAGTCTTGTAAAAGCCAAACAAAATTAGCAATAGTCACAATTTAGCTCAGTTTAGCTTTAAAAACTTATGATATAACTTCCAAATACCCCAAAATATCATGTTAATTGAATATCTGATAAATTAATTTAGAATTTCAGCTCTACATCTCCTGCAGAATTAATTTATTTGCCTTCTTAAGGGGAACTATTCATGGATTATTTATTTTTTCGAACCCTAACCCTTTTTTTCTTCCCAGAATGAATTAGAATTAAGTCCCTCAACAAAAAGAAATCTCCAAACTTTAAACTGAGAGGAACAGATCTCCTCCCAAACCTTTGCTGTATGTTCTGCACATCTCGGCTACGTTTGACATCACATGTTTTGACCTTTACACTTTTTGTTGTCGGGCCCAAAGGCGACTTTACATCTGAACAACACTGAGTGTCTGAAATCCTTCTCATCCTAACCTCTCACTTGTGAGTCATCGCTGTCTCCTCTCCGCACAGGTACTGGTGACATGCGTGACATTTATAGCTTCTTACTCCGTCCTCAGTCTGTTTTATGCTGTGTGTTTTTCTGTCACTGACCGTTCCAGCTACTCTGATATTGTGTTTCAGTTTAGTGCCAGATGCTGTTTTTATGTCATGGAGTGTTAAAGAGAAAAAGGGAAAGTAGATGCAAGCATTAGTGCGTGTTCAAAACACATACTTACACATTGTTTAAATAATTTACCACAGATTGCCTCAGATCTTTTGTTGCTGTCTTATTTTCAAGAACATCTTTCAATTTTCATGTCAAAATGTATATGTTAATTTTAAGGAAGACAAAATGTACCAACATATATTAATATTGGTAGTACATTTTCTTTTCATCGTTGTATTTCTTTTTTAATTTTCTAGTAATGAGATGATTTTTCATTATGCACCAACATTTCCCAAAGGTGTTGTTCATGCCAAACCTATTTATTTATTTATTATAAGGAGGACAAAATGTTTAGTCTCTTTCTTTCTTCCTTACATTTGGTCTTTTTAGTCTGTTTTCTAGCCATGAGCTCATTTTTGATTACACACCAACATTTTCCTAAATGTGAAGTCTCTTGTCAAAATATTAAAGTCTATTTGAAGGAAGACAAAATATACGCACAGACATTGAATCATTTCCCTATAGTCTTTCCACTTATTAGATTTTGTATTTTTTTTGTTTTCCAGCAATGAGATCATTTTTGATTACGCATGAAAATGTTCCCAAATGTAACATTTCATCTATTTTTAGGGCCAAAAGAAAAATGTTTCAGCTGACAGTGTGTCCAAGAACACACTGAGGTGTTTTTTCTTTTGCAGTAGCTGATTGGGTGCTGGCTGGTCCCTTTGTAATCAAGCGGAATGATGAAAGACTCATCACAAACCACCCACCACAGTCATTGTCTGACAGACCCACTTGAGCCGCTGGATCTCCCCATGCTCACTAATTCAAAGTCGTCCGTGTGTCATTGACTCCCTGATGGACTACTCTGCTACGTGACGGACATCAGGAAAACTCCAAAAAGCAGCCGTCCTCTGTCAGAGGGGTGGGGGTGGGGGGGTTAAGGAGTGGGAAGATGCGAGGAGCCGAGGAGGAGGAGGAGGAGGAGGAGGAGGAGGTGGGTGATGCATCCTGTAGGTCTGGGATGACTGTGTGTGACTGACGTTCTTGATTCATCATCCAACAACCTCATGGGCAGCAAGGATATATAAGCTGGATCACACCTGCTCAACAATAACCACTGGAGACCTCCGCCAACTAACCTCAACCAGTTACCAAAGTCCAGGGTAAGATGATGCTGCTCCGAGATTATATGATATATTTATATCATTTATACACGTTTACTTTCTAGGCTACATCATGTTGGGAATTTGATGATTATTTGATGATATTTGGACACCTCAGGTGGATTTTTAAGAATTATATCTATGTGTCTACATCATCTGTGTGCTGTTCACGAATAATATAATATTGATAGACTGTAAAATAGCCAGTGATGTTTCTTTTGGGACATATAATGACAAGTATAAGTAATGGTAGTACATTAAGTTATGTATTTAGATGATTGGTGTTGATAATTTATCATATATGATATTGATTGCCTAGACTGTATGGGCTTTCTATTTCTTATGGTTATGATAGTACATTAAGTTTTGTATTTAAATGATTATTTTACTACTTAGATACTTTTAGTGGATTTCTAACAATTATAAGTACGAGACTACATCATTAAGGGGCTGTGTACTTATTATTCAATGTTGATTACTGGAGAATAGCCAATGATATTTATTTTAGGACTTATAGTTTCTATTGGGCATAACAGTACATTAAGTATTATATGATAAGATACTTCCGTTTCATTTGTAACAATTAGAACTGTGAGTACATTATTAAATGGTATTGTGTTTCTTTTGGGACTTATGATGAATATCAGTTGATAGCTATGATGTGTTTTTCTAAATAATATTTAAATATTATGAGTTTTTGTTGCTTAGCAATGAGGTTTAAATGATTACATCCAACTTCATGTTTTTCTTCATCTCTTATGAATAACAGTCTCTGAATTTCAGTTTTTCTCTCATATTCAAAATTTGATTCAGAATAATCTGACATATCCTAAAGACATTTTTAATTCAAATTTTATCTATTTGAGCTTTTTCCAGGTTTTCTTCTTGTTTTGAGTAACCTCTAACAGTAGGGGAAGTGTTTCTGACCACTGTCCCTCCGTCCTCTCTCAGTGCCTTCAGCGACTCCACAGCATGCTGCCTGGGAGAGCGGCTAATGTCCGGCACTGTGTCCTGACGAGCCGCTGGCTGCCCGCAGTCCTGGCACTGCTCCTCCTCCTCTCCTCCAGCATCAGCGGCGCTCACAGCACCACGGTGGAGCACGACTTCCACATCGTTCACAATGTGGACAACAGAAGTAAGACCTGGGATTTGTTTTTAAGAACCTGCTGAATGTGAATCACAGAATGTGGAGATTTAAGGAAAATGTGCAGATGACTGACAAAACAACTATCACTTATAATATGTTCCTCTTATTTATGTCTTTCCATGACTATTCCTATGATTTTCAGAGGAATTAACTGACTGATATTCGTTTTACTATTAAACTTTCCAACTGAGATACTGGTTTTCAAACCCCTGTCTTAATCTCAAGGGATCATTGACTGCATTTGAATATTAATAGACTTGAGATGCTCTACGTCTTATTTGTCTCGATTCATAAAATCTGTGTGGTTATTGGGGTTATATATAAGAGTAAATGCTTTTTTACTATACTATTTTCTTTATACTCGTTTTTTCTTAAATTCACAATTTATAATCTCCTGTCAAAAGTAGTTATGAACCAAATTGTTGGAATTATCTAAAAGAAATATTACAATCAATATGACAATAATGTTCTAGTAATCATTGGGATCCCCTTTATTCTCATTCAAATGAAAATTCTCCATATAGAGTACTTTGAAGCATCAGAATCTATATAAAAACCTGAATAATCAAACTGAAGGATTGTTTCATGTCATTATTTATTTTTAGTAGCCTACTACAAAATATACCCATCATCATAATATCATTTATGGTTGTAATTTTGGTCTTTTCATCATTATACTTGAATGCTTGCTTTGATACATAATGACGACCGCACTTGTGTCTGTGTGGTCCAGGTCCAGAGATAGACCCGTTCTGGTACGTAGGGCGCGGGGTGAGACCCATCGGCCGCTTTGGGAAGAGGCACAGCGTGAGGGCTCTGGGCAGCAGCGGGATGCAGCCGGTCGTCAGGACGCTGGAGCTGCTCCTCAACAGCCTCAGAAACAGGGAGAACCTCGAGAAAGCGCTGGACGGAGAAGACAGGGATTGGTTACCATGACAGCGTGTCCTCCCCCCTCAAATCATAAACTCTGAGTGTCTTTATTTTTTATTTTGATTAAGGTTACTTACTCTGTATTTCTCTCTGGTGTCTTTTCTGAGGCCTTGGTTGACATGAAATCCCTCTTCAAATCTAGTTGTACATAAAAATGTATTCTATATTGGTTAATAAATAGGAATGTTGTGATTATATGTGTGATCTTCCTGGATTTTCTGGTGCACAACAAACGTCTTCTTTCAAAAGAAGCTTTAGGTTTGCAAATCTATATCTTTAAACCTCTTCATAGCCGCTCAAACTGGATTAAACAGGAACAACAGTAATATTATCTTTATCTGTGTGAATCTCATTCTTTGTGAGAATCTGGGGCACAGTTAGAAAATTAGATGTGCTGTGTGAATCCAGCATCGTATACGCGTCAGTCACTTGCACAAAACACTAAGGTTAGGTCAACTATGATTGAGCAATACACACGTTAGTCTATATCATATCCATCTTTTCACACATATACATATATTAACAAATTCTTTGATGAGACACTATTCTTTTTTTTTTTTACATTAGAAAAAACATCCAGCCAGCCTCCTCACAAAATCTACTAAAAAAGCATATTACTCAGATTTTAGCTTCTCTTCATTGGCTTCCAGTAAAATTCGGAATTTATTTGAAGATTTTATCACTGACCTTCAAGGCCCATTCATTCTAAGCTTGCACCTCAGTACATTTCAGATCTTTTGTCCTAACCTGAGGTCCTCAGTGAAGTTCCTGCTGTCCACCCCACAGTCCTGAGGACGAGAGGTGGCCGTGCCTTCATGCCCCCACTCTGAGGAACAACCTCCCTGAGGAGACCTATCTCGCGTCCTCGCATTTTTATAGGTGTGCTTTCTCCTAGTTCTGTTCTTACTATTTTAAACGGTTTAGCGCAAACCCATGACCAGATTAAAGTTACCAGTAAATTAGAATGAAACTGAGTAGACCTGAACTGGGTAGTTTCCTGTAGCTCCTGTGAAGCAGCTGTATATGGTGGAAAGAAATTCAAACACAGGAGACTGAAGACACAAATAGAAAATACAACTGGTGCAGCATCAGTTCAGGTGCTGCAGGCAGATTATTTGACTTAATTGAAACATATTAACTCCTGTGCTGTGAATGAAGGAAATGAAGCAGCCTGGATTCAACCAGATGAATTTACTGTCTGTGCGATGGATTCATCAGAAATGACTGCATCATGTTGTGTCTCTGTCTGAAAAGATCTCGTCACTTCAGTCTGAAGCCTCAGGTAAAGATCCGGAGAAACTCTGGATGACTGGAAGAGAACCTTCCACTGATCAGGTTAACTTCACTGAGGATGTTGCCATAGAAACTGACTCAGAGTTGAGCTTTTTGAAACTAAAAGGTTTCCATCAAATATGAGTTTTCATTTAACCTGTCCTCTGAAACAGAACCCAGATGTGTCCAGGTGTGAACTGGTGCAGGGGTGAGTTTCACGGGGCGGGGATGGGGAGTGGGTGTAACAGAGAGTTGCCCCCTTCATTATCACTGAAAAGATAGCTATACACGTTTACATAGTATGAGTCTGCTAATTATAGATACTACGTAAAGTGTTTTAAAATGTTGAAAGATCGAACCCCCTGTCATTTGCCGCAGTGCGATCTCAGTGGTTTCCGACCTCAGGTCAGTTGCGTCTCTGCGTCACTTAACAAAGGATGTGTCAGACATGTTGCTTTGATTCTAGGTCTCAATAGAATAAAACACATTCACATTGAACCAGACTGCACCTTGTTGCTGTTTTACCTCATGGTTGAATCATAAATCTAACCCCCCGCTGGCTTGGTCCATGCAGCCATGTCTTCGAAAGCACATTCAGCAGAAGGTCTGTCCACAATTTGAAATGTTCAGAACTCAGTGAATTTTCTTTATTTTTTATAGAGATTTTCAAGCCGTTTGGTTTGTTGCAAAAGCCAGATGTGTATTTATGTTACAGAATGCTTGGTTACATTAAAAACGCCTGTTTTTATCCAAAATATATGTAGATGATAATATTTCTATAATATTTTAGATGAACGTACTCAAAGTAATTTGGATCTAAGTACAGTATTTTTTCATTACCACATAAAATGGCGGCCATGGTGTAATTCCCTGTGTACGTTTGAAAGTAAATGAAGACGTAATTACAAAAATAAAGATATGAATACAGTGTAGAATATGTTCAGTGTCTGGAAGTCTTCATCATGTTCTGGACATTTCACACATTCACAGTGAAAGATTAGAGTTCTGCTTCTTTGATAAAACTAAATGTCATTAGGTTTATGGGGGTTGCTTCTTTACTATCGTGCGGACATATACAGTACTCTCTATATAGATTTGCACTTGACAAACGTTTATCGCCCCCCCCCCCCCAACAATGAGCTGAAGGCTCCGCCCCCTGACCAGGTGTGTGACCAGGTGTCTCTGATCAGCTGGTGACGGAGTCTATATCCTGAGCGTGGACCCGCTACTCGCTCCTTCTCCCGCAGTTTGTCGTGTCGCGTCTTCAGGTCGCGAGCTGCAGAAAAAGACGCAGAACAAACCGAACACTACGAACAAAGCACGCACAGGAAAAAAAGCTACGTGACAGAAACTGAGAAGAAGTCTTCTTCAGGCTGCAGCACCGTCTGACGTCACACGCCAGCAAAGCAAAAGCAACCCGCTGTGATGGTCACGTGCGCGGCGGAGGTCGTAGTTTAACGTTATTTTATTATTTTAACGTTTCCATTGAACGTTAATATTAACGTTTCATCGCGGACACAGACGACAGGGTCGACCACGTCCAGCTTCACCGCGCCTCATCACAGGTGAGTCACATGAACGTTTACCGTCATCAGTGTCAGGTGTGTGTAAGTTTCTATAAAGTTTCTATATTTCAAACAAAACTTCAGAATTCAATTAAATAACATGAAATACAGTGGAATAAAATGGTTTAATATTCCAGTAGTATAACATGAAGGAGAATTAAATTGAATAAAGTGGAAATCAAATGAAGGTAGAGGAAACTATGGTAGTAAAATAAATTAAAATGAAGGAGAAATAAATCAAAGAAATAAGAATAAATTGAACTGATGAAATAAAGACATTAAATGTTGAATAAAATGAGAATTAGTTAATTAAATAGGTGAATAAAATGTACTTGACAATGTAATGCCGGAGTTTTGGTTTCATTTTCCCTTCAATGTTTTCGTTTATGAACAGAAACCTGTTCATCTTGGACACAGCGAGACGTGGTCGACCTGGTCCAGCATCACAAAGAACCTGAACTCTCTCAGAACAGGTGAGTGACTCCTGTCAACTGGTTGTATGGAGGACATTTACTGCCTGAGCAAAACAATGTACAATGTTTTTTTTACAAATGTTACATGGTTCATTGACAAAACTGTGGTTTGTAAATACATTAACATCAACAAACTTTTCTTTTTCTTTCAGGTTGATCTTCAGGAAGATCTTCAAACAGTAGGACCAATTTTTCTTTTTAATTTTGGGTGGCCGCCGTGCCCCCAACTCGCTTGGCCGCCGTGCCTTAAATGTATTTACCATGGCCGCCGTGTCATGCCATGCCTTTCTTTGCAGATATGACCATACATACCAGTGCATCCGTCTTTCTTCTTCTTCTCATCTATCTGAGTAATGTGTAGCTGATCTGAAACCCAGGGTTAGATATTGACTTGAAGTTTGTTGAGGGCTGATAAGATATGCAGTATAGTCTGAAACTTTGATTCAGCTCAGCAGTTCAGATTAGTAAATGTAGTGTGGCCCGGTTTGTTTGAGATGGCCGCCGTGCCATGGCTTTCAATTTGTCAATTACCTTGATGAAATGTTGATGGCTGACCAACTTTTCCTTTTAGGCTGATCAACGAAGGGTGAGTCCATATTTTAAAATTTTCTCTCTTGGATGGCCGCCTGTGTCGGCCTCCCCTCTGTTCTCTTTAGACTAGACTAGATTTTTTTGTTTTGTAGAACAGGGGAATAAAAACTTTAGAATTGTGTGTCCTCTTTGATCAAATCAAATGTGTGTAGAGATAGAGAGGGTTGAACAGCTGAGAACAGGGTTTCTGGGCACAATGTTGGGATGTAAATGCAAACATCTGGCTTTCGACAAAATAAAAAATAAACTGAGTTTCCACCCAAATCATTGCTCCACTAATCTTAAATTCTCAAATTATAACTTTGGTATATTTATCTGTCTTGAACAATATTTATTGAATCTGCCTTAAAAACTAAATCATTCTTTAAAACTAAATTTATTTACCTTAAAAACAAGTGTTACCTTCAAAGTGGTCACTGTTCATACAATCCAGACTGTAGATATTCTAATCAGAATTACAATAATCATCCTAATTGATTAGTATGACTCGGTTTTCCTCATGACGCTCGTAATTGTCCCTCGGCCGCTCATTTTTTCTTCCTGGTGCATTTCCCAACAATAGATCCTGGGGATCTACCCAATCGTAAGTGCTTTTTATTCTTTATGGGGTGTGGTTTTGCTTGGCCGCCGTGCCATGACTGCATTTCTATTTCTCAATTTGCTCAAAGAAGAGGACCACCTGCCTGCGCGTCCATCCATAATAGTTATATGCGCGTCCGTCCAAAATCGTTCCCTTGTTGAGCAACAAGTACCTCTCGATTTCGCCTGGCCGCCGTGCCATGGCATCGCCTTTTCCACAGCCGCCGTGCCAATCTGTCCTCTTGTCATGGCCGCCGTGCCATGACTGTTTTTCTTCTCGGCCGCCGTGCCGATCTATCTATCATGGCTGCCGTGCAACAAAGCCATCGGTCCGTTCAAAATACGTATGTCAGAAAAGGCGTATGTCCGTTAGTGTATTGACTAAATCCTAACTTCAAAAACGAACCAATTTAATGCTAAGATATAAATTCCTCGCAATGGAAACGGAGCATTTAGCTTTTTTTGGGGCCTCTGCTTGTTGACCATACAGCTGCAGGAATGGGTGGAAGCTTCAGAGAAATTCGACCATATTTAGGGTTTAACTGAGCATTGAGAAGGAAATTGACTTATTCTAGTATATTGGTTGGTTTGGAACTGCTGAGGTAGTGATCTAGAAGAATCAGACCTTTAGTCTGGACTGCTGTTGGTTCGTCTGAGAACAGAGCACTGATTCAGTAATCTGGTTAGTCTATTGAAGGTGCTCTCTTAGTCGTGGTGCCACATGGCCTAAGCTTCTTTCTTTCCACTATTACCAACATGTCTGCCTCTCTAAACAATTAAGACCAGCATGGTAGGACATTTCTCTTTCCGTCATCTGTCGTCAACATCTTCAGGACTTCATTTCTGATTTCATCATCCCACACATACAATTTATTTCCTGGCGGCTTTGAATTTCAATTTTTGACGAATTTTATTTCCTGGCGGCTTTGAATTTCAATTTGACGAATTTTATTTCCTGGCGGCTTTGAATTTCAATTAGACGAATTTTATTTCCTGGCGGATCTGCATTTCCATTTTCGTCAAATTTTGATCCATCCTCAATGACAATGGTGGGGGGGCCAAGATGGACCCAGCCCTCCTTGATGATGGCAGCCAAGATGGACCCAGCCCTCGATGACTGCAACGGCTAAGATGAACCCATACCTCCTTGACGACGACGACTATGGCAGCCAAGATGGACCCAGCCCTCGATGACTGCAGCAGCCAGGATGGAGCCCGCCCTCCTTGATGACGGCGGTTCCAGCCAGGATGGAGCCAGCCCTCCTTGATGACGGCGGTTGGAGCCAGGATGGAGCCAGCCCTCCTTGTCGGTGGCGGCAGCCAGGATGGAGCCAGCCCTCCTTGATGACGGTGGCGGCCAAGATGGACCTGACCCATCTTCAGGTAGGTCCTTAAAGATTGATTATCCACTTATATTTAAACCCTCCTTGTTGTGTACTTATGCTAATTGCATAGTTTTTTCATGTCAGGTGTTAAACCTTGAAGCTGGAATGCTGTGGCCAGACTGTGCCCCTGGATGAAGACTGCCAAGATCAACCAAACTCTCAATGAAGAAGACGGCCAAGATGGACCCAACCCTCCTCGATGATACCTCTTTGCCCCAGGATGTCTTCAGGTATGTCCTGTTAAAATGGATGATCCACTTTTATTTGAAACTTGCTTGTTGCATACTTATGCTAATTGTTTTTCTGTGTCACATGTTAAACCTTGAAGCTGGAATGCTGTGTCCTGATGCGTCTGTACCACAGGATGAAGAAGACGGCCAAGATGGACCCAACCCTCCTCGATGATACCTCTTTGTCCCAGGATGTCTTCATATGTCCTTTCCGGGATTATCCACTTCTATTTAAACCTTGCATGTAGTATACTTATGCTAATTGTTTTTCTGTGTTAAACCTGAAGGCTGGAGTGTCCCAGGATGAAGATGGACTCAGCCTTCCTTGATGATGATGCCTCTTTGCTCCACGACGTCTTCAGGTATGTCCTTTTCAGATGGATTATCCACTTCTATTTAAACCCTGCTTGTTTTATAATTATGCTTTTTTTTTTTTGTGTTTCACATGTTCAAACTCAAAGCTGGAATGCAGTGGATTGACCTGAGTGTTACAAGCCCTGTGTACTGCCTACACCTCCAGATCCCGTCTCCGAATGGAACATGTCACCCAAAGGATATGGTCGACCACCAATTTTAACAAAGGCTGTACCACCACCATTGTCTGTGGTGGGGAGGGGGTTTTGAGTCAGGGTCAGACTTTCAGCTTAAATGAGACTAAAATTTGAAGAGTTGGGTGTTTTAATCGTTGGGGTTTTTATGATGATCACTGGAGAAAATCTGTTTCTACAAGATGAAAGAATTTATTGGTTCTTTGAAAGTTGCTGTTGAACGTAGTTATTTGTTCAGTGTTGGGTCGATTATAACGTGCTGAGATGGAACATCCTTTGAGATTGAATCCAAATTACTGTAAAGAGCATGTAGTGGCATGCAGAATATCTCGTAAAGTTTTATGGTATTTTCTTTCATTGATATTCCTCAATGGTGAACTGACAAAATTTAGATCTTTGCCAATTGTATTGATTAGTTTGAGTAGTTTCAATTATGAGAACATTGTAAGACTTGAATTTGAGACTGGTTAATTGATTTTAGTTATTCAGCCCATAGATGATGTCTCATGAAAAGCATTCAGTCTCTATTGGCATCAACTGTTCTGCTATCAAATTGCGACCACATATGAAATTATTTGTTATCTAGTTTTGCCTGCTTCCATTGTATCAAAGGTGGAGGTACATGGGTTGTTTTTTCACCACCCAACTTTGAATCCTATGCTGCCTTGTCTCATCTGCCAAGTTTAATTCCTACCGGAGACTCAAGTTGAACCTTTCTGTGTTCAATAAAGTTTCGTTGTTGCGCATCATATTGGGAGGCCTCCCAGCAGGGGAATTTAACCCACCCCTGCAAAGCGTTATGACACTAGCCTACGTCTGGCTCAGTCGCTCGGTTTTGCTGCGGAATCAGTGATGCAGGGACATTATTGGACAGTTTCATACATATATGGAATTGTCTTCACTCAGTATGCAGGGGACAGAATAGAAGCGCGTTTGGGTTCTTTGGGAGGAAGTAAGCCTGGCAGAGAGACAACTCATGACTTTGATAATTACTTATCTCAAGTTAACCAGGTTGACTCCAAATTCTAAAATGTTCTCCTGAGTTATTATTATTGAGTTATATAATGACACATTATTTAAACTAAGGCATCATACTGTAGGCTGAATTCTAGCAGACTTGTTATAAGGCATTGTCCTATAGTAGAAACGGCATTGGATTTGGGCTTTGATGGGAAGGATGTAGACTGTTAAAGTGATTTCTTGTGACAGAAGTGTGAAGGGGAAGTATTAAGTAGATTGATTTCCATTTTGGTAGCATGACTTTTGGATTATTTTACCTTGTAGGGTTGACAAACCTTCACTAAAGTGTTTAATCAGCTCTTTTTGTTTTGTCTTTAGTTGCATTTCAACACCAGTGCGTCCCTGTGCCCAAAACAAGGAGCCACCAGCGGAGATGATTTTACTGGATTTTCTGTCTGAACTGCATTTTGGATGATGGGGCCACATTGGAACCTGCTACACTGGTCTTTGCTCTCCAGTAATTGCACCTTTACAAAATTCAGTCTGACATTGATGCCCACTTTATGCAACTGTTGACCAGCTCAGCGAGTCATTTGGAATAATATTTAATCCAACATCCCAGTTTGTTGAATCAGAAATGGCTACAGGAGTTCTTCCTTTGCTCATGATTCTGTAGCCCCTCCTCCTGAAGTTTCTCTCTGCTTCAATCCTCATTTGACTTTGCATGGAAACAATCTCACTTCTTTACCCCCACATCTCACTATTTCTTCGTGTGGCTTTTCAACATTCCCTGTTGCCATCACACCTGCAGAAGGAAGTGGTTTTCTTAATTTAGCGTGACTGTTTTCACATGCTGGGTTAGATGTGTCTGTAGACCATTGACAAAGCAGACAACTTGAAATGCTTGTTCCTAATTTACCCAAAGGCTACAACAGACTAATCTCTTTACAAGTCAGTCTAATAATTAAAATTATGACATGGTTACTTGTCTTCACTACAGTAAGGATTTAATGAGTTGGATTTCCTTAACTACAGAGAACAAGGTATATGAGTCGACACATATAAGAAGGTAAGGATTTTATCCTTCCCCTTTTTCTCTGTGTGTGAGGAAGTCTGATCATGAACCCTTGCAGAGTTTTGCCAGTTTCCAAAACCAGACAAGGATCCATCTGGTTTTGGCAGATTTGGCATCAAAATAATAGAAAATTGGGACCACAGTAGAGAATTGCAGAAGAGCAATATACACCAATGATAACTTGTAGAGGGTGAGTCTAAAGCATTTGGATGAATCAGGTGAAGCACTTCTAGCTGTCTGCTTAGTCAATGATCTTTTGTCACATCTTACCCAACACATGAAAACAGTAATGCTGAACTAGGAAACCGCTCCCTTTGCAGATGTGACAACATCAGTGAATGCTGGAAGGATGCATGAAAGAGATGCTGAGACATGGGGACAAAGATAATGGATGGCACAGAGACCTGTTTGCCAGTGTTGGAGAGGTGTGGGGTGGGAGGAGTCTGACGCAATCCCAGCGTCTGATGGATGCAGTCAGTCAGCTAGTTAAGAAAAAGTGGGCAGGTAGGAGTAGATGGGTAGACGCTACAGTATTTGAAGAAGCAACTGGTGCTGTTAAAGAGAATAATGCATTAATTTCAAGACTTTCTGTTTGCCTTTTGTCTTTCCGGTCTTTGCATTGTTTGTGGATAGACAAGGTGTCATGTATATGAGGGTGTATTTCTCTCCAGTATTGTCATGAAAACCCCCACACTAAATTCCCTGGTATACCAAAAAGGTTAGCTGTTGAACCCCCACCCTTCAGTTCTGACAGTTCAGTCCTGTCTCAAAGGGGTGAAATGGCATCAGACACCAAGTGAAACCAATCTTTGACTTTCCATTTCTTAACAATTGCCACATTTGATATACTAAACACAAGGTCTGTAAAAATTGGCGATTCCACTCAAAGAACTCCGTAGCATTGTTAATTGGTTACATTCTGGGCCATTCAGCCTTTATTCAAAAGACAGTGTAGAAATGGGAAAAGTAGGGAGAGAAAGAAGATGACTTGCAGCGAAGGGCTGGATTTAAACTCCAGGCAACTGTGACATGGACGTGGCCTTCAATGCTCAAACGGGTGAGCTACTGGTGCGCCCCCAAACATTTGATAAATAAGACAAATGCAAAGAATATATCTAATAGTACTTTTGGTTAAATACTTGCAGAATGCACATGGTGATGGAAGCCCGCAGCCCACAAGAGAAGCCAACAAAGTTGTGTCCATGACAACTGAAGAAAACAGCCACGGACTACCAACCCTCGTTGATGATGCCCGTTTGCTGCAGGATTTCTTCAGGTATGTCCTTTCAGATGGATTCTGCACTTATGTTTTGACCTTGCTTGTTTTATACTTATGCTAATAGGGTTTTCTGTGTCACATGTTAAACCTGAAGGCTGTAGGACTGCTGGGCCCTGACCTCACCTCCAAATGGAACAAGTCGGTTATCAAGTTTAACATGGACTTTGCCACCTTAAGCCAAAGACTTGATCCATCAGACTCTGAAAAACTGTCACCACCAGAGACTGAAGCATACATGCACACAACAGGACACATGACAAACTACAACACCTCACCACAAAACACTACTGGACATAATGCATTCCAACACAATGCACTTAAGAGACTGATTTTGGATGCATTGTTGCAGTTGCCATGTCATATTTGTTGTATTGAAAACCTGAATTGAATCACTGTATATTAACTTTTTTGGTCAAGTAAAATTGTTACTTTTTCTCAAGTTGGTGGTTCTTTACATTTTTTCCATCTTCAAAGTATTATGATGATCACTGGAGAAAATCTGTTTCTACAAGATGAAAGAATTTATTGGTTCTTTGAAAGTTGCTGTTGAACGTAGTTATTTGTTCAGTGTTGGGTCGATTATAACGTGCTGAGATGGAACATCCTTTGAGATTGAATCCAAATTACTGTAAAGAGCATGTAGTGACATGCAGAATATCTCGTAAAGTTTTATGGTATTTTCTTTCATTGATATTCCTCAATGGTGAACTGACAAAATTTAGATCTTTGCCAATTTTATTGATTAGTTTGAGTAGTTTCAATTATGAGAACATTGTAAGACTTGAATTTGAGACTGGTTAATTGATTTTAGTTATTCAGCCCATAGATGATGTCTCATGAAAAGCATTCAGTCTCTATTGGCATTGACTGTTCTGCTATCAAATTGCGACCACATATGAAATTATTTCTTATCTAGTTTTGCCTGCTTCCATTGTATCAAAGGTGGAGGTACATGGGTTGTTTTTTCACCACCCAAAATTTGAATCCTATGCTGCCTTGTCTCATCTGCCAAGTTTAATTCCTACCGGAGACTCAAGTTGAACCTTTCTGTGTTCAATAAAGTTTCGTTGTTGCGCATCGTATTGGGAGGCCTCCCAGCAGGGGAATTTAACCCACCCCTGCAAAGCGTTATGACACTAGCCTACGTCTGGCTCAGTCGCTCATTTTTGCTGCGGAATCAGTGATGCAGGGACATTATTGGACAGTTTCATACATATATGGAATTGTCTTCACTCAGTATGCAGGGGACAGAATAGAAGCGCGTTTGGGTTCTTTGGGAGGAAGTAAGCCTGGCAGAGAGACAACTCATGACTTTGATAATTATCTCAAGTTCTCTAAGACTCCAAATTCTAAAATGTTCTCCTGAGTTACACATTATTTAAACTAAGGCATCATACTGTAGGCTGAATTCTAGCAGACTTGTTATAAGGAATTGTCCTATAGTAGAAACGGCATTGGATTTGGGCTTTGATGGGAAGGCTGTAGACTGTTAAAGTGATTTCTTGTGACAGAAGTGTGAAGGGGAAGTATTAAGTAGATTGATTTCCATTTTGGTAGCATGACTTTTGGATTCTTTTACCTTGTAGGGTTGACAAACCTTCACTAAATTCTGCACTTATGTTTTGACCTTGCTTGTTTTATACTTATGCTAATATGGTTTTCTGTGTCACATGTTAAACCTGAAGGCTGTAGGACTGCTGGGCCCTGACCTCACCTCCAAATGGAACAAGTCGGTTATCAAGTTTAACATGGACTTTGCCACCTTAAGCCAAAGACTTGATCCATCAGACTCTGAAAAACTGTCACCACCAGAGACTGAAGCATACATGCACACAACAGGACACATGACAAACTACAACACCTCACCACAAAATATCACAAAACACTACTGGACATAATGCATTCCAACACAATGCACTTAAGAGACTGATTTTGGATGCATTGTTGCAGTTGTCATGTCATATTTGTTGTATTGAAAACCTGAATTGAATCACTGTATATTAATAACTTTTTTGGTCAAGTAAAATTGTTACTTTTTCTCAACTTGGTGGTTCTTTACATTTTTTCCATCTTCAAAGTAGAATCAAGTGTTTAAGACATGGTCAGACATTTCACTTTTCATTTTTTTTCAAGAACTCATTCCTTATGTGCCAATATGTTAAAGATATGACTGCTGCTGGAACTAGAATTACTTTTGACAATTTTGCTCGCAAATTACAAAAACACTCAATCTTAAGTTCTTAAAGTTTAGATTTGCTTTAGTTAATTGATGGGAGAGACTGGGTGATGGTGTCTTTCTCATTTACCCTCTTGAATCTGGAGGATCTGACCTGGACTTAAATAAAAAAGAGAAATGTCTAACCAGAATCCATTACTGAAGTAAGAATTGAAATGTGGATGAGGAAAAATACAGATGCTTAATTCTGTTATGCTCCTGTCTAGGGGTAGGAGCACAACATAAATGTAAACTACACCCTGCAGTTTGTTAAATTGTGCACTTCAATGTCTTAAATGTGCACATCACAACTCAATTTATTCATACGTACCCTTGTTTATAAGGCATATTTACTTTTTACTAATGTTTCTATTTTCAATATCCCCTTTGTAAATGGGACTAAGAACGGATTCCTATTTGACCTTAAGTCTGCATGTTAAATGGTATGTGTTAATGTAGTATAAGGGTGTCCACTGAAGTTTCTATTAACATGAATATATAAATATTCACACTGGTGGCATATTTATATTTAAAAAATGTATATAATTACTCTCTTACTCTGTGCTGTGAATGGTGCAATCGCATTGTAACCGTGTGGTTGTATTTTGAGGGACATTTCTCAGTGTAGTAAAATTTTCAGTTTTACCCACATTCCACTACAGAGTAACTAACAACCTCCGGTAAAAGTGGCCTTGAACAATTTCTGGAGACGAATCAACTGGACTACAGGAAATTAAATATCCCTTTAAAACATTCCCTCTGAACTGCCCCTGTGTATTTGTTGACATATTTTTTGGGGGCTTAAGATTTAAACCTAATATCTTCATGAAGCAGGGTGAATGAATGTCCTAAGGCCCCTTGTGTGGTTTGAAAGTGGAGATCAAATTATCACCTGCACCTCATTGTACTTAAACTCTGTGCTGTGCAGACAAGTGTGAAAGTAAAATGTAACATGAGGATGTGAAGGTAAATAAACATAACATTTTTGACCTTCCTTTGGTTTTTAACATTGTCACATGCTCTGGATCAACTGAAGTTAATTCTGACATTTCTAAATTTAACGTAAAGCTTTTGTATATGTATGCATATATATATATATGTACTTGTACATTGTATGTATTTGTCTGGCGCTTGGGGAGGAGGCACAGCAGGATGCAGCCTGTTGTCAGGACGCTGGAGCTGCTCCTCAACAGCATCTGAAACGAGGAGGACCTCTAAAGTACTGGACGGAGAAGACAGGGATTGGTTACCATGGCAGCAGGTCGTCCCCCTCTGAGTGTCTTTCTCTCTGGTGTCTGTTCTGAGATCTATTTGTACATAAATGTATTCTTAATAAAAAAGGGATGTTATTGTGTGATCGTCCTGTATTGCACCGCACAAAGAACACTTTCAAAAGATGCTTTAAGTTTTCAAATTTTATTCATTTCATATACATTTTTTTTCCTCAGAGTACTGTGGCACATAGAGAATCTGTATTTTTTGCACATTAAGTTTCCCCGACATGTCATATGGATTGCAACAAACGATTGCATGTACAAGTGGAGCTGTGCACAGTGAACCTCTTCAGTCTTTCAAACCGGATTAAACAGGGACAAAAGTATATATCTTTTAGTGTGAATCCAGTCATGACATGTATACGCAGCAGTCCCTTGCACAGAACACCAAAAAGATTGATCAATACAGTCTATATCATATCCATCTTTTCACACATATACATATATTAAACTCTGTCATGAAGTACTATTTTTTTTTTTTACATTAGAAAAATACAGGACACTGATGATTGGACCCTTGTGGCTGTGCTTCTCATGGGGAATTTTACATCCATTTGATAAATCCAGAAACATGCTTTTCTTTATTTTACACCGACACCTCTGGAGAACCAGGTTTACAAAAGTACAGGACCAAGGTGCAAAAACCAGAGATTTGAAAGAACTGGACTGAAAAGGTCAATAACAGACAGAGCATTCATACAGGAGATCATCACACCTTTTTACTTCAAGCAGGTGAACCAACCATGCGCTTGAGCTGTTTGCCAAAGTAAAAACCTTGCCAACTGTGTGCATGGCTAACTGATATTCTAACTAATGGAAGTGGTGAAGGAGTAAAAGCAAACAATCCCAAAAAACGTAAGGCAGTATTCTCAAATCTAGTGTTTAAGAGGTACAAACACAGTATGAACCGTACTCGCCGCTCCTAAAATGACTATTGCTGCCGGTGTTTTTGCAGCATTTACCATCGTCATTACTGGCAGAATATCAAATGGTAAATGCAGACACACACAGAAAGCACTTTGCGTCACCACGCGTGATGGGACAGACTGAGGAGGGCTCCTTTTGAGGAGAGAATAAAGCCTTTAATTTGCAATAGTACTTATTTCAGCAGTATTGCATAAAAACGTTCAGTAAGTACAAAAATAAATTGTTTGTAACAAAATCATGGTTTCATGGCATTTGTCGTAAAGCCCATCAGGCCTCATTATGTAAAAATCTTTACAGGATAATGCAACAAAAAAGTTTGGATATGACCCAGCAAAGGGAAAACATGACGTTCAAACAAAAAGGCCACAATGTTTGAAAGTAAACGAAGATGACAGAAGAAAATGACTTTGGGTTGAAGAATACTGCACTGAGGAAATCAAATACTCCAACCTGACTGTCAGACCTGTGGAGGGTTATGTTGTGTATACTGTATGTGTCTTACTAATATTTCTATTTTGAATTCAATGGGAGAGCACTTTCCAAAAACATTATTGCAGTTCATATTTATTTTAGGAAATGTTAATTTGTGTGTGTTACATGAAAAGGACAATACCTCTCACACGTCTATATGTTAAATATGAAGCTAACACCAGAAGCTGGTTAGTTGAAGTATGTTTCAGCCTTTTATGTTCAGTTTAAAATGTAATACTATACTAATACTGTATAGCAACTTTTAGCTAATTGCTTAGCTGTCCGACATGACTGCTACCCAGAAGTGAAGCCAAAGCGTCTCGATCACCACCTGGTGGCTGGCTGCAGTATAGGTCATAAACCAAATATACATTAAATACAGTTTTTATCATTCTGTAGTTCTTACCACACTTTAATGTACAATAATTAATTTTCCTCTAGTTTGGTTATTAGTTGATGCGATTGAAAAACAGGGTGAAACGTCATGATTGACAGACTCACAGATTAGTCCAGCATGTGTATTGTTGGAATCTCACTACTGTGGCTCCAAATGTGCAAGATGGCAACGTACATAGAGATATTTTGGCTTCATTTCTGGATAGTGGGAGGAAGTGACACGTCGTCTGTCTTCATAAACAGTCTATGGTTCACAACTGTTAGAAAAACTGCCTTCTACCACATTGAAAACTCAATATGAGTAGCACTGTTCGAAAATGCCTTTCCCCATGTTTAAGATGCTCAAGCCAACTAACCAGCACCTGGCTCTACTGTATTTTCTTTACATTTAACATACAAACAGAGTGGTATCAAACCTCTTATTTATCTCTCTGCATTTAAATTAGATGCACTATTCATATACTTTATAAACCCTATTTTCTGGGAACTTCATTTATTTATAAAAAGCCAAATGTGCTACAATGATTATAATTACTGTGTATGTGTGTATAAATTGACAATCATCCAAAATTAGCTCTTAAATAATACAATAAAAAAAATTCCTTTCATTTGGTGAGAGAAGATGCAGTGTTAAACACGGCTCCGCCTCTTCTTCAGACGTTGAATCACAGAAAGTCTTTGAAAGATTTCGCCACATCTTCATTTCACATTAAATCACAATACTCTTGCAAACAGATAGAAGGACATGTTTTCTTTGCCTGTACAGATATTCTTTTGGAGTTGGGTCACTGAGAGGTGTTTGCAGATTTTAAGGCAGAGATACTGACTGTTGAGTCAAACCTTGCTTGACGACGCTTTACGTTAGCGGCCATGAGGAGAACATGGAAAAAGGGGAAAGAGCCAGTCGTGTCTCCATTGACACGGTACAGTGCCTGGCTTTGCGCTGAGTGCTTGGTGGGGTCACACAGGGCAGGTGTTGGTCCCTGCTTGGCTCGGAGCTGGACGCTGGGTCAAGGCACTGGATGAGAATGGCCCCCGTCACTGTGAGTCGGCCCTGAGGGACTCGTTGTGCTGCCAACTGTCACTATGGCCGAAACACTTTCACCTGTTGCTCTGGCTCCAACTTTTCTAAAACACACAAAAAAAACCCAGTGTAAAAAAAGGACACTCTAAGCTGAAATCAATGACACGACTACATGTCTTGGTCACTGGCTTTGCCCCATTATACTGCGTCTTGTCTATGCAGCCATGAAGAACGCTGAACCACCCCCCAACCTGAATCAGATCTATTGTGTGGAATGCGGGTGAAGAAAAAGGCCATTCACCGACATAAAAAAGGAAAAGATTTCTTGTTGGTTCATTAAAAGAAAAGAAAAAAATCAGCCTTATCCTCCTGCACTGTGTGTTTTCCATTTTGAATGCTTAACATCTAATGGAGCTTTTCAGTTCCCTTTCTAGCAGATGCATCCATTCAGCCGTCGATCTCTTCTCTCAGAACAAAGCGCAAAATGTGACATTAACTAAAGGTGAATGCGTGTCTCTTCATCTGTGTCCCTCTCCATGTTTCTGTCTCTCTCACACACTCTGGTTACGAGAGTATGGATTGATGTGATAATCTGTGTAAGTCAGCACAGGTGAGCAGACTCACTTCACTTTTGCTTCACCTGATGTGTGCAGCAGGACATCACGGCAGTAGATACATCATTACATAAACTATAGAGTGATGAAGATATTTTCTTTCCCCATGTCATAGATATCAATCAGCGTTTGGTCATAAACCTCTGAAACTGGTTCATATGAAATCATTTTGCAGACACCAGAAGGCATAGAAATCCAACTTATCAATAATATACAGTGTGGAGTCCCATGCAAAAATGGCGAAATGTTTAAATTAAATGTTTCGTGGTACCTTTCAGAGGAGGCGCTGGAAGCTTCCGTCTTTGATGGCGTGATGTATCCAGAGTTTGAGGCTGTAATGAGAGAGTCTGTATTAAACACCACAGACACCCTGCTCCTGGTTTCGAGCTGCTATATGTTCTCCTTTTCCTTGTGTTGCTTAACATATCAATACTTTTCAGTAAAATGTTAACATACAATTGTTCTCAGAGCTATTGGAGGCTACTGGGTGTTGTTGAACTTGAAGGGCAGTGTGATGATACCTTCGCCTGTGGTGGCTTGTACTTGGAGAAGTGATTGCAGACGGTCACGTTCAAACCAGCTGTTTTCAGGGCTGATATTCTGGCCTCAATGTTTGAGATCTTAAAAAGGAGAAGAAGGCTTCACTCAACAAAAACAACCAATGAGTCATGCAATTATTCGTACAATCTTTATTTCAGTTTTAGTCTGGGGAAAATGCCCAAGAGGTACTATGTCATTACTTTAACCCTCAGATGTCCACTCCCAAATTTTTTTGTGATATCAAACCTTGGTTAAAAAACCACTCCTGCAGTACCTGTATTTCAGACTGCTGGACCTGAGCGGCTGCAGTGGCGACCTGGTCTTCAAGGAAAGCCAGATCTGTGTCTGTGGTATCACTGCTAATACTGCGGGCACACTGCTCTAGGTCCCCTAGCGCCCCCTCAAGGCCATACACAGCACCAGCAGCGAGGTACACCTTCATGAAGGAGATAACCCGGACTGTTAGTTCCCTTTGACACTTAATGGTGAAATGTAGCTGTTGACTGACTTACATTTTCCTCCATCTTGGTCAGCCTCTGGTCCAGCCGCCGGGTCTCGGAGCAGTTGGAGATCGGAGAAGCACTCATGGACTCGGACGGGGTGTAGCTCTCACCTCCCGCCTCACCAATCAGCTCCTCTGTGGCGTTCAAAACCTTCAGCACCTCTGTGGTGATGCTGCAGAGGGACGCCGCCGAGTACTTCTGCTTCAGAAATACATACACATACTGTCAGTGTCCGGTACACTCTGAAAGGCTAAAAGTTTAAAGAAGAAATAGATGAGAGAAAATGGGGAGCACATGTACCAAAATGAATAAAACCACATAAAGGACTTATTGTAGTGTGATGGTAACATGCAATTATGACTGGGACTTTAACATTAGAGTGGGAACAAACATTTTAAAATGGACTAAATAAACTTTAGTTTGAGCTCAAGTGGTGCAAAAAGTGACGCATGAAGATGAGGAGAGAAATTAAAGCATTTGTGCAGCTAAAAGGCCACAAATTTAATTCGTTTGCCAAATTTTCAAACAGCAATCCATGTCCATCTAAGCCCCTCACCAAAAATATGTATGTGAACGAGCCATGTCGTCATTTGGCAGATAAATAAGTCAACATCTTTCCATGTGTTCAGATTAACAAGAGCAGCTTGTTTTCAAATTCTGTAATGAATCAAAATTCAGTGGGGAACATGCTTTCTTTGTAAGGAAATATGTTTACTTCTGAACACAGAGGAAGCAGACGAGATGTCAAGCTGTGTCTGTGGTCTCGGAGGCGTATTGATCCCTCTCAGCAACACAGACGGTCTGAGTATCACCCGGTTTATGGGAGAGGCAGGTACAGGGATGAGAGAGAGACACGAGGGGCAGAGCATTGGTAAAGACAAGCCTCAGTACAGAGAGACATGAGGCTGAGGACCAAACCTCTTAGTTTTTTTTTTTAATTAACCGTTCAGTGATGTTACAAAGACGGAGATGCTGGGAGGTATTGACACAGGGTCGGTCGATGGAGAAATGGATCTTTGGTGAGGGTCTGATGACGTCATCCACTCTAAAGAACCAGGCCATCGCAGATACAGATGAAACACCCTGATGCCCCACTGCTCATGATGCTGAAACATTAACTCGCAGTTTTGTTCCACAGAAATATATTGTAAGAAAGGATGTCACTTTGGAATATGGAGGATATCTAAAGTTCAGTAATTAACCTAATAGTTAAGAGCATGGGCAGGTTTAAAAACTTTATAATGGGAAGTAGAGTATGGGGCACAGAAATGATTTTTAAAGCCCCTATTATTGGCAATGGTAACACTTGTTATGAAAGGTATTTTAGAAAGTTCAAATAGAGAGTAGGAATTTTTTTTATTATTCATGTCGAGTTAAATCTAAATTCCAGTGTAAACCACTTTAGAGCTGGATTTTTGGCACCAACTTGCACAAACTAATGTATATATATATAAGATATATTAATGTTGAATGTTAAAAAAAGAATTCTTGAGCAGCCCCCTGATCTGGGTCCACACCAACATTTAATGAGCTCAGTCTTGGGTCATGTCCCAAACCTCCATAAATTTGAAGGACATTGGTTTAGTAATTTCCGCCTCGTCCTGCAAACAAGCAAAAGTAAACTTGCCATGCCAATTATTCTCCACGTAAAAAGTGGAATTGTAAATGTGAATTCCCGAACAAATCTGATGTATACAAAATAAGGTCTCAAAAGCCAAAAGTATGACTCATGTCACATTTTCTTCTGTTCACATCAAAACGAGCCGCCCTGGCAGGTTCGACAAGGGAGCTGTGAAAACCAGCAGAAATAGACCACACTACACATTGTGAGAGACAAGCATTACTCACAGGAGCTCTTATGAGTCTGGCACTTGACCAGCATCGACCAACACGCCTCAGATGTAGCACCAGTACAGGAGGTGAACCTCTCAGTCTGACTTTGTGTGAGGTTGGACTTGCCCATTATGTGAAAATATCAATACTGCAGCTATGCTTTTCACCAAAAGATCATAGGGTTTTATTAATGGAAAGAAATAAAGTCTGCAGCTCTTTGATGATATGTGACTTCCTGTGTAATTCATACAAAGCTGTGTGGAGACCAATAGTATTTTAGAAAGCTTCAGCAAAATCTACTAACAGCTGAACTGAAATATGACACACGCACACAACCAGCATGCCTGTGCGTTTCAGGGAGGAATAAATATATTACAATGCATTAAGGGACTGTGGCTGCGTTGCCATACTTGTTATCGAGCACGGCCTCCTGCACATATCACCTGCTGCAAGAGAGAGGAGAGCAACTGGAGCCTCTGCTGTTGCTCCGAGTCGTTCTGTCCCTCCTGACGCACGCACAGACACACACACCAGCGAAAAAGAAGAAGAGAAGCACACAGCAGTGATTGTTAAAGGAATGGATGGGAGAGGAAGCTGGGAAGAAGAGAAATTAATCAAAATGCAGACAGACGGACAAACTCGAGCAGAGCTAAAAGCTGATAAGCAGTGGAAACAGATGCTTCTTTCTTTACTCCACCTCACCTGGTTGTCTGACAGCGCCCCCTCCTGAGAAGAAGGTGTAACAGCAGGTGAACTTGCACTTGAACCACTCCTCCTTCCTCCTCCTCTCTGTGTGGCCTCCTTCTCCACATGTTGTTTCTTACTTTGTCTGTTTTTGTCTCCTCTTGTTTGTTCCTGGTCGTCTACTTTCTCCTCCACACACTCCACTCCCTTCTCCAACCTCCTCTCTCTCACCGAGGGACTCTTTATTAGTCTCTCACTCCTTTTCATCTCTTGTCCGTTCACCTGTTCCACCGTTTCACTCGCTTTCTCTCTCAGTCTCTCACTCGCCCTCTGCCGTTCCCTGTCTGCGTCTTTCAGCCTCTTCTTCTCTCTTTGTCTGTCACTGTCTTTGTCCGCCTGTCTGTCTGCGGGCCACTCCTCTCCAGCCGAGTTGTCGTCTTTGCTGTTGGCTCGTTTGACCAGCTGACTGAGTCGGGATCGTAGCTCCTCTTCCAGGTCTCCGGGCCCTGAGCCGCAGGCCGGGTGCTGGGACCCTGGAGATAGAGAGTGGGGCTGTGGGGGACTCAGGGCCGCTGAATTTGGGGCCACTGTGTCCAAGTCCTCAGGCTCTGGTGTCATGGCATCTAGTCTGAAGGTGTCCAGTGCAGCCGGGGTTGTAGGCATATTGTCTGGTGCTTGCTGCTCCTCACTCAGACCCCTCCTCAGCAGGGCGTTGAGCAGGAAACCACTGTTCTCCTTGAATTAATGAGAGAAACACAAGGACACAGGCAAGAAAGGAAAATAAACATTAACCATCAAATATACACATCGCAGATAGAAAAAAGTTGCTGTAGAAATAACTTTTAATTGCTGCCCTCAAATGATAAAACTTATGGGAGATTTGAAATACCAACAATATTAAACTACATTTCATTCACCTGTACTAAGGGGTAGATGGACTGTGCGTGGCTCTGGCCTCCAGGTTTGCTCTGCTCTGCTGACGACTCCCTCTTGCTTTTCCGTCGTCGTCGTGACCGTCTGACCGGGTCAATCTGCCGCTCCTCGGCCTCGCTGCTGTCCCCCATCACCTGGGAACAGTGGTGCAAAAGTAGCTGAGCACATATGCACAATTATGAGAAATCATAACTTACATATGTTTTTTATTCCTTCCTTCCACATTAATCGTTGATCTTATGGCCCAATTGAACAAAATTACTTTAATAGTGACACATCAGTATCAATTATGGGTAAAGTTATACATAATATATTACTATATCACCAAGTACATACTAAGTACATTTTTGCTGCGAGCATTAGAAGCCTCCTGTCTTTACGTGCTTGTTTCTGATGTACCTGGACATTATGAATTTAGATTCTTGAGTCCATGGGGCTATAGAGGCTTAGTCCTCTATCAATGAACCTCAAAAACCTTTTGCAGTGATGCTCTGGTGAAAACTTTAGAAAATGTCCATATCAGTACTTGTAGTAAAGAGTTATCCGAACTTGTAAAGTAAATCCAAATCACCTTGGGGTTAAAGTTCACATCCAGTGCCTCTGAGTGCAGAGGGTACGGAGAGAAGTTCTGGTGCAGGTGTTGGTGGTACAGGGGCTGGTGATGAGGGTGCAGGTGTGTATCCGCCGGTCCTTTCTTCCTCAACAAGTTATGAGGTGGTTTACGAGGACACGCAGACAGCACAGACGAAGCCTCTGAGTCCGAGTTGAGAGTCTCAGTGTTGGTGTACTGGCCGGAGGACGGCGACGTGATGGGAAGGTGCTGGGTGTACGTCCACTCCGGGTCGTGCTGCGAGTCCGTGTAGTAAGTCTCGTCGGACAGCTTACGTCTGAACTGTCTCAACGCCGCACCCCAGCCACCTTCGTTGTCCTCCTCGGAGTCAGAGCCCATCTCATCGTATGCCGAGACGACGCCGGACTCCTTCTCCAACACACTGAACACCAGGCTCTTCCTCTTGGTCAGCAGGCTGGGCCGAGACAGCTGAGAACTGTGCAGGGCGATCCAGTTACCATCTGGGCTCTGGAGCACTGAAGATGCACCTGGATGAGCAAGACCAACAGAAACACTTTTAAAATGTGACATATTTCCAATGGGCTTATTAAAAAGAGCTTTAGGGGATGAGAAACAGTCTGAATGTAAAATGAAAGCTACAACATCCAGTTATTGAAAAGTAGAGGTTGGATGGTTCAGGGGAAACGGTAAATATGACACACAAGGAATACGCTACTGCAACAACATCGGCAGCAGGAGAAATCAAATGAAAACTTTATTTACTGGAGTTGTCCAGGCGATCAACGCTCTTCCAGCTGGGTAGGGACGTGGCCTTGGGCTCCCGCTTCAGAGACGCGTACTCATGCAAGTCACCACCTGCTCCGGCGCCCTCTTCCTCTGGGCCCTTCTCTGGGGAGTCGTCACTGGTGAGGGAAAACGCTGACCGCGACCTCTACAACCACACACACACAGCAACATACTGATTTAATCCAACTGTTAAAATGAATATTCTTTTTCAAAAAGGAGACGCAACATTGCCTTCTTTATAATTTTGGGCCGTGTCTCACTTAAATCCACAGGCCCCTCAGACAAATACTGCTCTGAGTATCCAGAGACAGATATAGTAGAGCTGTGAGTTCAAACTCTCATCAGCAGATGGAGCTAGAAAACAACTCAATAAGTAGACAGCCAGGAGAAGCTCTACAAATCTCTTCGTCTCTCTTCTACACCCATAAATGTCTCTTTGACTCATCCTCCGATCAATGAGGGGATATTCTAGGTTTTCAATGAAGTTTTCTTGCCGGAGCAACTTTGTACAGTTGGTGTTTGTGTAGATACACTTTTCGAAAAAAACTGAATACCATCCTGAAACTTAGTTAAACATTGGGATGTTGATTTAGAGGCTTCTCAACTGAAAACGAAAGGGTTTGTACGGGTGGATTCAAAAGTTGCACATGTGCATAAACTCACACTTAAATTTTATTTGAATTTGTGTATATGAAGGAAGCTTTGATTAGAAAAATAAAAGTGCCAATGTATGTTCAGGCATAGACTGAAGTTTCTAGGTGGAGCGCAGAATAAATACGAATTCTTTCAGTGGGTAGGATGCACCGTGACAATTTGTTCATGCAGCACGGATTTGAGTATTTGCATCAATGAGTCTCATTGAGTGTGTTTGCATAGAGCTGATAAACAGAGCCGGTCCCATGGGGCAGTTGAAGAGAATCCCGACGTATTTCACAGGACTTTGATCTGCGCTGAGTGAAGCGGCGGGAAACTGAATGGCGAGGCCCGGGGAGCGCCGCTTTGATGCTTCTCTCATACGGGATGATGACAAATCTCCAACGGTCCCTGCTGACAAGTAGTGTGAACCACAGTCAGGTGTGTGTGTAAAATGCTGATGTGAGTATGCAGTCTTATGAGGCTGTTTTGTGTATAATTCACTTTAGTGAAACAATGCAAGTTAATCTGCATTCGGCTGTTCCTCTGACTCTTTAGGTATCGATCAGAACCGATAGATACTTTGTATGCTTTGATTTTGATTTGCTTAAAGGTTATATACTGTATAAAGACAAACATTAATATAGCGTATATATTGGCCCTACAGTGATTTTCTGTGTAAACATGTAATGGTGTGTAGTAGAGTAATGTCATACTGTGTGATCTGAGCTTGTCTTTTCTTTCTTCTGGAGGCCAGTGTGGCCTGACACCTGTGGATCTTTTGTACTGTCTCAGTGTTTTTCCTCCTTGTTAAGATAAATAAAACTCACAAACACCAAATCCAAACAAATTAATTCTCCAAAGGTGTAATTTATATCTGTATCTGAGTCCATGACGGGTGGAGGTCATGATCACAGAGGACACCAGTCAAATAAAGAGGCCGAAAAGATCACATCAATGCATGTGGCCGGTGGTACTGAAAAGTTCAAGTCCTTTCCTGCCGAGCAAAACATTCCTGTGCTTTTAAAACCTCGGAAAACACACAGAGTCAATGGCTGGTCCACCCAGAGGAACATGAACACACAGAAAACACAAACTGCATCATCAAAGACCAAATCCTTCTGGTCAAGAATCAGCAGTTTGCACCAACTGATGGCAGCTTTATATAGTTAGAGTGGATGTGCACACTGACCCAGAGAGAGTTGGAGGATTTGAGGGGGTCCTGTGGTCCTTGTGAAGAGGTGTGAGGTTGAGACGGAGAGGGCAGGTCACTGGGCTGGATCAGAGGCTGAGGCCAGACAAAGTCATACTCTGTCTGCATCTCTGAATGCTTCCTCCTCTGGATGATCTGAGAGGAAAAGAAGAGGGTGAAATAAGACGAAATGAGCCGTGAGGTATGTACGGATAAACGGGCTTCGTTTGCATAAAACATTTAGATAATAAATGCAAATTAGACAAATCAAAATTTAATTCTGCAACAGCATTTTACACTTAATCATGAATAATGTTAAATCATGAAACTAAATGCATTAATCCAGTTTTCATTTCCATTTTCATGTGATGTGCACCTAAACACTTAAAGTAGAGAAAAGAATACATTTTTTATCTCACTTTCAAAGACCTGATGGCCAACAAATACTAAATGAAACTGAAAAGCAATTAAATTAAATAATACAAGGGTCTCCTGATCCAACAGTCAAAGTGAAGTGAGCTACATTCCAGTGTGCATTTACATTTGAAAAACAAAGTTACCTACATTTATTCTTTCATATAAAAGTGGAAAAGTAAGTCAACATGTAAAAATAAAACTCACTTATACTCAACCTACTTTTTGCACAATGGTTGTAGCGAGTTCCTCTATGAGCTCCTCTCTGTGGTCCCGCAGATACCGAGCCTCATTCTGCTTCTCCTACACACACACGAATGAAGATATATTCAGTTCAAAGCGAGTGATTACCAGGGAAGGGTCTGTGCCAACGTCTTTGTCTCAAACCACGACTGCATCCCACTGTGACTGACACGAGGTGAAGAGAATGAAGAGGCAATGGCAGAGAACGGGGGGGGGGATAGAACAGAGAGGAAGAAGAACAGAGGGATTCTCACCAAGCTGTCACCGAACTCCTCCGCCTTAGCGATGGCCTCTTCTATAGCCTCCTCAGCGACACGCAGGGCGACTGTGAGCGTCTCTGCCATACTGTGTCCTGTTATCACACACACATACAGCATCTTCAGACATCTGTGAGACGTGCACATGCACCTCTGTGACACATATGCTGACCTCTACTTTTTATCATACCATAAAATATCAATCCTGCAAACTGTCGCAGTTTATTGGTGCTCGGAGAAAAGCTCTGTGGTAATGTCTCAACGAATACTGGATGAATTACCATGAAACCTCGTCCAGACAATCATAGTTCCCTGAGGATAAATCCAAATGACTTTACAAATCTGATGGGATCCAGGACTTTTGCCCTTGTGTTTTATGACATTGATGCCGTCTCGTCTTAAACAAGGAAAAAAAGTGTCCCAGCCTGAAGAAATCGTTTTTTTTCTATGCACCTATTCAAATGTGCATTAAAGGAATGAATTCAACCCACACTCAAATCCTAATGGTGAGTTTTTTGTCCTTTTAGCATTAAACCATTAGCAACAGAAAAAGGTTTCTGTTGGTTTGATCCATTTAAACGTGACGTAAACAGAGTTTGTTTGTGGACCTCTGAAGAGCTGCCATTATCTAAATGACACATCTTGATCATTGCATGAACAACTCATAATTACTGGAAAATAAATCAAATTTGCTTTATCATTATATAGGAGCTATTCAACTTGAATATTTATTTCTGTGTAGTGCATTTATGTTCCTGTGATTGTGTGTGTGCAGTTTAATGTTGAGAAAAGAGCTTTCTCCTCTGCGTGGTTGCAATTAGTTTTATTGTTGTGTAACACTGATGAGATTCCCTCTCACGCTCGCGCCATTTACAGCGCGGTGTCTATTTGTTGAGGCAACTATTATTGGGCAATAAACATAAAAGCTCAACCTTTTAGCAAGATGAAAAAAAAAAAGGGACAATTGATGAAAAAATCAATATGGCAAACCCAACGCAGCTGAAATAACCCGGCGCTGCCTTAAAACGCTGCCCGTTCACCAGCACATCTCTCACCTTCACTCTGTTTGTAGAAGGCGGAGTCACTGCCGCAGATGCTGCCATCGTTGTCGTTGCTTCCGTCGTGAACACTGCTTTCTGCGAGACAAAGACAAATGAAGCCGTCAGATAACAGCCTTCAAACATCCTGCCCCTATCATACTGTGTAATAATGTAGCTACACACTCTTCTTTGCACATTAAAAGTGGGTTACAGTGCAAACAATGCCACTAAACCCCTCTTTGCTCTCCCGACTTTGTTTTGGCGTCTTGTGAATTGTTTGGTTTCTTCTACTTGGTGTCGCTCCCAATTGTGCATAAAAGGAAAACAAAAGTAAGTGACAGTTCAAGGAAAATGACAATGATAATTCCCCTCTTGCCTTTCAAAACAAATCACTCTCGACACTTGGAACAGGAATATTCTCAGTGGATGAAAGCATCACCATGTTTTCTTTGTAGCTCACTCAGGCCAAGTATCTGGTGAGTTAGCGCAATATTTGTGCAAGAATCTTTTTCAAAGAAACCCCCCAAAATCTCAAGTTAGAGCAAAGTGGGATATAACAAAGTACATTTACTTTTTTCATGTATCTGTTCTTTAGTTAAGTAGATTTATTTCCGGGTACTTCACTACTTCAGGGGTTCTCAAAGTGAAGTCTGGGGGGGGGGGGTCCCCTGGCAAAAAAGGAGACCCCCTTTTTTTTTTGTATAATGTCATCACACTGACAGAATGTCTGACTATTCTGATATAATAAAACTTTCTGTAATAACATTTGTCAAATGTGAGTCTGTGGTCTAATTTGTGTGAGTTGAAGGGTACCTGATGTGCAAAAGATTGACAACCATTGCACCACATATATATCTTTCTGCTCCACTGCATTGCCTTACATGTTCACATTTCTTTTTTTTTTTAAGGAATTGATCCAAGCAGATAGGTATTATTAGACTCCGCCTTCCCCTGTAGCAGCATCACTGGTGAAAAAAACTGCTGAAATGGATTCGGAAGAGGTTTATGATGCATCATGTCTTAGATTCTTTATTAAAAGGACAGTCTGTAGTATAAAAAATATTTACATAAGTCACATAAGGAAGTAGGACTACCCTCTGCAAGCGCTCTTACTTTAATACTTAAAGTATTTTTACTCAAGTAGAAAGTTAATGTGGTACTATTTTTACTTAATAATTTGAGTACTTCCTTCACCACTGCCCAAAATGGGAATTTTTCTGGTAATGATTCTTAGATAGGGCTTCTTGTACAGCGGGTGGGGGAGAGAAGATGGTGAAAGGCCAAAGAAGAAGATTTAAGTTACAACACGCCCCCCTTAAAACCACGTATTCCCTGTGTGGCCCATTAACTCTTGTTAGATATCTCCCCTGTGGTTCCCCCGTTTATTGTGGCCTTCTCATCAGTCCAGCTGTAAAAATGAAGAGTGGGCTCTGTCGTGATTAAGAAGACAAACTGTCAGGCACCACAGGAGAGGGTTTTAACTGACCACTAAGGTAGAATATAATGCTGCTGTAAAAGGGAAGTGAGACCTCTGACTGACCAGGCTCCACGTACACTTGTATCCTTACAAAACACAAGAGCACCTCGTCTTTGGTTCCACCGCTCGTCATCACTTCAGCTCATTTCCATTCACTGACCAGAGTCTAAACAAAACCCAGCCCACACCTCGGCCTTGTTCCAGGGCTCTGGCTCCTGCCGCTGACACAAGCACAACCAAACAACCGTGACTTCCATCCTTGGCTCGTCTGCTTGCCGCCGACATTAATCTGCTCTCCAGTGTCCTGCTCCTGCTGGACGGGCTGCGTGTCCCTGGCTGAATCCACAGAGACGGTGCGAGTCTGGCTTCAAAGAGTCCACAGCAAACTGTAACACTGCCATTACACCCACAGACTCCCCACCAAGTGTAAATACACATATTTTGAAAATAACAGCAATGCACTTAAGTTATTTCAGAAAGTGTTCAACCAAGGCCGAGCAAACAAATAGAAAATCAAAGAGGAATTTCTTTTATTCCCTTGACAGTCGCAGGAAGACAGCAAGCTGTCACACTTGTTCTACTATTTCAGCTTTACTGTGAGATGAGCCGCTGTTTGTCAAAGCTGTGTGACGTTTTAGTGCAGAGCCTGTGAGCCAGCAATCGCAAACTGTGACATCGCTTCACTTTGACATGCAGTGACAAGCTGTAATTCAACAAGAAAAGACAATGTTTGATGTTTTTCTGCACATCTAATCACAGAAATGCTGCCTTAACAGCAGCAGCACCTCACACACGCAGCCTGAAGGTGTGTGAGGCGTTCCTCCACTTATAGTACATTGGATTTAATGTCTCTATGTCCATCCCACCTCTCCCAGTCACAGTTTATGGGATAACATGTCCCCAGACCATTACACGCTCCAGCCGTCCTTCACTCTCAGAGTTGTCTCATTCTCGACTGAAGCGTTGTCCGATGGAGCTGTACCGTTCTCGCTTGGTTAGAGCTGAATTATCGTCGATGGCAGTGTGGAAGGGGACAATAGATGGAGAAATTACCTGCAGCAGCTCAGGACAATGTCGATACAGAAGGACTGTTGTCAAAGAAAGTGAGCTGCCTCACAGACACAAGACAGACTGGTGGGCAGGTACGGCAGCACACACACACACAGAGAAGCTAATGCACAAATATGCAGACAAAGAAACCTCTGACGACGAGGTATCAGGATAATTCTTCCCACAACAGAATGATACGTTTGCCATTTGCCGTCCCTGAATGACACGGCTGCCCGTCATTACAGATGGAAGGTGTGCGTGTGTCTCAATCTAGTACATTCATCCCTTTTTCTTCGCCATGACCATCGTATCACCTTTGCTCTACATCACGTGCCACGCAGGGGGATGGAGGAGGATATTGCTCATTATCACCATGGTAACCAACAGACATCAATGGTGGCCATCGTCTACAGGGGCCTCTTTGGTATCTGACAGTGGCTGATGGTTAAATGAATTAACAATTTTCTCAGCCAGCACTTTATGTTGGGGCGATGGGACAGTGAAATCACACACTCACTCATGGTGAGTGGTAAATTTAAATCATCTGTTTGCTTTAGTTTAGAAATATTTCCTTTACAAATATATGTATATGATTACAACACTACAACTAAGGCCTACACAATCAACGGCCTGACTGACCTCACCCTCGGCTTTGAGCTTGGCTGAGTTAAGTTAACGTCAATTCCTCCAGGCACGATTTCATGCCCCCAGTTCCTGATGGAGGACATCCTGCTCACCTTGCAACAAGTGGATCAGGAGAACATCCTCTCTTATCCTTTGACACCGTTTCTGTGTCTCTGCCTCGGTGCTACAGACACTCGTTCTCTTTCTCCTCTCCTCGTCCTCCAGCCTGGCAGAGAACTCAGTGAACTTCTCCTCCTGATATGTGGCTCGTCCTGCTGGAGGTGAGACCTGGGCACAGCCTTGTTTGTAATCTAACAAACCTTCAGCTGATATTGACTCCGTAGGAAATACCAAAGTTCCTCCAACATTTCCAGTGTTTCCAGTAGTCCAGTGTTTTGTACTTGTCCGACAACCAGTAAGGCCAAAATTCCCTGAAGGTTATTTGTCACCGTACTGCAACAAATCATGGGATAGCTTGGGCCAGGAAGGATCCACCAGTTGGGGCCTTTGTTTCTCAGGGACGAAAGGACACATTTGTTGGCCGCATTTGAAGGAGCCTCCGAAACGTTGCGCTGCTGCAATCATTCTTCAAATGAAGCTTTCAAAAGATGCAGCCCCTAAGTTGAGAATAATGTACTGTCCTCTCAAGGCTCTGACATCTCCCAGCACTCAAACTCCACTTACACAAAAGAAATCGGAAAATTATCTGTTTCTTTAAAAAAACGAAAATTCTACTTCGCAAAAGGCCCTTTCAATACAGGGATTAATGTGAGTGAAATAAATAGCAAGTCTTAAGCCGAAGAAAAAAGTGGGTGAATAAACGAACCAGTAAAGCTTCACTTAGTACAAACATTTCTAAAGTGCCAGCAGCAGCAGGAGGAAGAGGAACAGTCCAGACGGTTTCCTTTCAATTACAGTGAAGCATCTGGCAGCACACACAGCCTCATAAACAGCGTCCTCAGAACAACGGCTGCACCGACAGGATGTCTGTTTACATCACGACAGGCTGGGAGACGGAGAAAAGTAAACAAACTTGCACCGGATTCATTGTGTGATAAAAGTTGTACTCGCAAAAATGTCATAAAAAATGTAATATAAGAAACAAAAGAGCAATCCTTTAAAATGATAAATTAATGAATGAGACATAAACCCAGAAACATAAAAATGGCAACCCCATACAAAAATACCGAAAAAAGATTATCTCAACAGGAAGTCAGGGACAGCCTTATTCTACACATATGTCCCTGCACATACGTACATCAGTGTCAGTATCACACAAACTGAGTCAGCCGTTTGGGCCGAGCCCTGTGGTCACTTCATTTGCTTCTCGACAGCAGCAGCTCTGAGCCTCTGTTTAACATCGTGCCCTCCAATCCCTCCAGACAGAGCTCTGTGCTCTGAGTCAGCAAGCTCTCAGCTCCGATAAGACACACAACACGAATGATCCCGAATGTGACAATACGCCCATGACTGCCTCCACTACTGATACAGGAGGTTTATCCATCAATGTGCCCTAAAAACAAGCTGTAAATTAGTACAAATCCCTTCTAAGGCATCGGGAGGTTTTGATGTTTTCTTCTGATTTGATGTTTGTTGGAAAATGAACTGCAGAACTTACTGGATTAACCACATTTAACCTTGTGCGCTGCAGTTTAGTCAAAGTTACGAGATATTGGAAGAAAATGTATCACATCAGCATATGCTCACTCTGATTGACAAGTGTAATTCTCCTTACTTCCTATTCCTTTTTCAAAGTATAACCACTGCCATGAAATAATACTGGTCCTAGATTTCATGAAAACTTTTGTATCGATTAAAAAAAAGCAGTGGCTGGGGCTTGTTAATGTAAGTGATGAGACCCAGTCCGAGACATTGTCGATCATGAAAACAGCGAGTTCATGGCAGTGGCAGAGACAACTGATTCTCCAGTTCAGGGTTCTGCGTACTGACATCATTGCTTTCTGATGGTATCAGGCGTGGCTGAGTTTTTGTCAAGCAGTGTTAATATCAGACAAAAAGGGCACGCACACCCACACAAGGACATAAACTCCTCCTTCGTCATCGCACTGAAAAGGCGGCGGCCGCCACAGAAAGCTGCACATCTCTGCTGCGCTGCGTCCCCTCTCAGTTTTCTTGGCAGAGAATAGAAATGTTTGAAGGTCATAATATGTCTGAACATTTCTCAGAGTCGCCGTCATGTTACTGAAGGTAGGAAGCCTCCCACAGACATTTAGAGGGATGTGACAGCAAACACAAAGCGCAGGGAAAAAAATGGGACAACAGTAATCCCCCGTTTCGAATGAATGTGATTAAAGTGTCAAAAAATAAAATCCATCACTCCTGCTTTTGATGCTTCATAAGAAACTCATCACATGGCTTTTCATGGCAAATTTGATGATGCTATACCATAAAACCAGGAACGCGGAAAGCCGTTAGAAGAAATTACAAGCATTAGCCGCTGCCCTTATACCCATTTATCATGGTGCAAACACAAACCCCCTGTGGGACGCACGGTCACAGGAATATAGTACAAGAGATGATAAACATGGCAAATGAGGTGTGCTAGTAATATCTGTTGTTTTCCTCAAATAAATGTTGTGGCTCTTTCTGTTTTTGAATGCATGCTCTTTAAAAGAATGATTTGACATTCTTTGGAAATACACTCATTCACTTTATTTCTGAGGGTGATATGATAAGACTGACTCTACTCCAATGTCGGTACTACATTAAATATAAAGAAAAAACAAGCTGCTGGTTAGCTACGCTTAGCATAAAGACCAGAGACAGAAGGAAACAGGTAGCAATACTGCAGCCAGCCACCAGGTGGCGATTAAGACACTTTGGCTTCACTTTTGGGCAGCTGCAAATTCGTCCATCTCTATATACAGTCTACGGTCACTACATTTGTGCTAGACTAAGCTAAGCAAACTACTGGATGAAGCTAATATTTTAAAACATGAGAGTGGTATAAATCTTATCATCTTACCCTCTGAAAGAACACAAGTAAATATGTTTCCCCAAAACACTTTTGTCTAAAGCTTATTGCCCAGCCCCAAATTAAACTATTTAGATCCATTAATTCATTTCATTTCAAATAAAGTGATCATGCGACTCCACATGCTTGTTTTATCCCCTCTAACATTTTCCTTTTACCAAGACACTAAACAGTGGCTCCACTGTTTTCTGTCATATTTAATATCATATGTCTGTTGTCATGTAGTGAAGACTGGTTAATGCTACAGTGTTTCAGAGAGACTCATTCATGAGTGAATTCAAACACATAATAAACACACATTTAGTGGACTCACTTCACGCTCTACTGCCGTCTGAGGCATTAATTACTAATTTAACACACATGCATCAGCCCCTGGCATCTGCAGACTCTCCTGATGTGGAGCTTATATCAGTAATTCGGATTAAAAAAAAAGGAAGGTTTAGCTCATGAGGCCAAAAAAAAATAGATATAGTTGGATATCCTCTGTCCTCACTGATATGTTATCAGCTTGTCTTTTACAGGACATGGTCACTGGCTCTTCATCCATGTTTAATGTCGAGATTCTCCAGGGGCCACATCTATCACGCAGAGCAACACTCTCACTTTCTACTGTGCGCGCACACAGAGAGAGAGAGAGAAGATGGTATGGTATTTGTTGTAGGTCACAGGGATGATGGACACGTACTAATCGCTCGCTCTGTCTACTCTTCCTATTGGTTTGAAGGTCACACTCTCTCTCTGGGGACACGATAGATGTAAAACGCTCACGTCTGGAGCCGTCATGTCAGCTGGCATTTCACACTCGTATGGCCTTGATTTCACAAGCGTTGTTCCCTTGGTGATATATATATAAAATAATTACACATCCGTTACTAGCACATGTGTAAAGCGAGCTTGTCTTTCACATTACTGGGAACCGGTTGATGAGAATGTTTTATGTTCAGGTGGCTGCTTTTCTACTGAATGAAGACGAGAGGAGAGCCATATTAAAATTCAGGGAGTTTTCCGGCGTCATAATAAAAGCCCTTTTTCTTAGAGCAAAGTAAACCAAGCGAGATGGTGCAACATCGAGCAACAACACGATCTAATTGAATTTTCTCCAATCTCATGCTGATTTACTTGCTAAAGTAAAGACTCAAATATATTATGTTGTACTGAGAGCACAGAAGGCTTGATATACAGAACATCATGGTAATCTGTTGCCGTTATACTCTGTACTTGTCAAGACACTTGACATATCCCATAATTTGCTGCAGAAGAGGGAATAAAAGGGCATTTTCTTTCCAATGAATTAAAACCTAATTATAGTTGTGACAGCTTGACTTGCTTTTGACATTTTCACAATTCATTTTGGTTTAATCTGATTTGAACAACCTAACAAGGGTGGAGGAAAGATAAATATTTTCATATAAACACACAAAATGGAAAAAACGTCTTTTCCTGAACAAACCGACAATTTATGGCAGCGGCTTTAACATCCAGTTGCACACAGATCACAGTATATACATAATCATACGGCATGTCAGCTCGCCAGTTAGGGAGCGGGGATGTGAGCGGAGGAACTGTTTTAATCTGCTGGGTTCATGTGAGCAGATGATGTAAGAGAACAGGAGGAGGAGAGTAAAGGAAAGGACTATATAGTGGAGTGGAAGATGATGAGGGGGGGAGGAAAAGAGAAAAGTGGAGGTTGAGAAGAAGAATCATTTGTCCACTCATACACCAGAAGAAGCTGCAGCCATAACAACAATCACGTTTGTCTTGGGAGAACGTTCTACCCACAAGGGAAACTTCATCACAGAAATAAAGAACATGAAGTGTGAAGCACCTGAAATGCCGGTAAATGGAAAATGCATCCATCACCCTAACTTATCCATTCAGCTTTGGCTTTCTTACACCGACGACGAAGGAGTGTAACAGTCAATGCCAACTCTTAGAATGGCTCTGGTTTCGCAATTGATGTTTCGGAAAATCCTTATATAAAGAGGGTTAAGCCTGGAACCAGGCCGACCAGGTATGAGATGAATCGTGGCTGTAAAACCACAACATTTTGGAGGAAAAAAAAACTATTGGAAGTAGTAGCAGTACTTATCCTTGACACTGTGAATAAAACGTGTTTTATAACATTGTTTCACAGTCTCGTAGCTTGTGGGAAGGTGTCTGCCTTAGATGGTTTGAAGATGATGGCCCATTATCAAACTGTTGAGTTCTCTTCTTGATTTATACATTATACCTATAAAATCAACTAAAGCATAACAAGATTTTTTGATTTTGTCGCACAAACCCTTAATTGTTTGACATCCTCAGTTGATTATCTGTTGGTAAAGATCTGATATGAAGTGGCTTGTTCTAATTTTCAATCAACATATTTTTAGATTCCTATTAAATCTAGATTTTGTTCAGCTCATCAATACAGTCACTTGGACTTTTACGATGACTCGAAATGCTGTCTAAAAAAGGAAAGTGTAATAATGTTGAAGTAACGAACAGAAATGTTTATATCATTGCAAGTTAGTCATAATGTAGCAGCATTTCTCTACTGGCATAGTAGAAAATAAATTCTTATAATTATGATGGGATTCACATTTGTCTTTATCATTCAGGCCAATCCAATCACCACATACATTACAGGCCTTCACTCAGTCCTTTATTCCCCTCATCTCGATCTCATCCAGTTCCACCTCAAGTCTGACCTGATTTATCCGCTCTGTGCTCTCGTCATCCATTTAATCCTGTGTAGGCAGCCACAGCGGCAGACTGATCATGTTGCTGCCGGGTCAAAACAATATTATCAGGAGGCGGGGCGGGGCGGAAGCTGAACTGCATCTGTCCTGCACAGGAACAATTCACTAAGGACGAAAAGTGGCCTGTGCACCACTGGGATTAACTGGTCAGATGAAACCACAGGGCAACTCGCCCGAGTCTGTCGTCATCACACACTCAAACACACACAGTTCATGTCACATTTGCAACAGCAGAAATGTTCTTGCTGTTGGAGCTGCAGCGATGAAATTAAGTGGTTGTTCCACAAAACAATCACCCCCCCCCCCTTGAGATGTGTGTGTCTACAGCTGGTTTCAGACATTTGCCTGAAAATTACCTAAGGGGCTGAATGCAAGAACAAAAATGTCCAAGTCAGAAAATACAGAATGAAATGTCTGGAAATTTCCCAGTGTGGGTGTGTTGACGTTTCTCAAACCCTACGGAGGCGAAAAATACAAATATCTCAGGATGAAAAAAAGATGTTAACTTCCAAAGACGACTACCGAGACTTTGAACGCTACTGGCGGTAAAGGGCTGGCGCAGGAGTTGAGTGAGAATCGATCCATCATGTCCTGCCTCCTGCATGTTCTACCCAGTCACAACCCAACACTCATTTGAATGTTCCAGGCATTTTCCTGTTGTGAACACGTCTGACCCCCCCCCCCCCCCCCCCAAAAAAAAATCTTTGTTTCCTGTGAGAAAGTAATTAATTGATTCAGTCAGCAAGAGAACACAACGTTTGAAACAAAGTGACAAAGCAAAACTAATAAGCGATCCAGGGAGCTCGTCCCAGGAGGGAAACATAGGCAACCTCAAGAGAGGCCGATTTACTGCAAACTCGGAGGACGAGTAATATTAAAACAGTGAAATTGTTTTAATCACAACATGACACAACATTGCACAGAGACAGGAGGAAAAGGAGCGTCTAAACGGAGGCTGACTAATAAAGAGGATGACGTTACCTGGGAGATCAGAGAGCGCCCCTCTCTCGATAATGTGCTTTCTATACAGAGTCTTCAAAACCTTGGCGCTGCCGAACCTCTTGAACCGACTCTTCACGTTGTTGTAGTACCATTCCAGGGACTGTGTTCTCAGAACCCTGCCGACGAAACACAAAGCAGGGAGAGAACGTTAAGTCGGGGAGAACAGATGGGAAAGTAACTGGCAGGAATCAGATTTCATTATAATTACACCAGGATTTTATAACTTCAAATTCAAGCCAAGACTTCCATTAAGATGAGTGTCTTTTAATTATGAAAGTTATGAATTGTGAAATGCCTAAACCTTCTAGACTTTTTTAGCCATTCAAGAAAGAATAAAGTCTTTCCTGCAATGAGCTTCATAAGGAGATTCAGCAGTGGCTCTTCCTCTCTCTGGAGGTTGCATTAAAGATATTTGTATGCTATCAAGAAGAATCCAAGCTGTGAACAGTGGGTTTACTTATGTGGCATCACATCATTTTCCAGACTCTTCCTCACGTCTTGGTGCACGGGTCGACTGGTGCTCGAATGCCAGCCCTCAGCGCAGAACAGATGATTATGTAAGCGGAAAGTCATAACGGGGAGAGGGTTATGAAAAGCCCTCAGAAACACGCTCCCATTTGCACCAGTGTCGTGTCAGATTGCATGAAACTCTGCCAACTTGGTGTTTAATCTGTCAGTTTGGCTTTTTCCATGCCACAGTTGTGAGCAGAAACAAACACAACACACAGAGAGACAGATTTATTTTTCAAGGAAATCACTCCGACACACTATTTGTATGTAATGTATTATGATTATAGTGATTGAAAGATGCAGTACGAATAAACTTGGCTTGCATTTGAAAAATTCAATATACGAAAATTGACATAAGTGCAGGAAATTGATCTTATTTTTCTCCAATGACAAACCTTCAGGAAAAACGTTACATAGACACACTCACATCTTAAGAACGAAGGGAACTGAGTCTTAGGCTTCTTGAGCTGTTCCTTTTATAATCAAGCCCATATTTTGCTTCCCTGAGCTCCACCGCTGAACAGTGAGAACACAAGATTTCTGTCACTGAGAAGGACATTGATATGGTGTCACTTTGCGTAATGTTTACTATGCAGATAATTGACTTAAGGTCTTGCAATGTAAGTAATTGGATGCTGTTATAGTCCACACACGCAAAAAGATATTGGCGAGATGTCTAAGATTGGCTCCGATACAAATCTTAACCTATCATATCATTATCCAAGTGATCAGGACTTTTGAAAAGAAAAGGAATGGAGCCATCTGATCCGTCTCCCTCCAAAGAGCCAAAATTCAACATCACTAGCTATTTGCCTGACTAAGACTCTCTTTGATTTGCATAACTAATTTCTTTTGTATGTTTTTCTTATAGTCAACAAGTCCCATGAAAAGAACATAATGAAATCCTCCAACTAACAAGTATTGTAGCCAAAGCATGATACACAAACAGGCCATATGGTTACAGTGGGGGACATGCTCCTTCACTTCAATGCACGTACATGTACATATCCTGCTGCTGTAAATACTCTCATTAAAGTATCAAATAGGTTTTAATCCACAGTTGGAAATAGTTTCCAGTAAATGTTTGCTTCTATCTGAGTTACGTTTGCTCAATGAAGCACCTCACAGCCTCCATCTCCCTGCAGAGAAAGCAGGGACAAACTGAGAGAGTGCACAGTACATGATAGAGAGTGTACATGTTGGTGCCTCTGCTCAATGAAGAGACAGGCCATTGAAAGAAGAGGGTGAAAATAACCCTGCTAATAAAAGGGATCCTAAGTGTCCCTGAGGCTGCATAGGCTGCCACATCCATCCCCTCCCTCCTCCTTATCCTCCCTCCTTCTCAGTGGATTTATTATCCTCTGCCACTATCAGCCGGTCTGCTCAATGGGCCTAACCTTCCTAATTTTATGCCACAGGTCAACCTAGTCCCTCTAATGGCGGTTGCCCAGCTCCAGTGAAGAGGCCTGGCCCATTTATTTCCCACTGGGCCCATGCAGGGAAGAGGAAGGCACAGACATGAATCTGGAAAAGCAATGCAGCCTAGAGGAGGCAATAATACAAGGCAGGAATTCACAAACAGGTCCCACCTGTGCTCTGAAATGAGCTTGAACCACATATAGCAACCTTTGACATATTGAAGAAAAGGTGGGTGCACGGTGGAGACATTGTTATCTGCATGGAATCTTAATTCATTTTCAACTTGCACTCTTTGCTGGAGCCTGGTCCCACCTTTGAATAACTCTTTCACTGCAAAATGGGGAAAAACTACACAGTGGATGTGCTTTATTAGAAAGGAATGACTATAACATCCAGTAAATAGTATCCCCCCAAAACTTGGGATGGTGGAAGGGGTTTACACTTGAAATGTGGATATGCAAACAACTTAAACACACGTAACCGTCCAGTAGTTTTTGCGCAATCCTACTTAAATCCTACTATCAGACAATTAAACAAAAAAGCAAACACAGATGAAAACATTACCTCCTTGGCGGAGGTAATTAGAAAAGAAATATAATTCAATGCATTCATTAAACTTTTAAACTGACGAGTGTCTCTGCAGCTCCAAACCACCTCAACGTCTTGAGAAATCCACAGCTTTGCAGCCATGCTGCGCCTAGTTACGGTTGCTAAGCTCTGATTGGAGAATTACTGTCAGGGAGTCATGCTTAATTGACGTGTATCTGCATGTACATAACACATGTATGCTTTTTGTGCATTTTTAACGAGCTTAGCTTCACAGCGGTGCGATGCTCTCATTTCAATTTCCCTGTCAATCCAACTGACACAGAGACTTATAAGTAAATATAAACTTCAGCGCAACGCATCTGCTTCGCCCTGTGCCGACCACACAAATGTGCTGAAGCCAAACTGAGAGAGAGAGAGATTTAGAACAGTGGGGCATCTCGATGAATGAAGCATGACATTGCTTCCCCAGAGTGATCTGATCTAAAACGAGAAGAGGAAGGGAGGAGAGTGGAGTGGATAAGCAGAGGCTTTCAAGCAAGAGCTGCACTGCTGCGTAAACTCGCGCGAGTACGCATTTCATAATGAGGTTGGGAGACTCCCTGATGCTCGGCTGCTGCGTGAATAAGGAAGAGGGATTCCTGGGGATGGTCTCCAGACAGTGGATCTACCCCGTCCTCCTTCATCCCTTCGCTTGCCTTAGCTCAGCTCTGCATCATGGCTCTGGGACCAACGCCTCCCTAATTATTATCCTCTCCTCTTCTCTCCAGTCCTTTTGACCGCTGTACTTCAGAAGACCAATTTGCACATCTAAATGAGGTCTAAATAAAATATGGAGAAGAATATGTCGAAAGACTGCACACAAAAAGAAAAAATGGATGTGGCTTTGCTGAGTTTCCACCTCCCTCGGCAAAGGGAGCTATTACCATAAATGACTTTCTGAGCCTTCTAATGAATTGGTTCAGCTTGTGTTGACGCTGCTGTAGAGACGGGACAGAGGAGCAGAGGGAGAAGAAAGAGCGGTGGGGGCAGAACATCAAATATTCTCTTCTGAAGACTTGCAGAGTGACTGGTCTTGTTAATAGAAGAAAACAAGACAAAAGAAGGAGATTGTTCTCCGCTCCAGGGTAGGATCAAAGCGTCTGATGTTTGGGAAGTTAAAACCGTCGAGTTGTGAGGTCTTAATGAGTGAAGACTTGCTCTCTGTATATTAACTCATCATTGTGCATCATGGAAAAAACTTTTCATATCAATGAAAATGTAGTTTTCTGAAGTAAAAGATGAAAAACTGGAAAGATTCCAACTAAAACCAGAAGAGGTTTAACTGGTATATTTTCGAATACAAAGAGCATATTATTTGAATCGGCATTGACAATTAGCAACGAAAACATACATCATTCATTAATGCAGATTTCAAGCCCCTGAATGTTTTCACTTAATGTGGAAAAACAACATTCAGCAATAAAAATGGTTTTACAAAATTCTTTTGTAAAATCAAACTCAAACATTTTGGACAAATGAGGATAAATGAGGGACGAGATCAAGCAGCTGAAAGAAGTGACAAGTAACCAGCAGATGGACAATTCTGAAGAGACCGTTTTAACTTTTACAGGTATTCATTTATTGATTTATTCTTACAAGGGTTGAACCCACCTCCCCTAATTTCAAACTTTGAGAATTGTTTGATGACTCTAAATGGTTCTCATCTGTGCTTCATCTCCCTGTTGTTTTCAACCCTCCAAAACATGGATGAATTTTACCAAACTGGGAGCAAATATTACTTGGGGGTGCTTCTCCAGATGATTAACTTTTGGAGCTGATCGGTCAGGGTGGGGTTGTGGGGGACGACCCCCCCCCCCCCCCCGCAGGAGAGAACTGTGTGCTTGTTGTGTGGATGCACACAGTGAACGCCTGCCTGACTGAGAAAGAGGGAGAGGCAGAGAGCGCTCTCCTCCTGTTCTTTTCAGTACCATTCTGGCAGGTTGACTGTATTTGAAAAAGAGAAAATCCACACGCCTCCCGCTCCTGTTAAAAGATTTATTTGCCAGTGATCATTTAACGGGGGCTGTAGGCGTGCTGAATTTCTCTTTTTCAAACATTTTGTGGAGTTTTATTGATCCAGCACCTATGAAAAGATATTTTACTGGATGTGCATACTGTTGCCATTTTTTGACAGTATTTGTGTCCTTTGGCTCTGGGTCCCACCCATGCAAATCTTGCAGGAGCGGGGGGGGGGTTTAAACTTCAATAAAGTGCAGATCCTGTGATTTAGTCAGCAGCACAAACTAACTTCTCTATCTGCACATGCAGCACTCTCTCTCATTGGGGATGGGGAATGGCTGAATTGGCAGGTTATCAAGGGGTTATCGCCTACTGGTGGATTGTGATCGTGGAGGTCTATCATGGTGGTGGATCGTTGTGGCAGCTGATCATGGACTATGATTACAATAAGATTACTTGACATACAATATGCCCACTTAAGTATTCTACCATCCCACCACACTCCAGATGTAAATATAAAATGTTTAAATATAAAGGGTCCATTCTCGGGTAAAGAAAACAACAATTCGTACAAGTAGATGATCAGTTTATATTAAATTACTGCCAACACATCCCTTTCACCTAAATCTTACACACAGAACCATTCATTTCTATCAGACTTTTGTCTTCTTCACATGTGGCTCTCTGAGATTTTCCCCCCTGTTAATAGGGTTTCTTTTGTAGTTTTTCCTGACACGTGTTGAGGGTTAAGGTCAGAGGACGTCGCGCCTTGTTCAGCCCTATGAGACAAATTGTGATTTGTGAATATGGGCTATACAAATAAAATTTGATTGATTGATTTATACACAAATATCTATAAATGTGTGTCTGGAAACTTTCAGCGATATGTTAATTCTGAAGATAATGAGAGGGAGGTCATGTTTTAGCCTATATAGATGCAGTGAGTGATTGTGTGTGCATCTTTTCGTGTGCACGGCATCATTATTTCTTGCTGACTGCTGTTGTTGCTGGGAATGTCTCCTCATGAGGGTATGCACAATTCCTCTGTTACTAATAACCAATGCTGTGAGAAGTGCATGTGTTGTTGTACAATATTTGCAGAGAGAAGATAAATCAAGCCTCATGTTGCTTCGTTGTCCACATCAGCCTTGTAAATGTTCCCAGCGAGGCAATATAAAGACATAGGGCACCTCAACTAAGAACATAAAAATTATACCTGATTACACTTTATGAACTTGCGAATCCCTTGTCTTTACTCTTATAAAAGGGAGGTCAAAGGTCATGTCCAGGTCCTGAGCAGCTTTCCTCTATCGGTATTCTACACCGGTGTCCCTGATCTGTTACACAAATATGTAAACTGTTCCCCAAATATGTTCTCAGTTGAAAACAAAGCCGTTCAAAAGCAAATGTACTGCACAGTGGGGAAGGGTTATTAATATTGATTAATTTCTGTTATGAGGACACTGAGAAAATCTTTCTCCAAACAAGAATTAATGGCCTTTCTTCCACATCTTTTGCTGCGCCTGTGCCTGTGGTTGTGTATTTGTATTTCATTTCTGAGCACATTTGTGCAAGATAGGGAAACGGAGAAAGGACCATTTAATGTCTATACGTGACTAAAAATGACAGAAAATGGAGATATGTGTGTGTTGATATGGATCTTTACCAATGTTTACTTACGTACATAAACTACATCTGTTTATATTTACATTTAACGTATTACAATTTTAAATTTTGCAGGATGTCATACACCGAATGCAAAGTAGTGTGTTTCACGCATTGGTTTGCATATTTATTCCAGGGATTCTCTCTGAGCTGTGCCATCTGTGCAGCTACCACAGCAGTAAGGACACTCCTCTTAAATATATTCCGTGTTGGCAGAAAAGGCCGAAGGACAAAGAACAAGGTCGTAGGTCAACTGCTAAGAGAACTATGATATTTTCAGCAAACTCGGGCACGGCTCTCCCAAACTGTCGGTATGATTTAAGACCGCATCTGGTTTGTTAGAGGCAGGAAAACAACCACCACATAACCTTTCCAGGAAGCAGCTGGAGTATTGATCACCTGCCTGTGCTGCTGTGATTGACATTTCGATAGGCAGAAGTGCAGTAATATAAAAATAACTCATCCTGGGCGGGTGGATTGCCTCTTCTTTTCTTACCTTTCCCTCTACGTTCTCCTGTCCATTATTTCTACCTTATTCCTTTTTTTCTTATTTTTTACGTATTTTCTGTGTCTCTCGGCCAGAAAAACTGGTTTAAAAGAAAGAAACATTTACATCAGTGGGCGGCGTGTCCTGAATGCTTTCTAAGGTCCGATCACTCAAACCACATTCGGTGGTGGTCTGTGACGCATGAACTGTTAAACTGTTGGCTGTACACTGATTTATTTGTGGCCACTGTCGCAGTATCAACACTGACCACCACACCAAATCTTTCTTTATAGCACAGCTGCACGAGAGTCATTCAACCCCTCCTGACTCCTCTCTCTCTTGCTTGTTCGCTTATGCTGACGCACAGACACACACAAACATCTGCAAACTCAAACTGGATAAAAACAACATAATTTGGTCTTTGTGAGCTGAAATGACGTATACATTTTTTGCATAAACAGCAGGGAAATAAGCTTGAAGTCGACACCAGTATTTGCTGGGAAATCAGAGACGTATAAGGTGACGACTGTGGTGGCTCTAGTCTGTAAGAATGCAAACTGGATCTTAAAAGGTTCAAAAGTTGAACCCACTGTGAAACAGCCCAGCTCGAACACCAGGTTCACCTTGGTTAAAAAGGGGAATGATTATAAACACACGTCTCAGATGAATGGCTGTTACAGAAATAGCCAAACTCTATAGTTTCATATACAGGAAAAATTGCCGGGCTACAAACGACTGCATCCAACATTGCCTGCTGCTCATTTAGAAGATCAGTTTGAGATGAGCCTTTTTATGCTGAGAGACAATTTGGGCTGTACTAGCAGGGTCGATAGAAAACAATGTCTCTCTCCATAACGCAGCAGTTGGCCGCCTCTCCCATGCAGAGCGGAAGGTCATTAAACGAACAGCCCTCTGTGACTGCAGACACATTTGCATGCAGCATGTGTTCCGTAGCAGTTATAATTTGCACAGTTTTGACTCTGTATCTGCTGCACTGCAACATTTAACCCAGACGCTGCAGGATTACTATAAAGTCTTCTACTACACCCAGCTACATTCACTTCACTTATACCTACGTCTCCAAAGAAAGTCTACATTTAGGAGCTGCAGACAGCGGTCAGGCAGTTTCCTCTGTTATCTCCTCTTCCTATAGCTCTTTATGTCAAGACCTAAAGCTGTCATCTTTACTTTCTCCCCCAATCTCTGTCTTTTCCTCTCTTTCCCTCTTCCGCTTTATCAACCCCCCCCCTCCCCTCTCTCTCCTCAGACTTTCACCATCCGGGTTGTCACAGATGAATGTGCATGCGGCACAGTGTGGAAGACTGGAAATGAGTTATTCGGAGGCACAGTGCTTTCAGACAGAGCGTGGATACTGGGACCAAAGTGAATTGCAAAGTGCTCACACAGCGTCTGGTTTCCTGAAGCAGTAGTTTTGGGAGTTAGAATATCAGACTTGGAGTATTCCACCGATACACAACCAATACTGATACTCTATCAGTTAATCAATGGAAATAGGATTAAATACTACATATTGTTGCTTTTAAAGCAAACATGACTCCTGAATATTCCATTTTCTCCCATTAGAGACATTTAAATATTCTCTTTTTATAAGACTTCTTACGGAGATTCTTGAATACGATATCTTTATTAAGATGATCATTCTGGTGTCAGACACTTGATATGGTGGTGTCAGTTCATCATGGCATAACAATAAGTCACATTCTCTCCTGTAGATCAAAAGATAACAAGTATTCAGACTGTAACTGTCACACTGAACTCATTATCCTCTTACTTCAGCTCGCCTCGGTTCATTAAGTGAAACATTTGTCCCATTGTGTCCAGAGTTAAGTCTTCAACAGGGAGCTAACTAGAATCCAATAATGTTACTCACTACAAAGACGGAGCATCCTGTACTGACAGAGCTTACTATCAGTTTCTAATGACTCATCAAGAATGCATCTAAAGATCTAAGGCCCCTACACACCGTGTTGTTTGGGGAAACTACAGAGAGATAGGCAGTGACATCCTCGCTCATCAACCCAAAAACCCAAAGGACCATTTGGAGCTTTGGAAATCAAAGATAGTCCAAAATGTCGACAGATCAACCGGTCTGGAAATGATGTGAACTGATTTCTTTCTTTCCATTGCACAGCTTTGATTCACCACAGCTAAACTGCACAATCTGACATGCCTCAGAGGATATCGCACAAACTGACACAGGTTAACAACAACATTTTATTGGACCCATCTCACGCGGGGCATAAATTTACACAACTGTAGATATTGCAAAGGTGCCTTTAAAGCCCAGTGAAACTGCAGCTGAAAATATCAGAATTCAAGGAAGGTGTTTATGATCTGATGCCTTATATCAGACTACAGGTCCATGCGTCTGCAGTTTGAATTACCAGGCACCACAGTTCCCTTTGGTTTTTCTGTCACTATCACTGCTTGGAATCTGCACCTTTCATTGTACTCACGATCTCAATTTGCATCCATATGCAACCTCCTTTCTGACTGACAGTGATTCTGCTGCGTTTTGACTTGGGACTTCAGCTGCATCAAAACAAACGCTCCTACTTTCTCCTTCATCATGGCGTTACCCCACATGATGAAGAGATGAAGAAAACCTGCAGTAAAATGGAGCGAGTGAGGGAAAAGCAGAAAAAAGTTTCCTTCAAGGACAAGAGTACAGAATTGTGATTTTCACTTTTTCCAGAATCGTGCAGGCCTACCTGGAATAGAAAAATGGAGTCCGCTCAAACAAAACTGGAGCGTTCATACAATGGATTGATCTGCGTTCATTAGCTTAAGGAACCACAAATTGGTTCCATAACAGCTGCTCAGTCCCATCATTGTGTTCAGCTGCACACGTGGGTCTTTTAGGACGAAACATGATCGGCCACTTTGAAACACTGAGACAAAAACATTTTGCCAATGTAATGACAGGCTGTTTTTACAGGCGGCAGTATATTATTATTTTAATAACATCTATTTCAGCATTGGTTGGATGGAACATATGGGGAAGTGAGATAATCTGCTCTGAGCCTCTGCACAGCCCGAGCACCACATGGGATTTCAGGGGTTAGCATGCAGAGAGGCAGAGCTCTGCAGCAGCAGCAGCAGCAGCAGCCCTCGACTGCGGTTACGGTTTCCACCACTCAAAGTCGTCCTCCATCCGGTTATTCCGTGTGGATAATGGAAACTGCAGCCTGCAGCCTTTATCTGAACAATTATGTGGAACCAAAATCACTAAGAATCAATATGATGAAAGGTAGAGGCCTGTAAACACAATTCATTTGTGAGACGTCTTGTGAAAGAACTGCAAACCTTGGGATGATAATTAAATCTCAGTAAGATGGCATCATTGGCTGTTTGGAGGTTTTTCTTCATTTCTTTAGGTCACACACTGGTGGGAACCCTGGGTTTATCCTCATAATGTCATCAAACACCTCAGCCAGGAAATGAAAATCCACTGAAATAACAGGATTTCAGAGATTACACAATGGCTGCACCAGAAACCTTTTTTTCTCTTTTTTCATAAAGATTATTTAATTTTTCATATTGCACCACACGCAGGGAGGGAGGGCTCCTGATGTGGCCGAGTTTTTGTTGCCAATACATCCAGAAAAAACACACATATCCTTCAGAATGCCCTTTTTCACTGAGCCTTGTGTGCAGAGTAATTAAAGCTGAACTAAATAATAATGTCAGCTGAATGTGTCCACGTTAAAATATAATGGTTTAGTCACTAGAGAATGATAGAAGACGACACTGGATGAAGGTCATTAGTCTGATTCAAACCACAGACATCGTAAACAAGTCATCTGCTCCACGCTAAAGCGGATATTTCACAAAACTAACTTTCTCCTCTGTGTTTGGGCCTCTCGTCAACACAGAAACTTTTGTTAAAGTAATTATTATGGACGGATATATTTTGTAAAACGAAGGTCGTGTGGACAGAGATGGTTTTTTTTTAGGATATCCGCAGCAGTGAAGACAAGGCCTCACTTTGAGAGACGGACAAACATGACAACACGGGGGAAACAGCATATTGAAGCTGCCAGTGTATAATGTAGTGAAGTGTCAGTCTAGACGTCCTGTCAGGGAACAGAGGAAACCATCAACACCAGGCCACATACACTGATGTCACCTGTTAGAGACCCGAGAGCGGAGGAGAGGAGATATAAGGAATGGGAAATTGCGACAAAATGGAAAAGAAAGGCACAAAGAGCGTTTTACGATAAAAAAAAAAGGTCATTGTGTTGACTGGCGTGTGGTTCCTTGGTATCTATTTTTAGAAGTCCCCTTTCAAAGCACATCCCCGGTCTATTTAATCCATGTGAATCGATCTTCAGTGGAAAAGTGGGGGGGAAGCAGTGAAACCATCTTTGCTGAAGTCGCTCTTTTAAGATCTCTTTGTGGGGTGTGTGTGCAAGATAAGACAGGAAGCTGCTTCTTTTTTTTTTTACCACAGAAGAAGAAATTACATGAGAAGTGTTTCACAGTCGACTGCAGAAAACGCTCCAGACATCAAAGCTTGACATTTGTGACAGGAAGCTGTCCAAAGCAATGACCTTTACTGTGACCGCGGGAAAGGTTGATCAGAATGGAAATGTAAAAGTTTGACTCTCTTCACTCTTTGCATGATGGGAAACATGTTTGTGAAGCTGAAGTAAAAACACACTCCAGAATACAAATGGCTCAGGTTGTGTTTGTGCCTCAGCTGAGCTCATGTCATTGGCTCTAAAGACGTCTCTCATTTAATGCACCAATGTCATTTAGAGCGTAAGCTGAGCTTTAATGTTCCACGCACAGGAGAGACCACATGCAGTTGATGAGAAATGAGATTAATGGCGTATTTGCAGCGTTTTAAGTGCAGACTGTCAAAGACTGAAACACTTTAAAGCTTTGTGTCTAAAGTCCACACTCAAAGGCAGAATAAAGTCTCTTGAGCCATTTTCAGATATGAGACGCGTATAATTGGTTTCTGACGTTTTCCGAAGTTTGTTCGAAGAGCAGTAGGAGATCGTCCGAATCAGACACGTTTGCAACAACAGGAACATTTCCAGAACATTCAGCGAGGAGTGTTGCCTGGTTGGAGCATGAATTCTGTTACGGAAAGCAAAGTGTTTTCGTTTATCAGATCAAAACCAGAATCAGCCCTAATCAACAAAAGCTCTCCAATATCCTGGTCTTTCCAAGTTGACATTCGTCTGTGCCTAACACCTTCTGATTCTTCCAGTCTCGCATCCGTCACGCGTTCATGCTGTATTCTTACATTGGCTCACTCTGACATTTTCCAGACATTTAGGGGACTATAGGGGGCAGAAGTTCCGGGAAATGCTGAAAATGTCCGCAGCAATTGACTCTGAAGTGTGCATTCTCAGATTCAGCCCCTTCTGAAAGCCGTTATAGTCAAATCACCAACATCACTGTTTCTCTTTAAAAGTGCATTTCATTCATACTATGACTGGCGCTGCCCTGAGAGATGTCTACTTTTCTCTGATCAAGACATTCAGAAAGGCCACAACAAAGCACAGCTATTACATCTAAGTGAGTGTTTTGTCTGTGATCATGCAAGAAGGCTCCTCTCTCTCTCTCTCTCTCTCTCTCTCTCGTGCATTTCATTGGAGGAAAGGCGGCCACAAATAGAGGGACCAATAAAGTTAGCCATTTCATTGCATTGCACTCCCAGCAATTAGGAAACCGGAGAATGGTCCGTTTCCACAAACAAGCCTCTGGCTGCCCTCACCCTGGGAGCACTTCCCATCAGCCACACAACACCGACCAAGAAATAAAGACTGTTGGTGGAACAACAGACAACTACTGTCTTTGTTTTCAGACATGTTTTCAGTCTCACTCCATGTCTGTGTAACGTGTGACTAAATGTTTCCCCATCGAAAACCCCCCCTGAAAATGTGTGTCTAACAAATTCAATTTTACTTTACAAAGGCACATGCATAGAAAGCATATACATTTTTTTAATAATTGGAAATGAAAACAGCCTCAAATAAAGCATAGTTTTCTCTCAGCCTCATGCACATTGGAAATGCTGTATGGATGTTTTAATCAAGTAAGTGAGTAAGACATCATTTTAAAAACTCTCAGTAACAATGCTGGAATGTGAAGAGCATCCACTAAATTGTATTGTGTTGTGTCTGGCCCACAGAGAAATATTCATTACTAAAGAAGTTTAAAAACCATAAATATACAGGTAAATAAAACCATCAAGAGTCCTATCACATTAAATGTGTTCAGTCCAATATGTGCTCAGACAGAAAAAATAACTACAGTGCCTGCATTATGGGCCACAAGTGTTTTAAATGTTTGTGTTAGAAATGAAACTTTCATGGGAGTGAACAAAAAGCTATGTGGGAACACTTCACTTTATAGATCTATGCAAAAGTAAAGTATATTCACAGACAGTATATTCACTCATATCAAATGAGGAGCAGCACACATGAAGTATCCGAGACAACAGACCGAAGGTCGTCAGAGATTTCTGAAACTTCCTGCTAAAAGGTTTAATGTGACTGTGAATCCAGCTTTATATGATTAGCTCTTCTCAATGAAATCTGAACTTACTAGTACACAAAGACAAAATAAAGCAGGTAGATCAGGTGCATCATTGCTGTGACATTGTGTTGTAGTTGTGTAGCTATGATCGGGAAGCACGTCAGCGATAATATTCTTAAAACTGCACTTGCGACTCCTGATGGACGGTAAGGTCACAGCCACATTTGCGTCACTAAAATAAAAAAATGTGTGTCCTGTGTCGGTGATACATCCAAATGAGTCGCAGGTCAACATCACCATTACTCAACAAACTCATTTGCATGTTGCCGGAAGAAGGACAGAAAATAAATATTGTGTAACAGTATGCTTATTAGGTCTGAACACGAAGGATAAGATTACAAACTGCATTTCTCTCACACACACACACACACACACTCGTTCTGCTCAGGATTTCTTTATCACCTCCACCTGACACGTGACGTCACATCACTCTCTGCCCAGGGCGGGTTCATTGCACCGAGGGCACATGCGACCATAACTTGAGCCCTCGCACAGAGCAAACAGCAGCTCGGTCTGGCAGACAGGGCGTGGGAGACGGATGGCGATGAATCATTGATGCTCAGCACACAGATCACAAACAAAATACAAAAGCACACAAACCATTAATGTACCAGATGCATGCAGCCACACACACGCACACTCTTTATCTCTTCTCTTACTCGCCCACCCTGAACCGTTTACCGTGTTTTTCTCCGTGATGTCGTGGTGACAGAGACAGATGCGGCGGTGAGATTGAGAGGGTAAACGTCTCGCCACCAGGGTAAGTGAAATCTCCCTCGGACTTATTACTTTCAGGGAGAATGACATTAATAGCTGCTGTTGTGTTCCTGGCTTGGACTCTGCTGCCTTTTGCATCCATCCATCATTGCACTTTTTTGCCTAGATGTTTTTGCTTTCCACCCATAGATCAACGCTTCTCTACTTCCTCCCTCTATATAAAGTTAACTAGTTAACTCAGGTTAGGGAGTAGGGCCACACCTCCAATCACCTGTCATATACCTGGTCAATCCATCCCTTCATCCTCTCTTTCCTCCCTGCCTCATCCCTTTTTTATTCAGTTTTGTGTATACATTTGGTAGGTACTGGCTGGGCAGCACATAAGAAGCACAGCAGTGCATCCTCCCAGACCAGCCTATGAGATGCATCTTCACCTCGACCACTTCACTCAGTGTCCCCGTCTCCTCAACATCCCAAAATATCCATTTCCATTTAAACTTTAAAATCACATATTGCTGAGTGGTGTGGTCCCTATTGTGAACCAGATATGAGGCTAAACTATCCTGGATAAGAACAATGCCATCTTTCAGATTTGGAGTCTGTGCAGTTGCGATCGGGGGATGGAGCCATGACAGCGAAGTCTGGTCTTTACACAAACTCGACCAATCACGAGTCAGTCTCAGCTGTCAATGATAACATTTCACCCTGTTTTTATGGCTAAAATATCAAATTAAAACCTTTGTTACTGGAAAGAATGACCTAAAATGACTATGAATTTATTTGACTTGAACTTTGACTTTTGAAATTGGTCCACGTGTCAACCACTAACACAAAGGAGGCAAGGTTAATGATCTATACTGCAGCCAGCCACCAGGTGGTGATCAAGGGGCTTTCGCTTCACTTTTGGGGAGCTGTCATGTCGTCCATCTTTATACACAGGCTGTGTTTCCATCTCGTCACCTCACTGAACTCTTACTATCGTTGTTTTACTTGCATCGAGCAGATAAAAGGTGGAGAGAGCGTGACACTTTCAAAATGTTGACATTGAATGTGTCTTATAACAGAAATGGGAAAATATTTAATAACGTGTTGGTGTTTGCTGTTCATGTAAATGATGCTCGTCAGACTGTAACAGTGTGGTCACGCACAGATGGAGGCTGTATCATCAGGCGAGAGATCACATGAGAAAGCGACTGTACACTGGAGAAGGGTGATGGTGGGAAGTAAGTGTGAGGATAACAGATTGCACGAGGAGATGGATGCCATATAGATGAAATACAGCGCCATCCATCAACTGATGGCCCCCCGTGACAACAGACTCCACCGGCGCATGATTTACCGATCACAACACTGGCCTGGGAGGAGTTTACAAAATCTGGCCTTGAAACTATTTTACCATGAGGTTGGATTGTAACTTTTTATGTAGAGTATATATCATCTGGCCTTTTAATTACCCGTGTGCGCCTCATTAGGATAAAATATCCCTCTGCAGCATCCGAGGACCCTGAGGCGAAAACATCCCGCGGCAAGAAGCTCTGCCATAAACAGTATTTAACATTACAACCGGTGGATAATAATGACAGCTGAGAAGTGAGATCACATGGGGATTCGTGTTGAGAGGATTGTTTCACTGATTAAGCTCATTTGGATGACCCGTGCAAAACACTGTTTCAGCTTCTGCGCCGCTGCTGGTTTTTTATAAAAAATTCCAGCTCAGCTTTGATCATTCATAAGAACCTTTGCCCTCTCTCTTTCATGTCAGCACACAAACACACAGGCATATACGTTGTACTCCAGGCCAGAGCGCTGCATTATTCAGACTGATGCCGTCACACTGAGTAATTGAAGCCATGACGAGGAGAAGGTGGACGGAGAATAGACCCCCCCCCAACCCCCCTCTCTCTCAAGAGAAATTGTTTTGATCATTATCAGTGACCTCTGAGGAGATCAGTGCAGACATCAAGGTGATACTCTCCATCTGTGGGTGAAGTCAACACTGGAAGGGACTGTGGAGGCTGGTGTATGGACCGTAGACTGTGTGTGTGTGTGTGTGTGTGTGTGTGTATATATATATATGAAGATGGATGACATGCCCCTTGCTCAAAAGTGAAGCCAAATTGTCTTGATACCCCCTGGTGGCTGGATGGCAGTATGGGTCATAACTCCTGCCTCCTTGTTGTTATGGACCAAACTAGTCAAGTCTAAAAAGAGGGTTTCTGCCATTTTAGGTATCCTTTTCACACTGGAGTATGTTCAAATGCTAAGTTTCTCAGTAAGTTTGGTTTTATTTATTGTATAATGATGCTTTTGATGTTATAAAAGCAGATTGAATTGACAGCAGAGACTTTCTCACAATTGGTCGATTGCATTTATCGGCCAAACCTCAGTAACATGGCTCCATCACTACTGTGCAGTTTCTGGGTCCATATGTAAAAGATGGCAGCGTTTGTATATGGGATATTTGGACTATATCTTTTGGAAGTGGGGATGTGTAGTCCCTCTTTATATACAGTTAAAGAATAAAGGTTGCTGGGTGTTTGGGACACGTATTCCATCATGTCGCTGCAGTGTCCCCATTTTAGCTTCTGCTGGCGACTTCTCTTTTGTTTCACCCCCATTATTTCCTCTCTCTAACAAAGGGAAGACTGACAAAAAGGAAAGTAATAATAGAGGAAAAAAATTCACAAGGCTCATTACCACTGAATTTTCAAACGTATTTTACAAAAGCCTTAATTAAGAACCATTACTAACAGAGAACAAAACATCTCCCTGTTTCTCCCTAAACCTCCAATAAGTATTCAAACTGATATAATGCTCTTACTTTGGTGATTTGAATTATTTTGTATGTCTTGTACTGTCACAAGCTATAGAGAGCTAAACATCAGCTAGAGTAATAGTTCATCTCCTTTACCAATGCAGCACATGAGGTACATTGGAATGAGAAGAATCTCCTCATTAACTTAAATCAGACCAATTCACAGTGTTTCAGGGTAATTATGTGATTGCTATAAAAAAAAAAATCATAATAAAATCTTAAAGATGGAAATGTGAATTACATGTGGGAGCTTTAATATTTAGTAATGCAGAATAATTCACCTGCAGACAGGAGTTTTCTATTTGATTCATGTTTATTATACAGATGAGCTTGGGTTTCTCTGTGTTGTGACTCCTATATTAAATACAATAATAAAAAACAACATCATCTAAATGCATTAATGTGAACATGTGAATAGAAATGCTGGAAATCTGAAAGTGAGGATCAGTTTACTGAAGTGACAGCCCACAGGTTAGGAATGTAAACCTGAGCACCAGTGGATTCATCTTCCACAGTGATGAGAGGAAATGCACAAATCCTGCATATCAGTCCCCACCACAGTATCATGGAGGAAAACTACAGCAATGGCAGGGCGGAGGTGTTTTGATACGTGTTTGTGTGTGTGTTTTGTGGCATGTGGAGGTGGTGAGGAAGGGGATTAGCGAGCATGACGAGCTTACCCCAAGACGTGTGTTGCCTACACTCTGGCTCAATCCTTCCTTCCCTCTCTTGTTTGTCCCCTTGTGTCTTTGTCTGTTTGTTTCCGTCTTTGAGCTCACATTCCTACCTCTGTTTGCTTTTCGCAGCTCTTACTTTGTCCTACATGTTGTGGTACATCTCTGCGTCTAGGAGAGGATGTGTGTGTCTGTGTGTTTGCGCGGATGCAGACGGCAGAGATTTGTGTTTATCCGCCTGCAGGTTATTTGAGGCACTGACACCAGGTGAAACCTTTACATCCTCTGCAGGTTGGCAGGCAGTCGGTCGGATATTTACCATGAGTGAATCAACACAAAGTGAGAAAGAAGAGGCCGGCAGGTTCAGACGACGTCAAACTCGCTCGCTCACTCACTCCTGGCTGGGAAAGTGTTTACTGAAACCCGTTTACCAAAGATGTGTACATTTCAGGAAAGTGTTGAGGTAAACACAAACAGAGTGCAGAGATTTGCATCCCGCGGCTGTGTGGCGAAGAGAAAAATGATCGAGCACAAGACAAGTGGAGAATATTCGGCGCTTCAGGAGAGCAGAGGTATAGAATGAGAGTTCAGAAAAAAGAGTGAGAGACAGAGAGGGGGTCTGGAGAAAATACAGAGAGTCCTTCATTAAAACTGCATTAATCCACAAGACACTACGGAACCTGCAGGGCCTCCATAGCTCACCTCTGCAGGTGAGAGCAGATACACTTGACCCAATTGGTGTTTAGTGCCAAAGTTCAGCACTAACACACGTTGGTGTGTTCAGACCATCATGACACACATTCCTCCTGTGGAGTCAAGTCAAGGCAAAGACTCAAAAAGATGCAAATATGTGTCTATGCCAGTTGAAAGTGTTTCAACTTTAACTAAAATATTGGCGCTAAAAATGCAGGAGCCCGCCTCCTCCATGTGAGTGGGTGGGACATGCTAATACAACTTTAAATATATTCTTCTGAAAGATGGTATTTGTATATATGATATTTTAGGTAGTTTTTATCACACTGAAGTATGTGAACGTGTTTATTTTTGTATTTGATGCAATAAAAATGGGCAGAAACGTCATGATTTCCAGTGCAGAGCTTCTTATCTGGGATGTTTTATCTCCACTTTGGGACAGTGGGGGAAGTGTTGGCCATCTTTATATACAGTCTATGATCAGGATGATGTCCTTATTGAAAACATTTATGAAGAATATGATTGGAGAAGACATGGAGCAACTTCCAGGTTGCAGCCAAAAGATTGTACCTGAGCTGCACAAGCGCCTCTGTCCTCTCCACCAACAAGTCTGCAGTGATTCAAAGCATGATTTATAAACATTTAACTGCTGAATTTTACTTATTCTTAAGCAAAGATTTTTATATTTTGCCTCGATATCACTGCTTCGAACACCTGCTGTCCACCCAAACCAAATGTAATGGTTCATTCATCCAAACACAATATTATCCAGGCAGTGATTACATCCGACAAACCAATTAAGTGTTAAATGTAATTTCTAGGAGACATCCCTCAACAATCAGAAGATTCACCACTGAGAAAGACTGGAGACATTCTTGCCACTTGACTCTCACTTTTCACTTTTCCTCGTAAAAATGTACCACAGGACCAGAAACACTTACAGTGGTGAATTTCTGCTCTCAGGTCGAGTGTGTGCACACAGCGCTTCTCTTTGTGTTCTGGTTTGTGTGTGTGCCAACTGTGTATCTGCTTGCAGCTTCGATATCTCTCCCATTGGCAGCTGTGATGTGAAAGGCAGCTTTGATCCTGTTAGAATCAAACAGCATCTCCAGAGTTCCTCTGCTGCTGCTGCTGCTCTGAACAAATAGCCCAAAAGACAGAGACAGACAGAGGGAGAGGAAGAGAGGGAGGGGAAGAATGCAGGATTCCTATTGGTCGATCTGGGCCACTGGGTGTTTCAGTTGAATAGCAGCAATATGGAATTTGAGCTTCCAACAGTATAATCATACTGAAATGCAAGCCTTCATTTTTAAGCATACACATTTTCCGGACAGCAATCTAAAGCACATGTCCATAACGTTCAGTATCGTTGTCTGCAGCAGAAACAGGTCAACAGCAAAGATGGTGAAAGAGACTCGGAAGCTTGTTCGCTGTTTATTGGAAAACTAATTTCCAATAATCGACATGATTGATGCTTCATTCCAGTGCATGGAAAAGGAGACATGGTCCCACACCACGTTTCCATTGCATCCCCTCCTGTCCTATTTTGATTGTACATAAAACCATAAACCATTCAACACCATGACAATTAGTGTCTCCAATACAGATGTTTTGATTAGGGCTGTGACGGTATGGATTTTATCTCACTGCGGTGATAAAGCAACATATTACCGCTGTTTATCAGTAATTACGGTAATTAGCTCAATCCCACAGTAAGCTTGACATTACCCCGGTAATGCAGTTACTGTCACATCCCCAGTTTCGATACCATTTTCACTTCCAGATACCAGTGCAATTAAAAATATAACAACATAAATAAAGTATTTTGACAGCTGATAGAAGCATTGGGAAAAGAAAGAGCACTTTTGTCTGTACTGGATCAGTACATAAATTCAACGACTCACTGATGCCCATCCCACCATTTTCGGCATTTCTGATAATGGCATCGGTAGAGGAACACCTATTCTCCAATTATGACAAATGATGAACCTTTGTAGGTTTAATAAAAGGAAATTAGGAATTTATTGATTCATTCTTCACATTCTATGGTGTATTACCACACTAAACAACACTATTTACAAAATACTGAAGAACTAAGGTAATAAAAAATGCTCGACCTTCCCTCACTGCAGTCTCATTGTCACCCATGGGGCCCGAGAACACAAGCACTAAGGGAACTGGTCAGCATCAACCTGCTAATTCAGGGGCCCAGGAGGTGCAGACTTAATAACATCCGATGATTTTACACAAATGAGATCAAACAGCCCTCCTCGCTCAGGTGGGAAATCATGACAAAACAAGGTGAGCGGAGTGCAGCGAGCTCTGCAGCAATGCTCCGGCTAAGCCTCGTTTAAAGAGCTGAAAAATGGGCGAGGAGGTGCGATGAGACAGAGGCCCGGAGCTGCAGGCAACCATTGATATGCAGCAGAGTGAGAAAGAGAGAGAGGACGCAATAAGGGTGTGTACACTCTGTCTGACAGTCCCTCAGAACTACAGTGGTAGAGGGGGCGTGGAATACTGACATTAGCATATTCTGATAATTGTTATTCATTTACACTGGCTGCGTCTCCCAGAACATTTCAAACCACATGTGAGACAAGTGTGTTTTATTTCTACACACGCTACAAAAACAACTTCTCAGAACCCCAGTCGTATATTAAGAAACATTTTAGGAATCAAACTACTGAACATCACTTTTAGAGACTTTTAATGGTTAGTTACCAATTTCCTGAATCAGTGTTTCACCATCCAGGAGTCTGCTAACCAGCTAGCTCTCGCCCCAAAGGCCTGTCTCATCACTCTCTGGTAACAAATCTCTGGAGATCCAGTCTGTGCTGCTCAGAGGATATTACACTATTCTCATCTCGTAAAAGAAGTAATAGCTGAAGCTCTTGACAAGCGACCATCATCACCACCTGCTTCCGGCAAGGAACCACATTTATGGCGGCAGTGAAAAGTTACCCAAGCACCTTTAAAGTAGTCCACATGAATGAATGTGACTGCTGATCCAGCCTCAGCCTCAGGCACCATTATCATCTCGACTTCCTGGTGAGTAATGGTAAATGGACTGAATTTTATATAGTGCCTTTCTCGTCTTATCTGCCACTAAAAGCCCTTTACAGTACAAGTCACATTCACACACACATTCATAAAGGGCTCCTATACACATTCTGTTTCTATGACGGACCAGTCTTGCCAAAGGATGCTTTGGAATGTGGACTGTAGGAGCCAGGGATTGAACCATCGATAATTAAAAGATGGCCCGCTCGACCTCCTGAGCCACAACCAGTCACTGTAAAAGTAACTCCATATTCCATAAGGTGGTTTTAATCCATTACTTCACTGCGATGTGATACTGGGGGTGTAACGATTCAGAAACCACGATACAAATGTCCACAATCATGATACAGGACGAAGGAACCAGCTGCCGGGGCTGAATGTGTTCCCCAACGCAAAAAAATACATTTTCCTTTTGCAATAAACAGTAAATTATTCATCACTTTACCTTTTATTTTAAACCAGACCAAATTATCATTCTTAGCAGTCACTTTGTTTGCTAAAACTATTGGGAAAAATACAACATTTCTCCTTTATAACAGAGGGTTCTTGGGTTGACATCCAAGGAATGTGCAATGTCTATATGAAAATCCTGCGGTCCCAATATCTTATTCCTTCCATGCTGCAGAGAGTTCAGCAGCTCAGACAGTGAGATCTGCCTGAGGGAGGCACAAGGGCACAAGACAGGGAGGGAATAAGAAGGATGAAGTTAGAGGAGGAGAAGAAACATAGTTATACACAGAGCATCGTAGAGAACTTTTTATCTTGGACGATGCCAATTTTGTAAAACACACTAAAGCTATTTCTTAATTAGAAAGCAGTTCCACTTTAATGATCAGCCAATTTGGTAGTTCACAACCTCACCGGGATATAAGACACGACTCGCTGCGCTAGAAAGCGTCTCCCCGTGTTTTTTTATCGATCACATCTGCAAAAGCAGACACTGTAGCCCTGAGCCAATCGAGTGGTGAAGGGAGGTTTCAGAGGGAATAGAGATTCAACATGAACATTAAAATTTCTGTTTGAGTAAATCGGTGTTCAGCGGTTTCTGAGAACACATGGCCTCCGGAGTAAATGTTTGTGAGTGGATTAAAGGTCATGACCTCCAATGCCATGATTGAAACATAACTGATGTATGTGCTTCGGCTGCAGAAATATACTTAAGCCTGAATAAATCTAGGTCTAGGTAAATTTGGCTTTTTAACTATTGTTTTCACCCCGATTCCCCTTTTATTCATGTTGTTCAAGCCTGCAGCTGCTGCACCGCTCAGTGTCGTGTTGTAAGCCGTCTTTCTTTCATTGTTTTGTTAAAGTGGTGGCAGATCAGACTTTAAACCCACTGCAACAGTTTGTCCTGTAACCTGAGGATTGTACCAATCAAATTGCCAGGGCCAAGTTGTTGTTGGAATTGGAATGTATGCCCCTGATGGACTGTAGAGTCTGCACCATTACTTCAGATAATAAATATCAATTAAGAAGAGTTATCACTTACAGAGAATAAACTGTAGCTGTGCAAAGCAAAATGCGATTTTGATCTCACAGTATAACAACTCAGCAGAGCGTATACCTCCACCAAGGCCCAACACTTCCCTTAAATTCAAATCAAGCTGCACCAAATTGCTCAAAGTCATAAATATCAGTTAAATATGTCTAATTTGTTTCATCAAGATTCATGAATTATACTCTGAGAAAATGGTGAAAATGTTTTTTTTTATCTTGCTATGTTCAAGAAAGTAAAAACCAAAGATTTGTCCTTTTGTCCGGATGCATGCCAAAGTAGAGCTCTTCCCTGACCCACAACACATCCTGCCACCGAACTCCCTACACAAACAAACAAACATAGGAACCAACAAACACACGGATAGGGCTGAGAACATAACCTTCTTGTCATAAGTTGTCACCTGCATCTTGCTTCACTCTGTGGCAAACACTCTCTGTCTCCAATCCCACTAACCCACAATAAAAACAACAGGAGCTTTTGCTGCTGTTCTGATCCACTAGCCAACTTACTGCATAAACCGATTTAGGAATCATGAGATTTCAAATCACCTCAGTGCTGCAGCCTGCTGTGTGAGCACAGTGAGACACAAATGACCCCATTCACGTGGCGTGACGGCCAGCGTACAGACAAGTTCACAACTGGACCTGAAGTGGTGCTAAGATCAGTGGTGTAACTGATTCATTCAAACCCACCACACACAGAAGAGGAGGCCTGTGAGCTGGAGGCCGCCCAGTGTAATCAGAGACACATTAATGACTCAATCACAGCTGAATAACACACAGCGGTATTTCTCACGACTGACAGGGATGAAAACACTCACAGGAGGAAACATACAAGGTTCTTTTTGATAGCAGTGATTTATCACCTACTATAGAACCTCATCCCCTACAGAGAAAAATTATTTCAAGGAACACAACGGTCACACAATGGGGAGCAGTTACAATGACGGCATCCACACACACACGCACACTACACACAGGTACTGGGTACACTCTGAGATTGCTTCAAGGCTGGAAAATTCAGCAGTAATTAGCTTTACAGGAAACTCTGCATTAGTTTAATTTATGTTTTAAATTAACGAGAGCAAAGTATTTAAATTGCAAACTCAGGACCACCAGGGGGTGTCTGCACCTAAACCACCACTGAGATCTGTGTGCAATCTACTAGATTTCCTGTGCATATCACCATCAAGTGCTACAATCAACTGGCGCCTCCTGTGTCGGCCGACCTGGATATGAGACAACGCAGCGAATGAAGAATTCAGAGAAGTTGAGATGGAAGGAGGGAGGATGATTAGTGGCTCTCCCTCCTGCGCCTGCAGATTGGTTCAGCTGCACATATACGTTCTGGAAGCTGGTTCAATTTATGAAAAGCTTCCCTGCAAGTGTAGAAATGTTCAGACACCCAATGTACTCAACTTTGCGCGCTCATTAGACAGAAATAATGCTTTGAGAACCCTGAGCACGCCACATGTGTGTATCAAGTGTGGCTGCACACATCAAATTGAGCAGTTAGCACTGTTGCCTCACAGGAAGGAGGTTCCTGGTTCGGATCCCGGTGCAGCTGAGCTCGTTCTGTGTGGAGTTCACATGTTCTCCCAGTGTCTGTGTGGTTTTCTCCGGGTTCTCCGGCTTCCTCCATCAGTCCAAAGACATGCAGGTTGGAGTTAGGTAAATTGGAAACTCTAAATTGACCAGAGGTGTGAGTGTGAATAGTTGTTTGTCTCTATATAGCTATCTGTCCTGACACAAATGTCAGTTTCTAAATTAATAATAATAATCGCAATCTCCAAATGAGCTCGTCAGAATATAGCAAGAGATCCTCCAGAGAATTCACCGCAAGCAAGTGGGCGAGTCAGTGATGTTTGTAACGACGGACACAAAACTGTAAAAAAAAATGTTTTTAATTAAAAATATCTCAGGATGAAAAAGAGGTGTCATACACGCGCTGCTCCACCCCTCACCTGAACGCTCCGGAGATTTCAGTTGTTGCGCAAAGTCTGAGTGCAGAGTCTCCTGCAGCATAGTTGAACGGTTAACTCCGAGAAAGTCCAGACATAATTTGAGTGGACTTTCTCTGGAGTCCACATCTGAAAATAGGTTATGTTGGCTCTGCGATGCACTGGTGACCTGTCCAGGGTGCACCCAGCTACAACCCCCTTGCAAGCCTCAAAGGACAAGTGCTGTAGATAATGCACGGATGGATGGACAACAACTTTATTTGCTTCTAGTGTTTTTTTGAGCGCCTCACTACAAATAGAAAGCATGGCAGTGAGACAAATGAGCAGCGAGACTTCCGTTCTTTAAGTCCTCTGAGTCTTGAAGCTTTGCCGTTTTGGCTCTCTGCTGAAAGCACAAAAGAATTGTTCCTACATTTCATGGTCCCCCCCACATAGCTGCTAATAAAAACCCAGGGAAAAACGGAGCAAACAAGGAGCAAAGGACACAGACAGAGACATGTAAATGCCTCATTAAAACCGAAAAGTCAGTGGTGGTGTACACACGTTTCATCTGCAGCCCCGGTGCTGTGGGGCACACCCTTCCTGTCTAAGACAAGGCTTGCTCACTGCACTGATAAAAATACCCCCAGCAAGGAGGACAGGAAAAGATAACACTGTGACTCTCTGCCTCTCCTAGCCGCAGGTGCTTGTCTCACAGCAGCAAGCAAGTTCGTGGAGTTTATAGCAGTCTTCAAAAACACACAGACTGCTGCTGCTATTGTTGTGGGGAATTTTCAAATTTTAATATGAGAAAGAAATTAGATATTAGAAATTAATATTCATGCACATGAAATACACAAAGAAACCAGACAAACACGACTAAATCCAAACTTCTCTATCATAACACAAGGGCAGGTGAACGGGATCGAAGCAGAGAGGCAGGACTTTGTCGGAACATCAATTTAATAGTTATGGGATCAACTTTTCTTGAAAGCTCTGAGAATTTCACTGCAGCAGCTTTAAACTTTATAAACAATAAAACAGCAAGGCAAAGCTAGTGATAAATCACCTACAATATTCATCAATTGAATCCAAAGAAGAAAAAACCCAATATCATGTTCAATATACTTGATATGCAATAAATATCCCATAGCTGCTGATGCACACTTAGCGAGATTAAAATGTATTTAATGTTACATCATATGGGAGGATTTACATGATCAGACCTGAAGCGGTGCATCTCTGTGGCTGTGAACGATGCTGATCACCTGGATTATGTCTTACACTGAACATTCTGACAACCTGTCTGCTGATATCTGAATCCTCTCTGCGCCGTGAAAGGCATCCATTCGCCTCTGCTTACACATCAAAAATCAAACGGCACAACTCCTGCATTCACTGCTTCTGCGAAAATGACGGAAGCTGCTACTTGCAACAATAAATGGATGTGACAGCCGTGTGATATCCTTAAATGTGTGAGTGTGTGTTTGCATGCGAAACAAACTACTGCTGTTACCGCTACAGCGAGAGCTTGTGTACGTGCTTGTTTGCTCGTGTCCTGAAGCCCCCGAGCCAACCACCTTCTGCTCGGCCTTTACAGACAGCCTCGTCGCAAAGAACCAAATAATTATATGTTGGTGTGCAGCCGTCCGTCAGCTGCGGTGGTTAGACCATCGTGTCAGTGCAAGAGATGAACTCACACTTAAATACGACAGACGGTTAATGTCGCACTAAAACTGCAGCAGTGTGTGTGTGCATGTGTGAGTTTGAGTGGATAAAGAGGTAGGTGTGGCTCCGTGCTTGTGTTTGCATGATTGTTTGCACAGCGCACACACACTAAACCCTCAGGACAATGATGCACTTCCATGCATGAAGAATTAGATGCGCTGGTTAAAATATAATTAATATCAAAATTTAAATATAAGGTATTTAACTGGTAAAAATGTCATTCCATCGAATTAAATTGAACTGGAAGGTTGTGTGGTATTGTGTGCACCCACAGTTACAATGTTCCTGTGCTTATGTATTTACATCCAGTAGAGTATAGGTCTGCGGCAGATGCCATAATCTCCTTGCAGTCATACATTAGGATGAGATTATGAAAGCCATAAAGTGGTAAGAGCAGTTTATCACTTTGGTGTATTGCCACTCGTGCGCGCGTACACGCACACACACAGTATATACTACGGCCTTAGGACTATATAGGGAGGCACCTGGCAATCCATTTCTGCAGATTAAGCACAGAGAGGTGCGGTAGCTCAAATGTAAATGTGATGTGGAAAATGGAGACTTCATCAGGTATGAAAGAGGGAGGGAGAGCGAGAATAAAAAAAAAAGACAGAGACAGAAAAGGGGGAATAAAGCAGTAGCAATTTGCAATTGCAATTTTTGAATTGAGAACAAGAAGAAAAGTGAATGGCATTTTCTTTGCCAGATAATTGGGACAGGTACCGTCTCCTCTGTCGTTCCCTGCCCCCCCCCCCCCCACCTCTCACTATCGACCTTCATCTGTCTTCATCTCCTGTTACTCCCCTTCAAAATTCTCCACACTGCTTCAAATGTAAAGCCAAACCAGAGAATAATTACTTTATATTTTTCAATAAAAATGTTTAGACTGGCATTGTATCTGCGTGCTTTTGTGTGCGAGTGTCAGCACAGTGTATACTGTTCGTCGACCATTGGCTGAAGATGTTATTAATCTCAACAGACTGCAAATGGTCATGCTTGTCCCACCCGCTCAGGTGGGAAAGCAGTGTGTGTGTGTGAGAGTGTGTTTTACAGGACTAGAGAGGTGTTAAGAAAAAGCTGCTGAATCACTTTTCTCTTCCCATACCATCTGTTATCAACATTTAGACACATCATACCCACAGTTGTCTTCACTAACTCAACATTCAACTATTCAATAGCATCTCAAGTGCTACAGCTGCTGCGCTCAGTGATTACACAATATATAATCAATGCATGTGCTTGCATCTCTTTTCGCAGATGTGTCCACCTGAATCTAGACACACACACACACACACATATTTATATTCTTATGTGCACCCATCCATGTGCGAGTGTCTGATTTTAGTCACAGAGTGTGTCCATGTGTGATTATTACAAATGCTTTCCCTCAATGCATCACACTTGTGAGTAGCGTGGCCGTACCACTGCGAATACTGATGGGCAGCCGGCGAGAGCATTTGGCGTTCTGTTCCCTCGTGAGCTCATGTCGTATTCAGATTCAGTACAATCCCTTCAAAACTGAACAAAACACTCTGACGCACACGAAAAAGTTGATTCGTTACAAATGAATACAGAACATTTTCTTGAACTTAACTTCATAACTTGATATAGATTCATTTTGTTTAAAATTTCATGTATACTCTTTTCATAAATAAGACAAAGGAGACAAATTAATTTGTACTCTATTTACTGCACAATGACTCGCCATGAAACAGATCCTTTTGTTTATGAGAGCCCCGCGCCTCGCCGGAGTTATTTCCCACCACTCAATCTTCCAACTGTTCAGCATTAAGCAGTCATGCTCTCCAACATTTGACTAATTATTATTCAACAATAATTTGTATAAATAGTTTCTTCTGTGCGAGCTGTAAATCAGTGTTCCAGATGACATGACTCCACCCTGAGAGTGTAATTCATGCTAAAACCAGATTTAAGCCTGTTTAATGCTCTAATGAAAAGTGCTGTATTTATATGTGGCTGGTAGTCAACTGTGTTGTGACATCAGGCCCATCTGTGACTCAGTCTAAACCCCTAATGAGAACATTTTACACACACACACACACACACACACACACACAGGGAAAAGATGGCGAGAGAGGAGTGACTAAGAGTGAGATGATCGATGCAAACCTTGCCACCTCTTTTGACTGCCATCATCCCTCTCCTTCCCACCTCCTCCTCCTCTTCTCCCCCCCGTCTCACACTCCTCCTCCTGGCTGTGGTCTCACACACCAGGACTCAGGGCAGCGGGTCTAACTCGATACAACATGCAGCAGAAAAATCAATGGGAGACAGAAGGAGACAGAGCGCGGGGGACTGAGAGGAGGAAAATAAGGCCAAGTGGCGGGGCAACACATTTTTGAACAGCACAGTCGGGCTCTGCGGTCCTGCCAACCTCCATCTTGAGGTGCACAAACTCCAAAAAACACCACCTACACATCTGCATTTCTATCCCAATGCCCTCTTTAAATGATACTTCAGTCTAAATATAATTACAAAGGTATAAAATTACACCTGTGGACACGCAGAATTTATATAATATCTTTTGGAAGACATTCTTCTTTAATAGCAGAAGCTCTGGTGGCAAATAACATGATTGATTGACTACAAGCAATTCCAATGCCACATGAAGTCATATGTATATGCATCACATCCAATATTCTGATGCCTGAATTCATTTAGCCATGAATCCACAAAAGCCTGACACACACACACACTCCAGTGGCATAGTATTTCCAACACCCCACCCTTACTGCTTAGACAGAGAAAAGCTTAATATTCATCCAATGGCGAGTCGCACTAGAGCCATTCCCAAGGCTTTGGACAGACATGCATGTATAAACAGCCCGGACAGAAACACACACGGGCGCACACACGGATTCATTTGTAAATACAACCAGCTGTAGCATATTCCCCTGCCTCGTTCCGCTCTTCAGATTGTTTTGTCTTGTTCTATTAATGATTAATGTTTCGTTTCCCTTCTTCTTCTTTTCTCTAAAAACTGTAATCTTTGCTTTAGAAGCAGGATGAAATAAAAAAAATGTAGTAAACAAACATTTCCCATTAGACATAGGAGTTGTATTCCAAAAATAAAAAATAAAACCTGACGGATGCCTAATTATTCATCTCCAGCTACTTCCCACTGTTTCTCCATCTCTTCGCAGCAGTGTATATATATTCTCTTTTAATATGTTTCACTCAATTCAACCTTCTTCTCATTACCGTCTCCCTTAATGGACCCGTAGCGTCTCCCTCCTTCGCCGATACAAACAGCAGTAATGTAAAAAAAAAAAAAAAAAAAAGAAAGAAAGGAAAATAGAGCTGAAAACAATTTCAAACGAGTATAGAGTTGGATGTTAAAAACCAAATCCTCAAAACACTCATAAAACATCCACCCTTGCCACACTGACTCCATCAAAGTCGTCCTTTCCCTCTCATTCATTCATTCACTTTCCCCCTCACATCTGTCTTCTACAGTTCACATATTCCCAAAACCTGATCTGTTCTCAATCCCTTCTCCCACCCCCCCATATCTATTTTCCCATACCCCCCCCCCCCCTTCACTGCCCTTCAATCAACCAACTCACAGCTTCATCCCGTATCTCTCTCATCCCCATTCATTCCTCTGCTATTACTCTTATCTCTCCAGTGAGTATATGCCAATGTGCCTGTGTGAAATCACTAACCTGCCCTTCTGGCATGCAGAGCAGAGCCAGGCTTTGTCCCTCTTGTTGTAGGTGCAGCAGGTCTTGCAGACGTTGTACTGGCAGTCCAGGCACTGGCGCTTGGGGTTGAGCAGGAAGGTGAAGGGCGTGCAGCAGCGGATGCAGCAGTGCTCGTTGAAACGGTGCTGCTTGGAGAGGATGGAGCATCTGCTGCCTTCCTCCGCCAGCTCCTGCTTCATCTCGCTGAGACCGAGAGAGAGAGGGAGAGAGGGAGAGAGAGAGAGAGAGAGAGAGAGAGGACAGGAGGGGGAGGGGGAGGCAGAGTGAAAGGGTGGTGAGCGTCTGGTCGAGAGGTAGAGATGTGGAGAAACGTCGCAAAACATTGATGTGGAATAATTGAAGAAGCTGTGGCAAATGAAAAATTAAAAGGAAGGGGTGGGGGCGGTAATAAAACAAGAAAGGGGGAGGGCAGAGGGGGTCATGGGTTCGGTGAAAACACTTCCTCTCTCTCTCTCTGTCTCTTACAACGATTCTGTGGAATTAATGTGATGGCTGGCATTTCAATTTGGGAGGACCCGTCATGCCTTGTTTGCCTACATCAGTCAAAACACAGCTGAGGAGAGGACGGCATGCTCGTCTCCTACATCCTCCATTTCAACAAGCATGAGCATCTCCGCTGATTAAGATTATGATGATATGGATAAGAAATTGGCATAAGTTGAAGGTTGCCTGCGGGAAGACATCACTATCAATGCACCAGAAACTCGCCTGAGAGGAAAACACAGCTCTTGATGAAAAGCCTCCACAGTCAAACTGGAGGGCTTCTATAGGCTGCGGGTCAAAAACTACAGTTTCAACCTACAACAGTGAGGGAGGACTACAGAGCAGCGCAGTCCCACTAATCTTCAGCCTCAGAGAATTCTTCACACTAATGAACTATTATGGATTATTACATTATAGTTCTGAAGAAATACTTGACCTATAAGCTTGTTTAAAAATCGAATAAAATCCGGATGACATTGGCATCCCAGCTGCACACAACTATTTCTGCACATTATTTTGTATGAAGTGGGTTTTGGCTATTTGAGGGCTGAAGAATAGAAAAAGACAGAAAACCTAATTTGGGGTGTAAATTGGTGAATAGAAATTCATCATTGCCAACGAGCTATTACTAAAACACACCTCTGAGGGCTTTCCTCCAGAGGTTCTTACTGTTGTTCATCACAGGGACTTTCTTATGCATGATGTCTCTTGGAATGTCCCAATGACACAAGGTATGTACATTTATGGATCCCTCTTTTTTCAGTCCGTTAAGGGCGGCATAGTGTGTATCAGAACAACATGAGGCAAACTACATGGATTATGATTATAAATGAACCCAATAGGGTGGAAAGACAAATCAGGTTTGTTTAGTGAAGGTAAATCATGCAAACGTAACCAGAGAGCTACAGACCGGCCAACAGCATTACTGCTCTAAATCACCTCAGATAAAAATACTCACTGAAAAATAACAACAAACTCAGGGCCAGATTTATAAACGCCCAACGACTGTCAGGAAAGCGAACGAGAGGATTAACGGCAAACAAAGGTTGATCATTGGTGATATGTCCAAAACAAATGTAATCTGGAAGAAAATACGTTTGACATAAAAATGTAAATGAGAATGCTGTTAAATTGCGGGGGCTGTTTAACCAGTAAAGCAGCTTTGTTATCTGTAGCCTGTACTCAACTGTTTACATAAATTATGTACATGTTCTTTTCCACTGCAGGATTTGTGCTGACGGGGCAGTGCACCACAGTCAAAGAATAAATTATGTAATGGTTTGCATTGATATCATAGACCTATCATCATCAGTACATATTGCACTGGTGACAATTATATTTAAAATAATGCACAGTAAGGAGGAGCACTTAAGTAACACATTTATCCATGTTTACACTGTCGCCCATCAGCTGCCATTAGGTGTGAAGGGAGGCTGAGATGCATTGATTAAACTGTTGCTGCAGGGAAGGTGTGGAAGTGGGTTTGGCTCCAATGGGCAGTGAGTGAATAATTTAAAATGCTGGATACACGTCACTCAGCCAGATTATAGCCCACAGAAACATAGAGAGGGTGGTATGTATGGTATATAACAAATGTGTGCCCAACACCAAAGATCTACTGTAGACTGTGAAAAACAAGCGTGAGCACAGTGATATACGCAAAGCATGCAACATAAATATATATACACAACTCAAACCTCACTGATATATTAGTTGGCTGATACATCGGCTGATATGAGCCTTTCTTGGAATTACTGTTTTTATTTGCCGATATGAAAACTTTAATTATACAGAATAAACAATGCAGAAAAGATTATGTTTACAAACTAGAATTACTGCCCTGTGGTTGTATACCGCGAGTCCAAGTGACCATTTGTACCAGATTTGAAAGGATTCCCTGAGGGTGTTCCTGAAAATTAGCGTTCACAAGGCAAAACAAATGTGCTGTGAGGTCTCAGTGACCTTGACATTTGACCTCCGAAATCAATTGACTTCATCCTTGAGTCCAACTGAATGTTTGTACCACATTAGAAATTCTCTCAAGGCATTCATCAGATATTAGGTTCACAAGAATGGGAGGGACTTTTTTTTTAAGTAATTTATAATAAAGTTTATAATTAAACAAAAAAGGTTTGACATCTAAAAGAGTCATTGCCAAAAAATCTTTCAATATATCAGCCGATATATGATTCTTTTACTCTCCAATAAAAATCCAAAATCATGTCCCATAGTTGTGTGTTGTGTTTTCTACCTGATAAAAACCACCAAGGCATACAAGGAAAATTAAGTGTATTGCAAAACAGTGTGCTAAAAGCAGCATATTGCAAATTTCCTGAGTGTAATATGTGTACGTGCGGCTGAGGAGCTGGGGCGGCTGGTGGTGGTGGTGGTGGTGGTGGGTGGCAGTGCAATCTCCCACTTCCCCAAGTTATTAACGTTGCTCCTCAAGCAGATCCTCTGCTGCCTCACTGATTGCTTTTCATACGCATCATTAGACACAGAATATTACCAAGATGAACAAACCATTTCATATACAGTGTCGGGTGAGAGTGGGAGGGCTGGATGTGAGGGGCGAAGGGCAGTGAAGGCATATGTATAGATACAAATACATGTGCACACACACACTTTATTTATATGCAGGATCAAAAGTGGTTGCAGAATCAACATACATAAGGTTATAGTTGCTCTGGAACAGAGGCCTCAATCAAATTAAAATAATTTAAAAGAGCATCCATGTAATATGAATAAATGCAACTCTTCTAATCAGAGCTTCAGCATCTGGTTCAGAGAATATAAACACCACCAACCAGAGTGAGCCTGTTATAGTAGATTCACAAAACATTTCTGTGTCAATAACTCCAAGAGGCTGTTGCCTGGAAATCATTTCCTTTAGTCCTGATAAGGATCACAATCTATATTTTTCTTTCTCCGTGTCCATGATCCTGGATTAATGAGCAGCCCAGGTTAGATGAAGGCTTGCTCCGGACATTTAATTAAATGAGTGGGTGACTGTACAGACATATCCACGGACAACAGCGCTCCATCATCCCTGACGTCCCCTCTAATTAACTCACCTCTCGGTTATTGAGACATGAAAACCTGTGCTCATTTGGCAGGCCATGTCTGTAGAAACATGCGGGTCATCCAGATGCCAGCGACGTACAACGGAGATCATGAGAAATAACACAAGCCGCCCTTTATCGGCGACGAGGCCTCTTCCATTACAGAAATGTGCAATGTTAACAAGCGGTTACAGTTATTCTTAACATTTACACATTTACCATCATGAACTAAATCAGTTAGACCTTCACCGCATTTTTATAGCATCAAATAACAAAATGAGACCAAAGTTATTGTAAAAATTTGCACTTGGACAAACAGTGTGATAAGAACTACCTACAATTTCAACAGTAACCATTAAAAAAAAATGTATGTGCACTTTGACAAATTTATCCCATCGAACAAGGAAGAGGCTGGATTTCTGACCTATACTGCAGCCATCCACCAGGTGGCGATATAGATGTTTTGGCTTCACTTCTGGGTGCCGTCATGTCGTCCATCTTTATGTGCAGTATATGGTTCACACCTGCCAGCTGACCATGACATTTCTGAGTGCAGTATGCACGTTCTCCCCAGACCTGTGGGTTTTCCTCCCACAGTCCATAGAAGTGCAGCCTCGGCTAATTAAAGACCAACTTGCCTGGAGGTGTGAATGTGAACATAGATCTTTGTATGTTGGCTCTGTGATGCACTGGTGACCTGTCGCCCAATGTCAGCTGGAATTGGCTGGAATCCAGTTCCCTCGAAGGGTAAGCTGAAAAGATAATGGATGGATGGAGGCAACTAAATGCTAAGCTAAGATCAGCTACTGAAGCGACCTTGAGAGATGGTTATCTCCACTGGCAAGGTGAGTTTCCACAGAACCACAGCTTTTGTGCATGAAATGGAAATTTGTGTATTTTCAGGAACACAAATAAAATGAACTTCGTGAAGTGTTGTTTGAAAAAATATAGCCGAGTTGTTGTGTTTATAGGTTTAAACAGGCAGAACGTTCACTCAGAGCACAGACATATTTCTACATTTTAAATATAAATGCCATGTACTGTAGATGCATTACGCACCATATTTCAATCTGAAGGTTATTGCTACTTATTCAGTATTTAGCTCCACAGAGGAAAAGCGACAGCAGCCTCTCAATCACTCAGTCATTGATACACCCCAGCTGAGGGCTGGTGCTGGCTTATGGCCACCTTAGTTATCAAGGGATTCATACATTATTTAATGATGAAGTTGAACTCATTAACATTCAAGTGAAAACCACAAAATGTTATTTATTCATCAAGGTCAGTCGTTCAATTAAATAAAGCTTATTCACATGCTTTGTAATTCTGTTGTGGTAAACTGATCATGGTCATACTTAAAGCTGCAACTACTGATTGCTTCAATCACAAATCTATCTATCTATCTGTTTGTTGTGTGAAAAGGCTGAAGTTAGTGATGCTGGTAGTAACACCATCAAAAATGAATGTTGCAATGAAATTAACCGGATGATATATTTTCTCTGTTTGTACAGAAAGACAAAAATGTTGGAAAGAAACAAGTTAATATCAACACAGTTGAACATCTGAATCTGTCGGCTTTTACCCAAGCATTTGACCAGCTCAACATTAAATCAATATCTCTGCTCCAGTGGGCGTCACTGCTCCACAGAACATTAGAGAGTACTCGAGGAAACCAGAAGAACGAGTACAGGGGGGAAAAGCATTTCTTATTTCAGTCTTGTTCAGAATCATCAATTGAGACAAATGTGAAGAACATGATAATTTGCTCCGAAACATCCTTTCAACCTCAGATAAAAGTTGATTTGTTGCTTGCCAGGAGTAAAGTGACTCCAAACAAAGATAAAAACCAAGGCAGGTACAGCATCACTGGATAAATAGCCCCACTATGCCACCTCATATAATCCAACATGTTTATTAGACCATTGATTACTTGAGTCTTGGGTGATTGTCAGCAGGATCTGTCGCGGCAGCTCTGGATAAATGAGGCACCACAAAAAGTTTGGCGTATGCTGAAAGTTTACAAGAATCCGAACTCCTGAATTAAAAACTATTGATTATGTAAATATCACTGCAGTGTGTATGTGTTAAAGAGGGGAGCAGTGCACAAGCAGTTGAATACCAATTCACTTAGTCATTTAAAATCAGGGCAGCAGGAGGATATCTGGATGTAATGGAAAGCAGTGTATTTCTGACAGCCTGTCACTGGAAAATATTGTTTGTGCTGAAGATCTATTAACTTGCTCCTCTCATCGCACATTTTCCATCAGTTCTGCCCTTCTCCTCATTCTCTCTCTCCGTCTGCTCGCAATCTATTAACATGGTTATTTTTCTCCCTCTACTTTCTGTCCATTTCTCTCCTTCAGCACACAAGCAGGCTTAAGCTTCAGTTTCCAGGTGAAGTTGAATTATGTTACGGCCACATTTGTAATTAAGATAATGGTACTTTGAGGTCCAGCAGCAGTCTGGCTAGAAAACAAACAATTGTAGTTTAAAAAAAAAAAAAAAAATGTATCACCACTTTTATCCAACGCACAACTGAAATGCAATGAAATAAATCAGCTTAGTGCACACCTAATTTGTGTTTATATTATGTAATGTTATGGCACCTAGCTTGGTATTTATAGTAGCTAATTCCATTTTATGGTTGTCTGAGTGTTATTAATGCAAAACAAGAGGAGGATTTGTGTGTAGTTTCATCAAATAGTGCAATGTACAAACTGTGAGTGACTGAACAACTACTTCATTTCTTTATACAATTCAAATAGAACTACAGCCATACTACTGCTGCTTGAAAGTTTAGTCCATGTCCCACCCACTAACATGGATGCGGCTCAGTTTAGGATCTATACTGCAGCTGGCCACCAGGGGGCAGGGAGCCGTAATGTTACCCATCTTTGTATGCAGTCATTGGCTCAGACAGAGCAGTGTTTTGAGCTAAAGGCCAATGCTAACATGTCAACATACTCTTTTGTTTTGCAGGTATTATGTGTGTGTTCACCACCTTAGCATGTTAGCATGCTACCAATCTCTGATTAGCACGAAACAAAAACGACCAACTGATGCAGATTCTGAGTGAAGAAATTTGACAATTGAGTGCAATTATTATTTTAAATATGTGATTAAAAAAACAACTATATCTAGTAAAAATTGTTGATGGTTGCTGGACCAACATAATGTCACGGACATTTGAAAAGAGAGATACACACTCCAAGAGGCTCCTTAAAGTATGTTACCTCAAGCACAAATCATCACTTTTTCATTTGATGTTGCTCTGCCTGACGTTACAGTTAACAGATGGTGCATTGTTGATACGGATGAGGAGAGGATCCTGGAGAGAGCGCAAAATATACCCCAGAGTCTTTGATCAGTGCTTTGATCCAACTACTGCAGTGGAAATGCCCACAACAGCAGCATCTACTGTGTCACCAACACACCGGTAAATCATACAGCCCCAGAGCAGAGGGATCTGAGAGCACACCTGGCTGTGTGTGTGTGTGTGTGTGTGTGTGTGTGTGTGTGTGTGTGTGTGTGTGTGTATTTATTTATCTTGGGTCGATGTGCATTTTCAAGTGTACAGTAGCTAAATGCACTTGGTAATTGTGAATTGATCGTGGGCTTTCTGAGCATTAAAGGTGCTTTTAATTGAAAGAGGGTAATTGCAAACTTGTAGATCTTGCTTTCCTGTGTCTGTGCAGATCCGTGTGTAAGAGAGTGAGAGTGTACTCAGCCCAAGTAGACGTAAGGATCCCTGCTATTATTCAACCTGAAGGCACATATTAACACGCTCTGCTGGTGTGTATGTGCCTCTAAGTGTGTGTCTTCTGTGTGCAAGCATGCATTTCTTTAAACACCCTGAGTGCATTAAAACGGCTCCGGGGTGAAAAAAGCTCAGAGAACGTAACAAATTTTTGACTCAATTGAAGCGCAGAATTTGCATTTGGACCCCGACTGGGTGAAAGCCGAGTCACGGTTCATCCAGCGTGAATGCCAGATCCAACCGAGAGCACAGAGACCCACTGTAGACAATCTCAACTCTCTTTCTCCTCTGCAATGCAGTGGCAGACAGGCAAGTGGGTCATAAATTTCAAGGTAGTGGGTTTTCTGACGCTCGGCTATTTGGATTGTTGGCGAGCTGTTGATTGAGGCGCTGGTGCAGGAGGCTGGTGAGCTGAGATGAAATGACGGGGATCGTTCCCATCAGATATTCACTTTAAAATAGTGATATAAGTGATAGATGAATGGGACATGGGGCATGCTGATACTCGAGTTAGCACTGTCGCCTCAAAGCAAGAAGGTTCGAGCAACAGCTCAGAGAGTTGAGTTTTCATTTTCCCCTCGTGCCTCCATGACTTTCCTCTCAGGCTTCCGCCCACAGGTCCAAATTCATGCCGGTTGGATTAACTGTTTACTTTAAATTCCCCGTAAGCACGAATGTTAGCGTGAATGAATGTTTGATTCTGACCGAGTATATCTCTGACAACAGATGAGAGGTTTGAAGTGAGATTCAGTCAACAGGGTACTTTTCTCTGACCAATGTCATCTGAAAAAAAACGAGAGGGACAAGTGACTTGAAATGAGAGATAAAGATACGTAATCACCACAGTATGTCATCTTTCTTCAAATGGTGTCTGGAGGACCACGCCAACAACAGTGACTGGGAGTAAAGAATATCCATGAACATATTCATCAGCAAAAAGACAAAATTTGCCTCATGAAACATCAGAGACAGAAAAGCAGCCAAGAGACAGTTTCCCTTCAGCAATCAATGAATTATTTACAGTTAGCCTGTGGTCTTAATACTTTCAGTGTATTTGTAGATTAACATTTGCTAATTAGCAGAAAGTTCATAATACAGACTGATGAAAATGTTACTAGATTTACAGATTTTTAGTTATGATGACTGCGCTAAACCTCAAGTCCTCACAATGATTACAGTTAATCCTGAGGGGCGTGAATGTTTGTACATTAATCCACATATAAAAATGGACGTAGACTCTGGGTCCAGTTGTTAAGATATTTCAATCCAGACCAAAGAGATCAACCAAAAAGAGTTCTAACCAATCCCGTTACTCTGCTGTTAGTTTGGCTGAAAAGTGGCTGTATCCACTTTTGGTTCCTCAGTCAATATGTCTTTGAGATCTACTCTGGGGTGAAGAAGTCTTTGTATTTCTATACTTCACTGGGAACAAAATCAAATGTTAAACACAGAGCTCAAACTTCTTTGCATTTTGTGGAGGAATGTGGCTAATTTATACAGCATACATTATTAATCCTGTTCATTTTTCTGTGGTGGCCCTGGTGTGATGTATTCATCCAGCGCATGAATAAAGAGAAAACTGTCTCGCTCAGCTCCACTGCCTCTCTCTCTCTCTCTCTTTCAACTTCAATGTATTCTTGATAACGTGGGCTGTCGTTGCTTTTTATGCACAATATGTCTTCTTGTTCTCCACCTTCTTCTCCATCTGCCTATCATTCTGCAGGTTGTGTATAAGAGGCTCAAGGTGTCCACAGGGTGAGGTGATGCTGCTGCTATAACTTCCTCCCTCTTTCTGGCTCATTCATAGACTGTAAATAAAGATGGACGGCACGAAAGGCGAACATGATGGCAAAATAAACTCTCAGTATCGGCTTCATAAATGCTGTATTGTTCAGACATGAGAAACTAACTTAAAAAAGAATGGCATTTCCATCAGATTTTTATTTAGTGCTAATAAGAGAATGTTAGCGTGCTAAGTACCTCGTAACAAACACATCTTTGCTTCATCACTGAGTATGTTAACATGCTAGCAGTAGCCTTTAGCTCAAAGCACTGCTCTGTCTGAGCCAATAACTAAAGATGGACGACATTACAGCTGGACTGCCCCCTGGTGGCTGGCTGTAGTACAGTTTATAAACCCGAAATTCTCCATGTTAGCAAATGGGACATGAGACAGACAATTCACATCCAATACAAATTTCGCAGATAATTTCTTTCCTTAACAGTAGTTCTTATCACATTAACATATGTTCGAATGCTTATTTTCTAGTACGTTTGCTTTTAATTAATTATTTGACGATACAAAAACAAGGTGAAATGTCATTATTGACAGCTGAGAGCAACTCGTGTTGTTCGTGTGTGCATGAGTCATGATTATATGCAATAAATTCCTTGCCTTCCTACTCTGTAGATCTATGCACCGCTCGGTAAGTTTTTCCACAGGGACTCATTGTTGCTGCATCGCCAGACATATCTAAAGACCTGCTCCACCTCTTCGCATGCATCACACCAACCCTGCAGGTTTTCCAGCTCGTCGAGCTAAGTGGCATGTTAGTAAACACTGCAGAGGAGAAAACACATGCAGGCATGAATGGATGAACGTAGACATGCACACATATTAAAGACACATGAGTGCATGGGACTGTTCCATGCTGTCCCTGTAGCAACACTTAGGCTCAGTCCATTTCGATACAGCCAGAGGAAGACGGCAGAAGAGAAGCATTATTACACTTTCAAATCAATTCCCCTCACTTAATTAACATGATATACAGTAACTGCAGCCATCTATGTCATTCAATACCCTCTTCAAATTAATTAACTTGTCTGCAAAGCATTCCTGACAATCTTCTCACACAGGTGACGCATTCGATCGGCAGAGATTTTCACAGCACTTAGAGACATAATCGACTACATCAGTATAATCTGATTTCAATTTGAAAAAACGTTGGCACCCACGCTCACTTTTGGCACTTGAGAGGTTTGGCATATATAAAGTAGTAATGTTAATACAGCATATGCATATATTGGGAGTGTTAATATCGACAGGGCCAAATGCCTTGTTAATGCAGAGTTTACCCACAGCTTAATAGCGGCGTCGGAGAGATTATTAAAGGATAAATGCACAGAAATAATCAATCACACAGAGCTTCCAGGCAGAATATCAGGCAGGCAGGTGGTGGAAGATAACGTCACGCTCACTCTTTTCATTTCCTTCCTCTGTCATTTACACCCCTCTACATTTAAACCTGTGATAGCATCAGTCCATCTTGTAAGAACATAAGTTTGTTCCTCACACATTCTTTGGCTTACTTCACCACTGAGCTCGATACACAGAGTAGTCTTAAGCTCCTTTATCCCTCCTTTCCCCCCCATCTCCAGTCCTCCCTCGTGAACCCCAAGCTAAAACAAAAGCCTCAGGGTGGGGATGGGGGTGACTCCTCTCTAAACCAACTTTGGCTGCCGAAGATTATCCAACAGGGCAATAATGAGCCCTGACTTTGGGAAACAATCCAAGTCAAATGTGTGCTGCACTGATAACGTTTCCAGTCAGAATGGGCGGCCTGCGTGGCGACTGTGTGTGTGTGAGAAAGGGGGAGAGATAAAAATGTGGTTGAAAACAGCGTGCGTAGACAATTTATTGCAAACTCAGCAACATGCCGGGATCGTTTAGAGGTGAACAAATTCATTCAGTTTGTATTATTGTTTCAAGCCTTCAATTACTCATTATTTACAAAAGCCATATCTATAAATCTGACCATCATTTGTCTGCAAGGAAAGAATAATTTTCCAGAAAAGTGAAGCTGTAGCGATGCACAAGATTTCATGAGCCGAAAGGAAAATCAGGACGACTGAACTCATGTTTAGAAACTTAAAATGAAGCCGGATGCATAAACACCGATGACAAAGTAAAACTAAGGTCAAAAAGCATGAAAGTCTGCTCATGGAGTTTTTATTAATCCATCCAGCCAATAAATATTCCGCTTCTCCATCAGGCATTACAACATGGACATTTCTCTCAGTCTTTCACAGGGCTGACATGTAAAGACAAATAACCACTTACACTTACATTCACAGCTACGGGCGATTCACACTCCACACAGAAAGGGCCCGACCAGCCGGACGGTTTGAACCCACAACCCTCTGGGTATAAGGCGACGCCTCTGCACCACTGCGCTGCTTGTATTAATTCGGTGCAGGCTCATTTTTTATGTATCAAATCTGATTTTTCCCTGCACGCTGTTACCCACTTTAATCAATACCTCCCTCGCCTCATCAAACACTCCACTGAAGCTGCGTCACGCCGCTTCTCCTCCCGTTCATCCCCTCATCCCACGTTTCCTGCTCTATCTAAGATTAGCAGCTGCCGCCCATACAAACCACAGTAACAAGCGCAGATTGTTCCCTAAATCCTCAGCTGAATAATCTCTATTCACAGAGGAATATCAAACCCAGTGTACCAGGAATCCAGTGTAACTGCCAGCCACACCAAGAGATGCTTAGTGAGGAGGAAAAGCGGGGAGGGAGGGCGACGCCAGCGTTTTTCTCAGTTCACTTTCAACCCCAGTGCCTCCATGAGGGGGGCAATGAAGTGTTTGTGGCGAATGGGAGGCGATTTTTTTGTTATGTTGCCACAAGGGAACAATTACAGCCTACAATAGCAGCAAATGCTCCACAGTATGTGTCAAATGGAGTGAAGCAGCAGTTTCAGTCATATGTGTGATTATCTGGATCCCCGTTCCCATGGTTTTTTTACGTGTTCTGTCAAATGTGATGACTTGAGATGTGACTTCAGGCCTCAAAACTTGACATATGCAAACAGCTGACTTGTAAGGAATCCACACAGCAGTTTTGTTTACACATTTGCAGCAATGTATTTTTGAATATTGAACAGCACTATAGCGCAGTGCTAGATCTACACCTGCCTGTTTGGAATGGGCTGGTCTGCTCGGCCTGTGGTGACGCTGGTTGCAGCTTTTGTTTCTGAAACTGTTCAAGTGACCTGCAGAGATTGAGCTTCACCAAATTTGACACTGCACTTTATGGAGCCCTGAACAGAACACATGCTAAATGTAAAGCTGATCAAATGAACGGTTTTCGAAGATATGTTTTCCACATAGTGACAGGCAGAAATTTCTGGAATTAGTGGATTGATAAATCTTTCTTAAAATCCTCAGAAAGTATCATTCACATCAGCAGCTTGTGCTTCTTCATCTCATCATACAGTGATAATACCACTACAGCTGTAATTGCACTACACAGTGGTCCTGTTTTAGCTGTGGTCTATGAATGTCGGGTGCGAGAGGATGTGCTGCTGTGTAGAAAGAGGGGGCCTGGGATGGCCGCCAGGGAACAAGTGGCTATTTCTGTGGTAACAAAGACGCAAAGCTACAGAAGAGCAACGTTCGCTGAATTCCCATGTGATGAGCGGAGAGAGCTGCATGAAGGGGGTAAAAATAAAGAGGAGCGAAGAAGGAAGACAGAGAACGAGAGGAATAATTAGGAGCAAACTCAGTAGAAGAGAGGAGGGAGTTATGTTTTGCAGATGCCAATTCAATTACAGAGGAAGGGGGAGTTTGGCTGTGGCTCCGACTTATTGGGGGCCCCAGGCTGATGCACTGACCAGGACTCCACATACCCTCCCACTGACATCCCACCTGCTTTACCCGGAGAGAGAGAAAGAGAGAGGGAGAAAGAGAGAGAGTGGGAGAAGGGGAGAGGAAAGAGAGAGAGCGGGGGGATGTGTGTTCCAGCATGGTCTCTGTGCATCTTTGACAGATTTGACGCTTGTCACATTATACCACACACCCACACATGTGTGTACACACACACACAGTACAGCAACCAAGTAACTCTCACTCTCTTTCACACACGCACACATCAAATCAATCCGTTTCACATGGACTCACACTCTGCCAACAGCAGGGGGAGGACACTGTGACCACACACACACACACACACACACACACACACACACACACACACACACACACACACACACACACACACACACACACACACACACACACACACACACACACACACACACACACACACACACACACACACACACACAAGGTACAGGGACAGAGTCAAACACACACACTCACAAACAGGGCTGCAGTGTGACTGATGGTTGTGTGACACACCCCTGTGGATCGTTTTCAGGGCCAGGGAGAGCAGCTTCTGTCGGAGGTGATTTAGGGAAAGACGAGGCAGAATATGGTATTGGATGTGGAAGACAAGTTATTGATTGCAACCTGAGAAACAGGGCATTTATAACTGCACAGCACTTTTGATTTGAGCACCAGTGCGTATTGCACGAGTGGTTCGATACAACAGTATTCCAGCAGTGGTATACTTGCAAATGAGTGGTTTATTAAGAGGGGACAATTAAAGAAATCGAGTGAGAAAGATGTAAGAGAGAGATAAAGAAAAACCCTCACAAATGCTGAAAGGAAAAGCCAACGATTGTCAATGTTTGCTGATGAATCAGTGTAAATAACAAAACCAACAAACCCTAATGCACTTCCTACAGCTAACAGACTTGGATATTGGCTTTATGATAAAACAGTGCTGGTGGCAAATCAATTGGGTCAATATGACTGACACACTCAAACTACGCACGTAAGGCATAAGGAACTTGGTCCTGGCTAGTTACACCTGCATCACACAAGGAAACAAAACACAATACGAAAACACAATTTTTCTGTCTATACACTTGAGGAAAAAACAAAAACAATGCCTGAATTTGTTGCAGTCCCACAGATCTTGTATAAATATGCTCGGGAAACTTGTACTTCTAAAATTGAAATGCTATATTACACAATCCAATAAAAAGAAGACTGACGGGAGTTACAGATCTTTGTTATACTGGCAGATTAGATTGAAATTAGAACACAGCTAAATCTGATTATAACCCTGAGTTTCATGAGTCATTCAAACGCCCATCATTTTAAATTCTAATGAAATTACCTTTTTAACCTTCAACCAAAGATTTCTTATAAATGCTGTTGTGAACTCTGATGTTCAAGCATCCTTAGATAACCCACTCGTAAATACAAACACAAACTAGTCTATCTATGATATCTGGACATCTTACAGTATGGTCTTGTCCTTTCAAGCCACACACATTAATTTCCAGCAGCAGTTATTATTTCCTGAGGGATTCCCGCCGATAAAGTACATTTTTTTCCCTTCATCTTAGATTGACGTGTGTACACAGAAGCCGACGTGTAATCTTGCAGTTACCCAGACATTTACACGGAGGAACTAATGTGCTCACTTGCCCACACGCAAAATACTCAGCATCAAACGATCATGCAGGTAAGGCCTCTGGGAGTTAGGAGAGGGAGAAAAACAAAGGGAGTGTGAACTCAAAGAGAATATTCACACACTGTCCTTGCTTTGGTCACCTTGGGTTTTTCCTTGTAGCAGTTGAGCTAGAGGGCAAAGCCGATAGAAAAACTGCGAGTGGAGGGAAGGAGATTTATCACAGCTGGACAGGTGTAGCTGAGGCAGAGGTTGAATGACTGGTTCTATACCTGGGAAATTACTGCGACACCAAAGGAGACTTCCAAGTGTTTTTGCTCCACTGGTTGCAGCATTTTAACCTCAACTCACTGCATTAACCTGCAGAGTGACCCCGCAGCCAAGTCATGGAAACGGATACTGATATGGACACACATGAACTCATTCATCCCAGCATGCACGTCACTTAATTCAACCACTCTCTACATACTCCGCAACCACAAGCCACATTGAATTACAATAATATTGCATCCAGCTGCAGGAAATATGGATATTTCATTACAGGATGGTCAGGACGGAAAGAAAGCCATTGGTATTCAGACTGCCTCATTGCATAGAAGCATAAACGCCTGTCAAGTTATGTCACAAGTCATCAATGGTGTGCAGTCATGGTGAGTAGAGAACGTTTTACCTATAATGAAACTGAAATGATATTTGTTGTACTGAATGTTAATATCTATTTATATATATATAAAATTCCATCCACCCTCATTTATTAGTGAGACTTCCATATAGGAATAAGATTTGTCTTTGTTTAACATAAAATTTAGCTTCTATTCCAGGTTTGACAACAGTCAAATAGTAGTGCTGGAAGCTGTGGTACAGTCCACATCAAATGACATATACTGTATATGTGCTCAAGTACGTATTAGTATGCTTTGGGGTATTTCCCATTCCTTTAGTGTGTCATTTAGCTTCTTTGTGCATGTAAAAGGTCAGCTAAGTTGTAAAAGCCAGTGACAAGAAAAAAAACTGCTCCCAAAGTGCCTGAAACAGAGACTGTAAATAAAGATGGACGACGCTACTCCACTTCCTTTTCACGATCCAGAAATGAAGCCAAAATATCCTCGATAAGAATGCTGCCATCTTGTGGAGTGGCGATCAGGCGATGGAGGCACGGTAGCGAGCTCCAGCCGATACACTCAGCTCAGGGGTTTACAGCTGATCGAGAACCCTCTGGGCAGGGGACGGAATAGTTTCCAACACAAACACCGAGCAGTTGACCAATCACAACAGATTAGGTGGCCTAAGAGCTGGAGCATTTCAGACAGAGGTTGCAGCGATGTACAGTCTGCATAAAATAAAACATATTCTGAACATGACAGCATGTAAACCTTTTCTAGTAGAACCCCAAATTAAAATCATGGTCCTGTTAGTGGGCGATACATGGGTGGTTTGGGTCTCAAGTCACTTTGGACTCTTGATTGGTGGTCAATGCTGGACTTGACTCGAGGTGATCTTGACTGAAGCCCCGGAGCTAATGTCCCTGGCCAGTCATCCATTCAATAACTCAATTTAATGAAGTAACAAACCTCAGTGACAGCGATGACAAGGGCCGACACAGCCCTGACACTCCCCATCCATTCCCCTTCAATGGTAACCTGACATTGACTCATCAGTCACACTGTAGCATATGGTCTTAAAGAGCAGACACACGGCGCCCTACATACAGACACCATTGAGTGTGTGCGGGTTTCTTGGTAAGTTGGATAAAAGAGCAGTGTGGTAGTTGCAAAATACTAAATAGTGTGACACATGAAGATAGGTCACACATACACATTCTCTCCATAAAGCTCAGGTTTTATATTGTTAAATAATGTACAGGAAGTTGTTAAAATGCCATAAAATGTTCTTACGCATCAGTTGAGAAAGTATTGAAGCTGTAAATGCAATAAATTGCCATCTTATCTATAATACTATATAATTATATGCGTAATATATTTTAATTAGTGTAATTACACTCCCTCCAAATCCAGTTTGATAATGGCACAACGTTAAAGGTGAGATATATTCTTTATGAAGTGCAGTAATTCCTGGTTAATGCAGTAATGGGATGTCATTACCTTATCTTAACTGTTGGATTTTATAACATTTTTGACCATTTAACGCAACATATTTTAGACGTACCGACACTCATTACAGTTGCAGGACCACTATGTTACAGCTCGAATGTAATATCTCTCTCTCATGCGCGCACTCACACTCCATTCACGCTCATATGGCACGTCGGTTGAGATCCAACGCTGGCAGATCAGAGACTTGGCAGGCAGTCGACTCGAGTCTGCATGCAAGGGCACGCTGTGTTTACTTCACCATCAGCGAGTGACAACCTTCACAACCCCCCGATTCCCAGCTGAACAGACAGGCTCGATGGCAGCCATTTATCTCCCCATCTAATTGCTGTTAGCCGTCTCCCACTGCCAGGGGATGGGGAATGCCTTTGAAAAGGGCAAAATACCAACAAAATACCACAGATCGATTACGAGCTGTAACGTAAACAGCTTACCTAAATCCTTGCATAAGTGAAAGATAAAAAACTTCCATGAACTGCTTAAGGAGACACAAACTACTTAGAGTCCAGGGTTAGGTTTATTACTTTTAAGGTAAACAAATAATCGAAGCAAGGTAAGAATCATGTATAAATGGAAAAAATTGAGACTATGACAATATATTTAATCCTGCAGTAGATAATTGACGTGTTTATTTCAATTGACTTGGTGAAATGTGACAGGTCTGCTCTTAGTCTCAAACCCACTGAGAATTGTCAACTCCTATCAGCATCTTCTAGCTTTTTGTTTTCAAGCCTTTAGTGTCATTGTTCACAACATCCAGGCTAGCAAACGGGGAGTTTCAGAAAAGCAGACAAAGGTGTTTGAGTGTACAAAAAAACTGAAATCTAAACTTAACTGACGGATCATGAAGAACGTGATGCAACTCGCAAGCTAAAAATCCAGGCATTAGGTAGAACAAGGAGCTAGGATGAGCAATACTGTAACTAATACAACGTTTTCAGGGGTCGCCTCCTATGAGGACTAAACTGAAATGAGATGGTCTGGTCTAAAGAGGTCTCTGGTGTCTGCAACAGTTTCAAAACAAATCTGTGGCATTTCTGTACTTCCATTTATTGTCTTTTATCAGCTAATACTAGCGAAAAATGTCCAGAAACATATATCATGCTCATGTTGTTCTGCGTCTGCTAGATATGCCATGACAGCTTTCGAATGTAAGTGTGTGGAGTTTTGAATCTAGGTCATTTTGCTCCCTGGTGCCACAAAAAAGAAAAAACTAAAATCACATGATTTATAAAACATGGCTGTGAAAAAAAACAAAAAACAGAAACAACATAAACTAAATGTCAGTCAACAATAGCAATGACAGAAAGAAAATAAATCACACAAAAAGCTGTTAGCGACATCAAACTGTATTGATCCTATAGCCTCTAATAATTTAGCTGTGTCTGACGATGACCTTTCAAAGTGACAAGAGCCTTTTTTCTGTTTGTTACGATCCAGGCTCAGAGGAGAAAAGCTGTGGATGACAACGCAGCTTGTAAACAGACACTAACCAACAAGTCACTGGCAATAAGCCTATTTGTCTACTATAGCTTTTAATGAGTCTATTAAAAAATGGTTGTGTGTTGCAGCTTAATTGTTCCCTGGAGGAACAGAAGGACAGTTCCGCCCGCCACTTAATTAAAGTTCTGGTGCCCATTACAGCTAGAGAGGGTGCACGGTTCATGTGATTTTACAGGCAGTTTTAAAAACAAAAGCACTCATTGTAAATTTAAAAATAGTTGTGAATTCTGATTAAACTGAAGTTATTTTTTTCCAGCTGCCTCTACATTCTTTTGTTTTCCACTAAACATTATTAAAACTAAAGTGGATCTTACGTGACCCTTTATCGAACTTAGGAATGGTTCTTAATTTGCGGTGATATAAATCTTTATTAAACCCCACAAGACCCTTCAGTTGATTGCGTGTTCTCTGCCCGATTGCCACACATGTACATGACAAGGTGTTCTCTCAAGTGTCTTGTAGATGTTAATGCGGATTAACCTGGCTGGCGTATAGACAGAAAGAAAGAATAATGGGCCTCTGCCAAAGGGAAAGTTCAAAATGGATTCAGTCACAGGGTACGGATCAGACTGACTGATTTATCTCATCATGAAGGGGCTAAAAAATTGACACATCTCTTGAAGCATGACTGCAAATAATCAAACCAATTTAATATGTAGTCAACTATTTGGCAAGAAAAATGAATGTGTTTCGACTCCTGCTTCCAACCTTTCTTTAAAATGTGATATTCCTGCTAACAGTTTAAGATATTTATGTTTTAGGAAATAGGATTATTCTGCATTTTTAGCTTATCGGCATAAATACTGGATGCAAGGAGGGCCAGCTTGGCTCTGTCCAAAGTTAAATAAATAAAACTGCTTATTACTGCGGTGAGATCTCTATTTGTGATTTTTGGACAAGGTTGTTCGTCTTTGAACTAAAATGTCCGCCCATAAGTTATATAAATCTGGACGCAAATATGTGATTTGCCACATTTACCATAGCATAACTCCTAAGTTTTGAAGTTGCTGGTAGGTATTATTTCTTGTAACATTGCTTGGAAATGGCTGTAGTGTTATATCTTGCATACAAATCGTAATCCTGGACAAAGTTTGCATTTTGGGGAAAAAACGATGCCTTTTTTTTTTGCAAAGAGTTTATTAGGAAGTTTGACTCTCAGGTCTGTGAAGTATTAAACTTGAACCAGGATTCTTGGATCTTGAGGTACGGAATTTTGGGCAGAGTTGTTTCCTCCTCCTTCCAGGCTTCATGCCGTCGCAGTTCAACTGGTTAAGTTAATTGCCCCCTGGCTCTTGCTGTGTGACATCTATCATTTACCGCATGAAAGAAAAGTATATTATGCATTATATAATAACGCAACATGACCGTCTGACTAATTGCTTACATGGCAGCGCAGATCTAAACATGCCGTATGAGATGAAACAGGGTTTCCTGTGTCCTCACAGTGTCAGTGTGATCGCAGGGGATGGGAGGACAACAATGCTGCCTCGAGCCACAGACACACTGCAACAGACAGACCCAGACGACAGGGGACAATCAAAAGGAGACGGTGAGAGACAGTGTGAGGCAGTCGGACTGGGTGAGTTGAAAGAAAGTAGACAGAGAGAAACAGGGGAGGGGAGAGATAGAGAGGTAAAAGGGAGGGGGCGGAACAGTGGATTGGAGCAAACAAACAGGGATTTCCAGATGAATGTGGGTAGAGAGCAGAGAAGAAAACGGATTACCATTTGGAAAGACTGCGATTGTCTGTGTGTGCGTGCATGTATGTGCGTGTGTGTGTGTGTGTGGACAGGAAAAGTACAAAACACATGGATGAGTCATAGCTGGACGCCTGCTGTTTGCTACCAGTCAGTACAGAGACACAGCCAAACAATTTCCAACCCAAACTGTATCACTCGAGATTTTAAGGATTCACAACTTGATTTCCACAGAGAGAGTAAGGTTTTATAGCTTTATCATATATTCCCCCCCCACCCCAACACACACACATGCATTGTCATAAACAAAACAAGCACATGTGCATCTGTGTACATCAGACATGTGCTCACGTAGCTGGGATGACATGCAGAGATGAGCATCAGTGCACTGTGGCTTAATGCTGAACAAATCCTTATCTAGACATTAATCCCTAAGACAGGCTTAGCTGCTGCGTAATGATACCTTGCTGGGTATGAGCATGTCGAATATTATTTCAGGCTGACGAGACGACAGAAATTTCAATTCAGACAAGTTCATTTCCATGTTAGACATCTGCAAAACTTCCATATCCAATATCAGGAGGATAATCGTGGTTATAAACGCAGTGTTTGTGACGAAGGGCAGGGAGTCTTCATTCGGACTGGTTGTGCAATAATGGGAAAAAGCAGTTCATCGTGTCACTGTCGTTATATGTTCAGACGTGTCGGCCATGCTGATGAATCCTAATCTGCAATCGGTTGACATGCGGATACGAAGCCAATCTCATTAGAAGGTGCCACCGTCGTTATGGCAACAGGGGATGACTGACAAGGGGCATAGGTAAGAGTTAGAAGTGAAGTGAGGGTAATTAAAGAGCAAGCTCTTAAAACACACACACACTCTCCCAGATCTATTGCACAGATGTATTTTTCCCTCATTTCCGATCTGCACTCTCTAATTCTCCCTCAATATCAATATCAATTTTTTTGCGCTCACACACACACTCTGTCGGCCTGAAACTCCACATAGTGGTGGGCTGTTCTAATTTTTCTATGAATCACTGCTGCAACCTGTTGCTTCTGTAGCTGCACTTGTGTCCCACACAGTTTGATTCATACAGAGCTACAGAGCTACAGGCCCAATAGCCCCCATCACCCTCTCTACTGTCACCCCCACCCTCACACCTCGACACCAAACTGTGAGCTCCAAATTCAAAAGTTTAACATGGGGGAAATGTGCTTATTCACTTCCCTGGTCAGCGTTACATGAGGAGATCAATACCTCAAATTGTATGTTTGCTAAATGTGACGCTAACCTCAGCAACCAATGAGCTTAGCTGTACATTAAGACTGGAAACAGGGGGAGGTAGCTAATCGCTTCATGGGAATAAAAGGGAACGCAAGCGATTTAGTGCATCACAGGAGTTATTGAAGTAGAAAAAGGTTCAAATCAAAGCAGCAGAAGCTTAGACAGCATGGCGGTGTGAACTATTCCAACAAGAGCCAAAACCCAATGGAATAATGTTTTCCATTAGACCCTCATACCCTGCCAAATGACCGTCATTAAAAGGTCATGCGTTTGAGAAACTTTCTATATAACTGGGTTTTAAAATCAGAGTTGACGGATCATGAAAGACACTATAACACTGTTTTCAAAGGGAATTCATTCTAATAAAGAACATTTTCCAGGATAACCACTGGACAACTACTAAGGTATAATTTTAGACGTGTTTAAAAAAAAAAGGTAAGCAAATATAATCACTACTCTTAAGCTATGTTTACTTTATATCATAAAGTTACTTAAAATTTGTATTTACTCTATTTTGTCAAGTTGTTACAAGTGAAAAATGTCAAGTGAAATTTTAAATTTATCTCAATAGTTGTATTTACGTTAATAAACTGGTTGCCCGAAATAAATGTCTTCCAATACTTTGATAGAATAGATTTCAGGCCAATTCCAGTATCTATGGTAAGCTAAGCTAGTCGGCTGCGAGCAGTTGTGTAGTTTCATGTTAACATGTTACAGAAATAAGACTGATATCTTCTCATAGAACTCTTGTTATTGCTGTCATACTTGCAAATTAAAAGAACAGAATCTGAAGTATTAACACAGAGGTTTGCTGGGAGCATATCACATTCCCCTTGATGTGGTGGCAAAGTATTGATATAACTATAACATTATACTGTACTGCAGCTTACAATATCCCCAGGCTGTAATAAAGGATATGACACAGCGACTGCCATAATGTAAGTCCCTGCATGGAGGTATGGCAGGAACTCGTGGTAAACTAAATTTGTGCCACTGCAGGTTCCTGCAAGTACAAAACAATAAACTATCGGCAGTTAGCCCAAACTGAGGCCATAAAATACGAGAGTAATATAGGAAAATGATTTCAGAGGACAACAAGGACTCCAACAGGTGTAAAGAGAGATAAGCGGAGAGAGTGAGTGTGCAAATGTTGTAGTTTCATGAGTATATTTGAGAGGGTGGAAAAGTTTATAATGCATTTCATCTGTACTACACATCATGTTACTGTATGTCGTCCAATGTATTGCACAAGCACCCTTCATATTTACAGCAGTGTTAAGGCTGCAGTTAGCCTCATGTCTTCAACTGCACAAAGTTTGTTTCTTCATGTTTGTTCCCTTCGTTGCTCCGTAAATCACCTAAACGTTCTGTAAACTGTGTTTCTTATCAAAAACCAGGTCATAAATATACCCAGCTTCAACTGGGGGGTGAGGAGGGAGGAGAATAATAATTGCTGCCTCAACACTGGGAGGAGCACACGAAGCATGATAAAGTGTCGCTAATACAAAGTGGGGCCATAAATAACACTGGCCCAGCAATTTGAAGCCTCTACAGCAGAATTTGCTCCTGTTGTTGAATGCAACTTTGCTCTGTGTTACCTTGGGAACTGTCACGGAAAAAATTGCAACTTTAGTCGTTATGTCATGTAGAGGTCAAACAAAAACAGGATCCATGATTAAGAATTTATTAAATAACGTCCAAGCCTCAACTGAATAGACCCCTAGTGGCTCTGCCAGAAGTCAATAATACATAAAATACATTTTACATAATTTCCATCACACAGATTTGATCCTATTTGATAAATAGGTTGGTATTCATAGGTTGAGTATTGGTTTTAAAGTGTGCAGTATTTTAAAAAGCGATTCTACAAATAAGGAGGGGTATCATTTTTTTCTGAATCAGTGTTTAAGGGATCTAAAAGCAGAGTAGAGATAAAAGATAATCCACAACAAGTACCTCAGTTGAATGCACTGTTTCGATGACTAACTGCATGAAACAACCTGCAAAACACAATCGATGTCTGAAAACCTGCTAAGTGGAGACGAAAAGCTGTGTTTAAGGAAACACGCAATCCTTTCATTCTGCCTGAGTATTTCTTTTAAAAGAATCTCCAGGGGAAAATTGCATCTTCAGAAAACCAGCTGATCTAAAAGGTGTTGTAGTGGAAAATTGTACTGACCAGTGTCTAAGGTAGTGGAAATCCCCTGACTAGGTGTCTCACTGCTGTGACCTTGATAAACAGGGTGTATGCCCTTATTTGGTGATGTTTTCTTCCAACTGGTACAGCGGACGGACAGACACAGATGATGATCTCATGTCTGTCATGTCTTTTTTTTATATTATTATCGCACACTTGGATGGTCCTATTTGGAAAAATCGGTCACTTGTCATAGTTGCTCTCTGATTGGCTACTGTCCCTCCATTACCTAAACAAGCACCTTTCATTACCTTTGCCAGACGATTGTTTCAGGAGAACCGTGAAAACTACACAGAACCTTCAACTAAAATGATGATTACTAACACCTCAATTAATAAAATATTCCTACTAGTAAACTTCAATGTTAGTGCAATGGTTTTCACATGAAACAATAATGTTGCAAGAGATCAGCCAATCTGAGTCCAAATTTTATTTCATTATTTTCAAATGTTGAACCACCTCTGGGAAACCAGAGAACCTGGAGAAAACCCATTACATGACATAGAAGGTCAAGACCTTAAAAATCATAGTTACACAATAGTTCCCACAACGAGCAAGCACTTTGGTGACTGTGGACAGAAAAAAAGTCAATGTGGTCCATCTGCCTTGACCGGTTTGAAGCAGCACAATGAGGAGAAAAATCTGCTGATGGGGCTGGATTTCTTTTGATGCGACACAAGCTGATCTTTGAAGAAAGAGACGATATATTTGTCCAGCGTTGGGTCTTCCATTTCCAATTCAATCAGCACACTTACAACATCGTGCCACTTTTTGCAAATTTTTTTGAAAACGGCTTTGTCAAGGTGCTTCATCATTTTTGGGGTGATCTCAAAATCTTCATCCTGGATTTCGACCCATATGATTTCGAGTAGACGCTCGATGATGGTGTTTGGGGATCTGAGAGCCTTCAACACCTTTGCTTTAGCAAAGATCCTTGAAATCAGCTTCTCAAGAATTATCCGGATGAATAACTTGTTTCTTTCCACTGTTATTTCTTGCTCTTCTCTGTATTCTTCATTGAATTCAGGAGTGGTCACCTTGATTTCTGAGCCAGACCCTTTACCTAGATGCCGAAGGCTGACTGTCCCCACCGATCGGGCCCTCTGACACAGCTTTTTCTAAAGTACGTGTTATCACCCTGGAAGTGAGAGTTTCTGACTGTGTGTGAAGCCACCACCTCATTACTCCAAGGAAACACCACACAATGGTAAGGATGTCAGCTGATATGATAGCACGTGGCGGACAAACCATTATGCTTATGCGCTGTGGTCGTGAGGCTTTTCGTTGTGAGGTCACTTTATACCTCATCCTATCCATGTGGTTGTCGAGGATATTATTCAGCTTGTTGGTTAACTCGAGGGTTTCACCACTGAAAATATCATCCATCCATTGAGATCCATTCTGCCCCTGCTGTATCTCACCAACTGCTGTTCGAAGCAGATCGTCAACATCGGCCATGACAGATTGCATCGACTGTCTACCCCAAACCTTGTCAAAGGCTGGGTTGTACGGGCTGTCAAAGTACTTGTTATTCAGTCTGCCCACAATACGACCAATGGACGCTAGGGCAAACTGCTTTGCAGCGATTGTCTTAATCCTTTGAGACACTTTCTTCAGAGAGGGTGTGCTCTGGGCTGTTTCTAGATCATCTTTGTCTTGAAACATGATTTCATCCACAATCACCTCAGCAACATTCTTGATCTCCAGAGTGGAGCCAGATTCCAACGGATCATAATCATCGTCGGATATTTCATCGTAACTAGAATCTGTGTATTGAGAGACCTCCTCCTTAATGATCTCCCGGACAGTATTGGATGTTGCAGTCCGAAGACTTTCTCTGTCTTCTGAGATTGTCTTCTGGGATGAGGATGATGACTGACTGTCATTGACCAGTTGTTGGTAGAACTTCTTTCTGCTCTTACAAGGTCCACACATACGTTTCAGATTCCTCATGAGTCCTTTGATCATTTTGCCGGCCTGTTGAATCATAGCTTTTAGTCTTTTTGGGGATGTGACACGAGGAATAGTTGCCTTCACACTGTCCACCCCCATGGAAAGGACAGAGTTGACACACTCTGCAATCTCTTTAGCAGTCAACTGGGTCAAATGCTCAGAACTTACAAGATTGACCTCATCTGAAACGTCAAGAGCCTGAGCAAAAACCTGAGGAAGTGTGTTGCCCAAAGAGCAAATCACACTCTTCTCAGACACAGGCACAGCTGTGCTCTCAAGACCCTCCAAGATGGATTGTGTCATCAAAATGACAATTTCCAGCAGTTTCTCTCCCAGTATGGTCATTGTGGCCACATCAGGTTTGCCTGCTTTCAAAAGATTCCATTGTTCTGATGTCATGCCTTTGAAAAAGGACGTCACAATGGGCAGAATGCTGTCGAGGTCCATCTTCGTGTTTCTGGAATTGTTTTTCAATACTGATATTGTTTTTCAATCCTGTATTGGAAGTGCTCTCTCTCGGAAGTGCTCTCAAAGTGCTCTCTCTGTTCACCAAGTACTGTAGTAATTGGAGAACAGAGATCAACAAAGACAAAGGACAAAGGAGATATCAGAGATGAGATTATAGCACACACCTAAGAGAACACGCGCATCAAAGACAACAGCTGACATCATAGGCTGACACCAGGCTTTCCAACAAACCACGCCCCCAAATATTGACTGTTGCTGTTACTAGCAGCGGTAGCTACCTTGGGAAGCCATGGGTTCTTTTGACTTCATGTGACTCTGCACTGCACTGATTTAACGTTGTAGTGGAAAATTGTACTGACCAGTGTCTAAGGTAGTGGAAATCCCCTGACTTGGTGTCTCACTGCTGTGACCTTGATAAACAGGATGTATGCCCTTATTTGGTGATGTTTTCTTCCAACTGGTACAGCGGACGGACAGACACAGATGATAATCTCATGTCTTTTTTTCATATTATGTCTTATGAAACGCCTCTTGATATAAGTTCTGGCTTTTGTGAACTTGCGGCCAGTTCCATTTTGAGCACCCGTGATTGTTGTGTAAGCAGAGTTAACTATTAAAAAGACTCAAAGGCAACTCCAGTCAGAGAATTTCATTATTTCAAATCTCAAGATGAATTTCCATCACAGTGTATTTGTACAACACATTAAACCTTCAATGAAGCTGTTGCTGTTGGGACTCCACACTAAAAGCTTCATGCCTTGTTGATTTCAATCTTTGAAATCCTAGAAAAGGACCTAGTAGTCAGTATAAATAGGAAAAACATTTTTTGAAAGATTCACAACTCAATGGCTTGAAAACACAACAGAAAGGGACAATATTTGCCTCACGATTCAATTTAAAGTTAATTTCTACATTTACTGTGAGCAGCAAATAACTTACTGTCACCCTACTAAAGTTATTGTCCAGGACATGTTAGCAAACAGAATCCAAGAGAAATGAAAAATTAGCATTCATTTGGAGTCGAGCTTGTGGCCAAGCAATAACCATTCGAGCTAACAGCTGCCCAAAGCAAAAACAATACTGATGAGAGCAGTGGTACAGACTTTATTCTCTGTTTTATAGCCAATAAATCCAAAACAATAAGCTGCAAGGCACTAAAACACTGCCGAGAGTTGAGTAAGTGCAGTCAGGTGAGAAATATCTGTCAATTTGTCAGGATGAGTGACCCAAATCACATTAGACTTAATCATTTGAGTCATTGCTAATATATCAACAATATTTATGTTATTCAATTTGCAAAATAAATCACAAAATTCTGTTCCTTGAGTCAGATGTTAAAAAATTCATCCCTCTGCACACGCTCTTTTTGAGAAAAAGTAGTTTTGTTTTCATTGGCATTAAATCATAAATTATGTCTCGCGAGGCTCCCTGAATAAAATGGGTTTGTTCATTAAATGGCTAAATCTGCCGCCGAGAACAGCGAGCCAAGCAGACCATGGAGAAAAGAGGTGCAACTAGTGCATAAGGAAAACAATTAATGGTGCTGAAATTCACCGGGATGACAATACATTGTTCACTTCAACATTAAACCCTAATATTGTAGTTTGTCTGCACAGGGAGAGCGGTGCATGAAATAAATGTACAGGACATTCTCACAATTAGGAGGAAATGAAACATTCCTGTAAGAGAAAATAGAGAACAGTTGATTTATTGCTCTGTTGTAATATTCATCAGTGCAGCAGTGCTCAGTGGGGAAAAAAGGTTTCAAAGACTCATGTGAGTATTACAAAGATTTTTTAAATATCAGACATGGTTGGGAAACTGTAGAGAAGACTAATATTATTTATTTTACACAGAAAACAACAAGGCCCATGACTCACATACACTTATTAGTGCAGTATTTCATATTTCAAGATAACGCAGAAAAACAACAATCTCTTTTAGCAGCATTAACGATATTCGTTCATCATCGTATATAAAGGTGAGCTGAAGCATCACTCTTCATTAAAGCAAAGCGAAAACTAGTAGCATTGGCGGGATCAGCGCTTACGAGCGAACTCATCCGGTGGGTTTGCGTCACTTCTGGCGTGAGAGCGACGCAGAGCGAGCGAGCCCTGCTGCATTTCAGTGCAGTGACCCGGGCCTCGCATGTCACGTCGCCGCTAACAGCAGCACAGTCAATTTAACTCCATGAACCCACTGAGCACGCTTCTAAATCAGTGTTTAATCACTGGGATGACAAGCTCAGCTAATTATTGCTCCCCTTCTACACCACAGCTCCTCGTCACCCACATCCTCCCTTCCACCGTCGACTCCTTCTGCGGCTTCGCTGCCTGCTCCAGTGCTCAGGCAATGACTGGCTATTTCCAGCCACGCCGTCGTCTGGAGCTATGTTATATGAGTGTCTTCTTTCGGTCTGCTAATTATTACGATCATCCCGTACAGCTCAAGAGATACGATTCACGGCCTATTTGCGTTTGAGCAAAACAAACAGCCTGTCTGTGCTGCGATGTAGCTCGCTGAAAGTGGAAACGTGGTCAGGTTTGACTGGGTGTCTGCTGGAGTTAGTCTTTGCACGGAAAAGGGATGGAAACGCTTTAACGTGTTAGCGTTCGTAGTCTGAGAGCATTTGCAATTCAATCGTTCCAACACAAAAGGCAAATTCTGGCAGTTTGCTGTGAGAAAAACACGCTCAAAGTAACATGATCAAAAACTGCACGCAACCACAGGAAACCCCTCAGGCTATTTCAATTTAGAAATGTATCCTTGAAACAACGTGTATGCATCTGTGTGTTTCCTCAGGAGGCCCCCCGGAAATTAAAGCAGGGAGCCATTATTACCCTTCACATGGACAATATCCACCAGAAGCTTCTGTGTGAATTAACTATAACTATACACAGACACCCATTAAAACATGTGTGACTGAGCTTTACAAAGAGACTCATTTAACTTTTCAGGTCGACATCCCACATGAAATTGCCTAAAGAATTCTTCTGAAAAGGCCCCAATGAAGCCGAATGACCACGTACAGATGGAGGAGTCATCTTTCACACATCACTGATCAAATAAAAACTCACGTTTCAGTTTCATAGTATTTAAAAAACATAACCAGAGACGTGAATTCACATCAAGCTAATTCGACAAAGTGGAGAAAAACAGGGCAGTAAAATGTGCAGTGACACCTGACTCCAAAGGAGGGCAGCGCAGAACCCATTAGACATAAAAACTATATAGAGTTACAAATTAAAATGATTATAAACAGCTCTATGATAAAGGCCTGAAATGACAACTTAGAAATTGGCCTTTTCATCTCAAGCAGGTTACACAAAAACTATAAGAGAAAGTGAAACTTTCGTCAACAGTGAAAGCTAAATTGCTTTTTTCCATTGCACTTAAAACAAAGAGAAATATCAACATTTTCTAATTTCGAATGAAAAAGAAAATTGGCACCAAATCTCAACAGCTTCAGCACCAGAGCAGGTCACCACTGGATTGCATTAAGGGCTGAATACAGTTTTATAAAATTAAAAAATAAACAGATTTGAGATTGTGGTTTCTGAACAGACTGGCGGAAGTGTTGTGTGTCAATCGGTCTGGTCTGAGGCCTGTGGTCAGCCAGTGAGACAGAAAGTGCAGCCATGTGTGTAGACAGTCGCTGGAGCCCAGTCCTGACAACATGGACAACAGTGCTCCCTATGGGCCCAACGGAGAAGGTCATTTTCCAAGACAGCACACAGATGAGAGCATTTCAAACACATTAGAGGATTTTTTATTTCCCCCTCACTGTCCCTTAATGAAGGACACTTTAAAGATGAGGGAAAGAATGGATTGTTGGATATGTTTGGTGCAGCACCGCACTGCCCACAGTAAAGTCTGTAACTATCAGGAAAGTGTTTTGGTTCTACTCCATCACAACTTCAAAATAAACACTGGATTTAAAGTGCTGACTTTCAGCTTTGAGGGTGTTTGGAGGTGCACACATCTATATTGGTTGAACAGTACAGGGCTTTATGCCCATAGGAGGTACAGAGCTATATTATTTCTTTACAGTTCATCGGGTGAAAACAGCCGAAAATAAAGCTGAAACTCAGCACTTTTTTCCTTTCAATATCCAACGTGCTGGGGTCCGAGACAAACTTGTCCAAATATTTACACGCTGAACCATATGCATGTTGTTCTAACATCACAAACCCACTTACAAGAAACATTTTCTGTGCCATTTTGTTTTCACAATCCGGCATTGCGGTCAGGCCTGGCAACCCCCTTGAAGAGCAGCGGCAGAGCCCCATTAACATATTTGTGTTAGCTTCACACAACCTGGCAACTGAGGAGTACAGCTGTGCAAAGCCCTCAACACGGGCGACACAGTCATAAAACACAACCGGCCTCCCAATAAAACAGAGCGGATCGACAGGGTCAGTCTGACTCCTGCGCGCCACAGTCTCACAGCAATAATATTCATAATGATAATAATAAAATCAGGCTTGCTATATATTTAGTGGCAATTAAAGATTACGATGTCTCTTTGATACACATCTGTTTATGTGTTTTCCTTTACATTAGATTTTAAGTATTGGCTGCGAGTTGACTCAATTGTCCAATAAACATTTTTGAAGGAATTTGAGTCATAAGTGTATTCACAGTGTGATGTTTCAGGAAACTACTGAACCTACAATTATGAGTCAAGATAGGGTATAAAAATGAAAAACGTTACTTAATTTGAAAACGTTGAAAAAAAGTTAAATTGCTGGCTTAAAAACAAGACTTAACACAACACAAAATGGTAATTATTATGAATATAGTTTGTTGTCTTCACTAGAAAATCTGAGTTCAAATTGTGTGGAGTTGAACGTTTCTTTGACAAGAAAAAGTAAATTCTCTTTTCATCGATAATGTAACATGGTCAGTTGTTTTAACTCAGAGTCACGAACTTAAACTGTTACAGATCATTAATGTAATGTAATCATTAGGAGCAGACTAAAGACTTTTGTATGACACACACACACACACACACACACACACACACACACACACACACACACACACACACACACAAGGTTATATGCATCGACCTATACTTGACATTGACCAGTTCATTCTGTTGATTTCATTGCAACTGTAATCTCATCGTATTACTACTTGCAAAATGTGTTCGTTCACACGTAATTTTGTCTGAGGTAAAGACTACAAGCAATCCTGCAAGTTGCTTCTGCTTCTTCTAGTCTGCTGTCTCACAATGGGTCTCGGTCAGATTTTGGTCTGGACCATGGTCCGAGACACCTTTCACACCTGTTATTTTGGTTCAGACTAAACTGAAAAGTTCTGACCAAACAAGGTACGTGAGAACAAGATTACCACCTTGACAATTCTCACTGTGTAATGGAGCCTGTATATGTGGTCCACATGTCTCCCCATGTCCTCTTTGCTTTACTTCACCTGACCACAGCTGTAATTACAGATGAAGAGTGTACGGTGTTCCAGCTCTGAACAAAAGTGCTCCAGGAGATGAGCAGTCCACCCCAGACTTAATCCACTACCCGTGATGTACTGCACAAATCTAAGTGTTTACGATGACTGAACATTACAAGCCGAGTGATGGACTACAGAGGTGAGAGAGAGAGATATTGGACGGGCTTCAACACAGCCTACTCTCAGCCTGTAAAAATGAAATATATGTCAGGCGAAGGTATTAGCAGCGCTGCCAAAACCACCATCACCAAGGAAAAAAAATGGAAAGAGTCAAAAGAGAGAAAGAGAGTGAGAGTTGCTTTTGTACAAGGAGGAGGGAGAAGGAAAAAAATACAGCGATCAGGTGACAAAACCTAAAGCGTGCAATAGTGTCCTTTCTGCTGAGTCATCACAAAAGACGTTTAGCCACAGCTCGAGTTTGTCCTGATTTTTTTTTTTCAATCAACTTGAACTGACTCAGCAAGTAACTGGAGGCGACTGTGGCGCTCCATCACAGCACGGGGCTCCCAGACTGTTGTTGTTCCTCGCTCAGGAGTCGCCTGGGTTATGAGACCTTATTTGAGCAATGCACCACCGCTTGTTATTGCGGAATTTCGACACAAGGCTACGTATATGTGGCTGGTGCCAAAAAAAACTGGAGCTGTTGTTTGAGAAAAGGAGAAAGATTACGACAGCAGAGGAAGTTTGCATGGACCAATCTGGGTTTCAGCCATCCAGGCCACAAGGGCTGCTTCTGCTGACCTGCAATCAGTCCTCCAATCACAAGATGTAGAGACATATAATAAAAGCAGCTTTATGTAATATAAAATGAATAGGTTTCCAGTTTTCACATCATTTTTGTCTACAAAACAATAGTTTCCATGCTGATGCATATCGGAAACACAGATACCAATATGTGAAAGGCTAACATCGGACGACTTTGAATCGGCCAACCAATAAAACAATTGGGCTCTAATTTGGATATAGAGCAGAAGTTAAACTCATATCTACTGTATATCTCCCTGGGCCCCTTAAAAGATTCTTACAAATACACACACGTGTCTGTGAAAACACACACACACACATAAAGCATAACATTTTATTTCATTTTATCAAGAACTCTTCTATCTTATACAAACACACAGCAGCTGCTGCAGCAGCCTCAGCTAATGGGGCAGCGCTCGCAGCATCTGCATCTCTGGTGTCTCATCAAGGGCGGAGTGAAAAACATCCTCCAACAGTTTGTCGTCCATCTTCTCTCCAACTTTCTCTCTCTGTCTCTCTCTAACCATCCCAACCGTCTGTCCCCCCTCCTGCCCGTCCTTGCAGGCGCCACATCCTCCTCAACAAACCGCACATCACAGGCGGACTTCCCTTAGTCTTATCTCCTGGTGACAGTTTCATACAGGAGAGCAGAGAGGCGAGGAGAAAGTCTATATTTTGCAGTTGACTGCTACAAGCGTAGACATTACATTAGATTTGCAGTCAAATGAGAGAATAAGCCCAAACCTTTACAGGATTTAATCGAGTGGAAAACGTCTGACTAGATTTAGCAGCATAAATGACATCAAACGCTTTTAAATCCTCCTCTTGTGAAATGTAAAACCAGAGAACACCATCCAAAATCATCTCAATAACATGGTGCAATACTGTACAGTACAGAAGCCCACATAATAGCTATTGAGTGACAGATAAGAGCTGTTAGATTTGTGTTTAGTTTTCAAAAAGCACTGGTGGGTAACATCATGTTGTATTTTACTCCCACAAAGTTTGGAGCCTTGCGAGGGGGGATTAACTAAAGATTGGATCATTTCAAAGGTCGACAAATCCCGTCACTTTTTGTTTTGTTGTTTGTTGTTCTAAGCTCCAAAAATGCAGGATCATACACGTCCCCCAAAGCTTAATGACGTCTCCACACCACCACATGTAAAGCTCTGTACAGAAACACACATTGTGTAACTGTGTGTAGTTAAGCAGCTACGCGGAAAGCTAAACAGACTGGACCAGTAAAGGTTGACAACAGCATTTGGCCTTTGTGGGTTTGACTGGAAGTGATTGTCAAACTACTGAAATGGTTTTGTCGAACAATTTAAAAGATGCTGATCAATCATCTCAATCAGAAAATTGTAAGATATAGTCACAGTCACATGGTTGTCATTGTCCTGATCAATAAATTGTTTTTTGACATTCACCTGAATATCTATCCATTTATTATTTGTTTATTATCTTTTAAGGGCTCAGGAAGAGCTGCAGCCAACCCCAGCTGTCATTGGGCGAGAGGCGGGGAACACCCTGGACAGGTCACCAGTGTATCGCAGGGCTGACATATCCAGTCAAACAACCATTCACACCCACATTAACAACTAAGGTCAAGTTAGAGTCAAAGAAAACCCACAAGGAAACTCCACACAGAGAGGCCGAACTTGGATTTTAATCAAAAATGAATTGCTTTGAGGCAACAGTGCTAACCACTGTTCCACCATGCCGCCCACAACACCAACAGACTCCTTATCTGTAGAAGCTACAAACTTTAAAATGTTAACGCTTTTGTTATTGTCTTGATTGAGAGACACCTAGTGGAAGGAAATGACACATTGTTTGTTTAAACTGTGACTTTAACTGTGCCAGTAGTGGTTGCTACTAGCAACACACTTGAAACCCCCTCAGTAATACTCCACATGACGAGTAAAGTGATGTCACAAATGATCTTCTATTAAATCAATTAAATGCTGTACGTCGTTCCATTTTACAAATTTGTTCAATTACTGATTCCCCTTTTATTATTTTCTATCAGCGCTTGACAGAATGATCAGAGGTTTTTTGTTTGCAAACTTCACATCATCTACTCTGGGTTCAAGTTTAAAAAGGTTCAAAACCCCTCCATCAGCAAACACTTGAGAAAGGAGGATCTGTGTTTAGCTTGCTGCTTTATTACCAAAGCAACGGTTTTATCAGAACACACGACTCCTGCAGTCATTAAAGGGAGGAGGGCGAGCCAACCGCAGGCCCCAGCTGTGACTCATAATTTCCAGAAACCAGTCGCTCGAGCAGCGATGGTTCCCCTGGGAAACGCACACCGCTTGAAAAAACGACCACCGGTGGTAGAGTGGCATCCCCGAAACAATAGAGATCGGGTGAAGCTTGATTGATTCGATTCATGTGACGGTGCACGGACAGAGAAGCATCAGGTATTCAGATAAAGAGAAGAGTCGACTTAAATCCTCCTCTAGGTTGAGATGAAAACCTAAAACCTCTCTGAATAAATCCATCTAATGCATGCTTTAAATACATCTTCATTAAAAAGACAATATTGACTGAAGTAACCCTACATAATATGCATCATATAAAAGGTCGGCGCCTGCTCCTCTCACCTCAGACCGCAGCCATGCTTAATGGTGGTGATGTAGAAGCTGTGGACGACTCCATGCTGTCATTACTGGGTTGTTTTGATTACAAGTCATGGGTACAGTCTTCATGGATGCCTGGCCAACTAAAGTCAACCCCTGTGTTGTTTACTGCATGTCAATCAATCTCTGGTTGACTGAACGCGATGGACCGCTTCAAATGTGATGGATCATATCACAAATAAATCTTTACATTCAGATTTATATGTATTTTCTTTAAGTTTTTGGGGGGTTTAAAGGATTTTTTTGTCTTTGATTAGAGGGCAGGGCGGTGGTTAGTGAAGTTTCTAACAATAACACGTTACTTTAGACCTCTTTAATTTGGATAAACTGGAGGTAGCAATAATCTGGTGCTCCCTCCTCTGTATTTACTCTGATGGTGGCTGAAAGGTCATGAGAAGTGTGGGGAGAGCTGCTTGGTTTTCACTGGGACCGTTTCTGCCGGGTTCCGAGAAAACTGCAGTTATACTGTGCATTTACACACATGCACACACGCGCACATTTGAAGAGTCAACAAATACCAAGAGGCTCATTAAGGTTTTCTGAGCTCTGTCAAAATATCAACCATCACACTTTGCAGCACAGTCTGATGAGTGCATGCAGTTACGGGTGAGAGCACAAAGGAGGCACAGCCGGCTCTACAGAGCGGGTGATGCAACTAAATGGTTTCTTTCACAGTTACTCTAAGATGTGCAGTTAAAAGGATGCCATTACTACACAGTAAAAAAAAAAAGATTTAGTTGTAATAAAATAATAATAATTCTCATCATCACCAACATAGGCTGCATCATCATGAAAGGAAACTTAAAAACAGCACATCTAATCGCAGACCCCTTTACAAATGGCTTTTAAAAGTAGAACTGGAAAAGCACAGAGAGTGGATAACAAGCACAAGCAAAGAAAAGGGGAATAATAAAACAGGATTAACTAGATGCATGAAATAAAACATCATAAAACATAAAAAGAAAGTAACACCAGATTAAGAGTGTGCAGGATCAAAACCCTGAAAAAAAAAGCAAGATTAAATCATAAAAGCATTTAAAGGGGTGATTTAAGTGTACTACATAATCCTTATGAGGATAGACGAGAAGAAAAAGTGGCTTTGTTTAACTGGATGTGTTTTATGTGGTTATTGCTTTAAGTACTGTGTTTAAATACAAGGGGAGAGCGCATAACGCTCAGCAAAGCCATATGAGCATATCAGCAACATGAAGCCATCACCTCAACATGCGCTGAGGAGAGGAGGCGGCAGATACAGAACAAATACCGTACACAGACATACAGTGGTGCCATTGGTTTTTCTTATAAAACAAGAGGAACAAAGAAAGAGGATGATGACGAGAGAAGAAATGAAAAGCATGTGTCCTTCACTGAGTGGTGTTGACTGATCCTTGGGGAGACATGAATCAGGTCCTTCACATTTCAAGTAGTACCTGGATCACAGCTATCCTTGTTAGGACATCGACTTTCACTCATAACCAATTTATGCCAAATCCTAACCTGAACCACACCAGAATTCACATCTGAGCACTAACATTAACCAGGGCCTCAGAAATTAAGTTTTGCCTCATTAGGCTTTGGTCCCCATAAGGTGTACTGGTCCTAACGAGGTCAGTGTTTTTACTGGAAAAGGTCCTAAAGAGGAAGCAAAACTGAGAACACACACACACGACCCAGCTGAGGAGAAAATGAAGATCAATGGATGTCAAAGGCAACCAGAAAGATCTTTATCATGTTGCAGAACACTACCCTGCCCCATCCTTTGTACACTCACAGCCACCACTAGCAAACCTCGCCATCCGCTCCACAGTCAATACCAGTGAGCTGCTCTGTCTACTTTACATTATGTATGTGGGGGTACGCTCATAAATTAAACCACTTGAGGTTTGGGGGTTAAAGATGTAGGAACTAAGGGAGATCAGGGAGAACAGGTCGATAGGCAAAGCTCAATGGTAATTTAATTGTGTGTGTTTGTGAGTGTATTCTAGCACGTGTGCAAAATAAAGGACGGATTACTATTAGAAACAATTTGCCGAATCCATCTGCTGCCTCCATTATCAATGATGATTACCTCAGCTGCCAACAAGCCTCAGCTGAGGTATTGCTTAGTTGAAGAGCTTTCACTTGGAATGACGCATTTTGTAGTTAATTGGTCCACAAATGGAAGCATGCTAGTAAGCCCCGTTAGCAAAGACAATGCCTGTTAATCTTTTAAAATCCGCAGCACACTTAAAGGCAACACTTTAAAAAGGTAAAATTCTTAATTCTTTATCCTCTCTCATTACCATCCACAAGGTGGGCTGCTATGGATTAAATAAACAAATTAAAAAATAAATCTTGTGAAGTTCAGATTGTTTATTAAAAAAAAAAAAACATTAATTGGAAAAGGTAGAACATTTGAAAAAGTTAGATTTTTGCTGGAAATATGACTCGACTGAATACAAATTCTGCGCTAAGATATTATACTTTGTTAAATTCATACTAAACATTTATTGTATTATAGTATTTGTCAGTAAATAAATCTGAAAACTCTTGATAAAGCTGCATGTAAAGTTTTCCTCTTTGTCCTTCCCCCACAAAAGACCCCTCTGTTCAGCATCGTCATTCAGTCGCACACACTGCATTGAAATGCTTGGGGTGGATGATGACAGTGAAGACACCTCAGGGAAAGAACGTGACAACTGGAACAGAGACAGAACATTACCTGAATACAGAGAGGTTTGAAGAACACCACAGTGCTGCGCTCATACAAAAGGAAGAGGAGGATCCATTTTCTGTAATGAGGCAGACTGCACCTCGGACAGAGCGTACTGTCTGTCTCCCTCCTCCTCACACTGTAATCCCTCAGAGGATCCTTCACTTTTTCCCCTCACACAGAACTCCCATGAAGACAGTCCCGCTCTGAAGCTGCAGCTAACTGACTGTGTCCCAGCACTTGAACCTCGCTGCCAAATACCCCTGAAAAAAGCAGAGTCCCTCCAAATTAACACGCATGGCAAAGTTCAATCACTTCAATATCGTGCGGGAGATAAGGTCAACGAGATGAATGAGTGGCTTTTTGAGAGGTAAATGAGTCCTGTGTCTCTCGGCCTGCAGGGACATAATGAAGAGCTCGCCTGGGTGAGAAAAGTGTGGCAATTATTCAAACAAAAAGAAAGTCTCCCTGCTGCCTTTCCAAGAATCACCCACTCCCCGTGGACGGAGAGAGCAGCTCGTCCAACACCGAGCTCAGTCTCAACACAACCAGGCCACTGCAAATGAGGATATGACAACTGAATGGAAAGAAAAGCACAGATGGAGGGAAGGTAGAAATTCAGGAAGCAGAAACGGGGAGATAACACATTTTTTCCAACTAGTGTCCTCTGACTCCCAACTGCACTCGACATTTTGCTAACAGCGGCACAAGTAATCACAGCAGAAATGGGCAAATATAAAAAGGTAAGTGTAGACGGAACATAACTGCTCCAAGTCCGTCCTAAAAAGACCTTCATTTAACATAGGAAATTGGAATTTGACTTCAAACTAGAGCCGGACCAATACCAATTTTGGGCGGGGTCGATGCTGATAAAAATATAAGGGAGTAAGGAATTTACGATGCCAATATATGTTTTTAAAAAGTTCTTTGTCAAACTGTTATGATGAAGAACTGTAATTGACACTTGATATTTTACTGTTCAACAATAAACTTTATTATTTTATGCAAATAATTGAAATTGTAAATGTAAATAGAACCAGATATATAGAACTTAAATTCAGATACATTTTTTACATAAGATATAAACATAAATCTTTTCTACATTGTTTATTCTGTAAAATAAAAATGTTGACAACATGACAGCGCTCCAAAAGTGAAGTCAAAGTGCCCCTGGTGGTTGGTTGCAGTATAGGTCATAAATCCTGCCTCCTCCATGTTAGTGGATGAGAACAGGACCAAATGTTAAATACATTTTTTTTCAAAGATGGTGTCATTTTATGTGGTTTTTATCACACATGTTTATTCAAGGGTTAATATTTACGGTAAGTTTGGTTTTAATTAGTTATTTGACGCGAAATGAAAATAACATTGGGTGAAAGGTCATGATTGACAGCTGAGACTGATTCGATTGCACATGTATCGGTGGGACCTCGATACCTTTGACTCTATCTCCTGATCAATGCTGTGCAGACTCCAAATGACTCATGGTGTGGCATCATTCTCAGTTCCAACTCCCGAGATAAATGAAAAAAGCATCAGTTTTCCTGTTGATAACTCCAGAGTTTATTAAGGTGGAAATGTATACAGGTAATCTAGAGAAACGCAGAGCAGTGATCCACTCCCCTCGCCTCCATTTGACCCCGAGTGAACAGAGGCTTAATGACACTCTCAGAGACAGACACACATACGCACACAGATAAACACATTCGCGCAGGCAAGGTTATTGAGGAAAAACTATCTATTCAGTCAGCTGGAAATGCTGAAGCGATGTATGAACCATGAAAGCGAGCGTGCCACAAGTAGTTGGGGCGGATTATTTTTCACTATCTCATCAGCTGATCCCGTGGGCTCAGCAGCTCCAGAGGACGGCGGCGCGGTGCAGCTGCTGATTTGTCACACTCGGGGGAAATCAGAATCTTCCTCCATCAGACGCCGTAATGCATCACATGCTTAGGACACTAAGTGCAGCTCGGGAGAGTCTGGTACCTCACAGGCACACACACACACACACACACACACACACACACTGATGCCCACTTTGTAGGAATACTGAGCAGCAAACTTCTTTTACAAGCTTTGTGACAAACTTTTCACATGACTGACAAGATGGTGCAGCTGTACATCAACTCCGGAATGTTTGTAGAGGAAAATAAAAACTGCATTGTTTAACAAAATCGTGAAAATGTCTGACTTTATCAATTATAATTATCAAGATAATGCTTTAAACCTCAGAGGAATAAGGGCTGTAATTGTACAATATCTGGTTCTATAAATATTTCACCGCCTCTCACTGCGAGGCAAGGCTCCAAATCTTATCTTGCCTAGGGCCCCCAGATGTACAGGGCCGACCCGGTTTACAATTACAATGTTAAAAAGCTACTGCATCCGACAGAGACAGAGGGAGACTGAGACAATGAACACGGTATGCGTAATCATGCCCATGTATAATTGCCATGGTCAGTGGGACTATATTTCTGTCTACTAATTAAGTTTAATTAGATTTAACATCATCTTCTAAGGGCCATATTAAAAACTAATTAGAAATCTCAGAGTCGGTGGTGGCTGCACAGATCACCTCAACAGCCCCGAACACATGAAAGCAAATTATAGCGAAACTGCGTCGATCAGGAGTCAGCAAGGAAATTAACTGTGTTTCCATACGATTTCAAACACTCCCTGCAAAACAATAATGGAATGAGAGAGAAGGTGCTCGTTGTTGTATTTGAAAATTAAGTGACAATTCAATATTTACTAAAAATATGCTAACAACTTGAAATGTTAAACATTTTCTATTTCAGGATATCTACATTCTGACCTTTATAAATCTACTTCTCTTCCAACGTGGTGCTGTCTCAGAGGAGCAGGTTGACATCATTAAAACATTTCTGCAAACAAGTCGGGTCACCAGCTCTGATGCAATTAGAAAAGGGTTTTCCTCTTTTTTCATACAAACACTACACATGAATGGCCCACCAGTCCCCTTTTATTTATATATCAAGCCGCACCAAATTTCACACACATATCAGTCCTCTAAATGTGCTGACAAAGAAATCCAACAAACAGAAGCGGCCTTGCATAAGTATTTGTTGTCCTTGTCCCAGCTGCATGTCTACATCTATGTAGACATACTGAGAGCAATGTAAAAATGTATTTAATGTGTTCACATACTTGGCCATAACAAGGCGGATTGTGATTCTGATGAATGAATTATACTGGGAATATTCCTGCCAATGTGGCTGGAAAGGTCAGAAATAACACACACACACACACACACACACACACACACACACACACACACACACACACACACACACACACACACACACACACACACACACACACACACACACACACACACACACACACACACACACACACAGCTGATGAAATCAATATGTCCATACACAGCACTGCCACATCAAAAGACAACCCACATCCCAACATGACTCATACCAATAACATAACACAGCTAATCCGCACCAAAAGAACAACAACCCAAAATAACTCCGCCCTGACCTGCTTTCCTGGCTGCTACAAAAAAACTACATTCATTCTAAAGATGGAGGAAGGCGACGGCGATTAGCCACAGCGAGTGTTGCGAAGCTTCTGCGTATGTGTAGCAAGACATTACATCCCTGCAGCTTTGGGCTGTTTCACGGGAAAGAACGTCACATGTTAACATACGACCCAACGCTGGATTATTGCACAGAATAAACACCTTAGACACAGAGAAGGAAGGAATAATACATGTCTGTTCAACACAATGCAGCTATTCAAGCAGCCGTAAAGCTGCTGCGCTGGACTAGTTTCCAGATCTCTGGATTTTCCCTCAACGGAGAGAAGTTGGGGTCATTAGTTCACTAGTCTGGGAAAACCCGCCTCATTAAAGAAACACATCAAACCAAGTACAAACTTTTCAATACTCCACAGTTGATATATGACTGTGTATGAAGGGGGAATTTTTAATAAATTAAGTCGGAAATTGAAATTTGAGGAGCTGCTATGAAAGGACATGAACTTAGACCTGAAAGTGGAAGTTGATTGGTCCCCATTTAGTGCTGCTCTAACAGAGGAGATGGCGGTGCAGCCCAAAGGGACCGTCCTGCAACGACCTGCAATATCCTCCGACTGCTACTGCTCGGAAATCCAATTAAACCAATTTATCAATCATTGTGAATAAAGAGCCATTTGGGCCGAACAGAAGCCGATTGACTTTTTATCCCGGCTCTAACAAATAACCCACTTTTTGAAGTCGTCCTGCAGGGCTACGGCTGTGTGTGTATGCGTGTCATCTCCAGACAGAGAGGCAGGAGGATAAATACAGGAGGAAATAGAGGTCAGCTCCATCCCTGCACAGAGTGACCTCCCCCTGCCACCTTCCTTCAGAGAGATCCTGGCCTCGCAGCCTGCTCTCTGCCTGCCTGCCTGTCATATCCCCCAGAGCTGAAAGAAACAACTATGGGTATAAAGAAAAAAGAAGAGCACTAAAGCCTTTGAATGCATGAGACATATTAAGCCCAATATGAAAACTGACAGGTATACAGATTCAGACATTATAACCCCGTGGTTACAGCTCGGCCTCACTTGTCTGACCACAACTTTATTCAAGTGTTTCACAGACGAATTCAAAAACTGCTAGTGCGTCACCTTCGAATAATCTGGTACAACGGTTGTGGGAAAGACAGCTGCATTCCGGCACCAGGAATTACCAAACAAAAAGAAAGTGTGAAAGATTACACTGGATAAAGAATGACTATCGGGGGGTGCACTGCCCCACGGCTTCAACAACAACTGAGACTTATCCAAGCACTTTTCTTTTTTTTGACGTATTCAATACTCCCTGGGAAGCTGAAGAAGGGAGTATTGAGGTACAGTAATTGGCTTATCCATACAAGGACTTGACAGACGCACTTGTAGGGTAGATCCTTCCCAACGCTGAAGGCAAATTACCCATAAGAGTCACAAAGTGGCTGCAGCTCCAGCCATCTTCTCACCACTCACTCCACCGGTGTGGATAGATAGATAGTTATTTCTCTCTATAATCATTTCCCCAGTCTGTGTCCCCTGGGAGAGCTGTTTGTTAAGTAGGCCCACGCCTGCGCTCCCCTGAGCTTCCCTGCTGCTTCGTAATGAGCCTCTCCAGCTGGATGGCCACTGAGAGCGCGGAGGCCTTGAGGTTGAGCAGCTCACCTTCTCTAATTGGCTGAATCACAATCTCTCACCCTTCAGTCGCAGAAGTTACTGAAGATTTGTTTTTTAATTCCAACAAAGTTGCACACAGCTTCCCGGTTAATGCCATTAGGAGTAAACATCAAACATGCGGAAGAGTCAAAACTATATATAACAAAAGAGATCCAGAGAAGACATAACAATAAAGGCTTCAATGTAAGTGAAAAACTAATGAGCTAATGTTTTTTATAAAACTGTGCTGCTATTTGAAGTGTAGAGGAAAAGACATTCTAGCAGAACTTGGAACTTGGTGGAAGTGAGATTCCTCAAGTGTGAATGTTAAATGTATTATGGAAAACATTGTCAATGTTATTTTGTTTATTTTTATTTCCTGTTTTGATTTGAAACATTGCATCACTTGGATATTTCCTTCCCTGTCCTTCCTACAATTCAACCACCAACGTGCACAAGATGCAGACAAAAAGGGAACAAATCTCCATAGAGCTCCTGTAGGTTAAAAACCTTAGACGGCGCCTTTGATAGTGAGAGGCAGACGCTCAACCTCTTCTTGGTATTGTGCTGTGCAGCTACTGCAGCGGAGGTCACCTGAGTTTGTATATTAGAGGCATTTTTGTTTTTACTGAAGACATGTTGGCTTGTCATCGTGGGGAAAGAACAGGTGTTAACATTAACGATGGTGCTGCTCTATTTAAGCGTCACAGTGAGCCATGACAGTGAGTCAGCGCGACTCTGCGGCTAAATGAAATTCAGGCATCATTAATTTTATTATTCAAACCTGTGTTTTACCAACGTGACACTGAAATGTCTCATCAGCCGTCCTGCCCGCAAAAAAGTGAGAGAAAGCTCACAGGGGTGTCAAGGTCAGCGTGTTCCACCACACGGTCCTGGGGAGAGGGTTGATCAGGCAGCACGAGTGAAAACAGGATGTGCAGAGCATTTTAACACCTGAAGACGTGAATGAAATAACACTATAAATATCACCATTTGAGGTTATAGGATCAATTTTCCTTTTAAATCCTTTTAGAGGCTTTTTCATGATTTCATTTTAAAGTGTTTTACTGCCAATCTCTCAGAACAGACAAATTATTTAGGTTTGTATTAATATATAATGCATACAGTTTATATGTGCAGTTTTACAGGGTAGTACCTTCTACCTACCTAATAATGTATATGTATGTGATATCAGTCTTTTTATGGGAACATTTAACTGTATACCCAGCCCGTCTCTTCAATGTCTATTTAATCTATGCTCAAAATCCAAATCTTAGAAAGAAAGCCCATCAAAAAACCCAATCTAAAGCCTTTAAACTGTTAACGTATTCACGTTCTTGTGGAGGAATATTGATCATGTTTCATTTTAATTGTTGTACAGTTTGAAATAAGTGATAAAAGCTTTCAGATGCACAAGCTGCAGTTGCCCACATTAAAACTTGCAGTTTAAGGGGCAGGTCTTCATTAACAAGGCGTATGTGCATCCTTTTATCTACATATTTATTACAGTTGTGCATTTATAAGAAAGAAGGTAATATCAGTTAAGTGTTTTAACGTTTTTTTATTATTCAGCATGGGGGAAAAATTATAATGAAGAATTTTAAGTGCCAGCTGAGGCTTATAAATTATCCCATGAACCCTTCAATATGGTAATTTACAACTCTGCAGGGCTGACTTCATTCAAGGAAGAAAACAAATATCAGCCATGCACGGAAGAGAAGAACTCACAGGGAGAGAGAGGGAGCTGCTGAAACACTCGGCGACCATCTGCTGTAAACATGCTTCATGTCCCTATTCATATACTGTAAACCGTGAAGTGTTTTACATTTCATATGAAAGGCAAATGGGTTTTTTGCTCTCTTTGTGTAACCTGATCAGACCCAGTTGCGACTTGGCAGCGAACAGTGGGAGGTGTGAATTAATTGGCTTCACTGTATAAAACTGAAGTGGTGACATCATACAACCCGTCTTCCTTGTAGAAAAATGTAAGGCTGCAACTCGTGTTTGCTTAAATTAATTAATAAGCATTTTTCCTTTCTTAATCATAAATAATTATAGCGAGTAGGTCCATAAAATGTCAGAAAATATAGTTCAAAATGTCAATTTTTCTTAGGTGTGAATTTGAATGATTGTTTGTCTCTGTATGTTTACCCTGCGATACACTGGCGACCATGTCAGCTCCTGCTGCGACCCTCAAAGGATAAACGGGATGGATGGTAATAATATCTATTTGATACTTTAAGAGCAGCTTTACTTTCACGAGTTGGATGACTTCTGCATCACTCTGAATAAAAGAATAAGACAGAACAGAGATGTGAGACAAACACTGATGTCGAGTGAGCAGAGAAATCAGTTTTCAGACGGCAGATGAAACAAGTGAAATCTAACAGCACCAGTAAAAACACAAATTAAAACAGGGGGAAAAAAATCTCAATGTCAGATGTGTAATTGTACGTCAGGGGCATTAACAGCAGAAATAAGCTAATTCGACTGTCACTTTGTATTCAACTGCTCTGGAAACTTTGCTTTTAAAAGCATCTAACAAGTCATAATGGCTTAATAAGGCTGCACATAAAGAGCGTGGCTGCTTTTATGAAGAAATGCTGTCTAATAAATATTTGCCTGTGATTAGAGCAACATTATCAGCATCGACAGCCTGAGAGGCACACATTTTATTTTTCATCATTCGTGACAGCTTTGGTGGGAGAAATGTTTTACAGCTCAGCAATTTGGGAATACAGCGACTTTGCTTTGAAACTGATTTGGGGGGAAATAAGTTGAGTTTTCAGCGTCGCAGGCCAATAGCTGTTCGCTTTCTGGTTTGTGACGCAACTTTGTTATGCTCCTCGGAGTACAGCTAAGTTGTTCAGTCGAAGTTAAGAGGCCTAATGACTCATGGCATCCACTCAAGAACAGAAAACCACCGAGGATCACCGTTCAAATCTGAATACAGACATCTAACTCCACAACAAAATAGCTGATGCTGGGGCCTTGAACATTAGTCAACAAAGCATACCTCTGTTTACAAAATTATAGGGTACAACCACACAGCAACAAAAAACATATTTTGAATTTTTTTCTGACAGTACACCAGAGATTTAAGACTCTTAGTCCTGCTGAAACAACACAAAACACACACGCTGACCCCGACCACCAAACATTTGATGGCCAAACCCCCACGGAGGCCTGTCACAACCGAGCTGAATCCCCTCTGACTGCGGGGCTGTCACTGTGGGTGGTGAGGGTGCGACGGAGCGAGTGAAGGACAGGAGGTGAGGAAGAGGAGCGGGCCGGCACTTGTCGCATGTTAAGTAAGAAGCTGTGACACGGCAGCAGAGCCCCGGAGGCCCCGGGCCCACCTGACCCACAAAGACCTGACAGCCCACGAGCTGAAACCCAGAGACAAGCATCTTCCTCCTCACGGCCTCTTTTAAACCATGAAATCGCTGCAGCTCAAAACACCAAAGTGATGCTTCCACATTTCAATCAGATGTCACAACAACAGAAGAAACAAATGGCAGATTAAAAATGTCAATCAAAGCAATTTAAATAAACTATTTATATACTGGAGTGTTTTGGCTCACTGAAACATTGAATGCAAATGAAGAGATGTCGAGATAATTATAGCTGGACTTGCTGCAATAGTGCCCGGAAAAAGATAAACACTAATCTCTGATTGTTTTGCGCTCAAATAAAAAAATGTGTGAAATAAATTGCCTGCAAGCAAAGCCATAATTTTTCACCTACAGATAATGCAGTAAGCTACAGTTCCATTTACCATGACAGTGTGCAGAATAGCCTTAGGTCATTTTCTGCCTGAAAATGTTTCTCTGGCAAGTTTTCCATTTTCACTCGGGATATATGAAAAGTATTATAACTCAAAATTCACAGTCTAATCTGAAACTTTCTTGTCTTATATTTAACACACAAGTAAATAAAAGCCACTAGTCACCATGCCTGTGTATTTTTCCTGGCTGCTTGTCAACTGTGGCTAGCTGGCATAGGCTAATTCTGACAGCAAATCCCAGGTGTTAATGTCCAGCGAAATTTGTAATGCTTACAGGAGATTTGTTCTGAAATGAGAATCCTGAGCATGCACACACGACGGCAACGTACAGGTATATAATCTGCATGCAACAGGAAAACAGTCTCCAAGAGAGAATTTTTTTCTCATGCAAATGAAAAATAATGCTAAGTTACTATTTTAGGTGGTGAGCTAAGTGTCAGAAGCCTGTTTAAAATCGTAGTTTAATCAGTTACTTTCACAGTGTGCCTGTGGTATAAAAACACCACAGATCTCTTGTACATATTTACACTTCCTAAATATGAACTGTCAGTTAAGATGGCAATATGTTCTATACCGGTCTGTATGTTACCTGTTTTTTTTGCATTATTATATTTGTTAGGTTGATGCAATACGATACGTCGAGAGAGGCACTGGCAACACATGGTAGTTGCCTCGGTCAGCTGAACCCCTCTGTATACCACGATGTCTGCTCATTTCTGCTCAGAGCCAAATGTTAAGGCCTCCATATCATCTCCTCTCAAATCCTAAAAATGCGAGGAAAGAAGCCCTGGCAGGGTAATCCCATCTCACCTCAGCCTCTCCTCCTCGTTCTTTCGCAGCTTCATGTCCCGTTGGACCACTTTCAGCACGTGCTCCGCCTCGTCGTCCGTCAGGCCCGACAGGTCCAGTTTCCGGCCCATCGCTCTTAGCCTCGCCACAGTGAGCTGCTGCTGCTGCTGCTGCTGCTGTTCCTAGACAAGAGGAGGAGGAGGAGAGGCACGGGCACCGCCGCTCTGGGGGCAGAGGCTGGGACGACCCTAAAGAAAGAAACACAGATAGAGACATTTAACATGTGTGAATTCGTGGAATCAATTCACTCTTCTGGAGTTAAACGTCGACAGGCCTGACATTCATGAATTAATCAAGCTATGGAATTACAGCATCGATACGACTTAGCTTTTATTGTGCAGTCACATTTTCACAACATCAAGCCCATTGGAACGTAAAGCTCCACTGAAAAAGCCTTAGCTCACCATGCAAATAATGCTGCAATGTTTGCTTTTATAAACTGTGAACAAAATATTTTGTGGCGCCATGCAGTTGCTTGTCTGCTGCATGAATTTCCCTGAGAGTTGGTTTCCAAACCAAAGTCTAACGGCTGGAAAGATTTTTCTATTTACTGTTTCAGGTCACGGTCAGTTTGATACTGCCCAAGAGGGAAGAAACATTTAGGCTTAAATATGCCCTTGTCCATTTTAAAAGGCTGTATTCAAAATGTTCAAAAATTTGTATGTTGCCTCATGAGAATGTTTTGAGCCATTAACAGTAATCATGGTCTTATGAATGTTATCTGCACATACACCCACATGTCATTTTATTAAGTATACCTGGCAAAAAGTAAAATCTTATACAACAACCCTGCAATTACTCCTGATCAGGCTTTGACTGAAACTGTCTGAGAGGCCATTTTCTGGTCAAATATAAACAAGCCTTTAAGTGACACAGATAATTTCTTTATTACCACACTACTGTTAACTAATAAAGATGAAAACGCAGCAAAACATCTTTTCATTCATCCACTTTTCTGATGGTTTCTTTGTCATGCAGTTTGCGAATGAAAAAATGAAATCAGCTCCATATCAGAAACAACCTCCGTTCATACTAACATGACAATATTAACATGTTAAAGTATACTGCAATGTTAGTTTAGCAAGTTCAAATTTGATTATTTGCACAAAACACAAACACTATGTGATATAATACAACATACACAAATGTTACCTGTTAGCAGGTTTCCTGTTTCCTGCTAACATGTCAGGATGAGCATGTTTGGCTATAAAGTTGCAGCTAACCCAACATTAACGAGTGCAACTTCTTTATCCATATGAATATATATGCAACTGTACAGCATATTAAAGACATCTTGTATGGTATTTGAATTATTGATAGTTGACCTTTAACAGCCCACGCTATAAATCACATTTAATAAGTGCAACGGTAAATGGGATCATATTTTAAGGATGCCGATCTGATTTAGTTTGTGATTGAGTTAACTTAAAAGCAAACCGGACACCTGTTATTTGTGGGTTGCGAGGGACATACACAAATTCAGTCAGAGGAGGAGGAAAAAGAACGGATTGATGGAGAAGTGAAATCGAAGCGTGGCCCCCGTGAAAATGAAAGAGAGGGATGACAAGAGGAAGAGAGAAAGCGGAGACAGATGGGGAGATGGACAGAAGGAGAAGGTCCATTAACTGTGGACTCTAAACAAGATGGGAGAGCACCGGCAGTGGACTGAGCAATGATGACTCAGAAGGCCAGACAATTATGTGCGTTCTATTATTGGGCCAATAGCTTCATCGACAGAGCACCTCTCCTCGCGCTCAGCGTATCACTCATTCCCCCATCTCAGCTAAGAGCCTGGATCAGGATGGACTGCTGCTCAATTTAGTCCCCGTACGTTTCAAACACAGAAAAGACAAATTGAGCTTTTCCTTGGCTCATGTGCACCAACATGATATTTACTACCTCTTGAAATTTAAGAGGAAGTATTGCTTATTTTCTTATTGTGAGATTCATCTCCCTATTTCTAAAGTAAGAGTATTATCCACCATGGCTTGGTTTCCTCAAGCAACAACACAGTAATACAAACTTTTGCTTCTTTGTCTAAAATTGAAGAGTGGTTGTCATTTTGATGAAAAGCCTCTGGGAAGCAAGGGGAATATTATAAGTTATCATTTGATTCTTGATGCAAAGTCATTTGAATCAGTGGGCATATGTCATTCACAAGGGCAAATGCAAACACGCAGTGTGAGAAAGAGCTTTTGTCACATTCTCAGCTCCAAGGTAAAAAAAAAAAAAATATATAAAATCTCTCAATCTCAGACATCTGCAATCACACAGTGTAAATACAGACATTCCATTGACAAACGCTCCTCATTCAGCTGGTGTGATGAGGGACCTTGCCCTCGCCTCTGAAAAGGCGTCCCAGTCTGAAAGAATCGTTTTTTCACACACACAAAATGTTTTAATACATTCCCGGCTACACGTGGACAGACATGTGCCAGCACGCATGTTGAATATGTGCTCTCAAAACTACTTTTACCACATGTGACTGATTCTAACCCACATTGATTTGTCCTATCAGCCACCATGGCTGATTAAACATACCTTCAACAAGTGCAAACCCAACATTGCAGTTTTCTATGAGGGGTTATGTGCCACGATTTATCTCAGCCAGTAAGACTGCTTTGCTTGGTGGTCTTAATGCTAAGCTAAGCCAACCTGCTACCAGCCCTAGCTTTACATTCATCAGACAGATATGACAGTGGAATCAATCAGTGGCATCAATTGTTTCATCTAAAATATAAACATTGACCTGTGTGTTTTAGGAGTTAGAATTATTTTAGTCTCAAATGGCACTCTTAGGTGAATGACATCCGATAACATCACCGGCCAAAATTGGCTTATCTAACATGCAGTATTTGTCTTTGGTCCCTTTTGCTTCACCAACATATAGAGGAGATAAACACACCATTACTGTGTGGCCATTATTGTATAGCCACAAGGGAAGGCAATTATTCAGGCCTTCTTTTTATAGTGAGTGGTGTCAAGGACAGGCATGAAGCGTCATTTATGTCTATGAGAGTGTCTGCCTCTGAAGCTCTAGTGACGCACACGCTCAGGGGCAGAAACAGACATTGAACACACGGAAAAATCCATTTTCACTTGTGGCAGCTTGCAAAGACAATACACGCAGACATCTGCACATCCAAACATTGTTGCGTCACGCCACAAATCCACACTTCCTTCATGAAGCAGCAAAAAAACAAAAAAGCACTGTGTGTGCACGGCGGAGAACAGAAAAATCCTCTTCACCAGACACTGATTGGAGGCCGCCTCAGTGGTTCGATGCTTCAGCAGTCTGCTCAGTCGTCCCAGAGGAGGCAGGTTGTGAGCCTAACTGAACAATGTTGGTGAAGTGGTGTTAAAGTGAGCCCTGCACATTTGCCTTCCAAGACTTTAAAGCTGTTCTTTTTTTTTTTCTAAACCAACTTTGAGACTGCAGAGCACAATCACCAACCAGCTATAATCTAGCTTCAGAAGCCTTGTTTTGCAAAAGACAAAACACACTGTGGATTATCGCATTCCTGTTGATCACACAGTCTCTGATCAGTGCACTAGGTCGGCTTGTGAGTGCTTCTCAACGCACTCAACTCTATTTCCAGACAAACAACAATAAAAGGACAGAATCTATTTTGCAAAACCTTCATTATTGGAATCTGAATTTCCCCCCTGGGGGAAATAGGGCTTGGTTACAATCCCTCCAGCTAAAAATGGAAATATATACGGACCAAGACAATAAATAGAAACACAAAACATGGATAAGGCTATAAAAATATTGTAAAAAAGAATAAGAGAAGTAATAATATCTGATCTGGTATTTCAGATTATGAGGGAATTCAAATGATCTGAAGTATTTTTATTACCTCAGTGACTTTTGAGTTTGTTTATCAGCAGGATTATGAAAAAACTACTCAACAGATTTCCCTGACATTTTGGTCATTACTGTTGTATTTTGACTTTCACTACACAACGAAAAACACCACGGTAAAACTGTCAGATTACAACAGCGACGTATTCAGACCGACACTCAGTGCTGAGAGAGAGAGAATGGCTTCAGAGGGAAAATAGGTCACACTGATGTATCTCTCAGGAGAGTGAACAGAAACCTAACTTTCCACCAAAAGGACTATAGAATGCACATTAACCAACCATGAAAATATGTACACACACCCATACTAAATCACCCTAAGTACATTGAACACGCATAAAAGTGCCACTTCCTACATCAGGCTGCACACCACTTGGACGTGCTGCTGTCCATCACCTCAGAGGATGGGCGAGCTGAGGACAAGGCCCTGTCGGAGCGCTGAAAGGGCAGGTGCAGCCAAGCGCTAAATGAACTGCTTGCTTTAGACACTCTCCATCGGATCAGCATTTTGTCACAGCCAGAGGGAAGGAGATTGAGAACGACTCTCCTGAAATTAATATTTTGGACCGCAGGTGAATACAGTGAACCGACATTGCATTTAGAGCTATTTGTGGTATTCTGCATTACATATTTATGAGCTGGGAAGTTTTGCTTGAAAAAATATGCGGTAATAGCTCAGGGTGAGTGCTTTAAAATAAACCAAACCTTGTTTTCGTGTGTGACAGCCTCTCTTAGACTCAATGGTCATTTGTCTTCCAACAACCCGCGTGACGGCGGAAACATAAGTGCTCTGGTTGTTTTTGCGACCCAGGATATGACCACTATTTGTCACGATGACATGAGGGTGAGTCGTCAGAGAGCAAGGAGGAGCAACATGAATGTGGACTATAGATGTAGTTCAGTTCAGGGCACATAAACTTAAATGCTCCACTATTAGACCAGCTGTAAAGTAGGAAACACAACACGCAGTGTGAACAAGCCTGTCATTAGTGATCCCTTTCTAAAGATACCGATCAACTAAAAAAACAAATTCATATTCATTACTAACATCCATATGACAAAAAGCATAATGATACCTGGTATCATTATTAAGAAAACACATTGGTACCAGTAAAACTAGTTGTTTGCCTTGACATCACGCATTTCCTTTTATGTTTTTCTCAAAATACAAAGCGTAACTGACTCAAATGAGCAACTACACATCCATGTTTTGGTACCATCTGTTATACATGGTGCTACCCTGTAGACACTGACTGTTTATACCTGTGTACACCTGTGCGTGTCAAAATGTCTGCTGTAAAAAGGCCCATTATAATACTACTAATAAGTTTTCCGAGTACTGCTAAAATGTATCATGGCCTCTTCTCTAAAAATGATGGGTAACTGAAATGTCTGAACAGTTCAACTGTATTATGTACCTGCAGATGTACTAAAATACAAAGACAGTTTAGACACAACACAAAGCTTTCAAATATGGACAATGTCCACCACCATCCTCACAACACATTAACCAGGCAGACTGAGGAGATCTTTGGCCCCTCAGGCCATGAGACTCTTCAACGCTTCCCAGCAATGGCGGAGTGATGGTGACTGAACGCTCACCTTCACTCTGGTACTGCTGCTGAGCAGCATGTCTGTCAGACCCTCACACAACTGTACAATTTGCCTTTATATATTTATCTCAAAATGCTCTTTCAACTCAAATGTTTGTGTTCCCACTTCCTCTGATCCTTGTTTCTTTCTTTCTTGCTTTTACTACTTCCATTCTAATCTCATCATTCTGTCATATAAAAGCCTGAATTTCCCTGAGGATCAATAAAGTATCTATCTATCTATCTATCTTCAGTAAATATGAACTAAGGACGCTGGAAACAGGTCGAGCAAACAAACTACATCCCAGCAGCTTTTTGCCAAGCCAACACTGTACATAAGAACACAGGTTACACCACAACATGCTTAGTCTCAGAGATCATATTGAATGAAGAGTCTCCCTTTACTGTACCCAAATATTACAACAGGCCCAGCTTTCAGATCCTGACTGGTGACTCAGCGTGAGGAAGAGCCCCTTGTCAATCTGTCACTGTTTGACATGTACAGTACCTGCTGTGTCACATCCATCACAACCGGTCCAATTACCACTCTACGCAGAGCAAGACAAGGAGATCTGGGCGATGTGAGACTTGCTGCAGCTGATCTGTGAAGATATGTGCACGCATATTCACACACACACACACACACACACACACACTGTGCACGTGCAGCACATGCAAACACACTTTTCTCCTTCTTGGCCTGGAGTGTAAAAAAAGGGAAAAAAAATCAAAACAGATGCTAATTGAATCTGCCTCTGAGTCACCATGCATGTGGCAAAGTGTTGAGGACTAGACTGTAACACCAGTGCTGAGAATAGGGGGGGGGGGGGGAGAGATCAAATCTGGCAGCACATTGATCTGTGTTTTCCTTGAATGAATTCTTACTCAGAATGGCAGACTGCTGCAGGCAGGATGAGGGTGAATGGGTGGCTGGGGTCTCCCCTTGCGATCAAAATAGAGTGTCAACAGGTGACAAAGCATAACAAGTGAAAGAAAGTGCACAGGACCCAGTTCCGCCGCTCTGCAAACCAAGAGGCTGCCATGTCAGGGCTGTCATCTTGCATTCCTTTGGTTTAAAAAAAGGGATTTCTGCCTGAGACAGAACATGACTTTCTGCCCCAATCCAAACGCGTCCGTGCCACGGGAGGGACACGAAGAGTTGCTAGTTTCAAAACATCACCTGTCTCCACCTCACGTCCCCGCAAACACGCCGCATCTTCCCTTCATGTCAAGACAACCACCCAGTCACCGTCCACGCAGGCTGCCACGCTCCCAGTGACGGATAACATCTGCGTGAAATGCTGCGGTGACTAAATGTCACGGCGGCCACATGGACGCCGGAGCTTGCGGCAAAAAACACCGGCGAAGAAGAGGAAGAAGGAGGTGGATGATCCCAGAAATGTGACAACACGCACCGAGCCTGAGAGCCACGCAGACACCTGCCGCTGGTCCTCATGCTTCCCCCGCCCCCACTCCATTCATTCCCGACACATTCACCTATTCACAGCCACAGTGGAGATTCACTTACACGGGGTGAGTGGGAGCCGGATGACCGCCGGGTACAGCCTCTGCCACGTTATCCCAGATTGTGGCAACAATGGTAAACAAACAAACAAAACAGGGAGACGCGGAGGGATGCGCCTCTGCAAGTGTAAACTTCCGCGACACCTGCCTGCGTGTTATTTTTCTCTCTCTCTCTCTCTCTCTCTCTGTCTCTCTCTCTCCTCCAAAGCAGCAGCAGCAGACGCAAGCAGCAATGAATGGGTGATCACGAGGTTTGTATTACACAGGAGGAGGAGGAGGAGGGTGCACGGAGAGCGAGGTGAGGCGCTGGCACCTTGATTCTTCCTGTATGCAAAGTACAGTGACACAGGGCATGGAGCTGTATGAGGGGCAGTCAGAGATAGTTGAGTCAATTTCCGTGCATGGCTAATCTGATATCTAATCCCATTTTTCTCTGATGCTGGCACCTGCACTGGACATCCTGCGCCTAAATTTGGCACTGGAGGAGGAAGAGGAGGAGGAGGGACTGTGTTGGCTGGCTGCTCCATTCACAAAGCCACTCACACAGCAATTAACCTCAGAGAAAAAAGAAGCACATCCCAATTAATCACTATATTTTTATCTCTCACAATCCCAGGTCTCTGTCTGCCGGATCAAACATCATCCAATCATTTGACTTTTAAATTCAAATCCAATAAGCAATCTGTTCTCTATACCTACATATTTCACTGCTACATTTCCTATTTCATGAAAACACCGTAGAGTCTATGACTGACACACCTTCAGTCCCTATTGTAGGAATAAACAAGACTTCTACCTCCACCACGGAGGTTATGTTTTGACAGCAAGATAACACAAACACAACTGAAGGGATTCCCATGAAACTTGATGGAAGGATGTAGTATAGGTCAGGAGAGAAGCCATTGAATTCTGGTGCGGATTTGGGAATTTTTTTTCTCACTTTTAGAACATTGTGAGATAGGATGGATTTTAACGTTTTCCCAGTTGATATCTATGAGTGTGGGAAATTTGGTGCTGGTTGATTGAATTCAAGAGAACTGTTCCAGTACATCTATTGATCCATCTAAGCAAACCAAACATACCCGCACCGTTGCATTTGGATACCATAAGTCTTCCCGAGCTGTGGTTTGGCAGAGCATCAGAGATGATGCAGATCAGAGCGCCGAGCTGAGGAGGAAGACTTGGCTCTTTGTTCTCTTTATTACTGCACAGCCTTCACGGTATAAACCTGCTGACACTGGTGCGTTGCAGAAACACTTTCTGGGCCTTTGTACTTGCTCAGCAAGGTACATTTTTAGCAAGATGAAGAGCTCGCCTAACTCTGCAATTAGAGGCCACTTTGTAGAGATTACAAATCAAGCTGCACCGATGCTTTCTTTATCTTAAGTCTAATTAAGGCTGTATTTTACAAGAGATACTGCCAGGAAAGGTGTTCAAAGACACATGCTGCTCATGAGACCCGTTTTACTGACACGAATACCTCAGTGCGTCATTGTGGACTCAGGTCACACCCTTTATCTACATGCAGTTTGTACAGAATGGGTCACAGTGCTGCTGCAGTGGCAAGTCTCTCTGTAATCTTAGGTATTTGAATCACATTACAGTTTTACCAACACTGAGTGTGTTGCAGATAAGCCCAGAGAGCGCACAGATATTAAGTGCATCCACACAGATGTATTGGAAAGGTATTATTTCCGTTATTAATAATAATAAAAGGTAAACTGAGGCACTTTTCATTCAAATATTAATATGCGTCAAATATGTCTGTGGTTCCCTCTCTGTCATCATCACAGGCCTGGCATACACAGTATTTTCATAAACATTAACTGTTGTAGCTGTACAGTATGATCAGGATTCCTGTCCAGGCTCATCACTACGAAACTATTTATGCCACCTGTCCTTTTTAAGGGTTGCACTCACTCTCACATCCAAACCTTCCCTTAATTAAGAGTCTCCAATTAACCTGACACCAATCTGCATGTCTTTGGACTGTGGGAGGAAGCCAGAGGACCCAGAGAAAACCCATATAACCACGGGGAGAAGTCAATGCAGAAAGGCCATATATACAAATATATATACACAGAAGGAGCTAGAATGAGCCGAGTGTATGAAAACATGGTCGGGGCAATTATTGCAAAAAAGGTCACTGGCCAGGATTAGTTAAATCTTTAACTTGAGCTAATGTGACTGCATATTGGATGTTCAGTGGTGCACTTTATAATGAGTGTACATATTATGGTTCAGCGCTCATTGCTCCGAGGTTTTAATTACGCAAGTCTGGCTTGTTAAATTGCAGTTTTAAGCTTTGGTTTGAGGAAATTTGCATTTTTTTCAAATATAGCTCCAACAAGGGAATGCAGGGAAATTCAAAGGTGATAGTTTTGACACAGATTTTAATCAGCTGAACTAAGGTGAGCTAATCCAGAGTAAGGGGACGACCGAGAAGCTGCATGACACAAACGCTAAGGAAAGACATTTGGTGTTGGGTCTGTGCAGTCCTGGTTCACTCCCAGCACAACTGGATCAGTTGCTCAGGGTCATTCCAGAGTTTCACATCAGCAATCCTCTGGTCACAAGCACATTTCTACAACCTTAAAACAACTGCTGGTCACATATATGTTGGAGTAAAGCTCATTATAAGCTCCATGCTCCAGTAATTCTGCTGTTTATGCTTTATACTCTGCTGCTGAGTCACTTGCAGTGTGACCCTGCGTCTGCGGCTCTGAGGTGAATAAAAATCCTCAAATCAAATCCTCAAAGCCTGCCGGTGGAGTTATGATTGCTAAATTGGAATATTTAGAGTGACTAAGGAGAGCAGGAGATTTCTGCTCCTTCTATCCACGTCACATGCTGGAGCTACGGTGGTCTTGTGCTTCACATGTGTGTGGATATTGTATCTGCTGTGACATTCAGTATATGTGTGTGTTTGGAGAAAGATTACTGCTCCTCAGCCTCCATGTTGGCATTTCAGGTTCCTTCTCTCAGCGGGCTTCACTGCACACTATATGATCCTGTCCTTCAACCAAATGTCAGCCTTCAAAAAAACATAAAAATGGACAATGAATCCTAAGTGTACATTAACAGCCAGCGCCAGTTTATTCATGGTATACAAATAGTACAAATTTGTACCTGTGAAGTTTATGGAAAGGGAACAATTTTTTACAATGTTACTTTAACTTCCCACAGGCAAAGACAACAATCTGTCAAGTGTGTACTCACTGGACAAAGAAATAGCAATCCTCAGCCACCAGGGGGCCTCCAAAATATAACCTGCCATTTGGTGGTGCTTGTTGTGGATGGTGCTATACAGTAACAAGGAGGTTTGTGTCCAAAATGTGGTGAATTAAGAGGCACTATACAAATATCTGCACATGTTAATATGTATTTCAACTAAAGTCACAATTCTCCATTTATAAACACAGCCTGAGAGAAGAATAAAAACATATATAGAAAAGCAGCAGCATGTTAAAACTGTTGTGTACGTTGCAAGATTTCACAATGGTATGTGAATATGTATATTTTCTCCAGTAGCTTTCTTCTTTCGGTTCAGTTAAATTGTATTTGTATAGAGCCAAATCATAACATACATTATCTCAAGGCACTTAAGGTTGAGACCTTACTAAATTATATCACAATTATATTATCAAACCCAACAGTTCCAATTAAAAAAAAACTGCCTTTAACAGAAGGAAACCTCAAACAGAACCAGACTCACTGTGGGGCGGCCATCTGCCTCGAATGGTTGGAATGAGAGGAGAGAGAAGAAAGAGAGGAACAGATGTTTAACCGATATATTCAACCACCGGTAGAGTAGTAATAATAATAATAATAATAATAATAATAATAAAGTTAAGTAGTGTCAGATCTGGAACCTGCAACTCTGGAGCCAGAGATACCTGCAGAATCAGGAGACGGGGTTTGGGTGAGTGATGTGCGAGATGTTTTGCAAAATGATGAAGTTACAGAAGAAACAATTGAGTTCTTTCGATTAATTGTAAGGTTTGATCAGTTCCTTCCTTTTTTTTATCCTACCATGAGGGAGAAAATGTTTCAGTGCCTATTCATGCTACGGAGATAAAGTGACATATTGTCTGTGATCAAGAAGGCAGCAGGTGCACTTAACATAAGAGAAACACTCAGTCACTCTCCTCAGTGATCCATGATCTTTATTGACCTACATACATGAGCCTGCCTCTCTGACCACTGCGGTAACAGTGGTGATATCTTCTCCTGTTGACTTTTCTCTTTGCTCTGATTTCAAGAGGGGGCAGCTTTTCAAGGCTGACTGAGCCTAATTCAAGTACATGCACTGTATTTCCAGAAAACATTCAAGTGAAAAATAGATACATTTCCAACAGAGTTAGTCAGATGTTGAACTCGCTTAAATCATTCATTGGAATATAATTACTAAAATGCATGATTTGTCATTATTTATTTATGTATCAAAGTATTAAAGGCCTGAGATACTGCAGACCTGTGGGTCAGAGTATTGATTTTGGATTAAAGTTCCTGCTTTTAATCCCACAATAATGCGTGGTAAGCCCCCTGCTGTCTATTTCCTAAAGCTGAGATGAGCAACATGTGAGTCTCCCTCTGCGAATGTTGGCTTGTTCCGTCTGCTGTGGCTCAGCTTGTTCCATTTAAACATACATTGTCTTGTGTTTGTCATTGACGAGGTGGAGGTGAAGCCTCTGCCTACTCAGCATGACTAATTGCCCATAAGTGGCCATTGCAGTGTTGGAAACAAAGAATCACAAATACCAAACAAACACAGTGAGTCACTCCATGCATTGTGCTGTTAGGGACCAGCAAGGATAAATGTCTATAAGTTTATAGAGACAGAGGGGAAAATGAAGCACATTTCATATTTTTTACATTCCATAAATATCTAGATGGATTTTACATTTTTGAATTTGATTTTCAGAAATCCCCAGAGTGGATGAGAAGGTCCTGAAGCCATTTCCCCTGTTACTGCTCATAAACAAGTGCTAATTGTCCTCCGGTTGAGTCATTAGTTAAAGCAGCATCTGAGATAAAAGAAAAAAAACTTTATCTCTTGGATTCACTATTCACAGCTGCAGCAGTGGCTGTAAGTATGGGGGTGCAGGCAGGCAATGATAGCAGGAGGCAGTTTGCTGATTTGCTGCAAATATACCCTCAGAGCAGATATCGATCAAGACTAATTTCATTAGAACATGAAGAAAATTGCACCACAACAACATTGCAGTGTTTGGAGAGTGGACATCTTCAGTCATGTGGGGAACACTGGCCTTTGGCTCCACAGAGTATGAATATTGTTCTATATTTTTTGTCCGGTTCCCATCTGGGGGTGTTTTTTAACGTATTGCACAAAGCGTTTTAGATTAACACTCATACTTTAACATGTTCCTCTGAGCCTCGAGCAGCCCCTGACTAATTCTTCTCCCTTCCAGTGTTTAGAAACCACAGCATATTGACAGTCTGGTCAATCTCCTTGCAGACCATATTAGTCACACAGTGCACAGAGCCTGCTAACCTCCTCTGCTTTCAGAAATGTGGATGAGTGAGAGTAAATTTGCCAGCCACTCCACTTCCCGCTTTGCTTGCCAGCAGTTTTTCTCCGGCCAAGTTTAGCCACAGCTGTTTACATCAGACGTGTTTTTGATGCAACACTCAGCTCTGTTTATATATTTCAGGTCGGAGATGTAAGCATCACCTCTTGTTTTGGTCATACCTCCAGCGAGGAAGCACCCATAAATGGCTACAGCAACGTAAATAATTTAATTAAAGCTTGTTATTTGTTTCATTCTCATCATCTAGTTCAAAGATACACAACCACTTATTTCCGCAAATCCATTTGCAAGTTCAAAACATTGTAGTGTCAATTAAATGCTGCGAAATGCAATCAGTATTTTGTGAAATGGAAAAAAGGGTCAATCATAATGACGAACCCACAGAGAATTATCACCTGACCAACCAGGCTTACTCTAAAGAGGATTTGAATGTCTTCTAGCTTTTTTTGGTTTTATGGCACACAAATCTACTGTTTTGTGAGCACTCTCATTACTCTAATAAACCCACTGTTTACCAGATGGCTGGTAAACAAAATGAAGTATTAAGCCAATCACCAGATATCTATTCTCAGGAGATGGTGGTCGAGACCAAAAACAGAGCTAAAAGTGAGCAATGGACTTGCAAGCAGAGGAAGAGGTTGACCACACTAGGTGACCAAAAACAAGACTCCAAATTATTGCTAACGCTGTTGGCTAAAATCAAGCGGGTGTATAAATCATGTTAATCAATCAACTATTCAGCAAAATAAAATTATTATTTAATGATATGTTTATGTTTTGCTGTCCCTAAACATTTAACTTCATTACTGTTCTGTTGTTAAATAGCAGTTAGTTGTGTGTTTTATTAGTTTCATTGCCAGATATGTGAAGATGTCTTTATAATACCATGAAATTTTGACACTGAGATGTAAGATATGCACCAATCATTATGTAGCCAACAATTTATCATGGCAACATGGAAACACGTATGCAGAAAAAACATTTGCAAAGATTTTTCTCATATTAAAGGTCTATTGCTTCACTACTCTGGGGAGGCCTTTGGTTTGGTCCCTGGTTATCAAGACCAAGAGATTTATGGGACAAAAAGCCACCTCATCAGTTTTTATTTTTAAAAATGCGCTGATGTGGGCTCCCTGCTGTCAAATAATAACATTTCAGCTTTAATTCATTCCACATGTTGACAAAGGCAAAAGGGGAATTTCCTTCATCTCCCTCTGTATAAATCCCTATTTGTATGATTACTGTGCTCTGATTGTGACATGTGTGGGATGATGCTTGTGTGGCTGCAGCCTGAGAAAACCGACGAAACATCATCGCCGTGAGACTGAGCTTGTCCTCACCTTGTCTCTCCCGGCTGCAGATGGGGCCGGCTCTCCTCTATCGTCAAAGCCGTCAGCCCTCTGTGGCATTGTTTGAATCCAACTCCTTGCTGCCATGGTAACCTAAGCAGAGCAAGGATGGGATACAAGTGAGAGATAGTGAGAGGGCATGACCTGCACTACTTGTGACACTCTTTCATGATTTTGTGTTTAGTATTCTGGCTGAGTTTGCACTTTCCTACTTATCAAAGACACTACACAATATCACTTAACTATTTGCAGTATGATGGGTATATCTTCAGACCTTATAAAAGACCCTAACATGTACATAGGAAATTGTAATACACATTGAATATGTAATCCATATTTCCACACTCTAACACAATAGATCAAGTAGGAATATGCCAACATATACTCCACAACTACCTTTTCGTCTTCATGGTCTCATTTACATGATTCATCAACTTTTAAACCACTCCTGGTGCAGTGATACACTATGGAAGGCATTTGTGTATTTTTCACTCTCTTACTTCATTTTAACATTACATTTTCAATCATGTCAGCACTGAAGAAATAATCAATTCAAAAAGGACATTACTCATCCTGGCACAAATTGTACAGGTGCACAGCAGCAGTCAGAACAAGAGATTGTCAGGAAGAGCAATCGAAAGAGTTGATGCTGTAAGAGCTCAAAGAAATGCCGATCCAGTCCGCGCTCTGAGTGAGCTGAGCCGACACGCTCAGTGAAATCTATTCAGCTGATGGCTTTTCATGGCCTCACCTGCAAGAAAAATCTATTAGACCCAATGCAGTGGTGCCAAGTCAGCCCGAGACACTCTTCTTCAGGCAAGAACAAGAATCAAATATATTAGTAAATGATATTTAGTGATTGAGAATAGATTTTCACATCATGTTATATTTGCGCAAGTTACATGAAAATGTAGCATGTCATAGTGTGTATGGAGTTATTCCAATGAGGGAGTGCCATTAGAACATAATTATGAAGGAGTTCCGTGGTTTTGAAAAGCTATTTTTGGTGCGCCGTGCAAATAGCTGCTGTTTACACTTGTAAAATGTTTTTGGGTGGATCTCTCTGGCAACCATTACAAACCTTGTGACTATAAAACCAAACTGCACATCCCCAAAATGAAATATGGCATCCATACGGAACAACCATGTGTATGTTACCATTTAAAAACCTTTTTTCATCGTAAAAATATAGCTTAAATGCAACAAACCATAATGTGAACAGGGACAGCAGAACTACATGATTACAACAATGTGCTAATTTCTTCATTTCATTTATTTTCTTGCCTTTATGGAGTAATATAGACTTTCCCACTATTTCATAAGCATGTCTGTGTTTGTTGATTCATTTGCGATGTCACTGAGCCCCCAGCTACACTGACTTATGATGTAATTGATTATCTACAGATTGGATGTTTTATCTTCCGGGGAGCTTTGATGGTAATTCGTCGACGTAGAATAAAGCAGAATTTCATCTGTCTGGCATGGGAAGATGAGAGCCGTCATTGCTGAGTGCCATTTTATACCGTGAAATACTGCGGCGGAATGAGGGGGTGGCAGAAGGAGTACAGATGTAAGATTAAAGACACGTTGTGCTGGTAAGTGGTGATGTATTTAAGTTTCACTTCAAGCCTAATGAGCAGTGTTCGGTGTGAGCATGCTAATGTTCAAACAGTCAAGGACACATAAACAGAAAGTGAAGCCAAGGAGGCCAGACAATAATCCCTCTTTGTTCAGTGACTAACACACAAATTGCAGCACAGCCAGGTTGTTTTTCCTCAGCCTCGTCCTCGGCTTCCTCCGTTGTTTCCACATGAGGGGACTGAAAGCCTCGCTGATTTTCTCCCCTTCGCACCTTTCACAAAGCTGTTACCAGAGCAGCCGCATAGAGAAAGCTGAGGACAATATTGTCGAAGAATATTGATTTGCAATCAGACATAGGTCTGTCCAGTTGAACAGAGAGAGGTGAGGGGGGTGTTTGAGTTTCAGCCTCTCTTTAGAGGTTATTATGTACATGACCTGACATTCCCTCCTCTGTATGCAATAACACAAAGTCATGATTGAAAAAAGTGGTATTTGAAGCGTGACTGAGTTTGGTTTGCTGAATGGAAGCCTGAGTGGATACAAGGACTACGAGCATAACTGACGGTTCTGGTCTTGATCTGGTTGCATCTCGGCGTCCGAGGGTGAAGCAAATCTACTCACATTAGTTGTTATTGAGTGTTCACATACACGCACAAATGAAGGCTATATAGCGCTATAAAGTAGCTAATCTGTTTTAAATGTCTATTTATTTATTATGTACTTATTTATTGCCATGTAAAGCACTGCAGAGCTTGTTAGTGACAACATAAAAACACACTTTATAATTATTTTGTGTTGTTGCCAACGTAAAGTCCCTCGGGTAACAAAATTCCCCCCAACAGTAGTGCTTCTAACACTCATTTACATTAAGCTAGCTACCAATGATAATGCGATTTGTGTTGTTGCTAGCTAGCTTCTAGCTAATGTAAAGTCTCTTGGATATAGTTTTCCCCTAAAAACACACTTAACACTCATTTACATTAGCTGTTAGCTAGTTAGCAACAATAATGTGCATTTTTGTGTTATTACAGCTCTCTTAAAGTCCCCGTTTCAAAATTAGCTTGAACAGCAACTCACTCACTAATTAACATGTTATGTTTGTTCAGAGGTGTCAGTGGGCATATTTTTAAGATAGCTATTTTCATGGCTTCTGATCTTTATGCTAAGCTAACTACGTCTTGCTGCAAGCAATCATAGAAGTGTATTTCACAGAGCCATTCTTTAAACAGTTCAACAACTTCAACAAACTAATATTTTAGTGCAACCCTAGTCAATACATCAACAGCTTTCATAAGAAGAACTCACTGCCAGAGAAATAGTTAAAAAATATGTTTCACAGTGATGTCTGTGGGATTATAAATAGTAAGGGTAACATGCTTTTGGAAAGACACTTTCCTGTTAAACTTTGTAACTGCATCACACCGCAAACAAAAATTCCATTAACTTCCACTGCATCAGGGTTATTTTCAGGGAGGGATCATTTCAAAACCTGGGCAAGTTACACCAAAACTATCTGCATGGTCCGATCCCACTGGAGTCAAGTCAAAAATCGTAGTTTTCCTGAATTGTGGGTGAACCAACTCTTAAACAAATGGAGCATTAAGAGCGCTGATGTTTCACTTGCATAATCCAAAACATCCATTACACTATGAGTCACGTCTCCTGATCCAGATGTCTCCTAAAACACATTTCCTGTTTTCTCTCATGCTGTTTTACCCTCACTCGCACAAACTTATTCCCACAAGTATTTACGTGTTACAGATTACCTGTCTTCTCATTTTTGGTCAGAGCAGACGTGTTCAGTGGGGGGAAAAAGTGAATATTTTCCCCCACTGGCTGTACAGCATCATCCTCAGACACATTGACAGGAGCTCAAAGCCGAGCGGCTGATGAACGACACTTCCCACAGGGACGCGGGCGAGGGCGAGCACTGCACGGTGAGGGTTCTGCATAGCAATTTTACACAGTTAACTCCGCGAGATGCCTTGAAAAGTTACTTTAAACTTGAAAGTGTGGAGTGAATAACAGGGATTTGAGTATGAAATAACTCTGCCCCGCTGAGATTACCGTCTCTTTACACAACCACATTGTGGCTTGTGAGGTTAATGTAAGCTTGTAACCTTGGTAACGTGATTTCAACACGTCTTACAAGAAGCCGTGTTGCTGTTTTCCGAAACCGAAGCACAGACTCAGGAGGAATGACACTGAAATGAATGGCCTGGTCCGTCTGGTGAAATGGCTGACATGTTTGTCCGCATGTACACTTGAGTCCATTTTGGATTGGCTGCCAATTGGAGCAGGGCTCGCTGTTTTAAGATCGTTTTTCACTCTTCCCTCCTCTTGTCTCCCGACTAAACTGCCCCTACATCAATTCACATCATCGGGCTGCGGCTGTCTACCCAGTGGTCTCGCCAAACCTCCGGGGACACGTTTGCAACAACAGTTCTTGATGTCAGACAAAAAAGAAAAAGGGGGTGTAAGAATGAGGATGAAGATGCATAACCATGTTTCATTATCCCCACTCAAAATGTGACTCACAGGGAATTGACACAGACTTGCACTGATGTTTTTTTTTTTAAACCTTTTACAGGTTTGCTGATATAGACGCCACCATCGCTCACTGATATGCTAGAGGATAGGAAACTGGTATGTGGGCCGGAAATGAAACCCACTTATTTCCACAATTTTTCACAGCGGTGCATGTTTCCAGTCTTAGTGGTAGACAATTCCTCTGTGACCAGGAGCCTGCAGGCTTGAAGATATTAGACTTGCTTCTCCTCCCTCTCACTCCCACTCATTTTTTCCATCCTGTAATACACCTTGAGACAGGGTGCCTATTCATGTACAACTTGCCGTATCAGGAGATGCAGTCTTTATGGCGTACCACATTTTAAAGCCCATATAAACTCCCCACAGAGGTACACTAACCCCCCTCCACATGTGTCCCAGATAATGTAAAACATACGATACATTTAAAAAAATAAAAAACAAACATTTAATCCCCGAAGAATCATGGCTTGTCTCCCTAAACCACAATACACTTGTGATTTTTATCCACATCTGACAATTGTATTTTTATCTCCTTATCCAGAGTTGAATAAACAGTAGTCTTCTGTCTGAAAGATGAATTGACAGTCTTGATAGCTGCTGTATATTCCACTGAGGAGTAATTACTGTAAGTAACTGGAGTGTTTGGATCGCTGCAGAACTGTATAAATAATCACTGTACATAAACATTTTGAAAGCGCAAGGAAATAGATTCATCAACACTGAGCCAGGAGACAAATTCACCGCATAATGCCGCATTTCTTCAAGTCATTATGAGAAAACCACCAATTTTTCATTTGTTATGTACGGAGGTTTGACAACACGTTTCCCCTTCTCTCCTCACTCTGTCTTAAATGCACACAGCATACACACACACACCGTTTGGCAGGAGATACAGTGCAGGCATAAGTGGAAAATGGCTTGAATACTCCTCTTTGGGTGGGCAGTGGGCTCGGGTGGGGGGGGGGGGGGCTCAAGATGTCTGACATGTTTCTGCAGGACCGCAGGCCACTGGCTGGCGCGGAGCAGAGGGCTTGCGGTGGGCTGTTTGTCTGCGTGAAGCTGGCATGGCCTCCCCGTTCCCCTGCATCTGTTCCCCATTAGCAGAGCCGAGAGTATAAAGCAGGGAGCTGACAGGGGCTGGGAACAGTCTCACTCTCGTCTGGATCATGGGGTTTACTATCTGGCTGTGCGTGCTCTGTCTGCAGGCGAGCCTGCTGTCACACGCTCTCGACTGCTCAGGGGCGACTCAGGGAGAGTCTTGTCTCAGCGGACAGACCGCAGACGAACAGGTAAGAGACCACACCTCTAATGGATGTGATAGTTAGAGAAGGACAAGGGTGTTCATTATGTATCAGTCGTCATCTGTCGTGACACTGCAGGGGTAAGTGCAGCCTGCCTGACTCTATTTAAATGCTGTTTACTTGACCCAAACTATATTATAACTAGCACTTATATTAAACTGTGAGCGAAAAGAATCTGAGTTATCAAGATTTTCGTGTTGGAATGCTAACAAAACAGCACCTTATGAAATGTAATCTCGCTCTGAAATGTGCTTCATCTCTCTTTTTGGATTAGTTTGATTTAAATTAAACTAATTAAACTAACCCTTAAAGGAAATTGTATGTTAAAATTTGTTTCAATTACACTGAAAGAACAATATAGTTGAGAATTTTCTTCAGTCTGTTTTATAACTACAACCTACATCTCCTCTGTCTCACACTTATCTTCTTATTTTAATCCAAGAGTTCAATGTAGATTTAATCACAGGAATCCTTTGGGACTCTAAATTTTAAAAACCTTTCAAATACTTTCAACGTTTCTTTCAGTTGAAGTTTAACTTTCAGTTCACGCATTGATTTGGTCCGTTTTTTGCTCAGACAGAGTGCAGTCAGTGTTTATACACTAGCTCGGGTCAGAGGAAGCCAGTAACGCCACTGGAATTCAGTCTGACTTCTGTTGTGACGATAATAGTGGTCAAGTGTGCGCCAGGATGGCAGGAGACGTGTCCGGTCTAACCCTGACCTGTGGAGACATACTGTATAATTTTAAACAGAAACAAAGTCTCATTGTAATGGTTTTTACAGACATAATGCTGCAGCACCAAAAATAAACCCTTCCGTGGAACAAAATCCTTCAACTCCCCTTTTTTTGGCTTTTCATGTGGCTACCAGCTGTTATACTTTAAACTTGTGGTTAGCGTCTTTCTGCGGACAGTCCTCATGTTCTGTCCAAAGTAATCACCCTCAGCCGGACAACGGATTCAACAGCTGCAGTGTGGGAGAGAGGAGGATTTTCACCCACAAACTAAAAGAGCTCGAGTTGGGACTTCTGTTCCATCTGAGGGAGTTTGTGCCACACATGCCTTCAGCAGTGCTTTACTGTGGCAGTTATTTCTAATCTAATTACAGCGCGCGCAATTATAAGTTTCAAATGTGGTGATAACTAACTAATACCAGGAGGCAGCATCTCAAAGAGGCTGGATTCTCTTGGGTTTGCCTGCTTCGCCAAGGTCACTTGTGTTGGTAATAGCACGGAACACATTACATTAGAAAATGTATGGGGGTTGCCATCAACCAAAACGAAAACCAAATGGACTGTGGTTGGTTTTGATGGATATCCCGACCACGCCCGCACGCATACAAAACATACATCTTGATTTTTACGAGGTTGTCAAGACCCAAGGGATCGCACCTCTGTAACCCTGCAACATGCAGTGCTTGGTGACCGGGTTCTTTGTGTGTTTGTGTGTGTGTGACATTTTGTTAAGCATGTCAGTATGTCTTGTTTCGCAACATAAAACTGAAAGGAAGGAGGAAGTCAGATTTTTTCCTTTTTCTCATAACCCAGCGTGAAAAGTACAAATATACAAGCTACTGACTCTTTGACCCTCTTCTCTTTCTCTTCCTCTTCTCAGTATGGTGATGAGAAGCAGCAGAGGGCACTACCCTCATCTGAAGGGCTGGTATGTTCCACCACTCCATTTAATCCATCACAAGGTTATTGCTCCAGTCTGAATCCTTAAACTCCTCTACGAGAAGGAAACACTGGTGTTGGAAATTAAATAAACTAGGATATTAAAGCTAGGGTTGGTAATCCTGGAAAAGCTAGCAAGAGCAGGCCAGACTTTGAAAACATGCGACCAGTACATCCCATCTCCTCCCATCAGCCCTCTCCACAAAGTAATGTCCCCAAAAACACATAAAAGCACTCTGCGTGACAACAGCGGTTGCTCGATAACCTCTGGCTATCATCTCTGGTGGTAGGCAGGTCAGTTAGGGACAGACAGGTACACTAGTCAATCATTTCATTCATGAATCATTCATGAAATTGCTGGTCGTCTTGGTTACAGTCCTGCTCGAGCTACAGAAACCGGCTTTTTTCAATTTTTCAGATTACTTTATTTCGTGATGACTATCCGTGCATTAAGAGAGTTTAAAATAATAAGATAAAAAGTGCTTAAGAAACAATTTCGTTAATAATTACATAACTATGTTACCACTGGTGATATGATGAGATTGTGAAAAAGCTGGAAGAAACACAAGTCAATCCATTGTACCCACTAGCAATGTATGAGGCCCGGCAGCAAACAACAGCACTTTCATATTGCACTTCTAACACATTCAATCCCTCGACACTGAAAACTACAACAATCACTGTAAGTACATCACATCGCAAATGATTCAGAGGCAAATATGTTGTAGCTTATGTTGTTTACAACAGAATGGAAAAAGAACATGAGGAGGAAGTTATTATACTTATATATTATATATATTATATATTATAAGAGTTTTATTTCCACACTTTTATAACTTGGGGGGGAGGGGGGGTATTACATCACTGATGGAGTCGAGGGCCTGTATTGTTTTGAATGTGCTGCAAAGTCCTAATTGGCGAACTGAAACCTGTTGTTTCTCAAAGTGACAGTCCATTTGTGAGGGAAACGAGGAATCAATAGCAGCGCTGCGTTTATGTGGGGATCAATGAGAAATGCAGGTTGTGGAGGGGCTACGCTGGCTATACTCATTTTTGCAGTTTCCTCCCATTAATGACGGAGTTTACCAAGAAAACGAGGGAGAATTATCATGAGGACGACGGGACAGAGGAAACACAAAATGACATGTTTGCTCAGTTCATCCACCACAGACTTCATCGCACAGAGCAGACGTGCAGTTGACGACTTGTTGTTTCCCTCTGTGGTTGTGGATGTGGTTGTGACTGTGTCATCCCTGCAGGTTTTGTTCAGACGTAAGAGGCAGTTGGAACGCAGGGGTCCCACCCACCTGAGTCACTCCAGCCTGCCCGGGGCCATCTCTGTCAAAGGCTTCCCGAACACTCTCATCCAGGTAAACCACTGGTGTTAGTCACACAGGAGTCAGAGAGAGCAAAAGCCCGACGATATGGGAGGGGGTCAGTTGAAAGCAGTGGCTGCTGTTCACCAAGATCCAGAGAAATTTGAATCGTAGATTTAATCATGACATCAGAGAAGAACATTTATTATAATCATGCAACACTCTAGAGGCTGTGGGGGAAAATGGTTTACAGCTGTCAGAAGAGATGTGTGTGTTTTCCAAATTAAATTGTGTGTATTAAAATGTGTGTATAGTTTCTATTAATCCCTATTTCATGTTTTTTTAGGCTGACAGGTCCAGACGACACTTGGTTCAAGCTTCAAATAAGAAAAAGAAGCGTATATCCCGCGTCGGCTCTTTCTCACTCCTCAGCAATGACAAGAAATCCAACCCCTTACAGGTAAAGTCTCCATGGCAACCGTCGAGCAAAAGGAACAGCTGGCGCGAAGATGCTGGATGTGTTCGAGTTAAAAGGCCATCTCAGTTGGTTTTATTGGATCTGGTTGGTGTACTTGCCAATGCAATCTGTTGGTTTAACTTAATGTTTGATAATAGGCAATGTATTTTTAGTTTCACAATGGAAATGTATCATAAAAAATGTGTCATAATGCTGAAATACGTTGCAGTTTCGTAAAAATGTCTTTCACATTGCTGTGGATGGCTCTTTCCCTTCCAGGTGATCAGAGCGAGGAGACAGGTGATGCCCGACCCACCTAAGAAGGGGAAGACGGAACGTTCTGGGGCTTTCTCTGTCCTGGTGCGTCATTTTATAATATTTATTCTTCTATATGCAAATTAACCACATGCTCAATGCATTATTTATATTTACTTGTTGTGTGTTCTCCAGGGAGATCCACAGGCCGAAGAGAAGAACCGAGCCGAGAGAAGCATATAGGAGACAATAAAATGCTCCTGACAAAGACTGTGTCCACGTTTTAGCAGAAATCACGTAAACTAGCTGAAGATTTGTGTGAAAATTTGACATGTGGATAACAGCTTTGATGTGTATTTAGATGTGTGTGTCCAGAATTACCATTTCTGTAGTTTACAATCATCAGCCAGATACTTTTTTATATGCTATTTTAAGTTTCTAATATATTCCTGCATGTTATCACAAAAAGATCCAATATCAATATTCTCGTCCGGCACTTTGTTGTAACCTATTTAATCACAGATTCCTTAGAGATCGGGGGGTATATTTTTGCAGAAATATTTCTTGTGTTGTTGTATCAGTTTTCAAGAATGAAACGTTTAGTAAAAACACATGCTGTAAAAGTCTTTATGCACTTCTTTATGCTCCTTCTGGAGTCGTCCCTATAAAACGGGAGAAAAGTTTTTACGCTCTGAGCTTCATTAAGAAATCAAATTGTATAACAGCTCAGTCTTTCCCTCGCTCATTTCCCAGAATAACAGGTTACATTTCCCACACGAGGGTCTGCAAAACTGCCCATGACTAATTCATAAAAATGAAGTATGAAGAGATTGAAACACCACTAAGTCCCTAATTACAGATGGCAAGTGCTACATGTACAGTGCCTGGTTGGCGAAGATGGACAGCAGAATAAACCACTTTTCTACAAGAGGGCCACTAATTCATTTACATTACAGCAGACGGGGGCAAATAGCCTCTGCGTGTGTGTGTGAGAGAGAGAAAAAACATCTAATTGTAGCCCAGAGCATCTGTTTCAGGAGTCAAACTTTGTCTATTTTAACATCTTGTGTCACTTTAATTCATTTGGCCAAGAATGGAAAAGCAGTATGGTTTGAGTATTTCTGCAGGACACCTAACATTAGCATACACACAAAATCGGATCTGTGTGTGCTGCTCCTCATCTGGGTCTCTACCTTTATTTATTTACAACGTGTCGGATTAAACAAATGACCTGGTTAGAACGCTGAGAAAAAGGGGCACTTTGCTGTGATGATGACCTCAAATTGTGCTCAGGCCCACCCAAAGTGAAGCCACCAGAAATTCCCAACTCTGAGGCAATCTGCCGAGGAAAACGAGCACGTGTAAAAGAGGAAAGGAAATCTAAGTGAATGGATGACTCATCCTCATGCTCATGTAGCGATCAATGCCCTCTGCTCGTGACGTAGGTGCACAGAGCGCACCGTGTCATTTTTATGGTTTTATAAACCCAAACATCAAGAGAATGTTATTTATAAACATGCCATTTTCCCTGAACCCCATCACTGGTGCTGAATATGCTTTGGCAGCTTGCTCTGGGGAGGGAATATCAAGAAATGTGAGGTCCTGAGCTGCTCGCCCATCATCAGATAACCTTGGTGAGCAGGTTATGAGCTGTCTCTGTGTCATCCGGTTGATAAACCCCAACAGGATGCCATTCGGATTTCTCCGAAAGAGGGACACACATCAAGACCAAGATCCTGTTGCTCCTATTTCGAAACAACAAGAAGGAGACAGCCCCAGCGTACTCCCCTGTCATCATCTCTCTCTCTTACACACACACACACAGCTCTGACAGCTGCCAGCAGGCTATCACTGACTGTACCCTTGGGCTGATGCATCCTGGGAAATTCCTGCTTAATGACCTGATGGAATAAGTGTATCCCAGTGTTTATCAGCTGTAGACCATGCACATGCAAACGAACACACACACACACACGTCCAAAGACACATCCCCCAAATGCAATATAACCACAGATACATTATAAATAGAAATCAGCCATAAGACCCATTTATTCCAGTGACGTAAAGGCTGAATCAAGATTGAGTCTGAGTGTGTGTGTGTCACCATATGTGTGGTCAACACAAAGGGAATCCTTATAGCTGCGTTACAGCCATTGCGGTTGTGTAATGGTGTGCGGTATTGTTTCCACTCTGAGCTGGGTTCGTTCATCCTCCGGAGAACAAAGCCGGTGATAATCACTATACGGGTAAAATAACTTGGAAGTCTTCAATCTATAGGACTGTGGTAGGAAAAGATGCAAGCCTAGTGATATGTCAGACGTTCCCATAAAAAGCTCAGTCAGGTTAGTGCGCAGTTAGTGGCTTATCGTCAACATCCTTTTCAAGCAGAAGACAAACCACCACATAAGTATTAGTTTCTTGTTGAGAGGAGCATCTTTCCCCAAACAACATGCGATGTGGGAAAAGACAGTCACAAACAAGCTCTGCATTAGGAGTGGATAGAGGTTTGTTATTGAGGGCAGTATGTTTTACTCCGAGATAGGAACCTAACTTATTGTTTTTGTTTTAAAATATGAAGGATAAGTCGTGTTTATGCAGCTCAGGTCTTAGATTTCTGGGGTTTTAGCCATTATCTGTTTTGACAATTATCTGTATTGATAAATTTGACTCATTAAGATAACAGTGTGTACAACAACACTGATTAAACAGTAAGAAGAGGCAAAACGCTTTTCCCCTTGTTACCCGGCTTTTTAAGGTAAGTTCCCTGAAACCGACATATTCCATTAATCACTGTGAAAAACATTACAGCATCTATCCAGATAAAATGAGTTTGATGATCAGGCCCAAACTGTTTTTTACTGTGCGATATTCAGAGAATGCATATAAAGATGGATGATGCGTCTCCACTTCCTCCCACTATCCACAAATGAAGCCAAAATATCCTGAAGATGAACACCAATCACAAGTCAGTGTCAGCTGTCAATCATGACGTTTCACTGTTTCTATAGCATCAATTAACTAATCACAACACATTGGAAAAATGCAGTTACATACGTCAATGTGATAACGATATAAAATGACAGAGAAATTAATTTGACATGTATTTTGACTTTTTAATTTGATCCACGTCCCATCACCGAACATTAAGGAGGCGATGTTTATGATCTATACTGCAGCCAGCCACCAGGGGGTAATCAAGATGCTTTGGCCTCACTTTCTAGGAGCGTTCATGGTGACACTAAACAAAGTGTAATATGAATGGATGAATAATGATTTCTTTGTGATCACAGTAAATTCAAGGTATTCCCTGCTCTATTCCTGAAATGTCTCTCCTTCGTCCCTTCTCTGTTTCCACTGACCTCAGACTCTGACCATGCTTTCGGGCTGAGTTTGGCTCCTTCTCTTCATCTCCTGCCACTTCCCATCAGTACAGGGCGTTGGCTGTCTTCCTTCACCTCCTGTCACGTCTGTCTGGCCTGACATCACCTCGTCCAAACAGTCTTCCTAAGCCTGTCAAAACTTCTTCTAAGTGCTGTCACATCCCTCCGGCCCTAATGAAGAAAAGGCAGAGAGGGACAGAAACAGCAATGTATGTAGGATATGTGTAACTCCTCAGTAAGAGAGTTGGGGGTTCAGCTCAGTTTGTCCGTCTGCTGAGCTTTGTGCATGTATGGAAGCAGCAAATCTCTTTTCTAGGCCCTGCTCGCTGCTTCTTATTATGAACAAAGCCTTCGTCTGCACATCCAGGGGCAGTCTGCCACCTGTAATACCCTCATTTTGTCACTATAAACAAACGTCAACCAAGTGTTTCAACGTTGAATTGAGATTAAACTTTCCAGTCACAGTCTCTGATGACATCCAGGACACACACCCTTAGTTTATGCCAAAGTTGTACAGTGTATGCTTTAGCTTGTAGGCTAATAATTAGGCTATCAATGTTTTACAGACCACATGTTGCTAATTGTTTACACTGGATACAAAAACTCATCACCATAAAATGTCAGGAATTGAGAAACAGCTCAACGTAGTTTATCTTGGCTTGAAGACTGGAAGCAAGTGGAAACTGTGCTCCGTCTCATTTGGATACTACTGTTCGTGCACAGGCAGAGTTCAATATGTACTCACTTGTGCAACTGGCACATGAATTTCATTTGGGTTGTGTTGTCTGAAAACACGGCTGTTGTGCATTTAATGGAAAAGACAATTGCCACTGTTAGTTCACAGACTGCAAAATAAACGCAGTAAACATATAATGGCGTCTTTCCAACAACATTTGGAGTGCTCACTATGACAACCATTGCCAACAGTTGCAGCTTCTTTGGTAAATATGTTGGTTCTGTAGCCTTTATGAGTGGATAGGTATTCAGTGCCTTTCATGATGCCATAATTATCAGTGTGAAAGAAGTCATGAGAGGTTACCTCGTGGTGACAAGACAACAAGTCACTGGTCCGAAAATACTCAACTAACTGGTTTTAAAACCATAAATTAATGTTTTTACACATTTGTACGGATTAAACAAATGAAACACAAGACAGTGTTCGTTTCAGAGATGCCGGTATTGGGTCGGTATACAGCACTGACAATAATTGGAGAATTACTAATCATAATGATATCTATGGCCTTGACAGCCCTGTAGCATCAGGGGCCCCCGCCTCCCTTACCATTAGCAATTCACAGTTAATTTAAACCTCTCTGATTTAGCTACAGCAATTTTTTTTTAATTACTTAAAGAGCTGATGAGCAAAGCAGAGAGAAAAAGGCAAGATTGAATCAGTTCTGTCTGCAATTCATCTGCGTGGCTCTCCCTGGAGAAGATGGATGCCTGCTGAGTCACTGCCATGGGCCAATCTCTGACCCGCTCACAACATTAGAGCGGAAAATACTGCTGAGTTTGACCCGCTGCTCACTGTAGGTGCACAGAAAGCTGATTTATTAAGAAGGGAATACTTGCAGACAGGTTGAATCAATTTTACAGATATAGATTAGCAGGGCAGAGGGGGCTGATGATGAGCTGAGCATTTCTGAAAAATATGCTTTATCTCAAGGAATAAGTCAAAGAAATTCCTCGCAACTTAGCTTGAGCAATCTCCATTCAATCAGAATTAAAGGCTTGGGGTAATTAAGTTGCATAAAAGGGACAAAGGATTAAGAGAGAGAGCGATAGAGAGGGAAAAACGGTGAAATGGTGCAGGGCAGGTTTGGGTCAGCCTGAGTCAAATGAGTCCTCCCACTCCTTCTCCTTTCTCTTTGGTATGATAAAAACGTTGTTGCAAGCTGTGAAGTGGACAGGCCTGTCAGTGGAGAGGCGAGCTGCAGAGGCAGCACGGGGAATCAGGCAGGCAAGAGAGGAATTCCAATCAGCCTGGGGCAAGATGGAGCTCCAAAGTTGAGAATTTCTTATAGAGGCCGTGACAAGCATGCGTCCTCGGACATGAGGCATCAGAGGGAGGAAGGGATGAGCAGGCTGGAGAAGGGTAATACAGGATCGGGTGGTGCAAGACGCTGGCTGGCAATAACACGCCACCTTCCAGCCACCACCTTGTTGACTCTGTAACCATTCATGAAGGTTACAAAGGCTCTAAATTGGTATAAATATGTTCTGCAGATGAAAACAAGGGTAGAAAGGAACAGCACATTCCTGTTACATTCCTCCAGGGCGGAAGAGTCACGGCATCTCTCGGCCAGGAAATGTTATGAATTGGGCAAAAAGAGTAGTATAGCACATCAGAGGAAAAAAAGTCTGGAAACATTTTCCGGAGTTTGCCTTTCACACATGAAGAAGCTTGTGTGGGTCAGACCTGTTCACAACAACAGGAACATGTCCATAGCATTCAGGCAAGGGGTGGCCTCTGGGAAAAGGATGCTGGAGGCGGGACATGACGTGTTAATCCCACTGTGGAATTCACAGTTTGTTTTGTTTACAGCACATTGACGCTGGTATTAGTCCTTTTCTTCAAAAGCTCTCAAATGTCATTGTGTTTCCAAGTGGACATCTTGACGTGACGCGTGCTGGAAACACCATAAAAATGCCCACTCGCTTAATGTGAATCCTCCTGACATTCTCCTGCTGTGTTCTCACATGGATTCACTCAGACATTTTACCAGGGTGCTGGCAGGAAAAGTTCCAGGAAATATCCTGAGCAAGTGATTGGGTAATTTGTGTTCTCAGTCTACAAACCACTTCAAGGCAATGGTGATGAAGAATAAGAAAAGAAGTAGTCTTAACTTGTGGTCAAAGAGACAACTGCTTCCAGTTTCCCAGCAAGACTCGCGTGTAGACATCATTTTAAACAGCACTGAATTTCTTCTGATCACTGGGAATGACTTTGTCTTGCAGGATAGAGCAAACTGCTGATCGAAATCCTTTATGCTTTTTCATTTCTACTTTATCACTCCGCCTCCATATCTGTAATCCTCATCTCTCTGTTATCTGTTATCTATTTTTTTTAAAAGGGCTTTGCACAGTCAGTGCATCAAAATAAAAAACGCCAGTCAGCGTCATAGATGTATGATGAAGAATAAAATGTTCTGTGGGACAGATGTGAAAGAAAAAACTACTTTTTTGTGGCTATTGTGCCCACAGCTTGTAAACTCCCTCAAAGTTCAACTCCAAGTGCACGAGGTCTCATGGGTGTCAGCCCGGGCAGAAGCGTTATTAATATTTCATTTTGAGGCTAAATCTCTCTTTGAACATTACAGAGGGAGGTTGGTTGGCCCTGGAATCTGGCCTCACATTGAATTTTGAAGTCATAAATGGATGTTTCAAGACTGCAGAGCGGGTGGCACTTTAAAGGACCCGGGAGGACAATAAATCATTTGGTCACACGTCCGTGCCCGAGTGTCTCGGGATCAAAGCGCTCTCTCAGCATCTTTGTACCACTCAGCTACTCAAGTGAGAAGTGCGAGGAGCAATAGAGAGAGAACTTCAGTGTGGGAATGTTTATGTATGTGCTGTATAATCCAGTTGTGACGCCACTGAGGGATCTGAGAAAAGGCTACGACAGTTCCGCCTCACTTAAATTGCAACAATTCACCCTGGTAGAGATTGAAAACACAAGAACCAGAGAAACAAAATATCTGTGCTAATATGTAGGAAAGCATTGTTGCATTCCTCTGCACTGTGCCAACAACTAGATATCTTGTTTCAAACCATCTATATGGGAATATTACAAAATGTGCACGATAATACCTGCATTTGCATGAGGCTCCTATGATTTCAGTGCACGTAGCTCAAGTTAATAATGTTGCTGCCAATATATTTATTCCATTACTGATCTGCTGTTGATCTGGTTGTCAGAGAAAATATCAATACGTGTATCTCACCTCATCCCTCGCGTGTTAACTGTTACTGATTATTTGTGGTCGACAAATCCAAAGCTTGCTAGAGACAGCCCTCTTGTGGTCATATTATATACTGCAACAACTCTGAACCTGGGCAGAGAAACGACAGATTGATTGATTATGTCCACTTTTTCATCTTGCTTTGAGAAGAGATTGGAAATAAAGACATTTTAAAAGACTTTGAAATGATCAACTGGATGTCAGATCACAGAACTCTGACTTATCTGACTATTGTCATGTTTACAAAGCCCGATGGTAATGCTCGACTGATCAATGATTATTTAAGATTAAACTTTTGTAAAAATTTACAAAAATTTGTAAATTGGTCAAAGCTTCCTTTCCCACAAACTTTACACTTTACTGAGGGAATCTATCCAGTATGGAATGAGGTGGTAGATTTTCTCAATGTCTTCCTGTCTCCTTGGATCAGGTAGATTGTGACTGGCATGGAATCATCATCAAAATAACCAAATAAAACAACTGGACATCTTTTTATTATCTTTAACATAAATTAATCAGCAGTTTTTACATGTAATACAAGGGGTTTGGTGTATTTGTTAGTATCCCAATGGATTTTGAGCACTATGTAAAATATATACCACATTTCATTATCGCTGTCAAGGAGGTTGTTTTCTCCTGTATGTTTGTTGTTGGTTGGTTTATAAGCAAGATTACACAAAAACTACTGGAGGGATTACCAGTAAACTTGGTGGAATAATGCAGCGTGGGTCAGGAAACAAATCCATTCAATTTTGGTGCAGATCCATTAATTTTGTTTCCACTTTCAAGTGGGTGCAATTTGGTGGAGATTGATTGAATTGAAAGGGACTATTGGCCCTTGGCGTAAGTGCACTCCTAGTAACATCATTTAGATGATTGGGGCATAAATTCTTTCTTTACTCACCTCAACTGGCCAAGGCAGATGGTCGCCCACATCGAGTCTGGTTCCACTTGAGCTTTCTTCCTGTTAAGAAAATAGTATTTTTTCTCTCCACAGTCACTGATCATTATAGGATCTGTTGCGTTTCTCTATAGTTTTTCACCTTACTATGTAAAGTGGCTTGAGATAATGTATGTTATGATTTAGCACTATATCTCAAATCTCATTTAATATGCAAATATAGTTATGACATTGGTTGAGTGGAGTGTGGTGCACAATATTTCGTTTTGTCGTACAGTACATCCATAAAGTCTCAGGTTACATAACACAATTACTTCCAGAAAGTGCACTTAAAGGTTCAGTGTGTAGAATTTAGTGGTCAAGTTGCATATTGCAGCTGAATACCCCTCAACTCACCCTCCCCTTCCAAACATGACAGAGAACCTGTGGTAGCCTTCAGTTGTCATAAAAACTCAAAAGGTGCTTAGTTTGTCCAGTATGGGCTACTGTAAAAAAAAAAACATGGCCGACCCGCTCCAGATGTGAATATAATGTATTTAAATATAAAAAGGTGCATATTCATACAATTAGGATGAAACACATCAGAGAAAACATCACTAGGGTTATTTTATATTCAATTACTGCCAATAGATCCCTTTCACCTAAATCTTACCCGCTGGACCTTTGAGGGACCAGCATCCATGAAGACAGTCATGAGATCTAACATGTATTTATTATGTATTAGAACATAGATGTGTTCAGTGGTTGGGCCTTAGTGGGACTTCTACAGTGGGTGGAGGCGTGGGAGGCCAGGGCCGTGTTGTCACTGGGTGTGGCCACTTTGACCGTGCTGAGCTGACTTCACCTTGTCCCTCTCCGAAAAGTCTTTAAGACCGCCTGGTATTTCTCGTTCATCTTCTGCAACGCGGGCTCGTAACCGTCACATTGAGCCTTGAGCACCCTCATGTCCGCCACCAGCCGATTTTTCTCCTGCACAAGACGCGTGAGCTGCAGCCGCTGGAGGTCCCTGGCTCTCTGGGCCGTCACCAGGGCCTGAGCCAAAGCGGTGGCCTCCCGCCTGTACTCGTCCCTCTCCCGCCGGGCGTGTTTCAGCTCCGTGTCCAGCCGCTGGTTGTCGGTGTAGACGTCGGGCACCACGCCGACCCGCCCTGCGTCCACCAGCCCCTTCTTCTCCATCTCATTCCACTCGGTCTGGAAACACTCGAGGGTTTGTGTCATACCTGCGTGAAGGAGGAAGTTGCGTAAAAAGTCATCCACGGCTTCCGGTCGGCGTGTGTTGCCAGTAGCGACGGGCCGAGCTTGAGCCTCTGCCTGGGTTTGAATGGCTTTCAACGTCGCTTCTAAATCTTCTTCCCCCTCTGTCAGACTCCAGTCCTCTTCCAGAGAAACGTCTTCATACTGGAAGTCCGCCTCGCTGTCGATGGGAGCTCCCCCGCCATCTTTCTTAGTGTTTTTCTTAGCTGCGCTCATCGTTTCAGTGGGCAAGCTCAAATCGTGGCAGCGGGAGGTCGTAGAGGGACTTCCGGTGTCACCTGGAACTCCCACTGATGTGTAAAGGCAGCTGCCTTTGTTGCCACAATGTTTAAAGGCAGCTGCCTCTTTTGCCTCACTGTTTGGCAGCTGCCTCTTTTGTCTCACTGTTTTGAGGCAGCTGCCTCTTTTGCCTCACTGTTTGGGGGCAGCTGTCACAGGTGGGAGCTGCCGCGGCAGGTGCCCTGATGCAGCCTGGCAGCAGAGGGATTTCAAGTTTCAGTTCAATGACACAAAACATAGGCGAAGCATTAACAGCATTTGAGCAGAATCGGTACAAATATGACAAATAAATCACATATAAACGAGCATGTTTCTCAATGCAAGTGGAGAAATAAAGATCAATTATTCTCAGAAAAGTAACACGCTGATAAACATTCATAAACTACGTATATATCTCATGGAATAAGTCATAAACAGCTCAAACAGGGTGGCAGCAGTGGCAACTGTAACAGCTGCCTTTACATATCAGTGGCAGTTTCTATTGCCACCGGAAGTGCCTCTACGAGCTCGCTGTCTCTCCATCCTTTCACGTTTTGACCACATCGAGAGAGTTTGGTGTTGCCATGGTGACGGTCACCGCGAGATTTCACCACTTCTCGTTCCCTCCCGTTCGTCCTCAAACAATCATGGCGGACTACCAAGGAGCGCCCTTGGCCACTCTGCCCAAAACATTGGACCCCAACGAGTATTTCAACGTTTCCCCGGAGCAGAGACGATCTGAGCAGCAGCGAGCGGCGCTACGAGCCAACCTGAAGAGACAGTACCAGACCCAGCTCAACAGCCCGCACAGGAAAGAGCTCATCGTGAGTAGCTAGCGGTGTTACCCTTGAAAAGAACACAGGCTAATGGCTCCAATGCTAACGGTAGCATGTGAGGGGAACAGTCGCTCAGACCAAAGATACACACGCTACAGTGGATGTGTTCATTTCACTGCTTATGTTTAATTCATGTGCGAGGGTTTGTGCAAACAATGACACCCGCGACCATCTTATTTAGACGAAAACTGCGCACTGACGCCAGCTAACACTGATCAGACCCACTGTGACACCTTTCATCAATAAAGACCTCAGGTCAACTTCTGAGAACAAGTAATATTATGTATAATGTTATTTGCAGTTTAACTGTATTATACAGTATATTATAAATGCCATTCATCTTTCCTTATCTGCCAATACGTCCTTACGTAGAAGAACAAAGTACTTACCCTACAATATTCGTAAAGTGCTGCAGCGTTACTAATACACGCTGGAAGAGGTAATGCACCATAAAGTACATTGCAGTATTTAAACGGAATGGAACATCACCGTCACCATTTGAAACATCATTTCATAGGCCACTGTTGATATTTGTTAAGTTGTCACCTCCAGACCCTGCAGGTTCATTTACCCTTTTCCACCTCCCTGGCGGTTTCCACCAGTATAATGCAAGTAGTGAGCTGATTTCAGTCTTAAATGACATTCGCATTGTGTAACTGTGTATCGAGCACTAACACAATTCCACTTTGCCTGAAATATCGAACTTGTTTCAAGAACTATACACGGTGTAACTCTGCCTCTGTATGCTCTGAGTATACCACTACATGTCTGTAGTATAAGGTGGAGATTTTTACTTCTTTCACTAATTTTGTCCGTTGTCAGCTTAGAGAAATGTGTCATATTCTTTTATTTTGTTGTGTGTTGTAGTAATATTTCTGCAACTGTTTGACTTTTCTCTATTGCGAAGAATTAGTTCATTTTTTTTTATTTAAACTTCATTGCATTCTTTTGTCTCCACAGGAAGACCCCGCGCTGACACGCTGGGTGTATGCACGCGCCAACCCCTACCTGCACTTCAAGCCCACGTACAAGACGTCTCTGATGGGTGCCATGTGTGGAGTTGTGCCTCTCTTCGTCCTCTACTACATCTTCAAGACCGACAGGGTATGAGACAAGATACAGTGGTCTATCTTTGCTTGATTATCTGAGTTCATGTTTTTTTGGCACATGTTTTCACAAACAAACATTCACTCGTTCTGGGGATATAATTAAAATACTGATAGTTTAGAGAACGATTTATTGACAGTTTGGGTCCGGCTTGCTGTTTTTAGGCTGTGTAGAGACCAAGCGAAGGAACAGAGCCAAATTTAGATGGAGACAAAAAAGAAGAAGAAACATTTCTATTCTTGTATTGTTGTGGTTAAAGTCCGTTTTCTCAGGGGCCACCATTGTGTTGCAGGCATCTTGGTTTGCAATCACTACTGCTTTCTTCATTTCATTGCATCTTTCTGCTGTTAAATCGATATTACTCGGTAGCAAACTGGGTCCATCAAGAATTTTACTTGATCTAATGCAGCGAACAACAGAATTGGTACATGTTACAGCTCTAAAAATCTGTTTTATGAGGGAAATTCAAACAATGATATTACCATTTAGAAGAATATTTATTTCTAAGAGAATACCTAAAATGTGATACTTTGTCATGAATGGCATCATAGACATGGGAAAAGCTTTTTTAGTTATGGATTGGGTACTCATTATTTCCTTGTAGGTGCACAGTTGATCTGCTTTTCTTTTTTTGTCACCGTTCCATTCGCAATAGAAATTAGTTTTTTCATTTGAAATGGTGCCTGCTTTCATTTTCCTCCCCATTGTCATGGAGATTCACCCTCGCAATCCTCTCCAATAGAATCTCCAGCCAGAAAGTGGTGCAATTGTCACACTGCTGAGCGATCATGTTCATCTCCCCCTCTCCGCTGGGAAGAAGGAAAAAAAAAACTGCTTGAAAGTCATACGATGCTTGCTTATAAATGTGTGTTTGAGAGAATGTCAGGAGGGTGAGGGTGATATAACTTTGTCACTATGGAAACTGAATTAACCCATCATCTGCTTGTCGTCTGGTTTACAGGATAGGAAGGAGAGGATGATTAAGGCTGGGACCCTGGAGCGCAAGTTCAGTTTGTCATCATGAGCTTCGATGTATAGAGACCTGTATGCTCTAGTGAGGATTTCCATGTGTGTAATTATTATTAACTAAATAAAACTATATTGTCAAAAATAAACATGGTGCTTTTATTACTGAGGCCGAAGAATCTGCTGCCGACATTCATCAGGTTTCTTTTTTGCGGGTTTTGGTAAAGTTTTCACGATTAAGGGTTTTCTTCCATTGTCATTGACTTTGTTTCAGTTTGTGTTCAGTAGCTTCCTGATTCTTCTACCTTCTCCCATCTATATAATGTCTAACAATCAATATCAAGTGGAGCTAGCTGCAATACACACAAGCCCAAGTTATTGTACAACGGTGATGCAAATAGCCTAAATTTACAGTGACAGATGTACTCACTTTTGTTGCATTAATATACTTTGGATCTTGTATTTACAATGTAGTCTATATAATGAAGTTTGTATTTAATTATACATAAACAGTTTTAAAGAGACACTTTAACACTAACCAGTAAACGGACTGTATTTATATAGCCCTTCTCCAGTCTTATTGACGTGCTATACAGTACAAATCACATTCTCACACATCCATACAGCACTTACATATCTATCTATTAGCCACCATAGATTACTGGTCATGCCAGAGCAGCAACACCTGTGTGTGTGTGTTGAAGTGAGAGGAGTTTCTTAAATTCATGCGAAATAATCTTTTTATTTTTAAGACGAATAATGTGTTATGTTACAGCCTCTCTAATGTAAAATTCAGCTTTTCACTTTCCAAAGGTTTTCATGATTTCTTTAAGCTCCAAACTGTTCAGGTAAAGGAGATACACGAAACACATTCATGTTCAGCATGGCTGACGCAGGCATAGACAATTTAAACACCCAATTTTTTCATCCAACATAACAACAAATCGCACAGGTTTTATTTTTTATTGTGCAACCCCAATCATTGTTGTTTGTATGAAATAAACGTCTAAATTACATGGCATGGTTTTTCATTCCTCCTGTATTTTCAATCAATACATCTGATCAAATAGCACAAAGAAAGCCAAGGATTGCAGGTAGTTACATTCAATTTTGCTTTAACAGATGTATTTGGTTAAATTTTCCATTGTCTACTTCTTGCTGGGCTTCCAGTTGGGGTTAAAGTGGCTGCGGAGATGTTCCCAGCATTGGTAGTAGCTCTTGTCGAGCCTCTGACACGTCTGTAGACCCCACTTGGTCACTGCCATACTGAAGGACGACTCAAACATGAAAGCCTGAAGGAAGGAAAAGCCACATATTATCTCACCGATTTTACAGAACAAACAATTATTAATATCCATTTAATCTGCTCTGGTTAAAATTGAAACTTTATATATTTCTTTTTTACCATGGTGCCCTCAGCCACCCTCTCAGGCTTGAGTTCTGCAGTGCTGCTCTTCTCGAAGCATTCGGCGTCAGGGCCGTGCGGGGTCATCATGCTGTGCAGGCTCGCTCCTCCTGGCTGGAAACCCTCCTCTTTGGCCTCATAGTGGCCTTTGATCAGACCCATGAATTCACTCATGCAGTTACCTGAAGTCACAAGAACAGAGCACTGAACTGGGAACAAGTGGTGAAACTGATCTCCACTAGGTGGCGTTATAGCTCTGTGGGGAAACCAGACGAACTGCACTGTGGTGGGGCCTCAGTTGGATACAAGTCATGCAGCAGGAGTGCATCACCTGGAGACTGGTTGGGTAAATACAGATGTTAGCTTATGGTTAATTACAAAATTAGCCAATCTCGGTAGAATTTCAAATCCAGTCACATCCAAACAGCCCAGCTCTAAAAAGAATTGTTCTTCTCCCTGGAAAAATGTGCACAAGCAAGCCTGTTTAGAGTTGAAACAAGGCCAGTGTGTGTTTCTTACGGTGATAGTACGGTGGACGGAAGGTGTGGTCGGACACACCCCACCGAGGGGGGAAGATGACAAAGTCAGCAATGGCCACCCCCTGGTCGTGTGGATTTGGCAGTCAGCACAGTAAAGATGGATGGATCCTGTAGGAAGATTACAATACACAAATATGGGATGTTTTGAGATGATACCCACAGATTGTAGTGTGCAACATTCAAAAGCAAGAAATGAAGCCAAAAATTAACAGTATACAATATGTTTACACTAAAAAACCCTGGTATTGTGTCATTGTCCTCACCGCGTGGTCGAACGCCACACAGTTGATCACCATGAAGTTCTTCAGGTCGTATTTGTAAGGCGTGTAGTTCCCGTGCCAGGCGACCACGTTGAAAGGAGAGAAATCCTACGTGGCGAGCACGAAAACAAAACAAATAAGACGAGTCTGCCCGAGCAACAAACACAAAGGACTTCAAATTGAGCTTTTCACTGGGAAAAAAAAAGGAACAATGAATAATTTCTTTGAAATCTTAAATTCCCAGAGAGTACTTCTTGACATAAAGAGAGAAAAGAAACAGTCATAATGAAAAGGGTTGATTGTGAAAAAGAGGGTGTGCTTCTTTCATTCTTCGTTTTCTTTCATTCCCCCCGTTCCTTTGCGATACGAGGCTCCAGGTATTACGGGGTAATTGGCCTCACAATCAAACTTTCCCAAACTTTGAGCGTTTTGCTGTAACAGTGGGCGCAGAGATATTTCTTTATCTTGATTGTTAAAACCACAGCAATTTTATATAGTTTCTCTGTTCTGGTAATGTCACTGCGAAAGAAAAAGACATTCAACAGGAGCTCTAAAATCAATATAGTTCATTACAACTCAAGCTGCCTCGTGGCTGACCTCCGTGCTCCCTACACACACATGAGCAGCTGACACACACTGACGAAAAAACACGTACACACATATTCATACATGGACTTGTGCATAAGTAAATTCACACATAACCAATAAACAGAGACACACACATACACACACTCAATTTACAGCAGTTGCCATCACAAGAAAAGGTCTTTAGGGGAACCCAGTGAAGGTAATTTCTTGGACATGCATCTGCGGTAACTCCACTACATTCGATTAAAATGACGGGGAAAATGGAGGAGAGCGAGCACTGGCACACACATGCACACAAAACACAAACATATTGGCCCAGTCAAGCAAATAATAAGTTAATTTGAGCAATTTCAGCGCGCTGCAGGGGAACAAAACAGCAGGAGCAGACGGGAGGAGCAGCAGCAGCAGCAGCATCTTCCCTGAGATGAGGCTTGTGTCCTCCCTCCACCTTATTTTCATACCCCTGTGGCCCCACCGTCCAGGCTCGGGGACCGGTGGACACCAGGAAGAGCGTGTCACCTCTGACCTCCAGCACATAACTGGGGTAGATGCTCAACCAGAGATGAAAAGTGTTTGTAAACATAAAAAATCTGTATCTCACCCTTGTGTACTTCCAACGATGAATAATAACAGTGTGGCTTGACACGGTTTCTACGGTTACACCCCCCCCCCCCGCCCCCCAACAAACCTCCCCTCCCACCTCCTCTTTGTCTCAAAAACCTCCTGGCAGACGTGATGTGTCGATCCAATTACGCACCGAACAGGACATTTCTGTTGAGGGAGGATCGCTCCCCGAGAAACATATAGTGAAATTAATGCTTAACTTAAAAGGTTTTTCCTACAAAGTAAAGCTTCACAGGGAACACTGTGTGTAACTCCAGAATGCCTTAACTAATTATCAGTGATTAAGACTCATGAGGGAGTTGAGGCGGAAACCTGCTGAGCAGCCACCGCTGCCATATTAAATCATAAGGGACGGTAACATCGGCAGGAGCGGCTAATGGATTATATGCTTCACTTGGGCAGTTTCCTGTTAGTCCCTGTTGCGCTTCGATGGTGTTTGCTGAAGCAGACGCAAACTTAAATAGGGTAAATGGGGTAAATATTCCACATGTGTGGGCCACTGTCATACAGCCTCTGTGCATATGTGTGCGTGCACTAACACACAAAGTGAAATGTCAGTGACAGGAAGCACCTGTTGGCAGGCAAAGAGCTTCCCCTGGTACTTGTTGATGACGGTGAAACCTGTGGCCACCGTGCGATCCTCATAACAAGCAACTGGACACAGGAAATCTCTGGGGTTGGCCAGACCATTGGCTCCTGCAAAACACACAAACAGTTACACACAAGGACATGCACACACAAAACTAGAATGTGTCTGAAATAACTCCTGCGCTGCTATGTTTACGTAGTCCAGCATTTCATTTCAAAGGCCGAACTCCAAATAGGAAATGTGTGCATTATATGGTGCCCCTTCAAAATCCCCAGAAAGTAGTTATGAGGCCACGTGCACTAACACATGAGCAATGTTTGACAGAAAATGGATCCACTGCATAGCTGTCAGTGATTTTGCTGAATGATGATGATGATTAGTCTTTTTTACTGCTGTCTATTGAGTAATATTATGGATGGTCTATTATATAGGGGGTAATGGATGAGCAAATGAGGAAGTGATTTCTGATACAGCCATCATGCTTGTGCCTCTGTCAGGGTATAATTAGGTGTATGAGCAAGCTAATATTATCATAGGTCTGTGGCTTACTGTGTTCACCAGTTCAATTTGCTTGCTAGCATATTAGCATGCTAACAATTGCTTATTAAGTACAGCTAAAACTGATTAGTTCTGCAGGAGTTTGATCATAAATCAGAGATTTGGGCAAATAAATTAAACATTTAAGTGGATGATGGAGCTGAATAAAAAGTCATGAATCCCCAAGGTGAATATAATTCATTGTGAGCACAACATGAATGTTTTACCCACATTTCAGACGAATCGATCCAGTAGTTGTTGAAATATTTATAGTTTTGACCACATAAGTGGTGGATCCACAGACCAGATAAGGGGAGGGACTAATCCTGACAATAGGATGTTGCAGGAGTGGTGGCGTCATACAAACACACACCTATGGGTCCCAGGTCAGGGAGTTCATAGTGGGCTCCGTACACCTCCAGTATGTAACCTCTGGTTTCTCCAAACACGTCCACGCTGAAGCGCATCCCTTGCTGGAGAGGATACATGACAAGAGGAGGAGAGAGGAAATTTAAATGTCTGTGCTGATGTCGCCAATCCTGAAGATCAGACTTTCTGCAGCTCAAATCTCTCCTATTTGTATTTATTATTAACACATATATAGAAAGAACCCGGATATAACATTGGCAACACGTGTAAATTATATTTGTACACATAGAACAGAAAAATATGATGACAGTGCGGGAAAATATTAATATGAATACAAATAAAAATAAAAGCAGGGGTACACACATTTACATTAAATAATGTATTTCATTTTAAGGTCACTTTGAAAAAGTACCATATTATGCCTTTCTAAATATGGTATATTATTTAGCGTGGGGCAGACACAATAGTAGATTTCTACAAAAAACTGTACAAATGAAAAAACATGGCGCTCACCTGGATGACACAGATCTCGTTCGGCTCCACCATCATCTTCCCAAACTCCGTAGTGATCAGGATCTCTCCCTGCTGCGGGACTAGAGACAAACAGACAAGGAGAGCGATGGAGAAAAGACAATCTGAGGCAGGAGAAGGGCCGAGGATTGAGCTATCATTGTTCTTGTGATAAACACCAGTGAAAACATCAACAGCCCTTTTCCTCACCAATCAGAAAGTCTCCATCTGAGTTGTTGAAGCACCTGCAACATGAGAGAAAAAAATATTATTTTGGGGTTTTGGCCAATATGAGAAAATACATCTATATCTCACACAATCGGCTCATTTGCACACAAACACACACTCACCTGTCGACCATGGAAGTGTTGCAGGTGTACACGTGGATGCTAATGCCATTGCGAGATTTGGTATCTCCAGCACCACAGAGAGTGTGCAGACCCTGCAAGATACACACAGCCACAATCAATCAGTCAACTGACACTATGTAATGAAAGAATAATATTAGGAATAAAAAAAGATTTGAACTTGCAGCCACAAAGTCCACTTTCTTGTCTGTAGGTTTGGGAATGGTGAATGGAAGCCATCGCAGCTGGGAGAGAAACCTCGGAGTCAGAATCTACTTCTACAGTAAATACAGACAATTTAAACGAATACATCCTATTGGCTGAAGTATTAAAGGCCCTGGAAACACATGTCCCCAATTAGTTCAATTCAGTTTAGTTTATTTAGGCCAACAAAAGATATTTTAAACAAAGGATTTGTTACAAAAAAGCATGGGCAATAACTTTACAAAAAATTAATAAATCAGTAGAGGAGATAAAACATGTATTAGACTTATTAGACTCTTAACTTGAGCCGTGAGTTCCCAAATAAATAAAAATAAAAGTTATGGCATTTTGTAAAATGCACATATTATCATCTTACTTAAAAGAGAGGATTGATACCATATTCCTATTTTAAGGGTACGATGTTATTAGCAGCAGGCAATTTGATTTGCATAAAGACAGAAAATAGGGGAATACAATCAGTATCTGTTAAGATAACAAAATCTGACTTTTAGGCATTAATTAACACATAATGTCTTTGTTTACTTCTTCCAAAATCTGAGCCAAGCAGTGTGTATCATGCTGTTTTCCTGTTTCCTATAAATTAGGAAGGACTCAAGGATCAGGGCCCCCTCCTGTTCAGCCTGGATGTACCTGGTTAGGATCAGGCTCCACTTCATCCCAGTTCTCGGACAGATTCCCACAAGGCACTGCGGTAAAAGGCTTGTGTTTGACGGATGGGATGATGCGATACAACCAGCTGGAGAAAGAAAAAAGGACCAGTATTAAGTTATTTCACGTGCACTGTGTATGGGCTGGTTTTCCTGTCAGAGACAGAGGGGTACCTCCTCTTATTGGCTGGTCGGGGGCAGGTGAAAGCAGAGCCAGAGAGCTGCTCAGCGTAGAGGCCGTAGGGACAAACCTGAGGATTGTTCTGTAGAGAAAACACACAGCGTATTCAGACAGGATGTTAATGGTATAAACTGTGTGTTATGGATTGTGTAGTATTATCTACAGCTCATGTGTGACCTAGGGAGGTTTTGCCCTTTTTTATTCTACTATACATGCACATAGGGTACATTTTTGACTTGCCTGGTCATCCTCTATTGCAGTTCCATTGCAGTTATATAAGGGTGGTTAGTCAAATTATGATGGATGTAAAAAAGATAAATCAAAATGCAGCGAAATCATATATCTTAGTATCAGATTTTTATATTTTCCTGTGAAATGAGGAGGAATCACTAGCTTTTGGTTGGTGTCACCCCTCCTAACGCTTATGGTGTTGCATTAAGTATTTGTGCAGTTCACCAAGCACAAAATCTATAATAAACGATTGGATTAATAACAAAAATGTGCCCTGTGTGTTTGTGTGTGCATAAGTTACATACCTGTCCCTCGGGTAATGATCCAGGACAGCGAGGGTCTTCAGAGGAGAACTCGTTCCCGAAACCGCTCATGTACTGGAACAGACAGACAAACATTTAACACCCACGGCAAGTGAAAATGAAAACTAAAAAAACTCACCATGCAGCCTCATTGTAATGCAGGATAAATGTGTTCATGCTGGTTATAATTAAATCTGAAGGCTTGTCATTAGGCCTTGTCTTTTTGTTAATTGTTGTCATATTGATTCACATTAGATCTTTGATAAAACAAACTGCAGTCACGCCAAATTTCTCCCCTTGTAGTCATCCATTACTTTTGTGCTATTGTGTTACAGAAGCAGACTAATTATGCTAAAATCCTCCACAGCACAATTTGATCAATACTTCAATTATGACATGATTATTATTCCGCTATTCTCCTCTGATGACACTGATCACCAGCCCCCACAGTGTGTTCCCTGCCTCTGGGAAACAGGAACTTGGAAGAAGGTAGGGAAATCTTGCTGAGTCACTGTTAGTCTGCAGAAAGCTCACACACACACACACACACACACACACACACACACACACACACACACACACACACACACACACACACACACACACACACACACACACACACACACACACACACACACACACACACACACACACAGGCTACTTAATAGGTTCCATATGTGCGGGTTTTGAGTGTAGGGTGCCTAAAAACATTTAGAAAGCTCCAGTGTTTAGAGAGTGGCGTGTAAAGTAGGATTTTGTTTTAAATCGAGTAAGGGCGGAGAAAAAAAGCAAATGTTCCAACTTTTATAAAGAGATAAAGTTATTTAATTAAGCTCCTTCTTAAAATATATTACAACATTTTCACCCAATCTTATAACTTATAAGCATCGGTAACTGTAAGTACAACAGGTCACTCAGCTGCTTCAGAGATGGGCAAAAACAATGAAAACAAACACACTGTAAACCAGTATATAAATGGTTTGTGTATATGTGGAAGCCAATAGCAGAACCTAAAGAGAATATAACGTTTTAAATGGGTTTATATGTTTGTTCTACTTATAAAACCCCCCCACTAAAATACGTTTGTGCTGCTTTTGAGGCATCTTGCACCACATCTGGGCAGCTGCTGAATGCTGCCCTCTGATTGGCCAGACTGAACACCTCCCTTCAGTCAGCCGGTATGTCTCTGTTCAGTAAGCATATGTATGTCTTTACGGTTTAATTGTGCACGTTTGGTGCAAAGTATGCATTAACAGTTTCAATACAACTTTTGCTTTATTTTCCAAACATTTAACCCCAGCATGTTTGCATGTTCATATATTCTGATTCTTGGTTTGTGGGGTTTTAGGTCTAAACTCTGGAGAATGAGCTTTTCCAAAGCTGCAAGTAGTTTTAAACAAACAAAATGCAGCCTTACCTTGAGTCCAGCCATTGTCGTGTCTGTTTAAGCTTCCTCGCAAAAGTAATTTAGCAATTGTGTGTGACTCCTAATGCATCCCCCCTTGGACTAAAGTCCACTGCAGAAAGAGTACATGCTGGTATGAAGTGAGCTCAAAAGGGGGCTGGATTTATACTCTTTCCTCAGTCTGGTTGTAATTAAGCATTGACAGACTGGGTGACGCAGCAGCAGCAGCATTGGGGTGGGTGTCCAGCAGCGGAGGGGAGAGGACAAAGAGGATGACCCAACTGTGAGCAAACAAGCACCAGTGTCACTGGTCACTGCCAAAATAAACAAGGACGAAGGCTGCTTTAAAAAAAGTTGTAGGTGCAACACAGGTAACAAATATAGGATACATGGAATAAATGAAGCAAAAATACTGAAGACATCTCATAGGTAATGGTGTCTGTCAATACAGACTAACAGTCTGCACTAGCTGCAGTGGCAGAAGAAGTATTCAGACACTTTACTTTGGTAAAAGTACTGCATTCAAAACCTTACTTAAGGAAAAGTGTGCAAGTATTATCAGCAAAATATACTTTAACTATGAAAAGTAAAATCACAGTGCAGTGAAAGGTTTTACTCGTGATATTTCTGTGTATGTTGCATTTTACTACAAGATTGAGCTCATTGGAAATACTTCACATAATGTAGAGTAGTTTAATCATGTATATGAAAATTGGCCCCGTATTCAGCCCTGTGATGATGCATTTCAAAGTTAATCCGAGAGGCATTTTAAAGAGTTGAACACATTTAGGACCAGTCCATCCTCAGGTTGATCCCAAACAGTGAACATCAACACATGTGGTTTACATTGTCATTTGAAAAGTAACTGCAGCTGTCAGACAAATGTAGTTGAGTCAAAAGTACAATATTTCCTTCTGAGATGTAGTGGAGTAGAAGCAGAAAGAACACTAATGTAAAGTACAAGTGCCTCAAATATGTACTTAGTTAGAGTACTTGAGTAAATCTACTTTAGTTACCACTGACTAGATGATAGGTTATCATAAATAATGTATTATATTCTCTCAGTGAAATATTAGTCGATAGGTCTATGAAGGTTATAATGAAGTAAGGAAAAACCAGCAAACTATAAACTGGTAAAATGCCAGCAGACAGTATTTGTCCGCATTATACTATCACCATAGTGACAGTCACCCCGGTCAAACTGTGGTGGCCTCATATGCTCTGCTTGAGCAAACAACTGTGCCGTGCACATCCTCACGTCCTTCAAAGAAAACATCTCAGCAAAAGAGTCGATAGAAAAGAGTAGCCATCAATTCCAAACTTGCAAAAGCTTAGGTTTTAAAAGTTTTAATATCCCAAATTGTCAGGGGCAGATCCAGAGTCAGGGCCAGGGGGGCTCTGACCCCAGCTGTACTCTGATAAACTACACTTACCAATGATGTATGAGAATTTCTTGATAATGCTATAGAGCAAAGATGAATAACTTAAATATGCACCTTACTCAATCAGAAATTGTGCATGGGCATACAGTGTAATTGTCCGCTCTATGAAAATTGTGGCCCCAAATTGCCCCAGAATGAGAAAAATCCTTGATGCCACTGCAAACTGGTAATGGGTGTTTATTTTGAAGAATACAAGGCGTGCATGCCACTAACCGGCAGGCTGGGGACATCATCTCTCTGGATTTAATGCACCACCAGTTGATCAGATTCTCCATAATCGCATCTCTTATGCTTCACACATGCTGCGTGACTGTTTTATTAGAAGCAAGTTATCATTCAGCTGCATTATTAATTGACTTCTCTTTAAAAACTAGCACAATCCACAGACACAACCTCTGCATGCTGCAGTGAGCAATCCCCTCTTGGTATGAACAACAGCAAAGGCTTCCAAAGAGGCCCTATACATTACTTTAAGCAAAATTTATTCAGCTCATTTCTTGAAAATAGATGTCCAAAACGATGGGTACCTAATGTCCCCCATGCAGCATGTATCAAAAAGAATCAATTTCACCTTCTCTCCTTCTTGGCTCGCTTCCCCCTCTTGTCTATTTCTTTTCTTTTTGGGAGGTGTTGGGGAAGGGTAAATGATGGCAATTCTCATAGCGAGGCGCAAATAAACTCGCCGCAGCAGAAGTAACTGTTCTCCGGCGAGGCGTGCAGGCAGGCCCGGGCCCCCCGCTGACAGCCAGTCAAGGTGCTGTGCCAAAGACGAGAAAACCCAATGGCAGGAAAATATCACGTCCCGGTCTCCGGAAATTGATCTGCTCCTTGTATGGAGAAAGAAAATGAGCGATTTTAATTTCATCCCCGAGTCTGATGATAGAATTCTAGAGTAGCCTATTTGGGTCGGATCTGGCCGGCGTCTGTGCGTTTTAGGAGAGGCAGGAATAGCTGGAGACGGTGGAGACAGTTATATATCTATGCATGCGTGAGTGGGCCGTAAATGCTTTGTTATTAGATGCCTGCTGAACTCAATGGTTTGATGGTAAATGGTACACTCACCTGGCAGAGTCTATCCCCCATATGCATAAACAGGAAATCTGTCTCTCCCTGTGTGTCTCCCTCACACACAGTAAACTGTTGTGGGATGACATCTTTAGCCTTTCATAGTAGATGGTGGACACTATTTCACATACATGAAACACACATAACGTTACAGTATGTGCTGTTTTTTGTGCTGTCTGACTTGTGTGGGTTTAGCATGGGTGTGCCGGGCCTTGACCATGATCACCATATGGTACTGAAGCTTCCAACAGGCACCATAGAATCTGCAATGCCATACCATACAGTTGTATGGAGGATCGAAACTAAGAATAAAGAAAGACATTTTCGAATGACAGAATAATATACGAATAAGCAAGTAAATGCCAAAAATAAATACTTAAACAAATGTAAAATTGTATGTTCTCGAAAGTAAATATGATTTAATTTATGTTAAACTTTTTGTCCCCTGATGACAAAGGTGTAGTGTATAGGTCTATGTGCTGGGACTGAGCTGCCAATAGTCTCTGTCCAGTTTAACCTCTGTTGCATACCATAATAATGCAGATGACAGTCGAGCACCGTCCTCATCCACTGCCTGCAGAGGCCCAGGAAAGACAAAGCTGTAACCGATCCAGATTTTAGAGTTGAGCCCAATTTCCGAATTAACATACAGACACAGAAATACAGATATAATCAAAAAATACAAAAAACATAAATATACAAATAAATATATTACTATATCAATGAATGAATGAATAAATGTAGGAAAACACGTTTTAATTATTTATTTCTACATGTTATTATAATTTTTTTGAATCATTTCTTCATTTCTCTATTTATTTTGGTATAGTCGGTCCTCTATACAGCAGACTTTACAAATAAAACCTTTAAAGGTTAGAGTCACTGTGGCTAAACGATGCTTCGACCAGAACCAGGGCAGTGCATCGTATCTACGCACACACACACACACAGTCACACACATATACTGTATATCTCAAGTGTACTTCTGATTAAATTAATCAGGCAGTAGCAAGTAGCAACAACTAATTAGCGTGTTCTTACACACTCCTGCTTTTGTTTCTCCGCGGTAATGAGATTCCGTCGGCTTCTCTTTACTCGTCGCCGGGCTGAGAGCAAAGCAGATGTCAGACATTCTCTTATAGGCAGCAAACATCCCATAATACAGTATAGATGGATGTTGCACCGACACAAGACACGAGATTGAGTCTTTTGTTCGTCTGCTCATATCAGATCAAATTAAACCACATCGGCAAATTCGAGAAATTGGCAGAAGTGCGATTTGTTCCCTTGAGCTGCACAATTGGATGAAGACGCAGAGAACAACAAATATCAAAACTTTACTTTGTGAAGGACATGAGTGCACATGACACCTGAATTGTCATCGCCTGCCCTCATCTTGTGTATCACTGGAGGCTAACTGCTGTATTTGGATGTCACATCTAACAGGAAATGGCTTGGATTCGTGTATTTTGTAATTATAGCCCTTTTACCCACTGTCGCACTTTAATGTTAAATGACTCCTGACATGATCCATCCAGAGCCACACACACACACATACACACACACACACACGTCTGACAGCTCCATTTAACGCTGATTAGATTTGCAAGGACATGTAGTATACCCTCACTATGTCTCCCGACTCTCTCCCTGTCTCTATCTGAGTAGGTTGAGTATCTCCTGAATCCTATCTGTCGCCGTAATGTTATGCAAATGGTTTAATATGAAGATAAAAGACTGTTGCAGCGCGTGGCGCTCTCCTGGTTCACAGCCTCGTGTTTCCAGGACGATAACTCTGGCGACGAGGGCACTATTTGGGAGTCATTAAATGATGGCCTTCCTGACATGCACCCGCTCACCACCGCCGCCACCCGCCCTGAGTTGGCCATTAAAGCAGCTCACACCCACACCAAGAACGGCACACGCACACACACACACACACACACACACACACACACACACACACACACACACACACACACACACACACACACACACACACACACACACACACAGTACAGACGCCTTTTAGCGCCAGCTCCCAGTTTCTTACACATCACAGTGTCACAGAATAGAAAATTACACTCTCCTCCCACAGAGAAAATTGCTTTGGAATTGCTTGGTTATAAAGATGTGCTTTAAAGAGAGGGGGTGCATGCAATAAAAAAAAGGACACACACAAACACAATTACTTAAGCACTCTGAGGACAATTCTTACAAGTTAATCAGAGGATTTACCAATTATTGATGTCAAAAGGATTTTGCTACATATCTCTTTTGTGGCCTATGTTTATGCATGTGTTTGTGATTTGCATTCAAGGTGTTTAGTATGCATTTGTCTCTGTTGTTGTGCTGAATAATGGCCGAGCATACACACATGGATGGCAATCTCCAAATGAGTTGTTTTCTGCACAGCCCCTGTACTGGTTTACGTAGCTTTTCAAGTAGCTTGGGTTGTAACTGTAGCTGAGTATGAGTATGTTCCAGATGAGTTATTAAAACAAAGCGAAACATTAAGGCTGAGGAAGGTAAAACTAATAATTCCATGCACCACAGAGAGACACAAGACGTATCAGCATCAAGAGACAAGAGAAGCGTGACTGAGAGGAAAGTGATGAAATACAAAGTGGAAAATGGTAGAGAAGACAGAAAGAGGCAGAGCACAGATAGAAGATTAAAATAAGTCAGGGAGGACAGTGGATGGATGAGGCACAATGAGACTTAGTAGCTTCACGAGAGCAAAATGGCACCTATAGCAGAGAACATGTGAAGAGGATGTTTGTACTGTGAAAGCTGACAAAACCAAAACACACTTAACTACACAGTTGGTAAAACTGTTGAGCAAAACTTTAGCCTATTATTTCAAAGAAATGTCAATTTTTTTCTATTCAATTTGCAGTAAGTGCAAAACTAAGAAACATTTTGAAACAACCCACTGCAGCACTGCAGTAACTTCCTACTTTATAATATTCTGTGGGCTCTGTAGCACTTATTGCACTCAGCTGGGGAGAGTTTCAGCTCATGTAGACAGTATTTAAAGATGGACGACATGACTGGCACCCAAAAGTGATGCCAAAGCGTTGTGATCGCCACCTGGTGGCTGGTTGCAGTACAGCTCATAAATCCTGCTTTTCTCCATGTTAGTGGGTGGGACACGGACCTAACTAAAAAGTCAAAGTACTCATCAAATAGGTTTTCTCAAAGATGGCCTCTGTCTTTTCAGGTTTATTCAAGTGTAAATGTTTCTGGTTGAGCGTGTGTATCAGTGGGACCTTTAATCACTGCTCCACAGATACTGACTCCAAATCTGCAAAATGGCAGCGTTTGTATCTGGGATATTTGGGCTTCACTTCTGTATAGTAATTTCTGGAGTCATTTAAAAACATTTGATGTCAATGCTTAGTTACTGCTTGGTCTTTGTAGGACAGTGTAGGTCATTCGAGTTCCTTTCCAAATACCAACATAACAATCGATTTTGAAAGACTGAGCCTCTGCTACCTGTAAGAAGTAAATTGCTGTAAAATTGTTTGAAAAGTAAAAGCAACAACATGGTTTTCAAAGCATCCGCAAACTAAGCGATTCCATCCATCAGTTAATTAACAAAACACAGAGTTGTGAATATCTTTGTATTCATCCCTGCAACCTGTTGGTGGCATGCGGTAGTTAACATAAAATGCCTGGTGAGCAGGTAATGAGTCATAGTGAGCCCAAATTGTCTGCCTATAGGATATTCTGTCCCACTGTCTCCGTCTGGACCCGGCCCAGCAACTCACCAGACACCTCATCACAAACAGAATTAGCTCCCTGGACAGAACCAAAATGAGATTGGCTGGATGTTTGGCTGGAAGCGTAATGGCATTGGGGTGCTGGTGGTGTTTTCCTTGCGGGGGACCCAAAGGGTAGGAGTGTGTATCAGTTCAGACACTTCGTATGGGGCCAGTTATACTATTCACCCCTCCCTATGAAGCATGTGGACAGGTGGTGAGGATGCCTCCTCTAAATCTGTAGTTTAGCTTGGTAGTTTTGAGGAGTAGTCTGAGATGTGAAGAGGGAAACTTGAGGTGAATGGTCTTTGGACGAGGAATGGGTGTGTTCAGCATCAGAGAGCGAGGAGGGTGGGTTTATATCTGTGTGGTTTTCTCATCCAAGTGTGTGTTTGCCTGGTGCAAGAGTGCGACTGATGTTGTATCAATCTGGGCAATGATTGTGTGTGTATTGTGGCGTGTATGTGCACATGTGTAGAGCTGCGTTGCTGTGTATGTGTGTGTCCATCCCCAGCACCATCATTAGGTCGCAGGCAGTCCCAGTGTTGGGGGTGTAGCTCGGCTGCTCCTGCTCCTCTCAGGCCAATTTAGGGGGAGAAAAGCACTTCGATCCTGGCCTGCAAGTCTGAGGGTCCCCAGCGGGAGGCAGCGCAGCCCTGCAATCTATATTGGATTTATTCCTTTCCCATCTACAGGCCCCACACACCCCACGGAGAGGAAGTCTCAACTGCACTCTCTGTCCCCTAAGACAATATGTTATGGTACACACATGAGTACACATAATCGTGTAAACACACACATGTGGACACACTTTGGGAGGCACACACACCTGAGTCTATCTTCAGGGCACACTCCCCCACAGCAAGGAAGTTACACAGGCACATTTTCTGTCCCTGTGGGAGTTGCACTGAGGTCAAGATACTCTGAGGTTTGTGAGAGAGAGAGAGAGACACACACACACACAGACAAACAGAAAGAAAAGAGGATCATCCAAGCTGTTGAGTTATTTGAAGCTGACCATTGTTTCTCTCTTAGAAAATATTGTTCTGATTTCCAAAGGCCAGGGTACAAAATGCATTTTTATCACATTAAAACAAGAAAAAAGAATTTACATAAAACTCAGACAAGGTCAGGGAGAAACGAGCTTCTTAATTTAGTCTAATCAACTGTCATTTGCATCGCGCCATTTGCGCAAGGTATTGCCACTAACTGAATAAATGGACTTCTTCAGACTCAAGGGGGGGCACTCCGGCTTTGATAAGCTGGCAACATAACTGATTTGCATATATTACTTTGATTATCTCATTACTGGGATGATTCTTGCGGAATTTTTGACACTCGCGCAATTGAATTAAAATGAAGGCACGCAATCAATAAAAGGGCAACGCGGCTGAGACAACACACCGCGCCCCAGGTTTGCATGGTCAACTTGTGGTGATGATGATGAAGCTGGGGATGATGATGGTGGTTATGATGATGATGTGGCAGATGACGGTGATGGCCACGATGATGATGATGATGATGACCTCTTCAGCTCACGAGCTCCCAGACTCCGCGGTGGGTTCACAAGAGCATCGGGCTCTCGATTCCTGCGATCAAAGCAGTAATCAGTGGAGACAATGGGGGCCGTGAAATTGCCGCCTTCGTTGGGGTGACCTCTGCACCTGCCATGAATCCAAGAGTGGCCCGCAGGCGGCTCATGACCCCCCCCCAACAATCGATAAAAGAGCTCACATCTTTCGTCCGACTCAACCCATCTGAAAATGATGAAGGCATGCGTAAAAAGCGTGCACGCCTCTGATAATCTTGCAGTGCAGTAGCCACAATAACCTGCTAACACTGTTGGGGAGCGTGCGAGGGCATGGGGGCCATCACTCCGGCGGCAGCTCCTAGGTGTGATCAGGGTATCATCTGTCACCAAAACCATCACCTGGAATCATGAGTGACACTGAGTAGCCCATGAGATATATATCATTTGGCTTAACACAGTTCTCGGTGTTCTACAATCTTCAAAGCCTCCAATGAATTATGACAAGAGGCTCGTTTGTGGGCACACACAATTTGCTTGAGGGATTTCGGCTGCAGCTCCAAGGTGTGATCAGGTATCATCTGCCGCCAAAAACCTTCAAACCTGGACTCATGAGTGGCACTAAATAGCCTCTCGGGAATGTATCATTTGGTTTATTTGACTTCTTCCGAAATCATGCCCTTTGTGTTCTAATCTTCAAAACCCTCCAATACATTATGACAAGTGGCTCATTTGTTGCCATACACGATTTGCTCACAGGGAAGAAGATTTGGAGACTCGTAATAGACTCTAACCGGAGCAGAGGCACACGTCCATGTTTTAAATCCGTGGTGCAAATAATTACAGGCCTTGGAAATTGATTTCCCTGCGACCTTCTCCGGCACACGAGGCCCCCGAATCCCCCTGGTAAGCTACTTCTGCTGAAGCATTAAGTCATTAATTATTTTCCTTACATAAGGACAAATTATCGAGTCAGTTGAACGAAATTAGAACCCTTTGTTTCTGATCAGACCGCATTACCGCTGGAAATTACGGATGATGGCTGCGTGCGCGCTCGGCTTTGTTGTTTCGATCATCGCCTGTCGCTCTGAACCCGCGCTAACAAAGTCATTAAATTGACTCCCTCTCGCTCTCATTATGCGGGCTGTTAATAACCGCTAATTAACTTTGCTTACGCGCGCCTTAAAAGCCTCCCCCCCCCCCCCCCCCCCCCACCCCAACACACACACTCCCCCCCTCTCTCCTTCCCGTCTTTTCCCTGCTCGGCCTCTCAAGCTGAGAGCAAGTGTCCAATTATGTCAGAGCGAGACGACGGATGGAGGATGAGTCGTCGAGCCAGTTGATGCGTGTGAGGTGGCAGATATTTACACGTGTTGCATTTGGGACGAACTTGCATGAACACATATATTATTTCCTGCAAGTGCAAATGCATGATATCTGGTATACGCATGGATGGGGTGCGTTCCTTCCAATGACTTCTCCAAAACGAACGTGCGTAAAAGAGCAGTCTATTAAGCAAGAGGCATTGGGTGGCGAAGATGACCTCCTCGTCCTATGATGCGTTCAGGTGCATGGTTCTCTACATTATAATTACTTGGCCTCACCTGTTGAAGCAGTGTGTTATTCCAACCAGGAGATGGCGCCAATTGAATGACCTGCACGGTGAAAGGAACCTGCTGGTCCTAAATCAACGGAACACTGGCCTTGGCCTGAGAGCAGAGACATGGAGCCGGAAGAGAGCAGATATAAGTTACATGACCTGTGGGAAACTAGAGATGTGCGCACACTTCGATTTTTCAATGCACAAATACACAAATGGCGAGCATGGCACCAAAAGGGACAATAAATGCACAGTGGCTCAGTGTAAGAATTGCGCATATGAGGATATTAGGTCTGTGCAGTTAGGATGTTATGAAAACACAGGGGAGGCGGCGGGGGAGGAAGGCGGCCTCTCGCCGTCATCTCCTCACCTGCGCGTCAAATAGACGGCAAATTGAAAATGGGAAAATTGCGCTCGAGGCTATTCCGGCCCCCACTAATATATGCGCGTAATTAGTGCATTTAAACAAAGCGCACGCGGGTGTCCTGCTGGCTGAAATGGCTGCTGACATCTCCTTTTCCACAGGGTTAATAACAGTGTGCGGATAAATGAATCAAATCGTGCCCCCCCAAATTACAGAGCGTCTCTAAATACTCGTCTGTATTACGCACGTCTGTTTGTGAGCGCGCAGGGGGAGAAAGAGAAAGGCATAACATTTTGTATTGTTATTACACTCATTACGTTGATTTGCGCGCAAGTAAACAAGCTCGGAAGTTTGTGACAGGACTAGAAAAAAGTTGCAGATGCACTAATCCTACGAGTCCTGCTTATTATATATAAATACATGAGGAAAAACAATATTATTTTTGTATTGTCTTGTAACAACTCAGGCAGGATGGAGCAAATCTACAAAATATTCATTCATAAACATGATTACCTTATTCAATGTTTTTTATGAGACGTCTAAAGTGTATTTGTTTACATTTTGCACGTTATTAAATATAAATAATATAAATAATAATTAAAACAAGAGCTAAACTGTTGGATCTACCTCCACTAGATTACCAAGCGGCCTGTGCCTTTACTAAACCTTACAGATCTGTTGCTCTCGTGTCCCACAAAAAAAGTTACTGCGTCAGACAACCCAAAGAAAATAAAAGAATAACTTTCTGGACATATATATTTTATTGTTATTTTTCGTTTGCCGCATGTGGCCCGGGCGGATACATGGCGGAGGGGAGGAAGAGGGGAGGAAGAGGGGAGAAAAGGAGTGAGGGGGGAGACAGAAGGAGAGAGTAAATTGCAGCTTGCTGAAGTTTTTGGATTGAATTCTGAAAATGATCCTTTTAACAGTGATGGGCTCTGAGGCGAGGATAGGGGTCACGCCATTCACAGCGGGTTAAATAGACTTTCATTTAAAATTACATTCTCGATCCATCTCTCCATCTCTCTCTCTCTCTCTACAGCAAGGCGGAGTCCCCCTGCGTGCGTGCGTGCGTGCGTGCGTGCCATGCCCCCGGCTCCCCGCGTCTCATCACCGCCTCGCCAGCCTCACTTTTTAAGTCAATCCGCAACTCCAGCAGAGAGCAGGCGAATGATGGCAGAGGAGGGGAGACAGTGGGGAGACAGACACATACAAAATCACACATTAACCGTATTAATGCTTTATTTGATCTTATTGAAATGCTGCAGCTTGAAACTGTTAAAAAAACAAACTGATCCTAGTTTGGATATTTCTGTTTCTGTGGGACTCGGTGTCTGACAGGGTTTTTTCCCAGGTGCTCTCTGGGGTTGAGCACAAACTGCGAGCCAGATTTTTTTTATTTTGCATCTCGGCACAAGGATTCAACACAGTGTTAATAACCGGAGAGAAATTATTTGAACCTGACAAGAATAAATGTTTTATCCTGGTAGGAAAAAAACACCATCATTTATTATTATTATTAAATAATCACAAAAAGCATTGGCCTGTTCTTTTTAATTGCAAAGGATGAGTATTTTATTATTATTTGTAGTAGCAGTAGTAATAATGATTTAAAACAAAGTAATACAAATAACATGATATAAAATAGTGGCAGCAAAAAGGGTGGAATAAATGTGGAATTGATTGATTGTTTAAGAGCAATATTAGCAGTTACTAGCCTATTGTTAATGCTGCTGTATTACGTTAGGCCTACACTGACATGAAGGCCCATGGGCTTGAATACAATGTTTCCTTTTCTCCAACTGACATAGAAAAAGACACTAAACATGTGTCTGTTTAGTCCCAGGAAGACATGGAAGGGACACCCTGAAACGGAAGCAGCTAAACTGAATATTTACAACACCATGTTAAAATGTTCTATATATTATTACATTTTCTATTATCATTTTATAGCTTCCTTCTGTGCTGTTTATTGTGTTTGTACTTTTTGGGCATATTTTTGCATTTTCACCTGCACTGGTCTGACTGTGTTGCCACTTCTGCCAAAACCCTCTTTATATTATTTAATAATTTCCCTCAAGTGGAGAAGATTTTCAATGGATCCTTTAAACCTTAATAATGTTACACAAAACACATATGTCAGAGTAAACTATAAATCAAACTAACAGGCGGTAAAAGCTGCTTTAAGTTGCTTTGCTTGTACAACTTTATTTTCTGGAGTTCGTTCCACGAGGCAAAGGGGAAAGAAACTCCATGTCACGTTTTGTTGTCCTTCCCTCAAATTAACTTTAATGTAAAATATATAAAGCCGCCTCGCGCTGCCTCTCTCCCCGCATACACACACACGAGCCAATCAGGCGCGCGGTGACAGCCTCCACGTTTACGCAGAGCAGAGCGCACGGAGCGGAGCAGCGCCAGGCACACCGGAGCGTAGCGCGAGGCGGCGGAGTCAGCTGTCTGTCATCAGCTGAGAGAGAAAGGGAGAGAGAGGGAGAGAGAGGAGAAGAGAGGAGAAGAGAGGACAGGAGGGAGGAGTAAACGCTCCGGGTTCAAACTGACACACCGGCCTGACAGAGAACAAGACCAGAAGAATAAGGGACAGAGGAGCGCAAGAAAGAGAAAGAGAGAGAGAGAGAGAGAGAGAGAGAGAAGGGGAGAGAAAGTGACAGGCGTTACCGAAACCAGACGAACCAAAGCGTCGACATGAACGGCCAGTTCGAGGAAGACATCTACGACCGGGGCGAGAGGAAGAGCAGCAAGTCCCCGACGCTGCTCTCTTCTTACTGCATAGAGAGCATACTGGGCCGCCGCAGCCCCTGTAAGGTCAGACTGATCGGAGCGCAAAGTTTGACGGGTCTGCCCGGCAGAGGAGAGCTCGACAAACCGGCGGACGGTAAGTTCCCTCTGCACTGGTTTATTGGAAACACTGTGGAAGGTGAACATGTAGACGTAACAAGGAGCTTCCGTGCGTAATTCCATGCGTAAAAGTGTGTGGTTAGCTTTATGTTTCCAGAGGAGTTTGTTCGCATTGCCAGAAAGTCAAGAGAATAATCTCATCAGTTTCATAACCGTTGGCTCAGAGGCCTGAATGTTGTCCTATGGTATTTGTTAAGTCTGATGAAAATGTTTAAACGCATATGGAAGTTGCGGATTTAAAGGATTTGCTCTGCTCTTCACAGCCATGTTGTTGTTCAGTATTTTGATATCCCTGCCATGCTTCCCTCTCAGGGCCAACTAAAGACCCCCTGTCTCTCAGCGCTGACATCCACCTGCCACCAAAGCTCCGCCGGCTGTACGGGCCCGGCGGCAAGTACCTCCACGACCACGCAGCGAAGCTGGACAGAGAGCGGCTGCTCCTGGAGCAGGCCAGCGACAGCCTCAAGATCAGCCAGGCGCCCCAGGTGAGCATCAGCCGCAGCAAGTCCTACCGGGAGAACGCGTCCCTGAGCCGGGGAGAGGGCGACCAGAGCCCCGTGGAGGGCTCGGAGGACGGCAGCCTGGGGCTGGTGGAGCTCGGCCCTCTGAAGTTCGAGGAGGACGCGGCGGGGAAGGAGGAGGAGAGCTGTGCGGACGCGGCTAGGCTGTCCCCGAAGGACGAGGAGAGGGAGAGCTTGAACGCCGGGGATGGGGACGTGAGGGACGGGGAGGACAGCGTGTGTCTTTCGGCGGGCAGTGACTCGGAGGAGGGGATGCTGAAACGGAAGCAGAGAAGATACAGGACTACGTTCACCAGTTACCAGCTGGAGGAGCTGGAGAGAGCTTTCCAGAAGACACACTACCCCGACGTGTTCACCAGGTAAGAGAAACTGAGATCGTAAATATAGTAGTCACATTATTATTATTATTATTATTATTATGTATATTATTGTATGTATTATTGTTGTTATTAGTATGGCTATACAGTTTAATGCAAGTGCATATAAAACGCAGGTAGGCTTTACATTTTTCAAAAATAAATTAGTCTACAATAATTTCTCATGACAAATTATTATTATTACTTGAATTCTAACAAGGTTTGGCTTTAAATGAAACTCCCAAAATGCAAAAAGACAAACATGCTATTTATTCTCATATTTTCCGTAATTGAAGGTGATAATTAATTGCATTTATTTTTCAATGAACACCTCCCAGGCCAGTAATTCCACACGCGTGTAGGACACTGCACCGATCACACCTCATAAAACAGAAAAAAAAAACGTGTCTTGCACAAGTGAGCACAATGGGCCTGGAAGTGCTAACACAATGGAGGATCGTTTTTTTCTTGCTACACCTGAATGATGCATGACAGCGGTATTATTCTCAGGGAGGATAATTAACCGGTGCAGCTCAGGTTAGCTGATGCCGGACATGATACTGAATACATGCTGGGGAAAAAAACGTCAGGGCCTAACTTCAAACCCAAGGGCAGGTTTAAACACACACACACACACACACACACAGTCAACTACAGGGCTCCCTATGATATATTTCAGAAAATTATTATTATTACTATTAATATACATTTTATATTTATAGAACATAAAAACTAAACACATAAAATCCACTTATAAATAAATAACGTGTAGATGTTTGGCACCTCTTTACGCACAAATAATAATACAAAAAAAGGCTTCTCTAAATCTACAGGTCACAAGTACCTACATTTTCTATTCCTTTCTCTTTTGTTAACCTTTGGGATTATTCATATTTTCCAATTGATTTACTTTAAGACGACTTGCGGCTGTAATTTTGCACCGCAAGCCCATCTCTGCAGCTGAAGGCAGCGCCAATTGCTTTGTGGCAGGCTAGTTTGGATGTCATTATTTCAAACCATTATGTTGTTACAGTGACAGGCCCGGGCTAAGGGAGAAGAAGAAAAAAAAAATCTAACAATCACTAAGGCCTATTTCTACCCATCCGTGACAGGGGAAAATAGAATACGGCCGTGGCGTCTTTCTGCAGTTCATACCAGGGAGGAGAGGAGAGGGAGGGAAAGAAAATCAAGCCTATTTTGGTCGTCTGTTGACAGTGAACAATAGGAGGGGACAAAACAGCAATTCTTCCAAACGTTGGCCTGTAACCTTGAATCTTTTCTTCCCCTTGCCTTTTCTCTCTTCTCCTTCTCCTCTTTTTTTTTCTTTTTGACAATTCTTTTCAGAGAGGAGCTCGCAATGCGCCTGGATCTCACCGAGGCCCGCGTCCAAGTAAGTGTCTTGTTTATCTTCTGTCCGAACAGAGATGCCTTGTAAATCAAACAGAAGGGAGGAGGATGGAGGAAGGATACTTTTTTTTTTTTTTAAAGCAGCATCCTCATAATGTTTTATACGCGGAGGAAAATGTCCCTGGCGCACTTTGGCGCTGCGTAATAGCCGGTGATATGCGTCACTGATTGAGGATCAGCGATTACGGGCCAATTCGAGGCGGTCATTTATTACAGTAAAAACGTGTTAAATGGCCCCAGCCGCCGCATATGGGGAGGGTCCTTTCCTGTTATTGGATGTTATTACGCGCGGACGAGGGAACGTTTTAGTGGCAATTAAGCGGATTCATAAAAAGCTCACTTAGCGCACGGAGCAAACACTGTCCATGTTCCCTGGGACGTTTGGATTCCCATCAGAGGGGACAGAGGGGACAGAGTGTGTGTGTGTGTGTGTGTGTGTGTGTGTGTGTGTGTGTGTGTGTGTGTGTGTGTGTGTGTGTGTGTGTGTGTGTGTGTGTGTGAGAGAGAGAGAGAGAGAGAGAGCGGGTGAGACAGAGTAAAAGGATGTGTGAGAGAGGGAGGGGGAGAGAGAGGGGAGGGATAATGCTGTTTGATTTCCCATTATGTGATTGCAATAGACCTGCATTGATCCGATGCTTTGCACTTGGGAGCGAATGAGAGACCATTAAAGGTGTTTGCTCCCCTCCCTCCCTCCCTCGCCTTCCCTCCCTCCCTCCCTCCTCCCTCGCCTCTCCCTGGCACTGAAAGCGTGGCCCTGCATGTCGAAAGCCCGGGCTCATAACCAGAGAGACAAGTCAAACACGGCGGAAAAAGCTCCGGGGAGGTTATGGCCGACGGTAAAACAACAGATGTCTCTTTAAGGGGCCGTAGGTGAACAAATCACTTAACGGGCGCCATCAGGAGGTGATAAAAACTCATAAATTCCCGAGGGGCTGTGTAATGCTAAACAGCCCTCTGGGAATAATGTGTGTGGAGTGTGTGTGTGTGTGCGTGTGTGTGTGTGCGTGTGTGCGTGTGCGTGTGCGTGTGTGTGTGTGTGTGTGTGTGTGCGGTCCCTGTCGCTCAAGCTGGCTCCGTTCAATCACTTCCCCTCGTGTTGACATTTTGCTCATTGTGCGCGCCCCCGTGCTTCAGCAGAGCAAACTGTCCAGCGGCGGATGCGTGGGAAAGTTAAATAGTCGCTCCGGTGGAAGTCGCTCGTTCTGCGGCGTCTCCAAGAAGAATTTAATTTAAAGCGCATTAATTGTTATTGGAGCCAATGTTCTGCGGATCTTTTGTTAACACAGCTCTTAATTATCTCCTCCCCCCCCCCCCCCCCCCCACCACCCCATCCTTTAATTAGACAGATTTAAAGGATTTACCTTCACAAGTCATTACCGTTGACTTTCCGCCTGTTGGCCACCACCTGAACTACACGGTTATTACCAAGTGCAGTGACACAGCAGTCAAAGTCTGATCAGTCTGCTCATGTGAATTCCAATGAAACACTGCTGGAGAATAATGCCCCAAATTATTTCAAGATAAAAAAAAAAACAAAAAAACATAATTATCACGATAAATGATCAGTCATTTATTGCGATGATTATAAATATCGCGATTTTATTAATTTTTGGGGTTTTTCATCACCCCCACATCGAAGAGGTCCAATGACTAAGTCCAATGAAGAAAATTGTGATTTGTAAATATGGGCTGTACAAATACAATTTGATGAAACGTCACATGATCATTTCTTTTTAAAGTTTTGCTCTGTAGTGAATGTTTTTTTCTTTTCTTCTAACTCTTCTTTATGAGCAGAGAATGATACACACTTGATAAACAGCAACACATTTTACAATTCTATTGAACAATTGTGTGTTCTGTTTTTGCACGATGTGTCAGAAATAAATCAATATATATTGAACCTTTCTTATTTTGCTTTTTATAATTATTGATGTTGTTTTATTGCCCAGTCCTATAGTGAGCAGGACAGGGGGTTACAGTTTAGGTTTTTTCCTATCCGTCTTTTCTTTTTTTATCTTCTTCACTTTATTGGGAAAAGTAATAATTTGCCGTATTTTTTTCCTTCAACTTTGTATTTATTTGGCAAAGTTAAACAAACATTTATAAGATATTGCTTCCATGTCCCTTCCTCCAAATTTACAACCCCCCCTCCAGCTTTACGTTTATCTATTTACATGCATGTTCAAACTCTACAACACACGCATGCTCATATTAATCAACATGATCATCTTTGTGTGCCCCTCAAGGTTTGGTTCCAGAACCGCAGGGCCAAGTGGAGGAAACGCGAGAAGGCCGGGGTGCAGGCCCACCCGTCGGGCCTGCCCTTCCCAGGCTCCCTGACGGGGGGCCACCCTCTTAGCCACTACCTGGACGGAGGCCCCTTTCCTCCCCATCCCCACCCGGCCCTGGAGTCCGCCTGGACGGCTGCCGCAGCAGCGGCCGCGGCTTTCCCGGGCCTGGCCCCACCTCCACACAATGGTGCCGCCCCACCCCTGGCCACCCAGCTCGGGCTGGGCACTTTCCTGGGCACGGCTGCAATGTTTCGCCACCCTGCCTTCATCGGACCCACCTTTGGCAGGTGAGCTTCACCACAGGACCTGATATCTGATGTATATATTTACATCACGACTGCACTGATCTGGACTTGTCAGACACATTCATCCCTGTGTTTTCAGTTAAATAACTACAATTTTGTAGTCAAGCACATGTGCAGAACAATGCACGGCAGTAACCAAGCTCCAAATATACTCCCAACACATCTATACACTACAATGACTGATGGTAATCTTCATTCACACTGAATTAGACTACTGTTTCTCTCAGTGTCTGATTATAAATATGTTATAGTGTTAACCGTTCACAGTGGTGTGTAATCACTCTGTCAGACGCCTTAGTAAATTAACAAAACGTCTGATCCTGCCAGACAAGCTGTGAGGAAGGGTGGCACCGCACACTGCATGTGCCACAATTAGCTTCTCATTTGCTTTCCTCTGTTATGCAGCATTATTAACCTTGTCGTCTCTGCGTTATCTTTTATATGGAGTCGTCGACATGTAATTGATGCCATAAATCTAGTTTGGGAGAATTATAAAAGAAGCAGATGAACTTAAGCGCGAATAAAATGCATCAAGGGACAGTGGAACTCTTAATCGTCAGTTAATTGGTTTCTCCTCCGACTGCAGATAGTATTTTGCTCACTAATGAGGCTGTGTTATTTTTTGGCTGAATTATTTAACCCTGAATGTTAGGAAATACGTGTGTTATATTCCAGGCTCTTCTCCAGTATGGGTCCCCTGACCAGTGCTTCCACTGCTGCAGCTCTCCTCCGCCAGCCCGCCCCTCCCGTGGAGAGCCCCTCCCATGCGGGGCCCGTCCACCCCGACCCTTCCGCTTCCTCCTCTTCCTCCGCCTCCTCTTCCTCCTCAGCGGACCGCCGGGCCTCCAGTATCGCTGCGCTCCGCCTCAAGGCCAAGGAACACTCGGCTCAGCTCACCCAGCTTAACATCCTGCCCGCCGGAGCCTCGGGGAAGGAGGTGTGCTGAACACTCCCAACGCCAGCCCCAGGCCCCCCCACCCCCCCCCCCCTGTCCCGGGCTTGCGTCCCATTCCATGACACCCCTGCTACGTCCCCCTTGTCAAAAAAAAAACCTTCATACCTCTGGAGGAAGCTGTCTCCATGTCCCCTGTGTTCAACCGTCCCTGTTACCTCATGTGTCCCCAACAAAATAGCATGACCAAATTCAAAAGAGCACCGGCTGAGAAAAGTGTGTGTTTGTGTGTGTGTAGTACACCATTGGTTAACACACAGCACGAGAATACGAATATTTTAAGCATAAAAAAAAATATTTGCATGAATTATTCTTTCACACAAACTGAAATTAGCTCCTCTGTCATTTCACGTGCGATATATTCTATAGATTGCCCATGAAATGTTGTTCTTCATGGATAGAAAATCAAACCCAAAGCACATCATCAGTGGAGGAATGTAACAAAGTACACTGACATTAAGTATGAATTTAAAGTACTTGTTTGATGCCACTTTATCTTTCACCATAGTTCAGTGGGAAATGATCTGAACTCCACTACATTGTTTTACAAATTATTTCATTTAAATTAATATTTACGCACAAAATATATCTGATGAGCTTATGAAATGTCGGGCCTTGTTATAGCTGGAATGAACAGTTCACGCTATTCTTAAATGAAAGCCTCAGTAATTACAATAACTCAGTATTGTATTGCCGTAAAAATTGAAACTATTTAATAGTTAATTCTAAATAATAAGTTAATTTTGCCCAAAATTGGCAAAATTAACTTATTATTTAGAATATTTAGAATAAGGAACAATCTAAAATCAGGAACTTTTTGTATTTCACTGTGTAATCTGACTACTTTTACTTCAGGATCTGTCATCACACACAAACACACACCCACACACACACAGAGCTGAAGATCCGCCAGGGAAAGCCGAGACTTTATATAAAAAAAAAAAAAAGGATTCTTCTCGTGCCACTTCACAGCTCGAGTGCTCGACATTAAACACTGCTCCGCTTACTCTGTATGCATGGACGTGGGCTGAGCCGGCCTGCGTCTGTAATAAAGGTGAGTTGGAGGCAGTGCCCCCCCCCCCCAGAGCCAAAGGAAACCTGTCCATAGACCTTCCATAGCCTTCTCTCGACGAGCCTGACTCCTCGACCCTCTGCACGCCAGTCCCACAGTGACACTCAACAATACATATACACACATATATATATATGTATCAAAGATGTGTGCGGCTCTTTGACTGCAACGGCGGTGATATTCCTGCTGTTTCCGAATCAGGACGTGCGAGCAGACTTGAGACTGATGTGTCTCTACTGACGTGACTGTACATATTGTGTAAAGAAAAAAAAAACAGAGGGGGGAAAAGTACGCGGAGAAAAAAAAAAAGGATGATTTTCAAAACAAGGTCGTGTATATTTGAGGGAGACCGTGTTTTGATAATTTGCACTCGGTGTAGTGTTTTAATGAATGTTGCCCTGTGTAGAATTTCACCTGTGTTTATTAATTATTATTATTATTATTAGGTTTTTAGAGAATTATTTATGTCAACTCTTCCCCCCCGCCCCAACTTGAGGAACTGAGTGAAGGACAGTTTTTCAGTTTTCTTTATAAGTGATTGTAAGTTTCCTGGTTTATTAATGCTAATTTGAAAATAAATAACGTTGGTAAAATGAGTTATCTTTTATTATTTCAAATTCCTTTAGGACTGACATATAGGCCCTGAACCAGGAAAAAATAAAACAATGTGAAATAGAATATTATAGAACTATTAATAAAAGGTGTTATGAAGAAAATGTGTTTTTTTTTTTTGCTTTATGTTTTTCGTGTTTTCCAAATATAAAGAGCTTAATTAAAGGGACTTTCTACAAATTAAATATATAAATAATCTTGACTACAGGAATGTGAAGTATCTATATGTTCCTCCAGCTTCAGTAACAGGTTGTGATGCTCAGGACGCCTGCAGAGCAGCTTACATGCATCATTTTGTCACCGCCTCCCCCTGAACAAGGGGGAACATGCATTACAGCTGCATAATCCAGTGCACTGCATGCGTCTATATCCTCCTCAGCGGAGTTGACAAAATACTGACCATATATTCATGAGCTTAATCCCCCCCAACATGAGAAACGTACGACAAAGGGAGAGGGGTTTTCAATTAGATCGCCCACTTTATCTGTGGGTGAGAGCTGGGGGGCTGAGGCGGGGGGGCGTCACAAAAGTTTCCTTTAAGACCCTTTAAAGGCGCTAAATTGGTCTTAACATCTGTAATGCAGTGTCGGTGGAAGCGAGTCCCCCCTTTGTTATTAATGAAGTAACAAACCACTTCATCAGACGGTGCACACACTCTCTCTCTCTCTCTCTCTCACAGAGTTAATGCCCTCATCATCCCCCCCCCCCCCAATCCTCCTCCTTTCTCTCTCCATTGGGTCTCACCACTGATGCAGCACCATTACAGCAATCAATGGTTATTCTCCTGCGTTTGACCCATCCATGGTGCCCGGCCAAATCGCGTGAAATTACCCCACGGATTAGACTAGTCCCCTCCTTTTTTTTTATTGTCTGCATCTGTGAAAACGGCCTTCTCCTCCTCTTAATTCCCTCAGATCCCTCTTTTTTGTCTTATATATGTGAATCCACAGGTCTCATACCTGCTAATCATTTCATTTACTCCCGAAATGATGAGGGGACAGATGGAGAGATACATGAATTAATCCTGACGCACACACGGCAAACACACTCAGACTCAAAAAGCCACAGAGCTGCTCTTTGGAGCATAATGCGTAAATAAAATGAGGAGGGAAAAAAAGGGAAAAGATAAAAAACAATTTTCTCCTGTGTGCACAGACCACCATCCACCATGTTTAAAAAAACTATTCTTTAGCTCAAGCTCAGTGGAGCGTGCACGTATGTTTTTCTGTGTATAGGTTTTTTTCTCCTCCTGTATAGGGTTTTGATGAGATTGTCTGGGCCTGGGGAGTTTTAATCTTATTGTGAATATAACTAATGAATGGCAAACCAATTTGTCCCTAATATCTGGGGAATGCCTGGAGGCGGATGACCTGCTGGGAGCGGGGCTTAAACTTTCTTTTGCGGCGCAAAAAGGCGAGAAGATTAAAATGCTGTGGCAGGAGGGGGTGGAGGGGCTGGCTCACGGATTTGCAGCCACACTTGATGATGGTGCATGCTCTTTCATTCAGGACAGGGCCTGCACTTGCGTATATAGGCTCCATGAATGACCATCATAATGAGTGTTGATATTAGGGTCAACACAGTCCAATCATTTCCCTGCAAATTGGTTCCAAAAAGAAGAAGATTTGTTGAACAGTGTCCACACGCTAGTTTCTCACTAGTTAATCCAGGTGTCCAGGATAAAATAAAATAAAGTCCTCCCACTGACTTGTGCCCGTGTTCATTCCCCACATTTACATCCCTTCTCCTTCCCCCAGCTGCTGGATGTGATTTGGCCCCTGATTTGCTACCTGGCCTCCTTTCTCTCCACCACGTCCCTGCCGGAGAGAATAGGCCCAATCACTCCACAGCCTCATTCGGGATCAGTTCTCACTCAGTCCCCGGGAGAGGAGCTCTAAAAAGCTGCTTTGATGAACACCTCCCCTCCCCTCCCTCCCTCCCTCCCTCGCTCCCCTCCAACCACCCCCCACCCCCTCACCAGGACCTGAATAGCGGGGGCTAAGGCACTCCGCTCCCCCCTCTCGGATCGCCCCTTAATTCCCCGTCTCTCTTGCTCTCATCCAATTAGCTCAGTGTATTAAGCGGTTTATCGTCTCATAACCGCCTATTCAGCTCCAACAAGGGAGACACTTTGCAATGGGACCGGCTCTCCTTTTGACACCCCTCTCTGGTGCTTGTATGTTCCGCCGCGCCATGAATAACAGGGACAGAATAGGGGCCTAATTCCCTCATCAAAGCCTACCTTGTCCATCGCTGGTCAAAACGACAAGCAATAAAGCTTAACGCGACAATACAAAGAGACTTGTTCGACCTTATTAGCTTAGCAGGGTCGAATTAATGCGGGGACTCAATTTGACTGGGTCTGCTCCAAGCTGAGAGGACAAAACGGGGCCCTCACTTTCAAAAAACCTGCAGCCCGGGTGCAGTGGGAATAGCAGGCCTCCATGAGCACTTCCTCTGTGAATCCGAGGTTGATTACGTCTGAAGGAAAACAGAGCCAAAATAAAAAATAAAAAAAAGAAACTAAGCAACTGTGGGGAGAAGTAGTGGAGCTGATATGATTTAATAAATATGTAAAGTTATAAGCAATTGCCTGTAAATGCACCGAGACACTTCCTCCCTCACACAGCCCTGTTCTATCTATTGCATAGTGAATCATGGTTTAAGTGTTCAGCCCACTTAAGGTTGCCTTCACAAGTCATAGCGGTTTGAAGTGATTTGTGAGGCGTGCAGTGTTTATGGAAATGCACACCGCAGGATGGAGTAAAAAAAAACAGCCTTTTTGCTGTATTAACACAAAGGAGAATTCTTGGAGAAAGATGGGGAAACACGTCACAAGGCAGGAAACTGCCTACAGTGTTTAGAAAGTGTGGAGGAATATGACAACATTTCTACATGAGATAAACGTAGAATATTTGGCGATATCAACACTTTAATATCTGTGTTGGGAAATATGAGTGAGCAGTGCTGATTAATGGCAATATTGGATTTTTATATAATCTGAAGCATCTGGATTTGAAAAGTATTTAATTCCCCAGATTAAGTTTTTTATATTTCCCACAGAATGAACTATAGCATGATACTGTGACTTAAAATGACTTACACAATAAAACATGACTGTTTCTATACCATTCACGCCAATGGAGAAATAAAAACAAACAAAGCAAAAGCCACAAAAATCACATCAGTATTTTTAAAGGGACAAAACGCGATGGACGCCGTTTTTCATCCAGCAAAGCAACAACTGAAATTCAAAGCTACATGAGCACAGTCACTACTACAAAAGTCATAAATCTTGAAAAAGAACTCACAAAAATATACTTCAGTCTTTAAATCTTAAAAAAAAAAAGGCTCTCATCTCTTAGGGAACTGCAGTTTTGGTGCATTAGCCAGAATTTACAGCAGCAGGTCACTTGAATAACCTAGAGTATTTATGTTAATGGTAAATAAAGGAACAGGTCATGCTTCACAGGTTAGGGACAATGAAATGATCTATAAGACAGACGAATGACCTGTATCAGGCTCTAGACATGTTAGTGGAATCAATTCACTGAAACTTTGGCTTTGTTGATAAGAAATGTGTTTTTAAAAATATGGTTATAAATAAAGCTCAAGGATTCTTGATGTACCGACCGAGACCCACCAATTCTAAATAATCAGTTATTTGATTGATTTTCACCATCGTCTTCCTTCATAGATTTCACTTTCATGGCACGTTAAGTGCATTACAGTGAGTAGTTGCAACACAGGAAACATGAGGACATCTCATCTGTCAGCGTTGCAAAAAAATAACAAGATTAACACTTTATCCATTTAGCTTTTTTTATTGAAGTTTCAGTATCAAAAAGATTTTCATCAATATCAAAAACACCCAACATGGAATATTCTAGTTATTACAACAACAACAAAAATCATTACACAAACCCTACTGAGCAATATGAACTGGACACATGGAAAATTACACACATTAAAGCACAATCTGCAGAGAGAGGAGGGGGCCGGGGGGCAGAAGTGAGGAGTGAAATGGATGAAATGACATCAGTTAAACAGAGGCAGCGGAGGAGAAGGAGATGAGCTGTTCGATATGGAGACAAAAGAGCGAGGGAGCAGCGCGTGTGGCCTCCTTCACCCCGTCACTCCCTGCATCCTCCTCGCTTCTCCCTTTCATCTTTGGATCCGACACACAGGAGCGTGCGCGTGCGCTCACTGACACGCACACACACACATTCGGGGATGAATGGTGGTAATCAGAACAAGTGTCCGATCGCTGCAGGCATCCACTGGTCTTAGTGGCCAGAGTCACTATCATTGGCTAATTAGCGGCTTTTGGAGGACGCTGGCTGCTCTGAGAATAAGTCATTTTTTACACGCACTCGCATTCACACACACATCTGGACACAGCCAGCCTCCACACACACACAATAGACTGTCATTTAAGTATGATTGCTGCTCCCCCTTTAGCGGCTGATGGGGTCAAGCCACAAGAGAGCGCGTGCGCGTGCGTGTGTGCGTGTGCGTGTGTGTGTGTGTGTGTGTGTTGGAAGAGAAAGGTGTGATTTTAAGCTATACAACAAGCCCATTAGGTCCAGGGAGGGTGATATGAAGGTCAGAGCCCAAAATCATTCATACCTGCTATCATCAACCCCCCAAAAACACATGTGGATGAATGTGCGAATGTCCAGCTCCGAGTCAGACGTCAAGGCCGCCTGGTGGTGGTGGTGGTGGTGGTCTTTGCAGATGTGTGTGTGTGTATTGTTTTACTTGAGGGAGGAGAAGGCCTGGAAGAGTTTGGCCAGGTTAATCTCCGAGTAGCCACTGGTGGCCAAGGCTTTGTCCGACACTTCCTTCACCCTGCGATACACTTCCTTCTCCCTGTTCCACCGGGTAACAAGGTCTGCAGGAGAAGAGAGGAATGAAGAGTTACCACTGCCGGAGCTCAACAGAGGATCAACAAGCTCCTCAAACATGGCAGAATCCATATGAATTTGCTTGCATTTGAAAATGCATCAACCCTGCTCCGGAGTTTAAGAGCCACTAAAACAGAGAAGTTTGTTAATGCTTCTGGCTCCGTTCCAGTTCGGAGCAATCGGTCGTGTTGATGTTGTTTCTAACACACGAAGGAGTGAAGCTACTTTGTTCTTCGCTCTGCTTTCCTTTATATCACTTTTGACTTTCGTTGATTTTGTGGATAGGTCGACCTCTCGCCTCTCGAAACTTTCCTGTTGATGGGAACGTGTCTGACCTGGACAATTCATTTCCCCGGACATCTTCCTGAGTTCATGTTTGAAAATAGTAAATAATTGTGTCCAACGGTAAGTGGAGCAGCATGCCCACCATCTTTGTCTCATCATTAACAAACACTGAGCGTTTATCGCTGAACTGGAGAGCTAACAGTTCTAATGCTATCTGCCAGTATTCCTATCACTCTGAGGGCCTGGAGACGTCTCACAGAATTGGACTGATGGGTCGATGACGGCATGTGCGCACACACACGCACACGCAGGATCATGAGATCGATAGAAAAGCCCAACGAGCGCATGGAGTCAATATCTCGTCCCTGTTATCCCTTCAGGTGGGCCGTAATAAAGCCAGAGAGAAGACGGAGAGCTGACTATCGTGGGCTGGGTGGCCACCGAAATCAAATCTTTTCAACATTATACTGAGCGTCAAGTGTAGATGAAGTATCATGAAACCAAGTAATAACACACTATCAAACCAAAAGCATGCGGCAAAGCAGCCACATCTGGAATAATAGTGAGCTGACAGGAGGTCAAGAATAACAGGAAAGTGGAAATAAGAAAGAGAAAGTTTTGTTTTGCAGTGATTTGATTTCGCAGCTAATTCCTTCTCATTTATATTTATCATGAACTGGATTTAAAACAACTTTATTTAAAATAAATTCAAAAAGACCCCAAATCTCATTGTGAGGGTTTGTTTTTCCACGATTTTCTGATGCAGTAAAACTAAATAATTTCATATAAGATGGAACCAGTGAATGAATAATGAATCAAGTGATCAGTTAATTGTTTCAGCAGTGAAAGCAACAGTCATCCGTAAAAGACAAAAATCTTTTATTTTTCTAGATTTACTGATTCTATTTGGATGCCTGTGATTTATTGAGATGACTCGCTGTATATAAACACATGAGAGCGCACACGCACACACACACACACACACACACACAGTCCATATGGCCTGTTGTCATGTCCTCGCCATCTCCGCAGCCCTATCTCCTGTCTTCCTGTCCATTACATTAGTGGCTGCTGGATAAATACCAACCCACCGACTGCCCAAGGGAACAAAGGTTAGATACACAAAGATCAACAGTGTCTCTCACTCTCACACACACACACAGTCAATTGATGGTAGTTAAACACTTATAAAAGCACACTAAACCAAAGTCATGGCGACTAAAAAACATCCGCGTGACAAACTAATCACACATGCATGCACTTGTACTCACACGTACTCACACGTACACACACACACGTACACACACACACACACACACACACACACACACACACACACACACACACACACACACACACACACACACACACACACACACACACACACACACACACACACACACACACACACACACACACACACACACACGAGATGGTGTGGTTGACTTAAACATCAGCAGCAACTATTACCAGATAATCCCCATGTTAGCGAGGACAGGGATGGAGGGAGAGAAGGTGGGAGAGGAGAGGCAGCAAAAGACAAACTAGTCTATTTATCTGGGGAATAGAAGGGAGTGATGATGCATGATCAAGCGAAAGCAATCATGTCATCATTTCTGAAAGGTAGGAGAAAAAAATTCTCCCCCTCCTCTCCTCTTCCTCACTCCTTTCTCTTTTTCCACCTCAATCACTGTGTGGCGAACAGATAAAAGAATGATTTAAGAGTCACAGAGAGGAAAAGAAAGAGGGAGAGACCTCGCAGCGAGTCGGAGCACAGTGGGGAGTGTAGTTCAAATAAATAGCCTCCCTTAAAAAGCGAGTAAGAGGCAGGAGGAGAGAAGAGAGGGGAGACAGCGTTGTTGGGAAAAGGCCGAGACATGGAAGAAACAGGAGGAGCGGAAAAGGCGAGAAAGAGATGCTGATGAAAATGAAAGATGGAAAACGGCGTGCTGATAGAAAGCATACTGTGGAGGAAAATGGAGCTTTAGGGGGAAAACTTTGCGTGATTAGCAGCACGGGACAGAAAATTGGTGCAGATTCCACGTTTCCCACTGTCTCACACACATATTTCCTAAAGACTCACACACACATGTGCACAGCGAGTGTATCAGGGGTTATCTCTCCTCTAACTAGGTGTTGCCACACACTCATGCACACTGGCGATGCTGGGCACGAGTAGATCGGGGCTCTGCACGCTCTAACTAGGTGTAAATACAATAACAAGCCTGTAATTAAGTGAGCATGATGAAGTTAATGGAGATCGGCCATTCCGTCGGCCGCCTCCATGAATATTCTATTAGGCTGGTGGCGACGGGCAGCTGGAATAGCAGTTAATTTAATCACCACTCGGAGCACGGGGAAACTTCTTTGTGTGAGTGTAATTGCACAGAATGAATAATTGATTTGACAATCGCACCCGCAGATTTTGCCACCCTGCTTTGTATCGCCGGAGAAAGGGAGGGTGGAAGATGAGGAGAGAGAGAGAGAGAGAGATATGGAAGAAAATGGAGAGTAAAGCGAGGGAAAGGAGGAGAAAAGAAAGAAGAGAGAGGGAGAGGAGTGGGAGGGTAGACAAGGACCAAATGCGGAGCGCTGAGAGGTGGCAGGGAAGCTGTCGGTAAATGGATCATTAGAAAAGCGCGGCTCAAGGACAATTTATATTTTATCAATGCGGCGAAATTACGTTATTGCTCACACATGCAATCATACTGCCCACACTCAAGACGGAGACCTGGAGGGGAGGAGTGACGAGGGAAGAGAAAAGGCAACAGATAGAGCGAGGAAAGGAGAGAGGGGGAGATGAAAAGGGAGAGCAGGGGGAGACGGAGAGAAGAAAGGTGGCATGAAACGATTTGAAAGTCATTGATACGGGATGTTCCCAGCAAAGGAACGGACAGCATGTTTATTTCATAGCGTGTGTGTGTGTGTGTGTGTGTATAATCTATTAGAGATCTCCTGGAGCGGGTGAAATTACCTCCATGTTTTACTCAGTCGCAGCAATCAAGCACAAAAATGCAATGTACATGCAGATAAGACAGACACACAAACACACTGTAGCACCACACACACGCACACGCACGCACGCACGCACGCAGATCAAATTACATTCAGCTTTGCCTCAGAGCTATTATGTGTGAAGCTATTTTACTTAAATGTGCTTTATGTGTATGTTCGGAACACATGTAAACACACACGGTCTGAGTGGCTCTGCGATACATAAATAACCAGATATGATCAAGACTAAATGACGGCACGAGTATTCTCGTATAACATGGCGCTCCTTTTCCTGAGGCTTTGGTAAACAACAGTAAGTGCGAACATTATAAAAGGATAAGGCTGTCGTGTTTCTTTGTTAATAAATCCTCTCAAAGAACCAACACGTTTAGTTTGTATCTCAATTCTCTTCAATCTTCTTGTCCTCAGCTTTGAGCCCTATGAGGATGCATATGTTTAAATAGAGTAACATCAGAGCAAATCCACTTTTTTATTGACTAAAACACATGCCCGGTCACATTACTGTGAACCTTTGTATTTACTATCTGATGATCCAGGTCCTATTTTGTAGTTTTCACTGTCCACATGAAATATATAAAATACACAATGTACCCTGGACACGGATGGTTTAGGTCTTTTCATGGGGTTTGTTGACATAGGGAAAAACTGTGATAACATCATTTTTTTTATTCCAGAATTCCAAAAGTCACAAACCAAGACGTCTGATTTCATGCATCAACTTCTATCGATCTCAAATGCTTCTATTTAAAACCTAGATCCACTCGCACCTCGTCCACCCGTCTCTTCCAGTGGACACAGCTGCAGCTTGGTCTTTCACCACAGAACATTATCACCACATACAGTAAGTCAAATCGGTGTTGCAAATCACTATAGGCCCCACAGAGATACTGGTCTGTGCACAGACACACAACAGAGTCAAGTCAGGTGTATAGGATTGTATGTCTCCTCCCTGTAATCTGAGCAGTGTGGCCCCTGGGTGTGTAATGCAGTAATATGGGGTATTACTGCCCCAGGACTGAGGGATAACACTGTAAACCTATATTTTATAGCAGCATGAGAATGTGTATACATGCATTCTCCTCTGTCCGATGAATCCGTCCATGTGTGTGTGTGTGTGTGTTTGCGTGTGTTGGATTAATAATTTGCTGTAGACAGTGTTGCAGCATGGGGCTCACAGATACCAATGTGAAGCATTATGAGTGACACAGTGACCTACACCTGCCCTATAAGCTCACATGCTTTGTTCAGGGGAGAAAACATCCCTGCAGTCGTCCATGGACTGACCATCTGCTTGTGGGCTCAAATATCTCACTCTCAGCTTCGCAAATTGCGAAATCAAACCAGCGAATCTTGGTATCAGCCATATTTATGTAAATAAAACAATCAAAACGAGAGTTATGAATGTTTAAGTTCACTCTGATGAGCTACAATTGCATGTTTACATTTACAGTAATTATAAAACCAAATTGTAACGTTTGAATTGTGACCATATGATAGATGAGCTCATGAATCTTAAAGGTTTCAGTTAAAGGGTTGTGGTTGTTGTTGTTGACGATACGGACCTGTGGTTCTGGGAAGCAACAGAGCCTTTTCTATATTTTTTTCACCCTTTTAAGGCCAATGTAGGTTGTGCTGAATGAAACATGATAAATAGAAGCAGGAAAAGTCTCCAGAGTATCTTGTCGGCTGCACCGAAATATGCAAACTGTAACATACCCATCTAATAATTCAAAAATCTACATCTGTGTGTATGTAGAATGAGTCCTGCAGCCAGTCTTTACATGTTGTGGCACAACCACTGCAGGTCATTTCTACAGTTTCAGAAAGAGAAGATGTCACCATAGGCCAAATAAACACTCCATTCCAAACAGGCCGGTTTAAAATGACCACTGCACTCGTCTTTCATTTATTTTGAGAGCTCTCTAACCCAAAAGGTTGGCGACAGTACATGTGAGGGGTGTTTTGTTTCAGCCTTTGTTTTTGCTGTGCATTCTACATGTACAGTAAACTGTGAACACACATGTCCAGTGCTGCAAGACCAAGTGAAGATTGTATGGCGTATTGTATAGTATGGTTTTAAAGGTAACAGATAAGCCAGACACTCAAGAAGAGAAAGTGCAGACTGGATCACAAACACTGCAAAGCAAAGGAACATAAAGAAAGGAGAGTGAAGAATTAATTGGGGATGATTTCTCAAATCTTGGAAAAGGCAGAAATAAAAGAAGGCAAAAATGGAGGCTATAATCATGTTAGTACTCCTTCCCTTCCCTCCTCCACAACCGGCCAATCCCTCTATTTCAGCTCCCTCCATCTTCTGAGTGGTCATCTGTTGATTAGACAATATATTTACCTCTGCTGTCTTACTCTTTCGCTGCCTCATTCAGGTCCAGCCCAGCTCGCACACTTTGCAGCATTCAGGCATACATACATAAATAACATACATACATAAATATTTAATCAAATAAATAAATCACTCGGCCTAGCGGCCCTTTCTAATCAAGTGACATCAATCAGTGAGAACTATGGGTAAAGAGGCCTTGTAGCTGACGCCTACTGAGCTCGGCCAGAGCGCTGGAGTAGCGTCTATTTGAGTCCAAGGGGGGAAATATACGCTCCATGTCCCATTATAGGAGAAGGGCTATCCTTTCGTCAGCGCGCCCATTACTCCCCCTATCATTTCCCCAAATCTAAAACCTGTTTTCAATCAACACAGCCAAACGAGTGCCTGTCCAAGAGAGGGAGAGAGAGAGAGAGAAATGAGAGAGAGAGCAAAGGAGCGAAAGCGGCAGAGATGGACAGTGAGGGTCGGGGTAGAGGTAGAGCAATGGAGGGCTCTTTCCTTCTTTCTTCCAGTGATTGGAGCGTTTTGCATTCTGTATGTGTGTGTGATTGAATCCGTCTCCTAAATTAGGGCTGTCGAGTCGAGGAGCTGAATGTCCTTAACCCCCTCCCCGCATCCAATGGCCATACTCTGTTACTTGCGTGCTGAGCATGTCACATCATCGGTGAATAATGTAAGTGCAGCCTGGGTAAAAGGTTTACGTTGAGCCATTGATTGCTAATGCTATGTTGTATGCCTATTTGCGAGGAAGCATTGTGAAGACATCAAAATTCAAACTTCGACAGTCACTCTGGTAACTTGATATTAATTCCAAAGGAGGAATCATAAAGAAATGGCAAGAAATTAATAACCTATGATATTATTTTAAAATATAGGCCTGGTTTTGCAGCTACTACAGTGAAAAATGGCGAAAAAATAAATCCTGCAAGGCAAAATAAAAGACTGAAAGTTGAGGCAGAACACAACAGTAGAGTGACATGTGTGTGTGTGTGTGTGTGTGTGTGTGTGTGTGTGTGTGTGTGTGTGTGTGTGTGTGTGTGTGTGTGTGTGTGGGGTCTTACTTTTCTCATCACCCTGTAGGACTTTGGTAACGGCATAGTCCCAGTCAAAGATGAATCTGTAGAAGCAGAGCTGGTTGTAAAGGGCCTTCTCGGAGTACTGTAGAGAAATCACACACAAAAGTAGTGCGTTACTTCTATGACAAGATGGAACAAACGAGCCACATGAGCTGATGAATACGATGGCAAAAACATTTCATATTAAAACAATCTCCTAATCTACCATCTTGAAATTATCTCCATTCTTTCCCTAATTTAGTTTAATTTAACAGGGACCAAGCTCAAAACAAGTGTTGGACCTGGGTTAGTTACATACAGCTAAATGAATGTTCGTGTGAACCTTGCATCTCCAAGTCAAAGCTGATATTTTCATGACATCTTTAACACATTGCATGAAATCCATCTGAATCATCTTGATGGGAGGTAACGTGAGGCCTGATCTGACGGAGTGTAATTCACTGAGAGCAGATAAACTTATTTTTATAACATTATTTTAACTGTGAATTGGTCACATGGCAAGACCCCAAGCTCGGTGGGCAATGGGAGGTATCATCCTAATGGAATAAGGCATGTAGAGCTAAAAGGATCTGTCAGTTAAGCAAATTAATCAACATCTTAATCTAGAACCCTTAAATGTTGTGTTCTCGACAATTGATCGAAACATGAAACACCTGCAGACGTCATCTAAAGCCTTTCTCACATATTATAGAAAAAGTCATATTTAGTCAATTAATTGAATCATGAAAACTTGAATTCAAATGGAAAGCAGTTTTTGTTCTCCTGATTCTGGCAACATGGTGTAAATACAGCATCTGTATCGCGTCTACTCTCTGATCATGTTCAACAGAAACACACGATGTGTGAACTGTATCCAACAAGTGGTGACACACCAACACTTCTACCATCCCTTTATTTCCTGTTTGTATAAGAAAGTTATTAGTATCTATTATAATCATTTGTGAGCGGAGTCAGGATCGTGACGGGGTGTAAAAGCATCCAAAATAGATGAATAAACCCGGTTTACCACCTGAAGAAACATGCTGATTGAACGTGACTCTGCGAACGTGCACCCTGCTCGTAGGACTCTACCTCCCTGAAAACATTTCCTTTCCTCTGTGTGACACGCTAAAGCAAGAAAACAAATTTGCTTGCTTTGTTAATCTCCACTGCAATTAACTGGAGCCACACGACAGCCTGCCAGAGGGAGAGAGAGAGAGAGAGAGAGAGACGAGGAGGAGGATGAGCGAGACAGAGAGGTGGGAGGGAAAATAAACGAGAAGAAAAAAAAAAGAGAAATGGTAAAGATACAGAAAGAAGTGAGAGATGAAGAGAGTCAGACAGTGAGAAGGAGAGAGAGAAAGAAAAGAGGGGATCGGGCCTGAAAGACCCTCCCTCATAATAGTTTGTTGTGATAAGCCATTGTGAGAGAGGTATGCGAACAGCCGAGGCTGTCAATTTGATTAGCCATTATACTGCATGTTTAATTGCAGTTATTGGCTCGTCATTTCCCTGCTATGCTGGAGAGGGCACGCTAAGCCCCGACCCCACACTGCCATCAGGTGTGCGCCGAGTGCTTTATTATTACCACCAGGAAGAATCCCCCCAATTCGTGTGTGTGTGTGTGTGTGTGTGTGAGTGAAGTGAATTTGTGTGTGCCCATTATACCTGCCAATCGGCAATGTGCGTAATTGTAATTTCAGTTTTTACTACTGCAGCATAATCAAGTGGCAAGAGCATCTAATGCAACTAAATGGAATCTATGTGATGTGCGAACGTGAGTGAGTTAATGTGTGTGTGTGTGTGTGTGTGTGTTAAATGGCGCACTATGGCTGCCCACATGGCACACACAGCTGTTGACCATTGATGCACTGCCTAGTCAACAAACCAAACCATGCGCATCCCATAATGGAGCCTCGGTTACGGTTGCCAAGGTTGAACAAGCCCAGTCGGCACAGACACCGCAACACCGCTTGTTCCTCTTGAAAATAACAACACACGGAGAGCACACATGCAAGTGCACACGCTCGCACTCTGCGCAACGGGCACATTCAAACAATATAAAGCTGATTGTGGGCGGGCCCGTTGCTGCCAACTGATTGACAGGTGTCAGAAAGGCGTGGCTAAAATTTTGCAGGGTTGTTATTGAATTTAGAGCCCCTCAACCCCACCTCACTCTCTCCCTCACACACGCACGCTCGCACGCACACACTCTCTCCCTCCCTCACACACACACACAACGTACACATACACACGCCTACCTCGTCATTCAGCTCGGTGCTTTGTTCCTGCACTGACACCATTTCAATTTGCTCCACAAATCTGCAGCATTTTCAGCCTGACTGCCTAAGGAGCAAACCAGCTGTGAAATTGCCTCTCTCTCGGGAGCGTAGGAGCCCCCCCCCCCCCACCTTGTGCCCCCTTGCTCCTTTGCCTCCCTGCTCCCCGAATGACTCCCCCCTACGGGCACGCACACACACATACACAGACCCGGTCCTGTTGCATGAACACAGTTAAGCTAAAAGGAAGAGGGAGATTTGTGCACGTGTGTGAGAGTAGAAAGACGGCGTGGAGACAGGATGTATAGAATAAAAGGGAAAGTAAAGCATAAGAAAAGGTGGCTAAATCACACAAATTGATCCAAATCACAGAGCAACAGAGTCTAAAACGGCTCGCACAATAAAACGAGCACTCAAGTCTTCCTCCGAGTCTTAAAAACACCTGCCTCTATCTTTTAGGAAGACACACACAAAGACACACATCCAGCCGCCAGCGAAGTTTTGCGCACTATACTGTCACTCGGGTTTATCACTGCAGCAGTTAAAGAAAAGCTAAACACACAATATGTCTGTGAGAATGTAAGAAAAGTACAGGAGGCCAAACAGAGTTCATAGAGGATGGAAAGTGTGCAGCTGCTGACAGACTACAACCATTCAATCCCTTGACATAGATACGACTTAGAGGAAAATATCAGCACGGGTGACACAAACAAGGCCTCAGCGTTACGCACTTTTCCCTAAATACTGTTCTCCAGCTAGGATGCAAACACGCGCCGTAAATACCGAAGCCACAATATCCCGAGCCCTCGCACAACCGCAGCTGCAGAAAGAGAGAGGGTGTGAGAAAAGAGAGGGAGACGGAGAAACAAACATACATTTTGCCTCAGCTGTGAGGCCACGAGGCTTTGAAACTCTTGAGCTTTTTAGATGCGATGAGCATTATTGCCGGTTGTGGTAGTCACGCCAATCAGCTTCACAAGACACCATAATGAGTCAATATATGTAAATCTTTACTAGGCAAACACGGCAGGAAACAAAGGCATTTAACTGGTGCTCTCGCCCGCAAGCCTCCAACGATTCAGCACCGGTAATTTCTCCCCATTGAAAGGCATAATTGCCTGCTATTTGAAGATATTCATGCTCAATTTTTGAAATTAATTTCAATTGGGGGGAAATGTAGAAATGTCAGCTCCAGTGAAAGGGATTTGATTTCAATTATCCTCACTCAAAGGACTGTGATTTCCAAATACACTTAAGCAAAATTATGACAAGAATTTTTGTTCGGCAAAATTCAGTGTTTAAAGAGCGATTAGGCGATAATGGGGCAGCTTTGAGCTGGCAGTGAATGCAGCCGTCTCCCTCTGAAAGGCACTCAATTATCTCTGATTGCTCCCGCTATAATGTATCAAATAGAGATACCTGCTATTGCCGTAATTTGTGTGAAAATTAACATGCTGCAATTTCCACTAGAGGGAAAAAGGGAGCTCTAATGGGCGCCTGAGCGTACATCAATAAAACGAGAAGAGAAAAAGAGGAGAGAGAGAGAGAGACAGAAAGGGAGGGTGAGAGGAGGAGAGAGACAGCGAGCGAGCCAGGAGAAAAGAGAATGAGTGGAAGAGCTAAGGAGGGAGGGAGGGTGGGGAAAGAGAATGAAAAGAAAGGAGCAGGGGAAGAAAGCATTGAATAAAAAGGGGAAAAGGAAAGTTGGGACAAAGATTTGAGACAGGGTGAGAAAAAATATATATATAGTCCATTTGAGCTAAGCGCTGTGGAGGGAGGGAGAGACGAAGAGCGAGGGAGAGAAAGAAATTTAATTTACTGAAAATATTACAAATTGCACCTGTGCATAACTCCCCAAAATTACCAACCAATCAAGGCAGAGTGCCTATTACTCTCCCATTACATGGAGATCAGATCACGCTCTGAATCTGTGTCCAGAGAGAAAGGGAGGGAGGGAGGAAAAGAAAGAGGCAGAGATGGATGGAAGAGGAGAGAGGCAGCACCCACAGCGATGGTAAAAGTGGCATGATGCGCGAGAGGGAAAGGGAAAGCAGAGTTAAACAAGAAGAAGTGCCTTCACAGAGGCTCTGGCACAAACAAGCAAATTTAGCGTAGCATACGCAAAGACAAAACCCTCCATTCAATCTCTGGCTACGGCTGATATTAGCTCCATAATCTGCGATGAAAGGGAACGCAGCCAAAACAGAGCCTCTGGCTGGATGCACAGAAATCTCATGGAACTTCTAACAAAAAAAACCTAAAATAAATGTATCTATAAAAAGAAAGACAACCTCTCAGCAGGGGCGTGTGGAAGCATCATCATCGTCTCTACGTGTTTGAGTCACAGTCGATCTACCACCAGCTCAAAAAGCCATGAATGGCCTCTTGAGTACTTTACATAATTGGCAGCAATTTAATATGTAAGCTGCAGGGCTATTAATCTCCATTCAATAGCTTGATTCAGACAACAGTGTTACCTAACACTGAAAAAATGAAAGTTATGTTAATGCTGAATTCATTAAAATACTCAAAGGCATTTACATTGAACTTTTTCTTCTCCTATCCCACATTTCATTAATTGACTGCTACTTCTGAAATGTTATATTATATTAAATATTTAAACAAAGCTTTTTCTTTAAGAATAAACAATTACATTTTAACACATGTAGCTGCTCCACCAGGTCGTAGAATCTTCCGTCTGTGGCTGCAAAGTTTGACACCAACAGATATTGGGTGTTTTGATGGATAATGGTAGGAAATTCAGGACACCCCAGAAGAAACATTATTCTGCATTCCTGCCCCAAATCCTCAAATTCAAATCTCGCTCTGTGCTTAAATGTCCCCCGAGTTGAATTTATGACACAAGCATCACAGAAACAGTATTGTCATGTACTGAGATGCTTCAGCCAGATGGTAGGACCGCCCCACAAGAAGAGACACAAGAAAGACGGTGCTGAGCCTGACCACTGCACTGGTGCTGGTACCGTTCATTGTCTTGGATACTAAAGCTGTTTTCAGACATATATTTTGGAAAATATTGGATAAAATGGGTCCAGACATTCTCTGGAGTTTGCCTTTCACATATGAGGAGCGCAGCAGGAGTTTGACTGAGTACTAACCCCACTCACTTGAGGGAGATACTTGTATTTGTGTGTTTAATTACTTCTTTAAACCATTTATATTGAATTTAGATTATAAAATGTGTCCTATTTTCTACCTTTATTCAAAGTCCCCATTATCTGTGTTCAATAGATGCATATAAAAGACTGTATAATGATAGAGCAGGGAGTCGAGCAGTGTGGCAGAGACCAGGTAAAATAAGGACAGGCTACAGTTTTTTAGAGTAGAGAAAGGGTGCATGAGTGAGCACAGAGAGTTAAATGTTTTATTCAGCCCGCAGGTTGAAAGTGCCACGGCCCTCAGACACAGCAATGGCACCGCGTAAGTGGCTGCAGAGACAGCAGAAATTGGCCTTCTGGTTTACAACATGTCGCCACAGAGCCAGACACAGCAAAGCAGCCAGTGGGGACAGACAGGAGCAGAGCACACAGGGTGAGAAAAACTGACAAGAGTGAGTTAAGGCCAGGATTTAGACAGAACAGTCCGAGAGAACCAAAAAAAAAAAAGAAAAGAAACGTCATGCTCAAATTGAAAAGGAGAGTGTTTCTCTTAAATCCAGTGGTCAAGCTAACAAAGTGTTCATCAGGCAGAGGCTGGACAGACAGATGCTTTTAATGCTTCGACTACCATTCAGCTCTTAGTGCCTTTGCACATGTGAGGGGAAAGTGTGTGTGCACGGACACAACATCACACACACACATACACACGGAAGACAAAGAGACAATCAATGTTATTGGTGTGTATAGGTGGTGTAATCTGATCCTAATGAGCAGAGATGTACAGAGACTATATGACAGAGACTTCAGCTCTATAGCACCATCACCTGGTCAAATCATACAGAATGCAGAGTGTGTCGGACTTAAACAATGTTTGTGGTGTGCGTTTCTTTAGTCCAATAAGATGATGCACAGCTATGTAAGTGTGTGTGTGTGTGAGATTACCTCAGGTCTGAGTGTCGCCCTGGTGCAGGCGGGGCAGATGGGTCCGTGGCGGGAGAAGGCGATGGGTAAACGTCTGGTCCTGTTCTGACAGGTCAGGTCCTCACACACCAGCCAGCCCTGTCAGCGACATATGATGACATATGATTCTATTAACTGTGACACGTCAAACATTAAACAATAGAAACATAAATGGCAACTGCTTTCAAGATTTGTTGAACTATTTCCAATGAAAACATTCTCCGTGTTACAGGGTTTTCTCACATTCTACAGACTGAACGATTAATCAGAACAGATAAGTTCCTGCATGTGTCCATCAAGGCTGAATGTCCACTCCATCATCATATTGCCTCAACTTATTGAGATCAGATACATGAACACACAAGTTTTCTGCAAACTGTTTACATTACATTCAGGCAATTCATATACTTGTGAGAAACAAACCAAAAGATTAGAACCTTATGTCAATCAACTAACTACAGATCAAGGAGAATATCAACATGAAGCACTTGAAAATTGAAATCTTAAGAGACAGTGGAAATATTTCAAAGTTTCCTCAATGTAGGGAAACTGAATAAGATATCACCCTAAAAGTATTTATTTTGATTCACAAAATCTGGATTATTATCCAGAGCTGCACCAAATTATGCCTGTAATTCAAGACATTTAATGAAAAATTCACAAAATGTCAAACAACACCCTATCTCGCGTTTTTTAAAGAAAGAAATTATTTTCCTGGATCTACTCCCTTAATCGAATATTCTCCAAACATTAATGACGTCTTTCTTGGCACAGAACCCACCGTTCCGCCAAGTTTCAAGAAAATCTGTTTAGTAGTTTTTGCGTAATCCTGGTAAAGGTCAGACAAACAGACACAAACTTGAACACATCCTTGACCTAAAAGGCTCCATTCTCACTTATCAAGCCATGAGCATTCTGGTCTCTATTCTGGTTTCAGCTGCTCTGAAGAAAATATAAAACACATAAATAAAAAAAAAGGTTTTAAAATACTCTCTGACCCATCCGTCAAGTTCCATTCTGTGATTCTCGCAGCACTTTGAAATAACTTTGAATTCCAGCTGTTTCCTGTCCAAAGGGACCCCTGATGTAAATATCTCACAACACGCATCAGAAGACGACGTTCACAGCAGCTTTTACACCCCTGCATGATTGCTTAGTTATAACATGTGTTCATGTGGGTGTTTATATTGTCAATAAAAGGTGCTCTTAAAAATTGACAAAAAGAAAAAAAAAAGCTTCTGATGCCTTGAAGACACTTTAAAAACTGTTTCTGGTAATGAAAAAATGCTGCTGAAAATTGTTGCTTCCATTTAGCTGCTATAATTCGGCACAACACAGTGACAAGAAAAGTACTCGGGAGAAAGAAAAACAGGAGCCGTAAAACAAAAACAAGTGCGAGCGACGGGCAAAGAAAGAGGGATAAGAACAGAGGTTAACATCTGACTTCACATCGCACCGGCCTCACTCAATCACTCTTTACGTTTGAATGTAACTTCAGCTGCCGTGCGTCGCCGCCCTGCTCTGGGAGTGCTTGTCAGACGGGCAGAGCAGCGGACAGCCAAAACGGCAGTAGTTAGGACCCCCTGGGGTGAGGTAGTGACCCTGGGCAGGTGCTGTGGTATAACCCTCTCAATCTCCCTGTATTCTTCCAGAGCCCTCCTCCCTCCGTGCTTCTTATGCCCTGTCATTACTAAGGGGGGTTTAAAGGGGAGGGGGTTAATGCCCAACTAATGACAGAGGATAAGACCCACCGCTATCAAAGCTTTTGAGTCCATCCTCCATCCATCTTTCCTTCCTTCCTTCCATTCACTGCACCTGTCCCTCCATCCATGTCCCCCTCACACGCAACGTTTCTCCGATTGATTTTTACGTTTGCCTTTGTCTCGTCTCTGGATTAGTTTTGAGCAGCAGCTAAAAAAATAAAAAATAAACGATTGGAGAGATCATTTCTTTCTTTTCAACCAACTCTACAGTGTGTAATTTGTTTTCCACTGTGAAAGAACCTGCAAGAACCTTTGATAGTAAGAACTAGGACAATGTGTAGATGGTTACATGAGGAATCTGTTTACACTGTACGAGGCTTTTTAAAATTACTCTTCAAAGACAAACAAACATTTTACACCAAAATCAGCAGGTTGTTTTTTTTTAAAACGCAGGTAAACCCGCTGCCAGTGGAGGGGTTTTCAATGATGAAACCAACATGTCGGAAACTGGAAACACAACAAAAGAAAGCACCATGGACACCAGTGACAATGTTACGGTGGTGACATCTTTCACTTCCAAATCAGGTACATTGATGAATCTTGCTGCCTCAGTGAGGGAGCAGCAATTTTGTATTCCCTGCCACTGAATCTCAAATGGACTGAGGTCTGTCAATAATAACACAATAATTGTATTAAATCGGTGGAAATAGTCGCTTCGGGCTTTACATTGGGGCTTTTTGTTTTCATGCATAATATATTTCTGCTACTTTCATGCCCACAACAGCAGCTTGCTCCATTTATCTGGATTTATTCAACACATTTTCCACAATCCCAAGAGTTTAATGATCTTTAATGATCCAATATGTCTCGTCTATTAAGCAATTTAAAGACAAACTTCTTGTCTTAATGACATTTTAGTACGTTTTTCTGTGTCTTTACCAAACTAAAACAAGTGGAGTTGGCAGGAAGAGGAGTGCTTCATTTCATCTCCAGGCTCACGCACACAGCACGCTGCCAATCCCTTCCAAATGAAAACCAAACACACATTTTCACACAAACACACACGCATGTCCCAAATCAATTAGAAAGTCCCAGAGTTCACAGTTATACCCATAAATCCGAGCTCGGGGGCTAATTATCTAAACACCTACACCAAGCTTGTGCAAAGAGCTGAGCTTCATGGGAAATGAGACCGCGCCACTGTCTCTGATAAAGACACGTCCGGGACAATGGCTCGTAGTGGTGACAGATAAGGAGTCCGAGAGATGCTGTTTGACCTTCATCGTTTTTTACGTGTGTATTTCTTGTGACACAAGCCTTGGTACACACTGCTGTTCCCATGACACACCACACCATTCACTGTGGACACGAAAATATGAATCGCTTCCTATTGTCGTGCATTAAGATGAATTAATGACACAAATCAAAGACTCAAGTGGCAAATACACACACAACCGAGAAGGCTAAAAGCAGGAAAATCTACCCACAATGCCACTCTGCTCTGCGACTGTTACCCAAAACCCACCCACACACACACACAAAAAAAATCAAAAAATAAGTAGGATTAAGTGCAGCAGATGTGTGTATGAGCCGCACAGAAAGGATTAAAAACAAGAAGCACACATGAGGAGCGAGGCTGAAAGAACAAAAAAAAAAAAAGAATAGAAACCTAATTGAGGTATTTCGCTGGAGCAAGGGTGGGGGTGTACAGTTGGACGCGAGAGAATAAAGGCTCATAATTACATAATTATAGCAGTGGATATCTGACACATTGAATGTAGACGTCAAATGAGTTCCACATAATTTAACCAAACAGAGGCAAGACCAGGCCACGACAGAGCCCACCAGGAAATATACCTTCTCTCTGCCTCTCTGCGAGAACAGTTCAGGCTCTGATACTCAAACCTCCTCGTTCTGTGGTTCTATAAAGAAACTACAGAGGTGTATTTCTTCACTTACCCACTACGCTGTAATGAAGCCAAATATTCCGGTTGCACATTTGGAGCAGAGTCGGCGCAGCAGTGATCAGGGGAAGGAGCCACGGAATTGAGGTCCCGCCGATACACGCATTTGACCAATAGCAAGTAAGTCTCAGCTAAGTCTCATCAAAAAACTAAATATTTAAAAAAAAAAAACTTACAGGAAACATTTGCACTTTAACAAACATCAGTGTGATAAGAACTACCTAAAACATTTGCTTAGACTTATTTCTTTAGAACATGACAAAATAACTTGAAGTCAATATTTCAGCACCATTTTTAAAACAATGAAGCCTCTCTGACGTGAGTCCTGTTCCAGAGGAATCCACCTGCGCACGCACACGCACACACACAAGGAAGAGCTCTACAACTGGTTTCCATCAGTCAACACTTCCAGCTCTAAAGTGAATGGACCTAAAATCGGTCTCCTTCACAAACACTCTCTCACACGCACACACACATACACACTCACGGAGTGAATAAAGCTCAAACGGTTCCACTTTGTACCTCCTCCGCTTAATCAAAGCTTCTCTATTCAACAATTTGACCTTTTGTTCAAAACAGGATTATCACCTTCTCTGGTCTTCATTCACCCTTTCTCTCCCTCCCTCCCCCTTTCTTCTCTTGCCCCACAGACCGTTTCCAGGGGCGACCCACATGACGAGGGTAATTGCAATAATTTGTTAAATGCCATGGCAACGGTGGTTAGACGGGAGGAGTTTAAAAAAGAAGAATTGGGTGGTTCAGGAAACAAGCAAATCTCTCATTTTGCCCAAGACAGTGGGATGAGAGGATGAAAGGATGACAACAGTGTGTTTATGACACACACACACACGGAGGGAGAGAGAGATAGAGAGAGTAAGTGAACAAGTGTTTGCCCATTCTCAGGGTGCTGGTTTATTGATAATGGTGGGGATGGGGAGGACATTACTAATGATTAATGTCTCTGTGGTCCAAGCTTAGGACGCCAACACACATGCACATATATTCTTACACACACACACACACACACACACACACACACACACACACACACACACACACACACACACACACACACACACACACACACACACACACACACACACACACACACACACACACACACACACACAGAGAGAGGTGCAGAGCTTTCACTCTATCTGGCCAGACAAACAGCTCTATTTGAACTCTCCCTCGGCCTGAAAGGAATCCTTAATTACACAATATTACCCCTCTTCATTGCCCTGCTGTGTGTGCGCTGTGTCCACTGCTGTTCAGCCTCCACTGGTGTGTGTGTGAGTGTGTGTGTTGCTGTGTGAGGTGTAAGTATTCAGCGGTAGCAGCTGTTTCACACATCGTGACAAAGGGGTTGAGGGGGACTCGCTCCCCACACATTCACCGCACTAATTGATTTCTGTTCAGCACTGTGGGAGAGTAACCCTGACACACACACATACACACACTTTTACAGACAGTGCATTCCACTCACAAGACCAAGGTGTTAGAAGCTACCAGGAGGGAGCGAGTGCTCGACAGACAACACAGGAATCCAGTTGAATTCACTCTGGAGCTGCTCGTCAGGAGCAGTGACAACATGTCCTCTACTTCTGCATCACATCCTCTCTTTCTACTTTCAGTCTCTGTTTCAACAACATATAGATAATTCTGTCAGTGGATATCAAAATAAATCAAAGTAGCAACACAGGCTACTCTTAAAGGAAATGACCATGTAAAACTAAGAAGCAGGAAACTTATATCAATCAAATATCTTTATGTATAGTCTTATGAATACTGACTGAGGATGTTAACAGTCAATCTGCCAAATGCTCACAACAGCTTCCTGAAACTCAAACTCCTCTTGAGGAGCATGAAGGAGGTATGCACTCTCTGAGCGCCCTTTCAGTTTCAGAGTGTGACGATAGATTGGGACCATCTACAAAGTATTTCATCACAAGATGGGATGGATCAGAGTGAGCGCAGGTCAGTGGGGCAGCGAGGACATGCGGCAGGGTAATACAGCACGGTACAAAGACACCGGACATGCAATGTGTTCCTGCCCTGAAGCAGAAGCTCTGTGGTTGTTTATGGTTAAATCTTCAAGCCAAGACTAACTCCCACACTATTGACACAAATCTACTTGGGGCGGCTGTGGCTGAGGGGTAGAGTGGTCGTCCTCCAACCTGAAGGTCGGCAGTTCGATCCCCAGTCTTCCCCATCTGCATGCCGAAGTGTCCTTGGGCAAGATGCTGAACCCTGAATTGTCCCCCATAGAACAACAAAGTGCTGCTAATAGATGCACTGTATGAATGTGTGTGTGATTGGGTGAATGTAAAGCTGTACTGTAAAGAGCTTTGAGTGGTCATCAAGACTAGAAAAGCGCTATATAAATACAAAACCATTTACCATTTACTTGATCTTTTAAGTCAACTATGCTAAATTTGCTGTATTTTTAGTTTTCGCTGATTCTCTACTAACCCAGTTTCCCCCGACGTGATTTAATCATTTCACTTTACCATCTACTGAAAGAGCACACGTGAAACTTGGTATTCAAAGTAAAAAAAAAAACCACCCATTTAAGTGTTTTCATGGATCATGCTGCTACAAATCTGTCTGCTGTTTTTTTTTTATATTTTAAGAGCATAATGTGCTCTTTGGTGGAAATGTCAGTGCAGTTTCCTGCTGAGGTTTCCTTCATTTTTGGTCCCACATCTTTTTGATAGCTTCTCTTAGCATCACTGCATCTGTTGCATCCCCCATTGTGTTAAATACAGTCCAACACTTTCATAAACACTTAGCGAAAGGTCAATTTTCACAAGTGCTAAATATTTCATTACATACGGCTCAGTTTGTCTGAACACTTGAATTAATCTATTTAAGAATGTGTTGATAGACACTGATATGCAAACAACCTCAACGTTTGATCGAGCAGAAATAAAGCAGTTTTTGGACGGACTAAAATGTACCTTGAGAAAGGGAGAAAAGTGAAGAGACTCTGGCCAGCTGCACTCTTCTCATCTATCAAGTTGCAGCATTAGATACCAAATGAAAACTAAATGAAGTGGCCCTGCAGGCGGTCAGAGCTCATGCATGCAACCTGCCACAAGAACAGAGGAATACTCACAGAGTAGTATTTTTTGATGTAGCGACGGATGTCTAGCAGCAGTTTGTTGCTAATGTTGACGGTGAAGTCGACGGGACGGCTCCCACAGGGGTTGTGACAACATCGCATTAAGCTGGGCTCCAACTTTAAACCCTGCAAAAGAGAAAACTGCACATGTCACATCTGAGAAAAGCGACGGATCGATCCACATGCACTTTATATGTCATCATCTTTAGTCACATTCAAAATACAGATCCAGAAGAGAATACATCTTCGTGCAGCGGTAAACAGTACATTTAGACAGCCTACCCAAATTCTTCTTTTATTAACTTGTTTATATTTTTTCACACTTTGTCATGTTGCAGTCTTATATGTTCAAATAATAAGTCATTTTTTCCATAATCTTCGCTCCATATCCCAAAATAATAAAAAAAGTGAAAACAGAACATTTTTTAATTTTTTGCAATTCTATGAAAAATGTGAAATATCATATGAAATGAATCTCAGGTGCCTCCCATTTCTCCTGATCATCCATATGTTTCGCCACATTGATGTCAGCATGTGGTAAATTCAGTTGATTGGACATATTTTGGAAAGGCAAACGTGACGGGAGCAGCATCAAGCTGTGAGGGCGTTTTCTGGCCGCAGTGACAGGGGTCAGGTTTAAACAGAGCAAAGCGCAGAGGTATTCTTGTCCAGAGCGCTGAGGACCCCAGACTGGGCCAAAGGTTCAACTTCCAACAGGTTAACGACCCTAGGAGAAGCTAAGGGCCCTGACATGTATCCAATTGAATGTCTCTGGGAAGACGTGAAAATGTCTGTCCAGTGTCCACCAGTGGTTTCCTCAGAGTTTGAGAGGATCTGCAGACGGAAATTGCAGAAAATCCCAAAATCTAGTTGCACAAAGTCCATGGTTTCACACCTATGAAGACGTGAGGACTTGTTTTTTTGCTTGGTCATTATGGGGTAGCGAGAGTAGATAAGGTTAGGGTGAAACAAAAGATGAAGGGCTCAACTCTTTACTCTGAATGCACTGTATGAAAAAGCCTCCACACGATGGAGTCTGTGTAGCAGGAGGCATTTACTACAGTCTCAGTACAGTAATTAAAATCTGTCTCCCATCAGTGCTGCATCCTGTGCATAGACATTACTGTATCTGCATAGAGATTCATCACAGCTGCATTTTTAACTCTATGCTGAGAAAAAGCAGTTATGCAACATAGGAAACGTTGCCATTAACTTTAAACCTGCACAAAGAGCGTGTCAAGCGGGAGGTGTAAAGGCTTAAAACACCTCTGAGTGCAGTAATATTGTAGCCTGAAGCAAACAGGTCAACGTGAAGTCACTCCTCCTGACTTCTAGTTCATGCAATGAAAAATTAAATAAAAGTAACCAGAGTACATAACAATTACACTAAATATAACAGCTTGAAACACTTGCTCCCTTCAACCTGAGCTCCATTTAACTGTCGCACTGATAGCAGCAAAAGAAAGGTTTCTGCAGCGAAGTCAATGACACAAGTATGCGTGTGACCCCCCCCACCCACACCCACACCCACACACCACACACACACACGCTGACTTTCTTTGTTTGCTTAAATCATTTCCTTTCTGGGAAAAAAAAGATTTTAGACAAGTTTGACTCATTGAGTAAAGCCTCTACATGATCATTTCCAAACATCTCAGTTTCTGCCTGTCCAGATTAAATCGCAGCCGCAGGGTTTTCAAACTAAAACGGGGCCAGCAGCTTTTCCAAACTTCTCTAGGACCTCCAGAGAAGTGTGGACACCGGGCGTATCCACAGCACAGTGCATGTGTTTTCAAATGAAAACTTAGTGTGTGCATGCAGCCTCTGTCTCGTCTCCACTTCTTCATGTTTTATTTTCTTTCCGGTCTGGAACAGCCTCCCTTCTTCTCTCTCCATGGTATCCTCCCTTTCCACTCCTTTATCTCACTCGTTTCATTCCAAACTTGAATTTGACAAATGCACTCCCCCTCCTAAGCAAGTTGCAACCATCACTTACTCAGCCAGTTGTTTTGCTATTTAAGTTATTTTAATTAAATGCAACATTTAATAAAATCACCCTACGTAGTTTCTTCCTGTCACGAGAGACAAGCTCAAAACAATCCAGGGAAGTATCTTTTAAAATTCTTCACTGCTCTACATGTCACCTAAATCCAATCCAGCTGTCATCTTAAACACACCCTTCTGTCAAAAAAAAATTTGAAAAGGTTAACAGTGTCAGCTGTCTACCTGAACTGTTCCCATCCCTGTCTTTGCTCTGATAATGTGTAGCTTTCATGTGGGACACCCAACGCTCTGTTAAAACTGAACTCAGGGAAATCCCTGGAGTTCCAGACAAATTTCTTACTCTCCTCCTCCTTAGTTAATCTTTTCATACCCCCATCAAACAACTTTCCTCCTCTGTCTGTCCTCCATCATCCATCACCACCTCCTCCAACCATCTCTGGCTTTGTGTCAGTGCTGGAGTCAAGGCCCATCTGTCCTCCCCTCTCATTGAGCTGTTAGACCATGTTCACAACCCTAATTAACTTACTGTCTTATCAGTTTCTGTGTGTGTTTGTGCCTGTGCATCTTTGCGTGCATACCAGCCTCTGACGCGCGGAGGAGAATTAACACCAGTAATCAGTCAAATCCTGGTAAGTTTAGTCTAAAAAGTGAAAAAATGTAAACAACACTAACCTATCTGACAGGAAACAAGTCATTTGTTTCCTCGCTGACAAGAATTAGATTCTAAACCGAATCAAATAAGAAACATTTCTGTATGGTTCTTGTGCAAGTATCTGCTGAAGTATATCATGATATCATCCTTTTATGGATAGTGTGCGTGTAAAACTCCTTTTTTAAATTTAATGCAAGTTCTCCGGGCCAGCAGAGGACAGAGGGTTGTCAGTTTTATTAGTGTCTTCCAGACGAGAAAAAGCTGCATGCCCTGCTCCTCATTAGAAGCTGATAACACACACACACACACACACACACACACACACACACACACACACACACACACACACACACACACACACACACACACACACACACACACACACGACCTTGGCCTGACAAATGGTCGGAGATCAGTGTGTGTGTGTGTGTGTGTGTGTGTGTGTGTGTGTGTGTGTGTGTGTGTGTGTGTGTGTGTGTGTGTGTGTGTGTGTGTGTGTGTGTGTGTGTGTGTGTGTGTGTGTGTCCATAGAACAGCAGGGGTTAAAGGAAAGGCTTTTCAAGTTGTGGAGTCCAAACAATGCCAATGAAAACAGAGTCGGTATTGGAGCCAGGCAGCTGTCTAAAAATACAGACACAGACACAATATAGAGGATGACTACGGCATGAATCCTTCACGGGAAGTTTGAGTGAAATGCCTTTGGAAACACTGTGTCTCTAGTGATTAATCCATTAAAATCCATTAGTGACAGAAGCAATATTTCCTTTTTTCATTTTAGTCTTACTCTGCATCTGTGAGATTCTTTTGCTTCCGCACATCTCTGACTTTAATGGGGTCCTCAGATCTGCAGAAGATTCTAATGGTGTAAATCATCTGGAACTTATTTTCCCCTATTTGGTTGATAGGTCATGACGTGTTGTATCCGTTTCCGTGTCCAAGCTCTGGTATTTGCAAGATGCCGCCGTGCTGTATCACTGGCTGTAATTGTGGGTCTCAGATGGTAGAATAGACTTGGCTGAGCAGCACGGAACTGTGCCAAGACCGAAATGAGGTAGTGCCAAGACCGAAATGAGGTAGATTAAATCACATCAGGTGTTCTCTTTCTCGCCTGGACATTTTTTCATTTATGCCTCACTTCAAATGACGTTATGACAAATTAATTCACAGGTTCGGACAGTGTTGTTTGCTAGTGACCTGAAGGTTTGGACCCAGATGTGGATATCAACACATTTTGGCTAGAATGGTAGAGCGGGGTCTCATACACGCACGTTTGATGCCATGGTGATATACTTAATGTCTGCAGTTCATACAAATTACAAAGATGACAAAATGTACGCCACATGGATGCAGGAAGTATGACTTGGATGCAACTTTTCAAAACTTTTGGGAGGTACAGAAGACAGACAAATTCATAGTTTAGGAATCATGGAATAAAATGGAACAGGTTGAACCGTTGGGGGACTTGCGTAATGACTGTTTACTTACAGCTCCTTCAAAGACGTTGTCGTAGGTGTTGTCAGTGCCACACTGTGGGCAGGTGAAAGTGAACCTCTCACAGTCTTTGTAGCGCTCTTCATCAGTCAGCTGGACCGGAGCTCCCAGCATGCCGTCAGCCTCCTCCTCTCTCTGGTGCTGCTGCTGAGCCCGGAACTGGCTGGGGTCCAGACCTGACGAGGACAACGGCATTTATGAATCTACAGTAATTTGAACAAATGTTTATGGACAGACTGGGCCGATGAGAGACGAAGAAAATAGAGCCGGCATCTGAGCCAAACCACTTTTATGACCATTAAACAACAATGAGACATCTATTTTGTACTTTTATTGGACCATTGCGATATCGGGGATGACATCGTTCCTATGTTTGGATGTCTCAGCTGTCAATGGACCATGAAACATCAGAATTAGAATTCTAATGCTAACATATAAAGAGAGATTAGTAGCAACAAACTGAAGTATCTGTACCGCACAAATACTTCAAGGACAGAGTGTATTTATAAAAGAGCAAGAGAAATGAATTGTGTTTAAACTTTAAATGTAAATTCAGTTATGTCATTTATTCCGTTGCTTTTTGCAAGTTGAGGTCAAAACCTTTCACTCAAAACTTTCGCCCCCGTGTTTTTAAAAGACAAAGAAACCTGATAAACTTTGAATCATGATCTAGCACCTGAGTGATGACGGGCCGCCCACTCTCAATACAATTAAAGCCTTTTACAGTTTCTCATAACCTGTAATTAACCTACCCAGCCACGTGGCTATGAGCACGCTGTCAATGCCCTCAATGGGGTCACAGATGCGAGACACCACAGGGTGGATCTGCTGGGCCAGGTAGTACTGAGTGTCCAGACTGAGACCTTCCTGCTTCTGGAGTTGCTCTAAAGCGTAGGCTCTCTGACTGGCTGCGAGTGTGGAGCCATCCTGGGGGATAAAAACAAGATAGTCAGTGGTTTCCGTGGTAGATTGTACCTCAGACTGTAGGTTCGTACACACAGAAGTATCCGTGGAACCTCAAATATAGGTGTTCATGATCAGGTAAATGATAAAACCCCCGAAACAAATTACTGAACCAGTGTCTTCAGAGAACATATTCACATCTCTTTTGTATGCACACACCTTACAGATGATGTAAGAGACTGTATCTCCAGCTTTCACCCGTCCGCCCTGAGAGTTCATCCATAGAGCCACGTGGACGTGAGGGAGGCTCTTCTTGTCTGGATAGTCCTGAGGATCTTTAGTCAGTGCCTGAAAGAGGAGGAGAAAAGACAAAAATGACCATCAAGAGGAGACAATACAGTAAGGATGGCTCCCTATAGGCAGAGCCTCACTTGAGTTGTGTTGATTTGTTCCCACATTCACATGACAGAGTGCTTTTAGTATACATTTTAAGAAAGTCCTCACCTTGTTTATCTCATACTGGTTCAGAGGGATGGTTCCATCTGCGACCTTCTCTCCCGTCTCCACCAGGTGTTTCTGGATGTTCTCCACAATGATGTCACGACTCAGGTCCGACAAGATCTGACCAATCACATAGCTGGGAGAGGAGAAAATATGATTTTATCATGCAGAGGGAGTATTTCTGCTGTAATGGTTAATAAATAGATCGTCAAATGGCTACTGGGATTGGCTCCAGCTCCCCCCCGCGACCCTCAAAGGATAAGTGATATAGACGATGGATGGATGCTTATTAACAACCAATAGAAACCTTTAACATCCCTTGTAGTGCCCTGTCAACATGCTAACAGGACAGAAGCTTTATGTGCCGACCCAAGCATTGGGGAAAGCAAATCCACAGTTCAGTTTGGTATATCCAACGTACTTTCCACATTCCTTGGCCAGGTCACACCAATCTCTGCGGACAATATCCAACCCTTTGAGCTCCTGCTTGACGCTGTACTGTCCTTCGCCGTGATTCTCCACAACCAAGGCCTGCGTATTTCTTCTTCTTCAGCAGTAAGAGTGACTTAAACACGCCGTCAGATGTCAATCTCCAGCAGTTTGTAGAGCTTGTTCACTTCAGCTTTTACCTGGAAGTAATGAAGTAATGAATGAGTAATAAATATGTGGCGAAAACATTTAAGTCACAGTCAAATAAATTCACAAACGGACCTTATTGCCGAGTTTGAAGACCTCCTCCAAAGACCGGCTGTTGGTGTTGATCATAATTGAGTCTGTGTCTCCATAGATGACTTCCAGATTCATCTAGGTCACAAGCGATTAAAGGTTTTAGGTCATATTGTTCCAAACCCCTTTTCAGTGAACAACAATCGAAGGCTTGTTGATATCTCACCTTCTGAACCAGGTCTTTTGTGTGCATCAGAATCTAAAAAGAGAAAAGCAAACACAACAGTATGAATGGATGTAAATGTCGACTACAAAATGCATTGCAGCACATACACAGTAAACAAACAAACAAAGATTATGTTTCTATGTTATTTGTTGGGTGATTGTGTGTGTGTGTGTGTGTGTGTGTGTGTGTGTGTGTGTGTGTGTGTGTGTGTGAGTGAGTGGTGTGTATGCGTGAATTTGTGTGGACATGAGAGCAGAGCAGGTGACTTGCTTTTAAATGGGGGATAATTGGTGAAGAGGGCAATTATGAGAGTGTGCTGTGACAGGAGTCTTTTCAACCCCCCCACACACACACACTTCTTAATGACTCGTAATGGCCTTTATCACCCGCAGAGAGAGTGACAGACAAATAAGAGAATTCTGTTAACGCAGGTTGTCCACCGCTTGTGTGTGTGTGCGCGCGCGCGCAAGAGGGAGAGATCTGAGCAGCAGAGGGATCCTAACAGGTGGGGGCCCAGAGGAGTGGAGAGTTGGGTGGGGGCTCTGGGTCACTAATCTGGGGGGTCGGAGGGACGGAACGCAGTGTGACCTGTCACCAGCAATCTGCTCCTCAATCAACCACAGCCGCATATATACACACCCCGACTCGCACTGTGCTCAGCGTCGGGACAAGGACGTGGCTATTTCAGAGTGTCAGGAGGGGGCGGGGTTAGGCAGCAATGGAATTGTGGTGGTGGTGGGGGGGGGGGGCGACGTTCCACTCCCTGAAACCAGAGTGGGACTCCAGCATGCTTTATGGGCTGCTCGATACTGCTGTACGGCAAGGGGGGGGTTTGACTCATTCACAGAACAGCCATCTCCATTAGGGACTGCAGTCAAGGTCAAGGTCTCACCACAAACACACACACAGATTTTGGCCTGAGCACATACACCCTGAAATGTGCTGCTAAGCTTTTATGCAGACGAAACTGACTCACACTGGTTTAGGAGAGGAAGACGAGGAAGGAAAGAAGGATATGAAATAATTCTCAGGACTTAGTAAGATTGAGGGTACATGTCCATAAATCTTAAAACCAAAAGCGACTCTACCACTGTAATTTGTCTCATATGATGGTTTTACCGACATTTTCAGTGAAAAGATTACTACATTTTAGTGGATAAAAGCTTTCAAATCATGAATGAAAATGCTTTTTCCTTCCAGGTGTAAATGTAGATCACGGCTACTTTCCGTAGATGTAAGAGTATGTTATTCAACATCTAGAAATAATAAGAAAAGGTAGATAAATGGAAGGGACTGAGCGAAAAAAGGTCGAGAAGAGCACCTTATTTGACCAAATGCAGAATCCTTCACTTTTCCGCATTTTGTTATGCTGCATCCTTTTTTTCCTCCTTAACTTTAAAATAAAATTTCCCCTCATTAATCTACACTGAATATCCCATCCTATGACAAGGGTAAAACAGAATTTAAGAATTGTTTGCTAACTTATTGACATGGACTAGTATTCAGACAGTTTCTCTAGATTCACTTTCACTCTCTTCATACCTGCAGTAAACATCTGTCTCAGGTGCTTTGATCACAAGTGGACAACTCTAAATACAGGTGTGAAGGTGCCAAAGATGCTTTGTAGTCTGTGGCTACATTCTCTGAGCTGAATGCAAATGCATTGTGGACCACCTACTCATCTGACATCCTCCGACCCTAATTGATTTTCGACCGGTTGCCAAACTAAGGCCATGGGGTTGAAAGAGCTAATTTGAGCAAGAGGGGGAGAAAGGTCTCTGTAACAGAGGTGACCAAGAACCAGATTGTCACTCTGACTGAGCCCCTGTGTGGAGATGGGAGAAACATCCAGCCTGTAGCAGAGTCATCTCAGCAAAAAATATTTACCTGCTGTAACATTTTCTGCCCATATTCCTGATAAGTCAAGTTGCAATGCATCGAATGATACTAATTAAATTCTATCTCACAGAATTACAATTCGGTTTTGAATGCATTGACAATTGATGAGACTTCAGATTCACAGATCTGTTACATACAGTAGGCCAGGCGTCCTGGACTGAGACATCTCACCTCGACCAACACAGCCCCTTGTATTGTTTTAAAGCAGGGTTGAGTCTCAACGCCCCTTCTACTGTATTATCTCATATATTGACTTTGAAAATCTATGTTAAAATTAACTCTTATGATGAGAAATCTCTCTTCAGTATTTCCTTTTCACGTTGATGAGCAGTCAGAGGGAAGTGGTCGAAGGAATAGCGAGACAGAAGAGGAGGATCTGAGGAAAAACAAAAGACGGAGAAACAAAAGCAAAGTGCAGAGAAGTGATGGATAGAGAGATGAAGAGAAGACAGAGTGAGAGCAAAGTGCGGCGAGAAGGGAGGATAAGTGAGGTGAGAAGGTGTTGATGTAATTGATGTGTGGACTCATTTAGACAGGTTTTCCATATGCTGTCACTTCCAGCAGGACAAACTGCATCAAGGAATGAACCATGTGAAAGACAAGTCATTTGACCATGACGATGGAATGTGTGCAACTGCTGGTGTGTGTGCGTGTGTATGTGTGCGCGCGCTCTCATCTTTATACACATACCAACCACACAGATATTATATGGACCAATGCAAACACATATCCCCAGGGGGTAGAAAGAGTGTGTGTATGTTTTCCCTCTGATGACTACACCAGTCACGACAGTGAATTCCTCTCATACCGAAAAAACTGAAAAGGCCTGAGAGAGGACTTGTATTGTTCAGACACTAATAGAGTCATTGTCTTCTGTAAAACAGCTGCTTGTTTCATATTCGCGTTAGTCAATTAACCAATTAGTTGCCTGACAGGAAATGAAACTGCGACGGGTGGCCAATTTAAATTTCAGACATATCAGTGCTTACGTTTGCCTACATGCACAAATATGAAAACTTCAAGTTCAGTGTTTATTTCCTTAAACATAAAACACAAGATATGAAGTCAATCACTTGTTTATGTCCATGTCAAGTTAACATTTAATCACATTTCTTTTTCAAATTTAGAAATCACAGAAATGTACTTTTTTGAAGGACTGGCACTGAACAATAAAGAAACGTAAGACAAGGAGGGAGAACAGGACGATGTCTTTTCTCGAGCATACACCATTGTACGAATGAAAAACAAGCCTGTGATTATATTTATTTAGGTTTGTTTCCTTAACTACTTCATTAAAACTAATTGCAATTAGTGAGCTGCTGTACCTGTAGTTTGGTTAATTTGGTGTGGACAGAAGAGAAGAATTATCCTGGTTTGACATCCTCCATCATGATATCAACATGGAACCATGTGGGTTTGTTAAAATCATTGCTTCCTTGACAATCAAATATCAATTTGGTAGTAGTTGAGGGTTTGAATTTTCTGTATAATCACACATTCACCATGATAAAATATTGTGGTCTGTTTTGCTTTCACACCACAAAGAACAATACGTGTGTTTGGAAGAATAAACGTTTTTAACAGTTAACTCTGTCTCACACCAGCCAGGAGGAAAATATCCTTACATGCCCTTTATACCTTCTAGATTATGTGATAGTAACACTAGTCAGAGAAGCAGCCTCACCAGTTTTGGGCCAAACACACCAGTGTGGTGGACTCTGGATTTAAACCGACTTCCATAGTTTACGGTTGACATTAATAATCCCCATTTTTAAAAAAAAACATTATGCACCCAACAATCCGCCTCGTTTCTTGGGGAAACCCACTTTAAAAAAGGCACCTGCTCCTGCCAATGTTGGAATAAATAAGTAGTTGGGCACAAGTCCATGATATAAAACAGATCTCTTCCAGTCTGTGCATAACCCCAAATCAAGATTTTCAGGAGAGATTAGCGAAACAGATTAGATGAGATATTTTCCAGAGCCATGGCTTTTTCACAGCTTGCAAATTTGTGCTTTTAACCATGTCTCATGTCTTTGCATGTGCACCTGTGTGCCCATTAGCCGGGAGTTATTGCACCCTGTCATTCTAATTGATAAGTGGTTCAGCCTTGTTGTGATATCCGCCTTTTCACAGCTGTTGTTCAGCGATTCGTTGGCCTCATCTATTAGGCATCTACGTGTTTTGTAGTCATGTCGCTCTCATATATTATTTTATTTCAATCCACTTCCAACGCCTTTGCAACAAAATCTCTTTTCTTTTGCCAAGTTGACATTTCAAATAATATTAGTCGTAATTGACCTGTTTGGCTGAGTGACAAATTGTTTAAATAAGGAGAGGAAGCAATAAAGATGATACAGACAAAATGATAAGAGGAGAAAAGGGCATCCACGTCCACCCTCGATCTCCCATTCTGACCTGCCACACACACACACACACACACACACACACACACACACACACACACACACACACACACACACACACACACACACACACACACACACACACACACACACACACACACACACACACACACACAAAAACAGACACTGCTCTGCTGATCAGCAGATCAGAGGCGGCATGTTAAACCTCAGTGTGGCAGAGGGCCCTTGTAAAAAGAGCCTGGGGCACCAGTGACGATTGTTTTGAAAAGCACTCAGCTGAAAAGCATTTTGGGATGACAGTCGGCCGACTGAAATAGCACCTGTGGAGGAACACACCACTGTCAGAGCTCGGGAGCCGTTGTACGCACAATACGTACACAACGCGCATGAGTATGCACGCACAGACAAACCACTCTCTCACTAACACGATGTCACAAAAAAAAGATGCACAAGATTTAAAGCTTCTTCTGTGTAAGTGTGAGCTCTCGTGTGCGCACACCCAGAGAATAAATGTAAAAATGCATGATTGCAAACACGCACACACACACACACCCGTCCTGGCAGATGCCATGGCTGTGTCCTCATGGCTGCTGCAGGGAGGGTCAATCAGTTTTAAAGCTGTGTCTGATTTAACACAACCGGTGCAGATCCCGAACGCTGGCATTCATCTTTAGAAAATGACTAAACAGTGACAACAATCCAATTAAAAATACGATACTTCAGTAGTTTATAATAATAATAATAATAATAATGTTGTAACAGCTGCTGTTATCGCCTTCTCTCTTTATGATTGTGTATATTAAGACCGCCGACTCTCTTCATACAGTTTTACCCAAGTTTTGTGTGGGTGGTTTAACAGGTTAGTGATGTTTTGAGTATGTTGTGGGGACCTGTCAGTGTCATAATTTGAAACGTTCAGTTTTCTGGTCCATGACACTTTTCATAATTTTATTAATTTACAATCGATGAACATGTTTCGTTTCCACAGATCGAAGTTCTTCTCCAGTTTGGAATGAACAAGTTCTGAGTCGTGGACTCTCTCATCCGCGTTTCTGCCTCTTTGCCGTGTGGAAGAAAGGCTCAAAGTGCCATCAATGACAAAAGCATTATCCAGCACAACAAAATGAACAATAGAATATTCTTTTGAAACCATAGACGTTACAAAATATATCATCATATCACGTAGACCTATGTATAGACTTTAAAAAGGGCTAAAACTGTCAAAAGAGGCCTATTTCTCCTCCTCAAAACTTCTCTTAACGTTTATAATCCGTTGCGAAATTTCATTAAAATATGCATCAGTGGCTTTAAAATCTGGTAATTAAGGCTTTAACGCCGAACCAAATAAAAAATGATTCAGAAACTGGAAGCTCCACGCTGTGACTTTTTCCTGATGCATTTATAATTGATTATGCAGTGAAGATCAGAGCATCAAGTGTGTCAGGTCATAAATCAAGAAACTTAAAGGTTTCAATAGAACTGTACATGTGCCAAGTCAGCTTAAACCATTTACTAATTATCCTCTTATCCAGCCCTATCAGTAGCCCTGATAAAGACAGCAGATGTCAGATCAATCCATTATCAATTATAATCCCTGTCATTAGCCCAGTCTCACATGGCCTCATTAGTAGGTGTTACCAAAGTCGCAGTTTGGATTCTGAAACCCTGTCCTGTCCACTGTCAGCCCTCACGGACAAGCTAATGTAGCCAAAATAGCAGCGACGGTCCCATGTGACTATTTGTTAAGTCCCCGCCTATCAAGAGCAAAGCCAGCTCTTTAAGCGGACTACAGGACCATGGAAACATGCAGCCCTCATTTCCCCAGACACGAGCGTGTACACATGCATGTGCAGACACACCATTGTAAGGGGGGGGCTTATGTATTCTTACGTCTAATTTAGGAAAATGTAAAAGTGACCCCATTGACTCTGGGACAGCAGCGGTGATTGAAACCCTGCATTAAAGAAACAATATTTCCGTGCACACAATCGCAGCCTGTAGTCGAGCAGACGATCACGCAGACATGATGGGGTTGGTCGAGGTATTCCTGTGTCCGAGACGGGGAAAATGATTTGTGGTTCTTGGGACGAGAAGAATGAAACGCTACCTAAACGGGGGGGCAGCAATATTTACTCAGACTTCATTACACCCGCATACACACGTACAAATAAAGGTTTAACCTAAACCAAACTTTGACCTCTCCACACCCTCTGCTCTGTCACCCAAGCCCACTTCTATTCTTCACTCTGCATGCCGTCCAATAATGTCAACTACGAGCTCCTGTCAGGCTGTTTTTAAACACAAGGACAGAGACTCAATTACAGGAGAATGGCCATCGGGAGCCATCCTCCATCCACACACACACCTGCTAATGGTTGTCAGGTTTGCTGGCAAAAGGGTCAAAAGTCAAACCAATCTGCGTTCCGCAACAATCAGCGGCTTCCACCAGCCTGTTGTTAACATCACTCGTTTAGAGGACATAAACACCAACACACACGCGCATTTTGTTTGTGGTGACAAGGGAAGGTTTGTGATTTTTAAAAACAAAATCATGTTGGTGTGGCAGCTGTTGCGGTGCCCTTGACTGGTAACAGACACCCCTGTTTGCTGTGACAAGTAATATTAGGCCCCAGGATGTGAAATTAACACCGATAACCTGCCAATAACCACAAATAACCAGGCAATAACCTGCTAAATGCAGTAGAGTTTTCCCTTCATGACTCTTAATATAGCCACAGATCCTACAAGTTAACACGAAGAATCTGGAGGCAGGGAGCCTTGTGGTTTCGGATTTGACCAATTATGTTTAAGCAGATTTTGGCTGAGCGCAGGTAAACAGTCCATGTGGAGAACAAAAGAGCTGGAACACATCCAGTGAAATGCATTAGTTATTGTTATTTATGCAGCAAGAGATTAGCCCCAAAATATTGTCTGGACCTAAAGAAATCTGCAAAAAGTATCGCTGTTTGTGTTTTGTGTAGAGAAACGTTTGACTCGTGTGATAAAAGAAACTACTCAATGTATAGAGCCTTGGCCCGGATAGCCGCCCTCTAGCCCAGAAGCCCCAAAATAATAACCCCACTGCCCCCAGAGGCTGATTCATTATCAGACAATAGACGATGGCCTCCATTATTAGACACTTACAGAAAATCCTCTCTATCCCGTGTCAGGTGAAACCGTGGGATGATGTCAGGGATTCAGCAGCCACTCTTCAGTGGACAGTAAGTCTTACTGCTGTGACAAATGCATCTTTCAGCCTATTTAACATACACGTGTGTGTGAGTTGTCTATGAGTCATAGATGTGTTCCTCTGCACCCAACCGTTCTCTGGCCAACATACAAAAGAACCCAAAATAACGCAGAGGGGTTGAGGGGGACATCAATCTGTGGTGAACCCTCGCCTGTGTAATCCTAAACCTTCACCTTCCTCTTAATACCCATCATCCCCCCCTTAATACCCACACATACCAGGACAGAGGAGGGCCACAACAAATGGTCTCCCCGACAAAGGGCAGAGTTCGGCCAGTAGCACTTGTGCACATTCACGGATGGGCATTAACACACAGTCAAAGACACACACACAGACACACACAGATAAAAGACATACTCAAGGAACTTGTATATGAGTCGTGGGGAAGGGGGTAAGTGGGGGTTTTCCACTCTTAACTTGGCAAATCTGATCAGGAGAGCCACAGCCAAGGGTCTGTCATCCCCCTTCTGAGCCTTCTCGTCTGAAACCCGCCGCGGGCTGACAAACCACTGTGGTCCCTGGCCTGACCCGTTGTGCCACAGGGGGTTAAGGCCTCAATTTAAAATGAGAGTGAGAGAAAGGTGAGAGCTAAGCCAAGAACACACGCGCATTCAGCCGAACACTCGTCCATACAGATGAAGGGAATGCGGCAAGGGGCGGGGAGGGTGGATTTATGTCGGATACCGAGTAGTGGTTAGTGCGCGTGTTACAATTATAAATATAAAAAGCCTCTTAAATCATGATATGAAAGTTGAGTGCAAATGTGACGATTAAAATGGGGGAGGGGGTGCAAATGGCAATACCCACAAATACACTAGAAACCCGGCTATAAATGCCAGCTGGCCTCTCTGGCTCGCCGCAGTCGGAAACTACCAAGAACCACTTGGCTGGCGGTCATTAAACTTCAGCGCCCGATACGGAGTCAATAAAAACAGCTCGGTTTGGTTCAAAGTGTTGAACCAAACCACCGCCAGTGTACGTGTGATAAGTGATGACTCGTGTAGTGGGAGCACCTCACGTTCTAAATCCACATTCTAAAAGATGTATTTTAGTTTTGTCCGTCCAGATCAAAAAAACAATGACGTCGAAGCCTCATGAAACTATAAACCAGGGTTTGATACTTGGTAGAATCATGTAAATGTAATTCAATGTAAAAACATTAATAGATGTTGTCACTATTTTGGACAGTTGAATCACAGATATGTACAAATTTAACTTGATTCTAGGATTTTAATTATTAATTGTCTTAAATTAACTTCAACAACACATATTATTTAGAGAGGTGCTCCCTGGTTGTGTTGAGGCTGTGATCTAAATACAGCCAGAGGTAAAAATAGATGCATCATAGATACAAAGTAATCAAAACTCTAACATTGTGCAAAGTGGAATCTCCTGCTACCTCAGCAAGTCTGTGCTGTGAACCGTGTGCACACCGTGACTGACAACCTTACGATGCACGTGTCTCCAATCGTGTCATTTCACTCGCCACTGTGTGCAACTTACCAGGGAAGTGAAGTTCTAATGGAATACAGTTAGTTTACAGAGGCCTCAGCACACTGGGAAAGTTATTTCTAATAAAACCTAAAAAGACTGGTGGTGTTTAATAAATCACACAATTACCTGCTAAAAGCACCCAGAGCTGAAATATTCCATAATACGTTCCTGTTTCAGTTATATTTCCTCAAACTACAATGTCTAAAAGTTTGAGGGAATTATTTTTATTTCATTTAAGAAGTGAAACAGCAAAGGTCTGGGACTGAGTTAGTTGTGTTGTTCTCATTGGATTTGTTGAAAACAATAAAAATCCAGAAAGTTGCCAACTTTATCTTTTGCACATTTCATTATTTGATCCCAAACTTTTACCACCTTACAAACCCTAACTTTATTTTAAAAGCTAATTATTATTTTGGTTGAAGTTTTACAAAAGATTATTTCAGCAATCTATATCTTGAGAATTGGGAAAAATCGCAACATATTTGTCCTTAATCTTAAAAGACGTTTTTTTAACTGACGTGAGAATTAAATTACATTTTCTTTTGTGCCATGTACAAACTGCAGATTTAAATTATGTTTCCAAATTATTGGGTTTAACACAACTGCACACCATTTCAGACGATGAGAGCGAAACTCACTTCCTGTTGATGCTTCTTGGAGGAAATTAAGCAAGAAGGAGGTGAAGTGTAATTAACACATGCACCTCTGGCAGTCTGGGGTGAGAGAAACTCCCACCTGTACCAGCAAATAAAAAAACACACCTTTTACAATGTAGCTCTGTCAGCCTAACAAGCATGACTGCAGACACACACACACACACACACACACACACACACACACACACACACACACACACACACACACACACACACACACACACACACACACACACACACACACACACACACACACACACACACACACACACACACACACACACACACACACACACCCCTGCCCTCCATTAGGGAACACAATGAGTGTGTAAGGGGATCTTAATGAAGGAGTCCCCTGAGGCAAAGCCTGACGCCTCTGCTGAGGATGTGTACTGTTAGAGCTCATTAAAAGAACATGAGTACAACCACTGACGAGGTGGGAGAGAGAGAGTGTGTGCGTGGTGCTCGGTTACAATACCAGGTTTAGCCGTTTATGTCATGCAGCACACACGCGGATTTGCACCAGTTTATCGAGCGTGCACGCCCACGTTGTTCCATTCGTGCGTGTTGACCGGAGTCATTACACAAACAGACTTTACATGGGGAGAGTGAGTGTTCAGAGTGTGTGGCATTTTGTTCCTGGAAAACACTCACACAGGACTATTGATATCACAGACACGAGAGCAGGCCTCTTATTCTGACAAAATGAACTTGAAGAAGGATTAATCATATTTAGAGGAGGGAAGGGCGAGAGAGGAAGACATTATTTAGTGGAGAGAGAGCGGATGACAAATGTGAGGCAGGAGAAAAAGAAAAAAGAAACGGGAGATGAGGAAGAAAAAGTCTGGAACAAAATGGAACAGAGGAGGGAGCGTGCGGATTCTGATGTAGCAGTGTCACCTTGTGGATAAGAATTGAACTGTTTTGACTTCTACTGCACTCTCCTGTTGATTAATTGTGAAGACCAGAGATTTAAATCCCAGTCTGAGTGTATGTGCTTTTGTATGATCTGCTCTGTGTTTAACCATAAGCTTATGTGCTTACACAACAAACATATTGCACATTTACACAATTAGTCTATATTTTATTGTATATATTTCTATTTATCGTATGTATTTTGGATTCTGTTTCTATTCCTATTTTATTTCTTAGCATGTTTACCCTTGAGCTACTACTTTTTGTGCTGCTGTGTCAAATTGAATTAGTCCTACAGGGATCGATAACTGAATGTCTTATCTTTTTTTAGTTCAGCTTGTTTAGATGTGTATTTGCTTTCAGAGGCATGACAATTAAAGATTTGGGCATCTGTAATGGCCACAGTGATTAATCAATGTGCATATGTGCGTGTGTCAGTGTTCGACTCACCTCTCGACCCTTGTGTGTGACCAGGGCAGCGAGTGGCTTGGCGTAGAAACGGCTGAAGCTGAATCCCAGGCAGCCGTACATGCTGTTAGCCGTCAGCTTCAGGGCCTTCTGTCGGATGTCGTACTGAGGAACCGTTAACCGGAGTTAAGTTTGGCCAAACAGACACAAGTATATGCACATCTCAGAGTCATAGTCAAGAATTCTAAGTAATGATGGTTTTACAGGGGTTATTTTTATTGAGAATGACGCCATTGCACATCAATCAACTAGCGGACAAACCTCGTTCTATACCTCCCATACTCATTTGTTCTGCTATTGCAAGACAATCACACATGCTCTGTCTAGAAAACAGAGAGAGTGACACCGTCATGTGTATGTTTGTGTTTGACTGTGTGAATGATTACATGTGTACCTGCAGGTAAAGGTCTGGGTTGATGTCTTGCTGCTTCATCAGCTGTTTCACTTGTTTTCTCCGCTCAACCAGTTTCCTGATTTCCTTTGGCAGGATTCCCATTTCCAGGGTGGAATCTGGAACCTCGGGAATCTCCTCTGGCTCGTCCACCTATAACCACGACAACAGGAATTAAAACAGAGAAAGGAAAGTCATGCTGGTGACATGGATCTCGAGCCACCCACGTGTTTGCATTATATAATAAATCATGTGGAGTAAACATGTGAAGAAGCAACTGACAGACCTCGTTCTTCTTCCGAGTGTTGTGAGCTTCCCTCTGCACAGTGGTGAAGCAGATGTTGAACTCCTGGATGATTGAGGGATACAGGCTGTTGAAGTCGAGCAGCAGCACAAACTTATCATAGAAACCTAAAGAAAAGAGATGGAGGGCGGTTACAGAAAGAAGAAAACACAGATACATAAGAGCAACAAAAATTTCCAACATGTTCTTACCAACTTTAGGATCCAGCACTAGACCCCCAGCATAAGCTGCTTTCTTCTTCCTCTTGTTTTTCCCTGCATCCATATCATCCTCTCCATCGATCTGGGACACAGGAACAAAGAGGGGAAAAGGCAACAAAGCCTGGTCACGTGATTGCACATTGAAAAAGAGAAATCTGTGTGTTTGTGCATCTCTACCATCGCCAGCTGGGCCTTTTTGAAGGAGGGTTTGTCTGGGACAATGTAGTTTTTCTCATGGAAGGCATGAAGCAACAGGAACTCATTCCTCTCAGAGCGACCGCCCATCAAAGTACGAGACTGCAGAGAGAAGCAGGAAGAAATCAGGTGATTAGAAAAGGAAAAGAAAAGACTTATATACCAGACTTAAGCCAGAAGTAAACTTCAGAGGTGATGCATCTTTTTTTCCTTGCAAAAATCTCTCGGTAAAATACATGGGTCGATCACAACAAACAGAAACTAGGTTTTAGAAAAGGCTTTCAAAGTCTAAAATCGTTTCTAATCATTCACAAGAACAAACTCTTCTGCTTCTGACTGCACATAAAAAACAAAATCAGCTGACTAACATTTTTAAACCTCTGCGACTGTCTATCCTTCTGTCTTTTGTCATGAACATTTCAACTAATAATGTTGATGGTACAGATGTTTTCACTTTGTGGGGCCAAATATTCTCTCAAGCTCATGCCTCAATCATTTACGGTAGAGGTATTTTAAGTGTGTCTGCCGTTTGGATGTTAACTGCTATCTCATTGAGTTACTAATAGTCTGGTGTGATGAAATCAGAAATATGAAACAGTGTTGTTGGAAGGTACCATGACATTGCCAGCGATGTTGGTGATCTGAAGAGCCAGCGGCAGCACGTTGAGCTCACACATGATCTGGAGGATCAGCTTGGCGTCCGTCCACGTCAACTCCAACAGGTAGAGCAGGTGAGGAGAGTCACTGACAAACACAAAACTCACATTATAGGATGCATAAACAAAATAATGCTTGTAGAAGAAGATATTTACATCAAAGGTCCCTTTAAACTCACCTGTAGAGGTTTTTGATCTCTTCCTGCGGGACGGTGACTCTCTCCGTCTTCAGCACCTGTGCAGTCAGCTCAGTCAGGTGATAACTTTTACAGCGAATCAGCTCCTTGGCTGAGATCTCCACATCGCACACCAGTCGGCCACATGTTGCGCTCTTCTCTGCAAAGGAACCCCGACCCTGCAAGAATACAGGCCACAAAAACACATAAACACAAGCACATTCAACATATGAAATGATTAGTGATGTGAAGAACTGGTAATGAAAAACAACAAGTCTCTATTATTTGTGATTTTTGTTTTTCTTACACCTAATTTGGGCATATTGGCCCTCCGAAGGCGTCCCATCTTAGACCAGTGCGGAACCTTGCACACGTTGATCCTCTGCAGAAGCACTTCCAGGTCAAAACCAAAGATGTCGTGGCCCTAAAGGAAATAAAAGGTCACCACGCTGATGAAATGTTTCACCCGTTTCCTGTGCATCTTATGTTCTTCTACTCACCACCAAGACATCAGGGTCAATCTTGTGCATCTTGGCCAAGAAGAAGCCGAGCAGAGTTCGCTCTGTGGCAGCTATCTCCACCTTTCCATTCTAACAGAGGGAGGGAGACACTTCACCAATGTTAGCATTCACACAGACCACGGAGAGGAGCCTTAGTGCATTAAATAATCTCTACATCAAGTCAAAAGAAACCTGTAAACATTGAAATCTAAAATATTTAAATAAAGGCCACTCACCTTCTTCCTGATCGCCTCTTTGAAGTCGTATGGGAAGATACAGTCCACTGGTTTACTGACCACTGAAAAAACAAGAAAAAAAAAATCATTCCTACACATTCATTTTTAGACTCACTTGTCGACTGAGCTTCTGATTAGTATTCAACACGTTCAACTGTAGGACTTACTGGCTGCGGAATAAAATGTAAATCTGATGTTCATTACATATTTATGTGACTGAATATGATTAAATTCCCATACATTTCCATTTCTTACACAATTCTGTGCAATTCTATTAAAAAAAAACGCAAATTTGAATAACTCACCACAGAAGTGGGTCTGGTAGGGAGGTCGAGGTGCAGCTTTATCCATATGGAACTCATAGTGAACGAGTGCAGCCAGAGACACAATCTGCAGAAGAACAATTATATCATCACGTCCTTGCTCCCTTTACATTTCAGTCTGTTTACAGCCACAGCAATTAATAACGCTGTTAAATAATAACATGATATACTACAATAATGAATCCATCATACAGTTCCTGCTAAAAGTGGGAACTGACAATGCTCTGACCTCATTGTGGTGCGTCTTGGTGTTCTGGATCGTCTTGAGGCTGATGGACATGACAGTGATGGGCGGAGGAGTCAGGTCTTTAACCACAGAGACCAGGTCACTTCTCAGGGCCAGAGCTTCCACCTTACACCAGCTCACCGACTGGCTCATCAGCTCTAACACACACACACAGAGGAGACGCTACATTGGAAATTTTCATAGGAGATTCCAAATCTATTGTAAAATCCAGAAAAAACATTTCCTACTCTGGTGACCTGGAGTATATTTTACTTGTTACGTGCATAATCCCTTTTAAACAACAAAATGCAGGTTACGATCGATCTTTGAAACATGGGCCACATTTCTAGATATCCTTCTTACGTGGAGTCTTGATGTCGAGCCAGCAGGGCCCTCTGATCTTCCTGCTGAGGAGGAAGTGCTCCAGACTGGAGGTGTTGGTACCGAAAATGTGGGAAAAGGTTGCCCCCTTCAGGTCAGTAGGCAGCGCAGGAAACTCAGCCTACAAGAAAACCAATTCCCCACATAGATAAATGTGTTACTAGGAGAAAACCATGGACAATCTGGGGAAGGTGGATACGTGTGCATGTGTCTACTCACAGAATATCTGACTTCCAGGTATTCGCACTGACTGGGCACATCAGGAATTTCAAAGGAGTAGTTCCTGTCCACTTTCTGCAGAGAGACAAACACAGAAACCACAAACAAGTCAGACAAGCCACCCACCAGAAAAATACTATAATGCTATAACAGGTTGGAACCAACCTTGGACTTGAACTTCATAATCCTGAACTTCTCAGAGAGCTCATTTAACTCCTGGTAAACGTCCATCATTCCGACAGGAGTATCCGACACCTCCCCAGTCTTAGGATTTACTTTCTGTTGATTAAAGTTAGAAGAAAAAACAAGTGAGTAAAAAAGTGTTAAAGTGATCACACACACATTTCACAAGTAGAAACCCATCTGTACTTTGCATGGAAAATGATTTATAATTATTTTAGATTCCAAAACTATAAAGCTTTATTGTAATAAAAGTTCTGTAATTAAACTTAAAAGGCAACTGACTGAGAATCGAAACAAGCGGTCTTACTCATTACAGTAATAAGAGCTAACATACGTAGATGTGGTGTACATACATACAGACAGAAATATGATTTTTACAAAGTCGTGAGATTAGCAGTCATGTGACAAGAACAGGAGACCTACGTATTCCCGAGGCAGCAGGTACATGGTCCGCTCGATGTTCTTGACAGAAACGCAGCAGCTGACGTGAGACTTTGCAGATTCGATCCACACTTTTCCAAACAGGTACACCACACCTAGTGAAATGAAAACATCAGCAGGTGCCTCACAGCGATAGTGTCGTCTCTATATATTTCCCATTCAAGTGTACGTTTGACTCACCTGGCTTACTGTACGGCTCTTCGAATGCATCCAACCAATAGAAACGGAAAACCTGCTCCCCGTCTGGCCCCTCCACTAGGGGGAGTTTGCTGGAGTCGACCTGTACCTCTGCTTGAGCCTCAGTGACTCCGCCCTCCTCCTCTTGTCCCCAGGAGCCTCCGATCCTGCTCGACCTGGAAATGGACAGAGGAACAAAGATGTTAAAACTCAAGCTCATTAGTGAATCCCTCCCATGTTAGCAACAGCACATAACTCACATGCATTCATTATACATGAAGGATTCCGTGTCTCTCCTGTGTGGAAAACTGAAAAAACTGAGGCAGAAAAATCTCATGCAGGTCTTGAACAGACACATCGAAGGCAGATAAAAACGTACATGAGGACCGGATCCGGACACTCTGCTTTGGGCTCCACTTTCACTGCAGCTACCGCTCCTCCTTTAGATCCAGGCTCAGCATTCTCAGTAACTACAGGCTTCTCCTCCTCCAGTCCAACCTCCATCGGCTCATCGAAGTCCACACCATCAAACGCCAGAGAGTCATTTACTAAGAGACAAGTTGCCATAAAAGATAAGAGTGAGCTCTTTTTCTATAAGGAGACAAACAGAGTAAAAGTTTGTACATTTGCACAACTGTGTCTCTGTCTTCCTCACCTTCCTCATCATCCAGCTCCTTGACTTTCACCCGCTGCTTCTCTGAAGGAAAAGCTGGTTTGGAGGGAGGAGGACAAGCTGATGTCCTTGGGCTCGGGTGAGAAAGCGGCGGGCGGATCACTTTGGACTTTAACCCTGTAGCTGAGGGTGACTCCTGGTGACAAAACATTATATGTTTAAAATATTTTCAAAACTATGACAGAAAAGGTTGTGGGATTGAAGAATACCTTTGGTATTTGAGGTTTGATGGAAAACGGATTCAAGGGTGATCCAAGAGACTTCTTTTTCTTCAGAGTCACCACAGGCGGATGTGCCAAAGGACTTGGTTTCTAAGAAGACAGATTAAAAACTGATTTAAAAAGCAAACTTGACAATATATCAGATTAAACATGGACAAAAAAAGAGGAGTAAAGGTCAGCTATTAAACAAAAGTCACAGTCATATGCAAGAAATGAGGCATCAAACTCAATACTGCTGTCAAAGTATTTCTATAAAGAAAGCACAATTTATTATGTTCTGTTTTCTAGATGGTGTGCTACTAACCTCAGAATGCAGGTCCTGTAGGATGTCTCCTAATAAGTCGTCTTTGGAAAGGTCCACGTCTTTCTGCAACAGACAAAATTACACTTCTGATCAATGCATGAACAAATAAAGGAGCAAGAATTGGTGTCAGTGATTTCTCTTGTTCCGTTTGAGTGTCTTTACTTCCACCAAAATGTAAAACTAGAATTAATGCCATGCAGTTGTATGTGTTCCTCTACCAGGCAAAGGTGTTGCAGGAAACATGATCACAACCTCCCTCTCTGTTCCCGAGTTATGGTTAAATAATTGCCAGAAAACAGGACATTATAATGTTACTGGGAAGTTGACCTTTGACTGTGTTGACATTGATTCTTAAAAATATGTCATAATTTACACATTAATTCTTGTGTAGTGGCCAAAAATGTGCTTTGTGAGGACAGAGTGATCTTTAACAAACAAAATCTATTGTGTTCATCTTTTAAATCAAAAATAATGTTTGTGCCAAATCTGAAGAAATTATCTCGAGTAGTTCCTGAGAAAGGGATGGTTCAGAAAAATCAACATGCAGACTTGAGGAAAGTTGTAATAGAAGCAGTTACTAAAAACAGTCAATGACACAAACAGAAACACACCTCAGCCGGCCGCTTGACATTACTGTTCATGAAGAGGCTCTTAATGGTGTTGGGCTTAGAGATGGCAGCTTTCTTAGCATTTTTCTTTGAGTCTGCTCCTTTAGCACCTGCTTTTCCTGCAAACACAAGACATGCATTTACACACCTAAACTGTCCATTGTCCGACTCCCACTCTCAAAGAAATACATAAAACTAATGTCTGATGCAGTCTGAGTTCACCTTTTTTGTTTTCCACTACGTCATCATCCAAATCGTCATCGAAGATTTCTCGCCCGTCCTCCACATATCCTGTTCCATCTGGGTGAAGAGAAGCGTAATAAGACCTCTTCATCACACATATATTCCTGCAGTGGATAAAGAGATTGAGACTCACCATCATCAATAATCCAATCATCCTCTTGTCGCTCTCGTACCATCTTTGAGTACTGATCCTCGTCCACCTCCTCATAAACACTGGTGAACTCCTCCACCTGGAAAACACGATCATTAGTTTAACATCTATAAAACGAGCAAACCTGAATAAATATCAAATCCAGAAGCACTATTCTGTGTGTGAATGGTTTAAAAATAACATTATGAATATCAAATGGCTTGTTCATCCTATGAAATGTGCTGAACAGGGCTGTGCAGTGCGACATATATGTTTGTTTACTTGCTTGTGTGTGAGGTGAATTGATGAAGCATTGCGTATCCAAAGATATGTTTCAACGAAGAGTTAAAAACTTGTGAAAGAGCTCCCGCACAAAGTCTGACTTGCAATCGGAGATTTATTATGCAACGTTTTGGTACTAGATGAAGGTTTAGTACCGAAAGTAACATAATAAATCTCTGATTGCAAGTCAGACTTTGTGCGGGAGCTCTTTCACAAGTTTTGATCTACTCGTCCCTCTGAGATTCAGCTGTTCCACGAAATGGAGGTGTGAAGCATTTTTTATAGAAAATATGAAGGAAAAGAAATTTACATATAAAGAGCTCAGACGAGCCAAGATGTTGCCATTTTTTTTCCCTTAGAATTGTTGATCATTCTTTTGTTAATTGACAACACAGCACTTTCCTTCTGATAAAGAAACGGACCAGGTAAACAGGCGGAAATTACATTTTGGGAAAAGACCAGCTGATTGGTTGATACAAGCCAGTGAAGATGTGTTCATGGATCCTACCAAGTCAGGGGATGCAGCTCTGAGGTCTCACCCCCTGCTAACTTCGCTCCACACACAGTAACACAGACTGTTTGCTACACGGGGTCCTTACTTCATATTTGACCTTCTCCCCCTTCTTGGCCTTCTTCAGCTGCTCCAGCGCAGACTTCCTGCCCAACTTCTCCTTCTTCTCCCGCCGGGAGCGAGACTTGGCCAGACCGCAGGAGTCCCCTCCATCCTCTGAGGACAGGAGCACGTCACCATGACAACACGGCAGGTGTCCAACATGACAGTTTGATTTAACCCTGACTACACTGGAGGACCTGGTTTCTCCTTTAACTCATATTACCTGAACAATAAACACCTCTGAATGGGTAGTTAGTGATATTTAAGCAATGGTTGCTTAATCAATTAATGGTAAATTGTCCTATTCATCCCAGGGCCTAGTGTGTGGAAGAGGTCAAAACAGTAGACGTTAGCAAACCTAGCTTACATTGTGTTTAAGGCATAAACTTATATTGCTAACTGTTAGCATGTTTGCAACATTATAGACACAGGCCCTGCTCATGGCTAAAGCCTGGTCCCTCTGCTGGTGTGACGGGGAAAGCTAGCAAGTGTGTTAGCTAACTCCTTCGCTCCCCTCCGAGCCAGTCCGCTAAAGTTAGCTCACAAACAAAGCGACCCGGTCACTCACCGGCGCCCGGAGCCTCCGTGTCTTTGTCGGGGTTTGACACCGGAGCCATGGGTGTAGGTTCTTGTTGTCTGACAGCAGCTGGTGAGCACCGGAGAGTCGGTCGGTAGGAAAGCGGTCAGTCAACACAACAACAGGACGATCACCCGCCAATTTACCTTCCCGGGGAAAGTCATATGTAGGAAATGACGTCACTGCTCTGCCAGCCAATGGGATTAAATAATGTCTGGCCTGTCGGGGGCAGTGTTGTACAGTGAAAGAGTCGTGTTTATGTCACTCGATCCAAAGACATGTTTACTGGAGAGAACAGTGTGTTACACTATAATCATACCATAGAAAACATAATATAATGTACATTCTACATACAGGCTATAACGTCAATGTGGTATATACATAATAATATATGATATTCACAATAGCATTATATGTGTGCATCATGGTAAATACATCTCAGCAACTATCCTCAAATTAGATTTGTCAAATTAGGATCAGGCCACGTGGTTCTCCATCTTTTCAGTGTCTGTGCCTGTGTATCCCTATAAAGTTCGTTTCCATGGCGACCAGGCGGGACTATGGAGGGCACAATGGCTTCCTGTCCCAGATTGGGGCCACACAGTAACTACAGTGAACAATGAAAACACAAAGGCTGGTTTGTCCTTCGTCCCCACAGCATATTTTAGCCTCTTGATGCCATTACATCACAATAATAATCCATATCTAACCCTAATAGCCTCATAACATATAGTGGGGAAATGGTCACATCACCATGATGATCCTATTTGTGGCTTTCGAAGCAAATCGTTATTAGAGCATGTTCTGCAGCCTAAGAACTATTTAGGTGTGTTCTCTCAAATGCACCATTGTTCTTATTGTTTTGTTTTTTAACTGTGCAGAAGACGTGATCACTTCTCAGGATGAGGTTACAAGTTGCAGGTTGCATGAGTTATATCCTCCACTGGGTGCAGCACAGTAGACAGAGGGTCTGCTGTGTCCACAGTGGTCGCAGCTGACCAGTTGCTGGTGAGCAGCTGACCTGACCGGACTGGGACAGACGGACCGCAGCCGCTCCGCTGCACTTTGGAATTAAACCCCAGACGGGCTCCAGCCTCGGACTCTCACGCGAACCAGACGGAAAAGGGAAAGAGGACAACACAGATCAACACGGGTGGTTTTTACACTGTCTGGTGTTTGGACAGGATGGTGAAGCAGCGACGCGTCAGAGCGCATTCCGGCTGCGCAGCTGTTGCGCCTCTTTGTTGCAGAAGGGGACCACTGAAGGTAAACACGCATCCTCCGCACGAAAAAGCATGGAAACCCCTTTTCATTGTGTGTTTTAATGATGCTGCAGTAGTAAGTTTGCTGAGAAGCATTTGAGAAAATTAGTTTGAGGAGTTTCAAGCATTGGAAACATCACAGTTTAATTTCTGTGCCAATTCGCACATATAGAGGATGGATCTGTATATTAAACTGTGTGTGAACTCAAACAACAGCTTTAACTCGGTGCAACAACTGATAAACATGTCAACACAGTACATTCACCTGTTTCCTAGACCTTCAATGTTTCTTTTCTAACTTGAAAAGCACCTTGAAACTGTGTTTTGAAAGATGCAATGTGAGGTTTACTATTATTTGTATTATTGTAAGTGAGTTTACAACTGAAGGTACAGGTTAAGATATCCAAGGCTTTACTATGTATATATATCCTCTGCAGAATACTCTGTCAGACGACACCATGTCAGAAATCAATACTAATCAACGATAATCACTAGTTCACTCTTAGTACATGTTACATCTACAACAATCGGACCATGTCCCTGGTCAGTGGACACTGGGTGATGCTGGGGAACAGCCTCTCACTGATGGTGCCATGGACCACTCCCCCAATCCCCGCCGCTGCCTGAGCTGCCGGGCCGCTGGAGCTCTTCTCTGATTGGTCCTCTCCCGCAGCTCTCTCCTCTTTTCCGTCGCCATGGAGAGAGCTCATCAGTCTGCGAGCGAGCAGAGATCGTCTATCGACACAGCGACTCACTGCACTGTGTAATCTGACCCGTGCGTAACAAGCGGCACATCCCAATGCTTTGTCTTTTCTCAGGTGGTCAGTGATGCTGATGTGGTGGTGTTCTGACGGATCTGACTGATCACTCCAGATCAACTTAAGGGCCTTATTGAACTTCCACAACATGAAACAAATACACAAACCCCAAAGCAAATCACACTGGCACTGGTATGACAATTTTTTTGTGCTAAAAAAGAAAACAGTCAGAGTGAGACCTCTTTGTGGCCTCCTCCTCTCTGCAGCAGGGGCATCAGAGAGGAGGAGAAGAAGGGAGGAGGTAGAGGGGGGAGGACAGCCAGAGAGTCAGAGCAGAGAGTGGGCGGGGGGAACGGATGAAGGAGAAAGAGGCAGAGAGAGTAGAGAGGCCGCATCGTTGCACTGATGCTGAGTCACATCGCTGAGGGACCACAGAGTCTTTGGAAATAATGGAGGAGCTCGAGCACACCTGCCCCCATCCTCGGACGGTAGGGTCGTCTGTGTAAAGTGTGTGTTTCCCTGTGTATGGACGTCTTGTGGTGTGTACAGAGTGTGAGAGAGGCAGACAAAGAAAGGCTCCTCACCCCCCCCCCCCTGTTATGAAACAGATCTCCTACAGCAAGTGGCCGAGGGAGATGCTCAGACTGCTGAGTGGACATTGTGTGTGTGTGTGTGTGTGTGAATGCATGGACGTCCTGCAGACAGGACTTTGCAGCAGAAAGGACCGAAATCCTCCTTCACTCTCTCCTCTGTTGTTCTGTCCTCACGCTTGTCTCCATCTTCTGTCCTCCCTCCATCCTCTCTGTGCTCGTGCAGTCTCATCTCTGCTGCTGTCTGCTTCTCTCATGCATCTGTAGGGGGGAGGCTTTAATCTTTCTCATGCCAGATGTTCTTTGCTCGTCCAAGAGTTGGTTTTACTGAGCGGCCTCTCACCAGCCCTCCTCACAGGCCCGTGTGCTGCTGGTTGTTAGTGTTTAAGCTGCACCATCTGCTCTGTGCTAAATGTTTGTAAGCCCCCCCCCCCCCTTCACCCACAGTGCCCGCTGGAATCATGGAGGTGACGAGGACGCTCCCTCAGCATATTGCTGTTGTGGTTGCAGCTCTAATGGCTCCAACTCTTGTGCAAACGGACAGGGGCAGTGTAGAGAAGATGAAGACATGCTAGCAAAATGTCTTTGCAATTTAAAAGGTCAGGGAAAGAGTGTGCAGGTAAAATTGGAGGTAGACACCACAGGGGGAGTCACACATATGTGGCAAATAATAAAAATCAATGCCTCCCGTCTGTTTCTCTTGCTGCTCTAACTCTTTACCTGCCTTATTTCATATGTGCTGCTTCTTTTGACTGACATTTACATGCATATCTATTAAAATCAACTTGTCTCCAGACCTCTTAATTTCAGCGATTCATATAATAAAGCGAAAAAGAATACAATTATTATTATATACAACTATTTCATTCTACAAATAAGTTTTAATGATGTGGTTGATTCATTGTTGTAGCGCGTTACAGTTATTCCTTGTGTTTAGTTGACATTGGCTTTGACACAGAACTCACTGCCATATGTGTAATAGTAACATTTTCTTTGCCATTAAATATATGTTCCATGTCTTCCAACCTTATCAAAAGACAATGAAAATGACACAATATGGAACTATCAAGCTTTGTTTTTATACCAAATGAAGACACTTCCCTCAGCAGAGCGTACACCCCCGCTAAGGCCCAACAGTCCCCTCAAATTCAATCAAGCTTGCTACTCATAGATATCAGTCCCCCTAAATATGCCTGATGTTTTTCATCAAGATCCCTTAATTATCATCTGGGAAATATGGTGAAAATGTATCAATGGTCAGGGTGAAAACACAACCTCACGGTGCTGTATGTTATCCTATAGTGCAGGTTTCTTTCACCATTAAAAGGTTTTAGGACAAATAAATATCATTGTTGTGACATTCTCCTGACAAAATAGTCCTGAAAAAACGTTGCGGTTGTGTGTAACGCCTTGATTCATGGGCACAGACTACATCCAGGAAATGTTGCTGTTGAACTTTCGCACGTCATCTTTCAAAACAGTGATAATTCACCTCTGTTCCAAAGGTGTGGTTCCAACAACATCTGCAAATAAAATCTAAACCCTCCCCTTATAGCTAAACGCCACTTGAGCTTATGTAAAGTAAGAAACGTTTGTCTGCCCTTCAGCGTTTAGAGCCGACCACTGATTTGATATTTACCAAAGAACAACACCTTCCTGCGTTTCTGTCTCCATTACCTCGACCTGTTTCAGTCTCTGGTTTTGTTGTTGCTCCGAGACGATATTTCTGACGTCATTTGCCCCTGAGACTGAATCTCTTTCCATTTTTTCCTCCTCCTCTTACACTCCCACGTCTTTCTGCTCTGTACTGACTCTAACTGTGTTTTACCGGTGTGAATGAGATTCATCTTAGTATTCCCTGCAGTCAACAGATGGCACACGGAAACACATTTTCTGTCAGGCTCACACTGCAGCACTTTAACCTTGAGCTGGTGCTAACAGTGTCGTCCTTCTTATCTCAAATGTCCTTTCTGGCTCTGCCATGTCTTTCTTTGTGTCCTGCTGTCCTTCATCATTCCTCCATCTGCTTCGTCGAAGATTTAATTATCTAAAAATTATAATTGTTTTCCCTCTGATCAATTCACCGCGAGGTCACCTACATACTGACCACATGATTCTTATTCTTATTCTTCTCTTTGTATTTGAGTTTATTCCTGTGAGGCCTTTGACAACAGATCCATAACTCTGTCACACAATACACACACATACACACACACACACCATGATCAATAACACTGAGTGCAGCTATGAATTCAATCGGCCCAACATGGAGCCGGCATGAGCTATGGTCAGTTACTTAATGGAGGTTACTGTATCTGAAATGAGGCTGGAAACAGAGGCCTGCTGCTCCCTGGGATGGGCAGCCATGTTTCTTTTGAACAAATAATACATTTTTTTGTATTAATGTATATGTAATTTAATGCAATGACAATATTTGTAACTTAGATGTTGTAATAGCCTCTGGGAAAACATCATCGCCATCATTTTCAGAAATTTCGTCTGTACTTGTATCTATCTAAAACTCAGGGTCTGTCTGTTCTCCTTTGTCCCAGACGCTGACCGAGCCGGCCATCTTTGCCAGGGAGGCCAGTTGTGACTGCCGCGCCCCTCATGAGAAACTCACCATTGCTCAGGCCCGTAGAGGGACCCCAGGTTGACCTCTTCTCTTTCATGCTCATATTTAATATAATACTCACATGAATTCTCCCTTCCTGGAAATACATTTGTTTCAAAAACAACTGCTTCTATACTGCATCTGCAGAGTTATACAGCTCCATCCACTAGTTTCTCTACTTCTTTATTAAAGATGTATACAGTAAGGTATATTAATACTTGCAAATTCTATAAATCTAGCAAATTACAAGTTTATAACAAAACCTATGCAGATACGCACAGAACATGTAAACTCCACACAGAAAGACCAGCGTGCTGTGAATAATTATATCAGTATAATTAAAAAAGCCCTAATGGTCCATTGTGATGCACAAACCCAATAATCACCTGTAATCTCCTGGATAGAGAGTTCATTTCAATTAATACCATTAACCTGGTTTATAATGTTGCTATATAGGCAATATTATGCATATGTAAAAGAAATCTGTATAAAAGAAATAAGTTTTGCTGTTTTGTGTTTTCAGTGGACCGACCGGTCAGAGTCTACGCGGACGGCATCTTTGACCTGTTCCACTCTGGACATGCTCGTGCTCTCATGCAGGCCAAGAACCTCTTCCCCAACACCTACCTTATAGTAGGAGGTAATGCATATACAATGAACAACAAATGCAAACACACACATAATGAAATGCCAAAGTAAAAAAGAATACATTTGTCTAACTCATATGATTTCTATGTGTTTTGTGTGGTTTCCTTTCTCGTGTGTTTGGAACAGTGTGCAGTGATGAGCTGACCCATAAGTACAAGGGCTTCACCGTCATGACGGAGCACGAGCGGTACGAAGCGCTGAGACACTGCCGCTACGTCGACGAGGTTTTGAGAGACGCACCCTGGACTCTCACACCCGAGTTCCTGGAGAAACACAAGGTGCACATGATAAAACACATTGTGTGTGTGTTTACCACCGAATCCTTTATCATGTATGTTGACTGACACGTATGAGACCTGCTGTGTGTTCACCCGGGTTTTATGTTAACCTCATGTCAGTTTTCTGCCACATTCTGCGTCTCCTGTGATTGTTTCTCAGATCGATTTTGTGGCTCACGATGACATCCCATACTCCTCAGCAGGAAGCGAGGATGTTTATAAACACATCAAGGAGGCAGGTCAGTGCTCTAGAAAGTTGAGGCTGTGACAACTCAGCTCTGCAGCTTTTCAACTCTGCAGATTTCTCCTTTCAGTTTTCAAACAGTGTATTTGTGTGTGTGTGCGTGTGTGTGTGCGTGTGTGAACCAGGGATGTTCGTGCCGACACAGAGGACAGAGGGAATCTCAACGTCTGACATAATCACCAGGATTGTCAGAGACTATGACGTCTACGCCCGACGAAACCTGCAACGTGGCTACACGGCCAAGGAGCTCAACGTCAGCTACATCAACGTACGGTCACTGATCAATCCTACATGCAACCATTATGTTGTAAAGCTGAACACTACGATTAAACATTCAGTTCAGCTTACATTAACTATATTACTGTATTTATATAGCACTTTTCTGGTCTTGATCACCACTCAAAGAGCTTTACAGTACAGTTTCTGTCGCACATCTCTCATACACTGCCGACAGCAATTTGGGGTTCAGTGTCTTGCCACCTACCTTCTGGGTAGAAGACGACCCGCTCTACTCCCTGAGCCACAGTCACCCACATAATGTACTTTTAAAAAATTGAATTTGAAGAAAAAAAATTTCTTCATCTAACTTTTATAATTACACCGACGACCAATGATTTCATTGAATTCTTTAGGAGCTGTAGACAAATATCTGCTTGTCTATATAGACAATTAAATATATATTTTTAGTTTATATCATATCATTTTAGAATATAGCACCATCTAGTGTTATATTCTAAATTATGTGATTTAAAAAAATAAACAAGAGAAATCATATCAAGCTTAGGAGTTTTTCAAGATCATGTTGGCGTCATCCTTTTGATTTGCAACTCAATGGAAACATGTTTCTTTTCCATAACATTACATGAAATATGCAGCGAAACACCAACCAGTCCCCTACAAGTTTAACTGAGTCAGGATGCAATGAAAACATTTCTTCAAGAGATTCAACTTTATGTGTTTCCTCACCATTTGATCCGCTCAGGAGAAAAAGTACCGACTGCAGAACCAGGTGGATCGCATGAAGGAGAAGGTTCGCACCGTTGAGGAGAAGAGTAAACACTTTGTTTACCGTGTGGAGGAGAAGAGTCACGACCTCATCCAGAAGTGGGAGGAGAAATCCCGGGAATTCATCGGTAACTTCTTAGAACTTTTTGGACCAGATGGAACTTGGGTAAATAACTCTAAAATTAAGTCAATATGTTGACTTAATCCCACCCTCACCCCAAGTAGTAACAGTACCTTTTCCCTCGCTAGAAACAGGTGTTCCAGGAACGCAGTGGTCGAATGCTGTCCTACGCTCTGTCCCCCAGGGAGTCACCCTGCAACAGCCCCCCCCGCGAACTGTCCCCCCTTCGCTCTCCCTCGCCCCCGTCTCCCCCCTTACGCTGGCACAGCGCACGGCCCTCGCCCCCGAACTCCCCGAAAGGAGCGTCGGCGTCCATAAGCAGCATGAGTGAAGGTGATGAAGATGAGAAGTAGATGGACTGCTGAACACACTCCCATGCACACGCACACAAACACTTCACTCCTGAGAACTGCTCACACACTCACACACACACACACACACACAGTAACCCACTAACACAAACGCATCTATACTATACACAAGAAACACTGGCTGCACAGGGTGGTCATGGGAGATGTGGTTCTGAACTGCAGAGCTAAGAAGCCATCACTATCTCTGTTGTCTGGGCAACCAAGGATACAGAAGGAAGACGAAGAAAGAAGGAGCAGAGGATATATGTACACACATATCAAGGCCCAGAATCCTTTGCAGCACCTTTTGAAGAGGATTTGCTTTGGATTGGCCAGCACTGATAGAGACAAACAATGGCCTGCTCATAATATCCCTTCACTGCTTTTGTCATGTTCTGTTTAGTTTAGTGTTTGCTTAGGAAGATGCAGAGAAAGACGTCTTTTGTAACTGCTCACCGGATGTGAAAAGGCACAAAGTTACACAATCTCTGTGTCTGACATTCAGGCGAACAGGTCACGCGAAGTGCTGGGAACTGGATTCATTCATCACTGTGTAACTTTGTGCTCGTTGAACTCTGAGTTTAGGGATTAATGAAAAAGTTGACGCAGCCGCTAGAATAGCAGAGAGGCGGAGAACCTGTTGACACACAGACACAGAGTTAGTGCTTGTTTGCAGCATTTCACACGGTGGCTGAGACGTCTCACACAAGCACATTAAGGGGAAACACAAATACAAAAGCCACACACAGGAAGTGAGTGACAACAGATGTTGACAATGAAACAAGCAGAGTTACTTCACTTACTTGAAATGTGATGCCGGTCCATCTGAGGAGTTAAGGTTCAGGTGCTTGACTTTTTTCGCAGCTGTGTTTTCTGCTCATGTGATTGTGTAAAACGTCTCGGCCACCGTAACTTTATCATAAATGCCGGGTAAAAGAACTGGTGGATTTTATGTAATGTAACAAAAGTGATTCACAATATTAAATTCCCTTGATTTATTTATTCCCACGCAGCAATATGGATCAGTGAACTGCACCCAGTCTGTGATATGCCTGTTAGTTAGTCTCACTGGGTTGTGTTCAGGCAGAATAAACAGTAGCTTCTTGAATGTAAACAGTCATTGAGACCACACACCGAAAGAGTAAGTACTATCTCATTTGTACCCACATGCTTCCTCCACACCACAGCCACTCACACTCATCATGAATTGCAGTAACTTCATAGAAACATACTCTTTCTCCATAGTATTTTTTGGGACAATTTTCCATCTTTTAGCAGTCAATGTTTAGCAGGCATTTCGTCGATCTTTGGAATATGATGTCAGCTGTGAAATAAAAACTGGCGAACCTGGAGAAGCAGCCTTTCCTCCAGAACTCTGACAATACTTGAAATATTCAATATTTGAAGCCCTCCAGGTGAACTGAAGCTGGAGCCTCACCCCGAGTGTTTTCTTTTGCTGTATGAACGACCCCCTATACCCTGGTCTGTATCAGAGCAGACTTCTCTTCCTCCTTAACAATACAATACCCTCATGCAATGTAGAGAACTTACTGTCCTGTACGCACTACATGTTAATCTGCACTATATGTACAAACTTTGAGAATGTGTCTTTTTTTATCTTTTAAATTTTAATGTTCAAACAGCTTGATATGTAAATAAAACAAAAGCGTACAACTGCATGACAGTATTGCAGTATTTGCTCTTTTTTAAGATGACACAATGTAAAGTAGAACTACTGCAGTCGCATGCCTCTGCCAACCAGCGCAGTCTCAGTCCACACACACACGGTACATGTTCTTTAGTCTTAATGACTCTTTACAGTAACACATTTGCCAATCAACCATTCACACTTCAGGGGAAAATTAGGGTTTCAAGGAATTCGGAATGCAGAATCGAGGAAACTGGGATCGAACTGCCGATCTTCTGATTAGTGGACGACCCCCACATACTTGAGGTTACCGTGACCTATGATCTCTGAAATCGAATCGGTTCATCTTTGAGTCCAAGTGACAAGTGGTCAACATCTGAAGAAAGGCAGACTTGAGATATAATGTTCAAGAGGCCAAACCCACTGTGACCTTAACCTTTGACCACCAAATTCAAATCAGTGCATCCGTGAGTCTTAGTGAACATTTCTGTCAAATTTGAAAGGACTTACACTTACTCAACAAGAACAAAAAAGGGTTTTGCGAGGTCACAATGACCTTGACTTTTGACCAGATGGTCCTGATCTATCAGGTTCACGAGAACATGAGGTCACCTTGACCTTTGAGAAACAAACTTCGACCAGTTAATCTTGAGGTCCAAATGAATGTTTGCACCAAATTTGCAGGAACTCCCTCAAGTTGTTCTTGAGATATCGTGTTCACAATGGGACGTTTGGACGGACAGACATCTGGTAAACAAGACGCCTCTGGCCGTCGCCGGCACAGACACACAAAAAAGCCTCACAGATTATACACACAACAGCGATTTTCTTTATTGTCAGGTTTGACAGTAGGTATTGTAAGTTGGTATCATGCTGAAACACATTGTTAGACTGCTCTTACGCCTTGTTCGTTGTTTGTGTTGATGTTGCAATATTTGCACATCTTAGCATGACTGCCTCCACACTGAGGAGCTCATGCAAAAACACTCACAATATTTTAAGCTTGGAGGTACAGTAGGATTGAAAACAAAGCAATCACTCCACACTGGCTGCATATACAGTGTAGACATTATTCTTAGTTATATATATGTATATAAACAATATTTTCTATAACACTGCAGGTACAGACAGTCTTTCTTAAGGTTGTCAACGACTGAAGCTGGAAGATCCTCCTGATAATGACGACCACACATTACAGGCGGTGAACTGAGGCCTTTGAATGAACGAGGGCGGCCTTCTCTAACCTATCGAACAACACTTCCTCTACAGCGGGTTGAACACCGAGCGTCGCTCAGTGAGACTGGCAGGTTTACAAAGGCATTGGCAGTGATGGAATTACAGTGTGGCAGAACAGCGAAGGAGCTACAGAGTGAGGAAACAGTCCATACCGAAGAGTCTCTCAAAAGTCTTCATCTAAAATCCTTTCTTTTCACATCGGATACATGGAGCTGAAGGAGACGAGAAAAGAGAGTCACTTAAAATAACATTGGGTTTTAACAAATGTGTTCAGGTTTGGGTCAAGCTGAATTTAAGTTTGGTATTTTTCTGTAGCTTTTAAAGATGAGAGTGCAAACCTGGGATCTGATCTCATCATGATAAAGGCTCACTAAAAAAATCTTGATCTTGACTGAATTTAAGATATTTAAAAGAAAATATATTAGACTTATTGAAGTGCACTCATACGGTTCCTGAACATGATTCTTGTGACTTGTGATTGGATGTAATGTTTCAGTACCCACAGCTGCTTCAGCGGTCGAGAGCTCAGCTCCTCGAACCACATTCTCTTCAGTGCTGCTTAACTTCCTATAGCATAGAAAAAAAAGCAATCAATAAAAACTGATAAATTATCATAAAAAAAGTAATCCTGTTCCAATATCAAAGATTGAAGGTCCCAAAAAAATGGGCGCGAATAAATAAAAACCTGTCACTGATGAATTTCTTCTGCATTTTAGCTGAATTCCTCGAAATCATTTTCACTCGTGATTATAAAACAAAAGTACATTTTAAAAAAAAGCTTTGTTTAAACTCAGTCATAGAAACCATAAGGATTAGTAATACTACATGTGAAACACAAGGCGGACTGCAAGAAGCGTTGGTAAGTCCGAGCTGAGGTTGTGTATCCAGGTCTGGAATGTTTGCAGGAGGAAATGCGGTGAGGATAAAACGTAATGACGTTATCCCACGTTTATCATTTCTCATGAGATGCATCAGGTCCGTTCCCTCTCTTCTGTGAGGATTCATTCAATTCATCATGCTGGTGTGGCTGAAGCTACTTGACAGTCAAAGCTGGCGTGGCGGCGTTTCAGGAACATCCCGACGGATGCATCATTAGCAAGTGTTAAATCAAGGTGCAACTCGCTCGTGGGCAAGCAGGGTCAGTCTTGCTGATTAACATTGTTGGTGGGTGGTTGAATAACATCTGGGAGTTGAGTAGTAACAAGATAAAAACAGCGGCACTCCTACTACTCTCTTTAAAAAAATCATTTATATATTGTACGTACCTAGAAGTAAGGCTTTCTCTCAGTGACATTAAATACAAATCCTGACTACTAGATCTTTAAAAATAAGGTGGACGCCTGTTCCAATGCTTCCTAAATTTAAATTAAATAGAGTGCAACGAAAACAAGACTGTGCAAATGACACACTGGCCTGAGAGTGCATTGAGTCAAAAGTATAATTAAACCTCCCTCCTTTTTCCTGTGTGAACTGAAACTCGAACCCCCTGACTCCTCTTGTGTTTGAGTGAGAGACGCAGAAAACCAGCCTTCACTGACGCTGAGAAAGACCCTTCGATCAGCAGTGCTCGGCCCATTCAGCCTCGCGAAGCAGCGGCCTGGTCAGCAAAGCCGACTACGTGGGAGACAGAGGGAGAGATAACAGTGATGCAGGGAATTTAGATTGAAGTAATGGTCACAGTCTAACCCCATTTAGAAATAAACACATATAAGTTCTTTATAAATGGGATTAAACGGCGTGGATCCATAATTTGGAAGAGGTTGATTTTAAACTCCAACGATAACAACAAACCGCTACTCTGATGAAGCTCATTGCCTTTGGGTACAGATTTAAGTCGAGGTCTTCCATCTTTTACAAAGATTCAACCTACTGGAATGTAAAAGCCAGTCTGATCCTAGACCAAGCTTTTACCCAAGGGCAACATTTCATCGTACATGCTCGAGGCAGAGTGCAGAGGGCTGGGCTAGCGGGCGGGGTGGAGTTATCTATTGGCTTTGTATTTGGACTTGCTGGCATCGCGTGGCTCCTTGCTGGGGTTGCTCCAGTCGTCGGCCTCGGGGCTGGTCTTGTAGTGCCGCCACGCTGACTTGTTGAAGACGGGCAGGCGCTCGAAGGACTCACTGGACAGGGCCTTTAAATGGAGGAACACAATAGCCAATGAGAAGTCATGTAAGTATTTAAGTTACGATTTCAAAGAGATTTCTGCCCTGGTTGATTTGACTGAATAAAGAGCATTACAACAATCTAGGTGACAAAATACAAAACGCATGGGTCATTCAGATAAATATAAGTGATTGTCATCTGTATAACAAGGATAAATCACACCATGATCAACAACAATTTTAAGCTGTAGCATATATAATAAGGGCAAAATGATAAGGGATCAAGAATTTAACCCTGTGGAAAAGAAAGTAGCACGCTTTCCAAAGTCATGGTCGCTGAGGCTTATAAAATATCCTTTGCTAGTTAAGTATGTGTTAAACCAATCAAATGCTGCACCTTTCAGACCAAACCAATTTCCACATCTATCTAGAAGTATCTATTGTTTCCAAAAGTATTATAACAGATACATTGTTTTCCTCTGCGCTCACTCTAAGATCATTATTCTCTGTCTTACTCTAAAGCCAGATTTCAATTTTAATGACACGTAGCAACTCATCCAAGTGTTTTATTTGCTAACTGCACTGTTGCATTTCCACAGCAGTTTTCAATCATGAACTCACTTTTGCACATTGTTACACTAGATTGTGACCAGTGGGTCTTGTTTTAACTTTGGACATCCTCCCAAACACTATGCTAAACTAAGCGAAGGAAATTGCCTCTTGGCTGTAAGAGTAAATGTATCAGACAGATATGAAAACAGTATTGATCTTCTCATCTTAAACTGAATAAGCAAATCTCCCAAAATATTCAACTACTTCTACTCTGAGTATCATGTCTTGCTAATTAAGAAAAGTCATTCCAACCTTTGACCTTTGTGACTTTCTTATTTTACCTTCAGATAAATGACGGCATCCGTGCCAACGCCCTCCATGGAGTAGAGCTTCAGATCCCCCTGGAAATATCGGGCATAGAGCCTTGAAATGGGCAGACCGTAGCCAAAGCCAGCCTGGACAGGGGAGGAAAAGTAGAGGCAGACTTAGATTTTCCCCAGATGTCATCCCATATAAATGTATGAGCTGAAATGGTCACCGGGGTCAATATTGGTTTGATTTTATGCGAGTGTGTACCAGGGGAACAGCTCCTGGCTCCATGCTGGGTGTCGGGGCAGTGGAGTACATGTAGTTAAACAGACGGTCTATCTTCCTGAGAGGAACTCCTCCTCCACTGTCACTGATCTGAGGAACAGAAAAACCAGGCAAACGCACCGTTTAAACATCACAACATGCTTTGCACGAGGAGGTCCTGCATTAATTAGTATCTGATTTACCTTTACGGATAGATCCTCTTTACCCAGAGTGACTTTTGCCTTTACAGGTGGTAATCCCTCTTTGCTGTCCTCATGGAGCTCCACGGTGGCTCTCATCGAGTTCTGCAAACGCCGAGAGAATTAATTCACCCAGCTCAGCACCAGTCCTCGTAGAATTATAGTCACATTACAGTTTAATTACATTTAAAGAGCGCTGAACTGGTTAGGTTAACTGCAGTCAATGCTGCACGGCTCACCTTGAAGAGCTCGAACAGCATGTGGAACAGATGAGAGGGAACATACACGGCCTGGATGGGCTTTGTAGGGGCCTTCACTGGAGGAAAAGAATATGAGGGGTGTGAGAGGACAAAACACACATACACACACACACAAACAAACAAACACGAAAAAAACTAGTCTTTTGAAGTTAATGAGACAGTACACATTGTAATCATTACAGGAGTAAATGTGGAGCTCCACCCACAAGCTCTAAATAGCCTCTATAACATGGTGTAATAGCTGTGTGACAGATTACAGGGAGATATGGTCAAACTCGTAGGATTGTAGCATGAAAGTAAATTGCTTGTTTCTTACTGTTGAACTCTTCGATCTTGAGCTCAGGAGCAGCCAGGTAGTACTTCTCACACAGCATTTTGGCTGTGTCGTAGGCATCTGATAGAAGAGAGCGAAACAACAGGAGTCAGGGCTGAACAAGCTGAAAAATGTTCACTGTTTACATTAAGATTCCTCTTTTAGCTTCCGTTCATTCCCGGGTCATTGAGAGTGCGGCTACTGAAAAACACTATCACTGTGTAAGCCTGCCGTTCAGCAGAGAGATGTTCATGGATTTATGTTTGATTTATGACACTGTTGAGAATGTGATAATAAACATAGCTAACCTTGTTCCCATAAGACCTATGCAATTATCTTAACTCAAATAACTAAATATCCCCACAGATGAAATACACACATATTGGCTGCAGCTCAAACTCTGACTTGATTGTTTCAACATTGTTTGTAACTATAACATTTTATATTATTATATTTTTTGAATTATACGGCACTTTTCAAATTACTGATACAGAGTTAGAAACAACATTAACAGAAATTAAGTATTAAAATACTTAATTTGAACAATTAAAGATCAAATAATAAAACAGACAAGGCATGCAGGTAATACAATGGTGTGGTAGGATTAATAAAAGGCCTTTTTTAAGATATGTTTTAAATTATAATCATGTGAAAAACTTTTGCAGGGATGCACTGTAATAGCAAAAATTATTTAATAAAGTAAGCCAATAACATAAAGTCCAAGAATAATAAGATAAATATAAATAATGTAATAAAATATGATAAATATGATATATATATATATATATGACAGTCAAAGGCTGAATACTATTCAATTTTGTACAGTGGACATACACACATGTAGATATAAAGAGATAGAGACATAACTTTGACCCGCTCTGACTCACCACTGACGACTTCAGCCACGCTGCAGTTGGGGTCGATACTGCCGATGTGTTTTGGATGAGCGGGGTTGGTGTCATTACCAAACAGCAGAGCTGAACATAAACACATGGAAATAAAAGGTCAGCTGCAGAGACGGGTCATGAAGAAAAAAGTCAAGCGGCTAGTGAGATGTTCTTCAGGACTCACTGTGCTGGTTGATGAGCATGCGGAACGAGATGCGATTGGTGTAAAAGCGGTCGAGGAAATACTGGATGTTGCTGCTGATGAACGGGTCGAAGCCAAACTTCTCCTTGTACTCGATGACTCCCTGCGCCATAGTGGGAACCACGTCGTTGTGACGGTTACGGATCTCGATCAAGAGCTCCAGGAAGCTGAAGATAGAAAATCTAAATCAATCAATATGTTAACAGAGCAATCAATGGTTGATATCCTTAAACTGCTTTACGACTTGCCCTGGATTATGGACATTTTGCTGAAACTGTCTGAATTAGTTGCTACAGACATTTTCGGGAACTTTTCCTTCCAGCCTGGTAAAATGCCTCCTGCTGCTCTACCCAGAAGCCCTTTGCTGAACTCTCCTGCTACGTTCTACGAATGTGGAAGACTAACGCAGGTAAATGTGCGGACCCAAATTTCCAAACATTTTCCAGAGTTTGTGTCTGAAAACGGCTTTCGATCGACTGTGAGGGAATTCACAAACAATAGTGTAAGAAAAGAAATCACCAGGGATTAGTTCCTTTCTGAAAATGAGGAAGCAGATAAATACGACTCATAATGAACATTTATTTTTAACTATTCATTGAACTGTTGCTGCTCTTTCCTGTGTAGAGTTTACCATTTCAAAATATCTGAATTGCCTTTTCAATTCCTTGTTTGGACGAGTATCAAGCTTAAGGTCACTGTCCTTACAATCCAGTGAACTCTGGGAAACATTTTTTCGAAACAGACTTATTCAAAATCCTGCCTGTGTTCCTCAGCCATGTGTGGCTGTTCATCACACGGCGTTGTTATAGTATAAATACACAGCGTTACCTGTGCAGTCAGCAGAGATCTGTGTGTACTAAGGGGATTAGCTGCAGTGGAGGAGGGACATGTAAAGCCAGTGTACAACAGCTGGTTGTATCGAAATGATATAAAGTGTTTTCTTGAACCAATCATTAATCACTCACTCGTTCAGAGCGTGAGGGTCCTCCGCTTTTCGATTCTCGTAATCCAGCAACTCCACGAAACTCTGCATGTACCTGATAAAGCAAGTAAAGAGGTCAAAGGGCGACGTTTACAAAAGCTTCTTATCCCAGACTCCATTATAAACTTTATTATCTGAGAGCTGAAAGAGGCGTCTCACCACTTCTGCACCAGCCTGACGGAGGGCTGGCCCAGCAGCTTATCAGGCAGCAGGTTGACTTCTCTCATGGTGTTGGCCAGGCGCACGGGCAGCTCCTTACGCAGGAACATGTAGGAGGTTTTCTCACATGCATTGTTCCGGCCTGAGAGAGAGAGAGAGAGAGTAGGACGGGTTTCACGAAAATACAATATTTTGAATAAGTTTCTGGTAGTTTGGTTGATTGAATTTAACTGGACTGCCGGGCCTTGGCGGAGGTATGCGCTCTACTGAGTGCCACTCTAGTTTGTCATGTGAAAACCACCATTCATGCCAGGCAGCTGGAGGCTGTGGTGGGTGTCGATATCCAACCTTTAACATGACACCTTAAACTTTGCTATCTGCAAAAACAAAATTACTCTGCACCAACATCAGCCAGAGCTATACAAGGAAATCAGAAATAAAGTACAGAGGGGGAGTCGTGGAAAGGTTAGCAGGATTTTTTGGTTTCTACATCCAAACAGGAAAAAACTGAATTACACTGATAAAATCTTGAATGGTTTTCTTGAAACTAACTAATTGAAAGCCAGCGTAGCATTTTTAACAACCTTTTACTCCACTTAATGTAATTCACAGTGTGCAACATGCTCCGGTCTCATGCTTCCCTCTCACACAGAAGCACGTGAAGCCTATTAACCCTCAGCAGAGAACCACTGAACACCGTGGAAGTCTGTGTGGAGAAGCAGTTCAGGTTCTTATGTTCAAAAAGCGACACAATGGTAAAGTCTCAGGCTTCACAAAGGAACAATTGCATTTTTAGGTTAGCGGAAACCTTTTGTGCTGATGTTTGTGATCACACGAGACAGTAAGATATGTCACCCTGTGTTCTAGTATCATAGGGGTGAAAGAACTCGATGATCAGGCAGAACGACAGGAAGCCTCCTTTCACCTCAGCTCAAAGGAAAAACCTTCACCTGATTCAGCAAATGTAGAGGGGGGCCTTGTAAATTACAAAACTGGGGAAGTGAAAACAGCAAACACTGACTCAGCCCTGGAATCACACACTCCTTGGACGACGGCCCATTTGTTCCCCTTTTCAAAACACACCAGTATCATTTTAATATATGTAGAGAAAGGAGTATATCACGTACATATTCTATGTATTTTCTTTTCTTCTGATTTTATTGCCCATTTTGAATTCTATTTTATACTTTCTACCTGGTCTACCTGGTTTTTGACTATCTGCTGCTGTAATAATATGTGAATTTCCCTGGCGGGTTTAGGTTTATCGTATCTTATCAATTCCCACTGAAAAGTTAATGGTTGAGCCAATGGTTGATGATACCAGCATTAAAAAATACCTGGTCTACCGATCTGATACCATGTCTGTAAAGTATGCGGGTGTCACCCAGATAAAACAACAATTTTCTTTTCCCATGAAGCACTTCTTCTTCGCCGCTCTGCTCCACTGCAGCAGTTGTCAGTGGCAGTATGGCACGACAAGCGAAGAAGAACTGAAGAAGAACTGGTCTAAGTAAAAAAGAAGTTGAAAGGCATTCATCCTCTGTATGGATTTGTTTTTCAAAGGGTTTAACCTGAGCCTAGGACATGACAGGAATCATCTCTTCCATACAGGGTTAGTAAGAAAGAGCTGTTATATATGCATATAAAGATTTGTTGTATGAGTTGTTATTTACACCTACGCCAAGGAGGTCATGTTTGCGTTTGTTTGTCTCTTAGTATTACGCATTAGTCAACAGGATTACGCAAAAACTACTTGGTGAAAGGACGTCAGAGAAGAACCCACTAAATTTAGCAATTTCATTTAGCAACAGAATAATTTTGGGATCTTGAAAAAAAAGGGTGACTAATGTTTAAGTGTGTGTGAAATTTGGTTGCAGTGAGTTTAAATGTGGTTTTGCACACAAATAGGGTCACCGGGCCTTTGGTGGAGGAAGGTAGCTCTGGTTTTAAAGGCCCTGGTATCAGACTGGTTCTCTGTATCGGCCGATACGCAAATTCTAGATCTTGAAATCGTTATCTGGAAGTGAAAAAAGGTTATCGGGGCATCTCAAGTGCAGCAAACACTTCCTGTGTTTCCTCTCACGTCCAATCCACAGCTGTGAGAGCAAATTGCGTCAGAGAGACAGACGACTGTGTTAATCAGAAAATGGATTAGGAAAAGCCTCGAGTGCAGCCGCTGAATTAATAACTGTGGTGTTGCACTGTCAGGTCTCTTGTCCGCCGGCCACAGTTGGTGACTCAACAAATGGGTGCACACCCAGAAAACATGAGCCTTCGGGTAACTTCGGAGAACCACAGCGATGGAAAGGCACATGGATTCCTGTTGTTGAGCGATGAAGAAAAGGGAAAGGTTGAGCTGGGTTCAGCCTCCACACATGCAGGACCTGGCTGCATCCTGCACGCACACACACACACACACACACACACACACACACACAGTGTGTGTGCTTGCTGTCATGGCTGAAAGTAAACCCCACAGTGAAAAGGGCAGATCTGACCCGCAGAAAGCGTAAGGTTTCATGGCAGCTGGCAGCACAACACGTTCAACTCTATTAATAAACACAGTGACACATCAAATCCAGAGCAGAGACTCTCAGAGGAACAACAGGGCCACTTGTTTACCTCGGGATGACAACTCACCGAAATCCAGGAACTGCTTGATGGAGAGCGGGGACGGAGAGAACCGGGAGTAATACTCGATTTTGGGGTTGGCGTTTTTCAGCAGGGACGCGAAGACCCTCATTTTGTAAAGTGTGCCGGTGGCGTGTGCGGGTTTAGCTGCGAGAAAGACCCTCGGGAGGAGGAAGAGAAGAGAACACGCGACACGACCGTTTCATCCCCGGTGTTGTTGGCAGGCGCACACGCAGACAGGGCTCCTCTCCCGGCGGCGTCCACATGTGTCCCAAACCCGCAGGGCTCCGGCGGACACCACACCACGATGGGCAAACGTCCATAAGGTTACATGACACGGTGCAGACACTGGGGACTCAGCCGAGAGTCCGTCCTCATCACTGGACTTTCAGTTCTGCTCAGCACCCGAGGAGCCTGCCGGGAGAAAACACACACTTCCGGTTAACGACTTTCAAAATAAGACGCAGCCCGTCAAATGTCGCCGAGCGAAGCACCTGAGAGCTGGTGTGTTAGCACTTTCTACTGATGAGACTTTATACAGTGTTGACAAGCTGTTTAGGTCAAACGATTAGATTCAAATAAATAACTTATTTTTGCGGAGATCGATTGTAAGCCATTATGCAAAATGCAGAAACTATAAAGAAGAATACAATTACCACAAAGAGAAACAACATAACAACTAAATGGTTCAAAACAACCACAAAGAAATACAAAAACAACACAAAGAGACACATAACCACAAAGAAATAAAAAAAAAAACGATGACAAAGAGACGCAAAACAACCACGACATTTAACACAAGCTGTATCTTTTTTGACTGAAGATTTACACAAAATGTGATACAACTTAGAGGAAGATGAGACAACAGATGCCAACCAACTGCAAAACAACTATTGTATACAATCCTATTGCATGAGAAGATGTCATCTGTAGTTTTAATATCACATATTTGTAAACAACTTAACATTTAGAACTGTGTCCTTCACATACATTCTTATTTTTTATTTCTGGATTGTTGACATTTATACTTTTTATACATTATTTGAGAAAACTTATTAAACAAAAAAACAGCAAATGTTGCTCAGAGAGTGACGTTGCAGTCGAAACAACAACACGTTTTATTTTTGAAAGATCTTCTCCAGGTTTCCGGTGTGTCTGGTCTAACTTGACGTCATTGGACAACACGTAGATTCGAAGAGTCTCCACTCAACCGCACTTGGCACAGGCCTATTGATGCACTGCGGGGATTGGTCCAAAACACGGAAGTGAGCCACGGCAGCAACCCGATTGGTCGATAGGCGTGTCAATCATCGTGGTTTAGCTTGCATTGTTTACCTGCAGCTGGTCACTGATACACTGAGTTATATAAATGTAACAAGTACAAATACACACATAAAATACTGCATATTGCAATTGGTAATAAAAAATACTTTGATACTGTCTTTTAGTCTTTGATGTGAATGTTTTCACTCTGTATTAAAACACTGTGTCAGGCATCTGCTGCAGTCAATTACAATTAGGCTCCACTCACATTTTAGTTTCTTCCGCCACCTAGCGGCAGAAGATTGAGAATATGCATTTTCAGATGGATAACTGTGATCGTCATATTCCAGAGGAGACAAGCAGATGTACGATAATAATGAATTTGAAAAAAATGTAGTTTAATATTATAAATGCCCTTTATTTCAGAGAGAAGTTGACAGAAAGGGCTGAGTAATCAAATAGTGATTCAACTTTAATTCATGTCCAACTGGATAAGTTACTCTATTTCATTACCATTGCATCTGGAGTATTCCACTTAGACCACAGCACATATATATACGCTAAACATGCTTGAATGTAAAATGTCAACATTAATTCATCTATTAATTTTTTGTCTGCAGACTGCAGATTATACAGATTTGAATCCCTAGACAATGTAAAACTATGTTAAGTGATGTTTTATACATTTATATTTTTATTAAAAAGGCTAAAATCATGCTATTTTTTATCACTGCTATATATAAATTATTGTGTTCTTTTTACTGTATTGCAATTCATTCAACGAACAACCACAACATTAGTTTATATATAATTCATATTTATTCAGATTTCATTACATATTCTCTTTATCAAATAAATGCAGGACAATAAAAATCTCTCTCTGTCACACTCACTCGCTCTCTCACACACACACACTCACACACACACACACCTCATGCAGACTCCGGTACTATGACCATCTTGGTGTTTTCACAGTCATCTTTTTCTTCAGGTAGAGGATCGTACGGTCGTCGATACAGCAGCCGCGTTGCCAAGGTGATGATGAACATCTCCAGGATCAACAGCTGCTGACTCATCACTGTGGGGCAGGAAGTACAGGAAGTCAATGTGGTGACGAGGGGAATACAATCAAAAAGAGGACTTTAAGGATGGATGGATTCATTTTTGATCAAACAGATGAACAAATGGATGGAGGGACTGGTTGTGTGGATGGATGTTGACTCACTGTATCCTCTGGCTACCGCAGAGAAAGGAGGTGCACAGGCGATGGTGCCATTCATGGCCAAGATGTTGATGATGGCTGACTGCAACTGGCTCAGGATCAGCACCAGCTACACACACACAAACACACATACACACACACACACACACACACACACAGTTAACCCTGACAAATAAAAGGCTGCTGGAAAAATCTTGTAAAAAAAAACTAATGAAAGCCCTATAGCCTGACATGTTATTAGAAGGAGTGTTTACTTACAGCCAGTCATATATATTGATACTGTTCCGTCATGAAGTGTGCAAACAGCTGTTTGTGTGCATACATGCTTCCCCTGTGCCTTACCTGGTACATGGCGTACTTGGGGATGATCTTGATGGTCCGCAGGGTCGTTCTCAGGTGCATGAAAAGGATCGCTACAGGCCACAGGGCTGTGATCGTCAAGATGCCCACGAATGGGTTGATCCAAATGGCAGCTCCGGTGATCTTCAACTGAAAATGGAGTTTGGCACACACACACAATCACAGTTATCTGACTGTCTCAATGACTTCAGAGAACATTGCACTGACTTGCATTGGTTTCCCAGAGACTAATTCTAACCTTAACCATACTTACGACTAGTCTAACTCTTACCTTAACCTCAACCTCAACGTAAAACCTGTCTTCACCTTTAAGTTTTAAGAATTATGTTCTGGGGACTTGATTTTTGTCCCCATAAGAAAGACAAGTACCCATAATGTGAGTGTGGAAGTAGATTTAGGTCCAGACAACATGATTAATACCTGGACCACACACACTCCAGGAAATCCATAGATTTGTCCATATATATTCTTATATAAATATGATATATGAAGATAAAATGTAATGTTTGCATTTGCACATAATACAACTGTACTGAAGGCAAATCATGACTCTAATTTTCATACACAAAAATGTTCAACCGGAGCAATTAAGTATAATATAGTAAATTCAGATTTTTATAGACACCAAAAACAATTTAGGGACATGATAGCACGAGGGGATGCGGTTCAGAATTTCCATGCAATTAACTCACATCAGTCACGTTATAGGACCCGTTGGTCCACAGGACAATGGAGAGGATGGTGAAGACGGTCTTCAGGAGGGCAAACTGGAAGGAGCCAAGTTTGAGCAGGAAGAGCGAGCGCCTGGAGCGGGAACAGAGGAAACTATTTCAAGGCAGCCGCTGATGACAGAACGTGGGTTTAGTCTCTAAATACATTTCAAAAAAACGAACCAAAGTTTCAAATCAAGGAAGGCCGCGTCGCCCTGAACCTCTCCTGGATTATTACAGCAGGATGTTTTGAACACCACAGCCTTGGGCTCATCTCTATTGGCTCATAGATGGTTTAAAATGGAAAACAATAATGTCCCACTGAGGTTCATCATCACCTGAAGAGACTGTACTAGCTCCTCATAGGTTTACACAACAACTACAAATCACTGCCCTGTGATTGTATGCCTCTGTCAATGAGTGCAGTTTCAGTTTGCATTCATGAGGTGCGAAAAAGGATTCCCTCTAGGCATTCTTAAAGGGATAGTTCACTGAAAAATGAAAATTCACTCATTCACCCGATGTTTAAACTGGAACAGGTGGATCAATAAACTGTGACACAAAGTGAGTGCAATTAGTCTTTAATCTGCTAGAAAGAAGACTAGTATGATATACCCCCCCCCCCCGACAGGTCTGGGTGACCAGGAGTGTGTTCAACTTGCTTTCACAGAACAGAAGCGTATATCTAATCTGAGTCCAGCACTCGTTGGATCACTGCATTTACACAATCTTCAAACAAGCAAACAATGACATAACAGAGCAGTGCCTCAGCCCTGACTCCTCAAACAACAGGTGATAAGAAGCAGCATGAGATCTGGGCTTAATTAGCAGAGCAGCCTGTTTCAGCGAGCACCTTTCAGGGATTACCCAACATATAAGCAACAAATGTGCAAAATGTGCAACCACCAGAAACATCGTCTCCTTTCATATCTCTGTTTCTGCTTTTAAATACAAACAGTTAAAGGAATAGTCGGGACATTTTGTTTGTTTTCTTGACAAGAGTTAAGACAAGAGGTTGATGCAAACTGCATCTCAATTCCGGGGACGCGGCCCTCAGGGGCTGCGTTTGAAGATCGGCACAGCAACTGTCGACCAAGCAAAATTGTAAATATGAGCTGAAACAATTGGGTGCAATATTTTCCTATATTGATATTTTCACTACGGACTTTATAGTTGATACCATGCACTGTATAGTAAGATGGACAGCGTGAAGACTGTCACCCCAGAGTGAAGCCAAAGCGTATACGTATAAGTCATAAACCCCACCTCCTCCTTGTTAGTGGATTGGACATGTGGCCCCGACTACAAAGTCCAAGTGCATGTCAAATACGTTTTTCTTAAAGATGGTTTCTGTCATTTAAGGTAGTTCTTATCACATGTATGTCCATGTATTAGTTATTTGATGCTATAAAAATGTCATGATTGCCCTCACAAGCACGTTTCTATCTCTCGACCGCCACTGCGCAGACTCCAAATGCGAAAGATGGCAGGGTTTGAAACCGGGATATTTTAGCTTTATTTCTGGACAGGAGGAGGAAGTGGAAACATGTTGATTGTTATTTACAGTCCATGTTTGATGTGTTTGGTACCAGAACTCTGTACGGCTTTGTTCTAGCTGTGTCCCTGACAAAACAGAGCTCTTCTTCCTTCTGATGAATAAAAAGGCATATTTCATGCTTCACATGTATCATGTTGGGAGCTGCCATCCAGCAACAGACAGGCTACAGCTGACAGCTGATATTCACACCCATGGTGTTGTAAGAAAGGATTTATTTCTCATTTGACCTCTTACGGCAGCACAAAGATACTGATCATGAAAACCACTGTCTGTACATGTTTACCCTGTGATGTCGACGTGCGGCAGGCAGAGGCAGCAGCAGCAGCACGGCCCCGTGCTGATCTTCAGTTTGTGTTTCCCCGCTCGCCTCAGGAAAGCCTCATCACCGCCAACCTCCTCCACCATCATGATCAGGAACTTGAACACCACAATGGCAAAGTAACTGCGAAGAAATAAAGAACGAGGGACGAGAAGTGAGGGGGAGAGGAAGAGGAGAAGACACACGAAGGAGGAAGATCAGTGGAGGAACATTACACAACAGTATCACTGACATGCAAGTTTCCCATGTGATCGTTCTCCGTGGGGCTCTGCCAGTGAAATAATACACAGCACAGCGAGAGGTGGAAGGTGCGAAAGAGAGGGAGGCAAAGAAAAGCAGACCCACCAGGCAGAGGTCATATCAGTAAACATGGTGGCTCTGGGGATCCACATCCCCACGCAGGACATGGTGCCGATAACCTGAGCGAAAAGAGAAGCAGAAGGTGAACTCCCTGTGAAGATACAACATGATCCGTCCAACACATATGCAAACTGTTTTCTCTGCTCTTCTTAGTGTCTTCATCTTACCGGCGCAGCCCCATTCACCCAGATGATTACACTCTTCTTATTGGACGGCACTTTCTTATAGATGTAGACACATTCCTCTATGAAGAGCAGCATTGACAACGCCGCCATGAAGGTGAGGATGGCGTACAGGACTATGCCAAAGATGTCCAGCTCTGGAGGGAGAGGAGAGAAATTCACACAAATAAGCTCAACTTTCAAATGTCTAATTTCAGCTGCAGGACTCAACATCATCCTGCAAAAATCCAAACCTGATATAGGAACTTTGATTGTGCTAATATAAAGAAAATGGGTATTTAAGGTTGTTGGGACCTTTATAAAAAGGACTTAACATGTTTATTTACTGTTGATAAAATCGTACAGCAACTTGCTACAGGACAGGTTTTAAAAGACTTTTCACCTTCAGAAAATATTCAATAAAAAAAAAAGAATATTAATTTGAAATCGGACTGAGGATGCAAAGGTCGTTCTCCAGAAATTGAAGCTTGACATGACATGTGAATGTGCGATTAAGAGGGTGTATGCAGTAAGTTGTTAGAGCCTTAATCAAACCCGTAAAGTTTGGCAGGTTGAATGAATTATTGCCTGATAAAAACTGGTGGCTTTAAATTAGAATATATATTTACAATCACAAGAAAAAGTGGAATGGCTCTCGGTAAAGCTAATACATCCACCGAGGCCAAACTATACTACGTGTGCAATTTGTTACAGTGGAAATATAAAAGAAAAAATGAAGTGGTAGAATAAACAAAATGATCCATTTGTCAAAAATAAAAACATAGTTAAAGAAAGTGAAATCCTTCATATGATGGACATCCCAGGCTCAGACCAAGTCTGGAAGAAATCGGTTTTGTAGTTTTAACTTAATTTTACTCACAAATAAACAACATAAAACCTCCTTGGAACTAGAATTCCAATGTGGTTAAAAAAAAATGTGGTTAAATTCAAAACTATTCGCGACATGAAAACAAATGAGTAAAAAAATGTTTGACAAAGACAACCAAAAAAGGTTTCTTTGGCCCATTGGACCTAACTGGAAATAGGAGTAGCATCATTGTAATGGTGAGTAATGGTTATATTACTCATCATAGATGTTCAGTACGCTAACTGTAAGTCGCCAAATGACATGTGATGTGATGTAATATTGACCCATCACTTTGTTGATGCCCTGACTTGAGTTTCTTTGAAGACGTGAGTCTGCAACAATCTGAGGTTATTTTGAAGTGAATGTACAGTGCAAGTGAAAACAGCAGACTGTTGCCACTGGCATGTACGGTACATGTTGATCCTCTGACGTATTCCATATTCCAGAGCTTTGCGGTAATCAAATATACGTTTGTTTCCAAATCAGCCTGGAGGACAGAACAGAAGGGAAAGTTACTGATGGAATAAAAAAAGCTATTGGTTGTGAAACAGCATGAGTTGTGTTTCTGAAACTTTCTGAGTGATGAGTTATTCCTGCATGTGGGTGGGATTTTGTCAGAAGAACACGTATATGGGAACAATAAAATCTTACAAACAGATGCTGCAGACAAAGGAATAAACACCATGACCAAGCTGCACTTCTGTTCTACATGAGACAGGAAACGTTGAGTCAATGGTTCCAGTCTGTTGCCAGTTATCCCCTGGATTCCAGGTCATTTAATCTCTGGAATCTAGAAAGTCATTATCGGTAATCAGTTTATAGAAACACAAACAGTTTCAGTTTGTCACTTCTGAGTGAGTCCCGGCCTTTTATTCTTTACTGTAGGTTTGACAAGAGTGTGTGTTGGTGAGTGAGTGAATGAGTGATTGAATAAATGAGTGAGTGACTTTTACCTCTTTCAATCTTTTTATCTCTTTCATCCTGCTTGGAAATTTTAACTTTTGTCTCTGTTCAGCACGTTGAATCCACCTTTGTGTATGAAACTTGCTTTATAAATAAAACGGACTTGCCTTTCAAAATAAATTGGCAAAGTTTCTATCAAAGGACAAACTTCAGAGACTTTGTTTAAAAATTTAAAGACAAACTTAGTTACACACAGAGGCTCATGTCTCTCTGCATCCACTCCAGCCCTGAAAGTGAAAACACGATAAGATTTCACAATCTTTAATACTCACAAGACAAAAATTGGTTTGTAATATGGTGCCAAACGTTAATCTGCGTCACCTCCACCATATGATGATGATGAGGTTCCCCCACCCTCTAAGTCTTAACTTTTATGGTTGATCAAACATGATCAAAAGGGGGGATTGTGGGGGAAATGTAACATTTTGATCATGCACAACGCAATCATGTTCATTTCCCCTTTGATTAATCATGATTGAATCTTACACAATGTAACCTTGATCATGCTGTATCCTGTACAACTGAATGAATCTTGGCCTGATGGCCTAAACTAAGGCATCGTTGCCTTGGTGTCATCAGAAGATCCTGACCGTTGGACCTCAACCAGAGGGGGAGGAAGAAGCCAAATGTACGAAGAGAAAGGACAGCTTCCCATCGGTGTGCATATTACAAACCAACCTTTTGTCTTGCGCACCATGCTCCGAGCATTAAAGTGTGACAATACTGTAAGAGATTTGGGTCTCGTTCATGTGTCCAGGTCCAGCTCTGATAAGACAGCCCCGTCCCATGAGTCCTAATTCTTTGAGGCGTGCTCTCCAGGATCCATGGCTCAATAAAAGCACACCGAGCATCACATCAAATGAATGTCTTTTGTTGAAATATCCCCAAATGATTTCAAGCTTCTCTTCCATTGTTCAAAGGAACAGAAAAAGGAAATGACATTGACCAGGGAGTTTGGTTATGTCCAGTGACAAAGAGTGGTTCCACCCTTCCAGTAAATGTTATAGTGTTCTGTGAAATGTACAGTGCGATAACAATGTGATAACTTTTCTGGACATTAGCTGGAGAAGCTGAGTGTTGAAACATGGCCAGCCCTATATATATATATATATATATATATATATAATGTCTAGTGTCAGCTAGGGCTGTATATAATTATTAAGACGCAGGCAACTTCCGTGAAATAATCAGTGATCTATTTCACCACAATTGAGAAATTAATTATTTGAATGAAAATAATTAAGGTGCTTTGTGGATTTCACATAATTCGATGATGAAGAAGTAAAAGAAATTTAAAGGTTACTTAATCATATAGAAGCTAAATAAATGTTTAAAAAACACATTTTAACACATTTGCAACATCACTGAATCATCCACAAAGCATCTTGACCTTTTCATAGGAATAACGTTAAAACAAATTTGCTGTATGTTGGTGTGCTGGATTGCGAAAAATATGTACTGAAGTAGTATTTGGATAAAATGGTCAAAATACAACAAAACATTCAAATTAAATTGCAATAATCAAAAATTAAATGTCACCTCAAACCTGTCTTGAAATTCTATTAAGGAGCACACAATTGCTAAAACCAATCTGCCAGGGAATCATCAATATTAACAATGATCTTTAAAAAAATTGTACTTCAATATAAACACTGTGACGTTTAGTGACATTAGGATTTAAGGCATGAAAATATTACTTAGCTCAATTTCTCCTAAGTGGATTTTCCCTCTAAGCTCCTGTAAATGTCAGGCTCAAGTGAAAAAGCTAAATAAAATGGATAATCCAACATCAGCAACACCAGCACCCAAGTGACATGGATTAATGGATTAGTTGTATAAAAAACTAAAAAAAGAAGTCATTTCAACTGAGCTCTGTCTGAACATGTGGCTGTAATTGGACAGTTTATCTGGTGCTGGTCTGGAAACACATGTACTGCACATGTCCGGGCTTCGAATTGGGGCCCGGGGAGCAAAACAGAGAATAGAGCCAACGATTTCTCTCCTTCGTTATTTACTCTAGTGTTTGCTTGGCTGCTTCTGAAAACCCTCTTTGTATAATCACATTATCGTGGCCTCCCAAAATAAATCATGATGGACCACAGGGGTGAAACACAGACTCCCCAGACGGCTCCCAAAGCTGGGTCCAGGTCCTTCAAGGAGGACAAAATAAACTGTTCCATGAATCAGTTTAGTTTTTCTCTTTTCCCAGAGGGACCAGTAAGGAGAAGGCAGCCAAACATGGGAAACTAACTGGATTCCTGCTAATTTCATTCATCTGATGCGCAATCACAGCTACTCACTGACGATGATGTCGATGGCGAGAGGAGGCTTCTCCGAGCAGCTCGGGTCAATGGTTCTGTTCGATCCATTATTCATCGCTGGAGGATGTCGACGGATTTCTCCCCACAAACAACAACAACTTGTGCCGCCGGTCTCTCTCGTATCCACAGACGCAGCGTGCGTAAAGTTTGCGGTGCGGACTCTCCTCTTCTCTCCAAGTGTCCAAATGAAGCGTCCTGGAACTTTCCATGGAGAGATATTATCTGAACCCCGCAAAAAACACTTGCTGCAGCCTCTAGACCCGCCCCCTCCCCCCCCCTCCCTCCATGCCGTCACCGGCTCCTGAATAAGTGACGTAAAGAAGGACGTGGTTTGCGTTTGAACTTGTTTTAGTTTGGACTTTTATTGGTTTTCACTGAAATGTTCGTCTGTTAAGAACAACGGATTTATGGAAGAATACTGGAAATGTTTTTTTTAAATGTTTCATCTTGCATAAATAAAAACCTGACAGAAAAAAAAGGGAGAGACAAGAAATGTGTATTCGATTCACTTTCTTTTGTGTGTTATGTTTTTGTAGTTGTTATTTTTCATTTTATCTATTTATAAATGATCATATTTGATCAAATGTATATGTGTGTATATAAGTGTGTATGCTTTCCTTTATTTCCTTATCTGAATTATCGCAATCCAATTTACTGAGTAGTAGTTACTGAACTTTTGTGACGCCGACACAGTGTTTGATCCTAATTATAGAAACTTTTAAATAAAGTAAACGAAAAATTCATTGAGTCTTGTCACTCATATAAGATTGGTTATTCTGGCCAATGTGTTTGTTTTTCTCTCACCAGGTTTTGTAGTGTGTTGTACACTGCTTTAATTTAATGGTAATGGTCTGTGGTTGTTTGGAAAAAGCGTGGTTGTTCATGGTATTTATTAGTTCCAGTTAACTGAGCTATAAACTAAGGCCTGCTGTGAGTGCACATGTGTGTCTTTTTCTTCTCTCAGTATTTAAGGATATATTGCAAATTAAGTGGATTTTGAAGGAGCACAGCCACGACAAGGGAATTATTTGGACTGTAGAACAAATGGGGATTCATTCATTCATATTTTTTACAGGAGAACTTCTAGATAGTAGAGTTCAGGACAGAGGACAGCCGGTTGCATGGCTTTAGGTATCTGTCTCTGAGGGCATTTCTCAGGACTGTAGCTCATTGACAAAGCCGGCACTCACATCACATGCCCCCGGCTCCCATAGCAACATGGGCACGGTCGTCGTCATGTGAGGCATTTGCTGCTGTGGGTCCATCTGAATAAAACAGGCCTTTACTGTGATCTAGACCATCAGTTGAATAAAAGTAGTAGAAAGACTATCTCTCTCTCTCTCTCTCTCTCACTATCCTGTACCTTAACCAGTTTTTATAATTTTATAGTTTTTATAAACAGCAGCCTCACATCCAGGTTTTCCAAGCCTGTCAGTTCAGAGAAGCCTTGTGAAATTAATATTGCCTAAAGCCATTAGTTTTTCTTTGGCTCTGAGATTAAACCTCTTCATCCCCGGGCTGCATGTGCAGACACATTTCAGGTATGATTAACAGAAGTGGCAATGAAAGCCCCGGATGCACACACGTCCAGTCACACAACTCAACACAAAGCCCAATATTGGCATGACGAAATGATGAGAAGACATGATATTCATGTGTCATGCAAAGTTACACTCTGTTGTATGTGTTCACCAGATACAAAATGCACAGTATGATCCATCGGCGTCTGACCTCACATGACCACTGATTCATTTTAATCAAGTCTGAGCAACTGTCAGCAGATGATTCTGGTTACTTCAAGCCACTCCTTAATGATTCTGTTTCAGAGGCTGCACACTCGTGTTCTGACGGGCCTGAGTTTGTTGAACTGACGGGAATGTTCCATCCCAAAAAACAAAAGAAAAAGTCAACAGCACAAGATGTCTACAGGAAAATTCCTCCCAAAATGATATCAATAAAAACAGAGTTATAAAAAAAGAGTTTAAGGTAACAACTCCGCAGACTGTGACGGCAGCTGGGTCGTATTTCTGATTCTCAGCTGTGTAACAGACATTCAGATTTAAGTTCATCCAGTTGCAGCCGCTGTCTATTGATCAACTCCTGAACACATCATCCTCTGAGGTTTAGATACATTACTTCCTACCAAGGTTCAATATTGACAGTGTCGGTTGATCCTGATGTCACTCTCCCAAATGTCTTTTAAATGGTTAGCGTTGCCTTTAATGAATAAAACATCCAAAGTCTCGCCTGAAGGCTGCTGCAGCCTTGGGTAGGAAAGTCACTATTTACTCTCCTTCAGAAACTGACACCGAGGTCATTAACATGGGAGTTTGTAGCTTAGACACGCGCACACACACACACACACACACACACACACACACACACACACACAAACAGGTTTTCGTAGCTAGTCACTTTGCATTGACTTCCAGTCATTGTGGACAGCCTAACCAAAACCTTGTCCTTTATTTTAACCATGACCAATTTATGCCCAACCCATATCTTAACCTAACCACACATCTTAACACCGATCCTTTATCAGGAACTCAGAAATTAAGTTTTGCCTCCTTGGTACCAGCCTTCGGTCCCCATGAGGTCTACTGGTCATATGAGGTCTACTGGTCATATGAGGTTCAGTGGTGCTGGTATTTGTGCAGGTAAAGGTCCCGTAGAGGCCACAAAAACAAGTAAGCACACACATTTGAAATAGTTAAACTAATTTAAAACACCAAAATACAATAATTGATTTGCATTTTTTAAAAATATTTTATGCTTGCTTTGTCCTTTTTCTATAGATCATATGTTATTTTACGTTTTTAAGTGTAAAAAAAACAATAGAATATTTATTATAAAAAAATCTAATGACTGTCCAAAAGGAAGGTTCCATTTTTTTATTCAATTACATTCAATGCATTATTGATTACTATTATTTTGCTTCATGTGGTGTTACACAAGTATATGTGACGTTACGCTGCTCTCACCTTGGCCAGTGTGCTGCACAGATCTACAGAACAGATGTGTTATAATCAGGGGCCTTAACTTGGGATTTACAAGTCAGGTACTTTTTTCAAAGAAAATTAAAGTGAAGCATGAAGGATTTTAGAGGATGAACAGAGGAGTCAATAACAGAAGTCAAGGGCCTGGGTGTCACACAGATAACAAAGAGGAAGGTTCACGTGGTTCCTGAATCTATAAGTCAGCAGAGGTTGTTGACTCTTCTAAAATACTGTGGTCATGATGCAATAAGCCTGTTTTACGTTTTTATCTGTGCTTTTTATACCCTGCATAGCAACCGCAGCAGTGTTTACTGTTCTTATCACTTACTCTTCTTCTGTCAGCACAAGGCTAAACACAGTTATTCATTTTGTCAGCCTGCTGTAATTGCATCTTTGTGTTACTCTAATCAAGTTATGTTTCACTCCTGGAATTTAACAGTGTAGATGCTAATAACGAATAGCTTCAACACAAACCGACTCTGGAGATGAAACAAACTGCCTCTTATTCCATGTGTTTTCTGTGATATTGAGACAATTTTGGAATTCAAGACATAAGCTATATTGACAAAAACACATCAACACAATGTATTGGAAAAATTAACAGTGTGGTTGAAAACTATTTTGTAGTTTTTGCAGCCCTGTCTAAAGACCTTTATGACCTGAGCTGTGAGACCCTTTTGCCACTTATTTACCCTCCAAAGAAGGGAATGTATGTCTGGTTATCCCCTAAGGAAACACATGTAAATCAGTTATTTGTACCTCAGTTAGTTTATTACCTCAGTTGATCGTTTTACTATTTCAGCAATGCCCTCATATTGTCTATCTTCTGCCTTCACTGCCCCAATCACTTATGTAGTACCCCAAGGATCACATTTTGGGCCCATTCTATTTGGTTTGTGTATGGTCCCTTTAGGCTCCATCTTCCACAAGCACAATGTCTCCTTTCACTGCTTCACCAATCACACCCAAATATACCTTTCATTAAATCCTGGGGATTGCATCTCTGTTGTGTCGATCCTAATTGACTTCCGGGTGAGGAAAGCGGAATGGTGAAAACAAATATTTCTTCAGCTGGATGACAACAAGACAGAGGTGATTGTTTTTGTTAACCCCAACATCACAGAGAATTAGATACAACTCCATCTGCTCCACTCAGTCCACTTTCTTTCTACGTATGACTATATTGCTTTGTATTTTATCATTCCCATTCATTTGATGAAAGAAATTACACAACTGATGACAGCAAAATTAGACTGGAGGTTTAAAAAAACATTTATTGTTATTTTCACGTTACTTGTGTAGAGGCATGTACTTCATTCACAAAATATGAACAGTAAAATTAATCAGACAAGAAAAATATATATGTAGTCTTTTTCATACATTATCAATTTATATACACACACATTGTAAAATAGGACATTGTAACAAAAAGAAATCAAAATGTAGCAATAAGCAAGTTATGATAGGTGACATCTGCACTGTGTACGATACAGATGAGAAATGTTTTTTTGAAATTCGACTGAATTTTTAAGATCCTTCCTCCATGTCACAGGAGTTTATATGGCTTCATTTATAAAGTTTTAGCAGACCAGGGTAAAGCTGAATTAAAACATGACACCCCTGGCTACAGTTGAAAAAAACCCAGTCTGTTTTATCTCCATAATCCCTGTTATGTTAAAACGTTGTTTACATAAGTTAGGCGCCATGCGTTTTATCATTAGTCAGACAGTTATGTATGTGCACAGACACGTAAAAAATCTCATGGCTGCACAGAAGCATTTCTCCCAAGACAACAGTATTACAAAAAGAACACTCAATTAAGGATTACAAAACACACACACACACACTTTAGTCTCGAGGCCAAACTGCCCAGAGGCAGATTACAGGCGATTTGTAAAACAAAGAAGGTCCAATGTTTTAGAATCAGTGATCATAAGTGATGAGGGGAATGAGCCAAGCTCGTTATACAAGATAAGGGTTTAATTATGGTTTTACCTGTTACTAAAAGTTTACATATGAGGTTTAGAAAAAAAGATCCACATTTGATCAAAACACAACCTTGGTTTGGACCAAGATCTTCAACAGTAATTTCATCTGCTGAAATCAAACCACAGTGTGTACTCAGCCACCATGACAGCATAATCCATACAGCAACAAATATCCTCCAATCACCTGTTTGTAGAGAAATACACGAGGGCTCAAAAGGTCAAACATGATTGGAAGGATAAAATGTAAACATAAAAGCTGTTTTAAACGCTCTGTCATTCAGCCAAACACCCTCACTGTCCTGTCTGTGGTACATTCAGCACAACTATGACGATTACCGAGAAACACACTGTACAACACCACGAGTTCACTCTACAGGACAGAAACAGCTGTAAACTTGTACATCACCAGAGTCTGATTGGGTCGAGTTAGTGGGAGGCTCCTCCGGCAACAGTCAGGGATGTGACCAGACGGATATGAGCAGTGACACCTCAAATCTCCCTCAAATGTAAATCAGAAAGTTGCATATAAATGACAGAAATTCACCGGAAAAGGATGTACCTCATTCCTGAAAAATAGCTATTTGGTTGTTCATCATTTCACAGATGTTCACATGATGCAGTCATTTGAGTTTTCTGGTGCTTTAAAAATTCAGTCATCGTGGATTTAAGTCACATCCCAGCAATCAACACTGACGAGACAATTCACTGTCAAGTTTTACACAAGCTAAATCTGCTTAAAACAGTTCAAGGTCACAACACTGAGCTGATTCCAAATTACGTAAAGAGTAGACGAAGAGCAGAAGCTGTAATCGACACCTATTTTTTCAACAGTAGATGAATTGGGTTCAATTCACTTTGGTTTCCGATTTAACCTGGACAAGTTTTCACAGGAACATAGTGAATCATTTTATGAAATCATTTCATTCTGATGAAAGCTGCACCTGCAAATTAGACAGAACGTGAATTGAGCCCTGAGCCAGAGTCTTGTGAAGAACAGAAATCTCTTCATCTGAAGGAGGACAGATAACAGCGCCACTGCCACCTGCCGGCCAGCACTGGTGCTGCAAGGACATCATGACCCACAGGCAGTCAGGACAGATGCAACTCGTGTAAAATATTTTTCCACGATGACTGGTAAATTTGGTTACCAAGACATTGGCCAGTGACGACAAGATAAAGCTAGAATGTTGTAAACACTGCAGGTTCAAAGGTCAGAGCTCCTGACAGGTCAAGCCCTTATTTGGCAATGGGTGTTGGTGTCTTAGTAAAAGGTTGAAGCACTGAGTTGTAGAGAGGACAGGCAGCTGTAGACATTTTGGACAAACAATCACTGATCATCACAATGACATAATGAACCGACTCTGAACAGGTAGTGAAGGACGCTGCACATTGCAATGTGTGAAACGCTTCTCTCAGGTCATACTGTCCGTAAGTAAGCAGCACGTTGTCGCACGAGTTGGCCACAAAAGCACATAAAGCTGACGTTTAGTTCTTAAAAAAAAAAAAAAAAGGAAAAACTGCCACTTCAACTGTTATACACACACACATTCACACACTCAGACACACAGTATGCCATAAATCACATCATCCAACATCTGTTTTACCTGGGATGCTTTTTTGGACATGATAGGGGGGGGGGGAAGCAGCACGTTGTTTTGATGGATATTGATCAACTAAGAAAGTGCAAATGCTCCATCTTGCGCTCTGTTATCCAAAACCCCATCCAAAACCCAGCTATAGTCTTCCCTGTGGTGCACTGGCTCAGTGCAGTAGAGTCCTCTGTAATGTTGTCCGGGTTTTGGAGGGGAAACATCCATCTCAAAAAAAAAGGTGCGGACCATATATACGCTTGTGTTATAGAATATAAAAATGTCACATGAGTAAACTGATCCAGGAGGGATGGAAAAAAAAAACATGAAAGAGAAATGTTCAAATCAAACACACTGATCCAGCTTGTCCACCACTCTCCACTGCAGTTTTGTGCCTTTAAACAAGTCCTGATGCACCAAGGAAGCTTTTGGCACAAAAAGTTTTATCATAACAGCAAAGAAAATCCCTCCAGGCTTCTTTCATCTTCTAAATGCTCCAGCTGTAAGAACAAAATTAACTAAACAGCAAAAGGAAATGGCTGAATGTGTGACAATTTGCATGTATGCATGTGTGTTGGTGTCAGAGGGAACAACCTTGTATGTCATGTCCTGTGGGTGGTAGGTGTAAGATTTTCTTACGACAATGCATGCGAAAAAATGCCAATGCATTACTGTTCTGTGACGGGCAAAATTAATGCATTTCCAGGGTTACGCTGAGCGGGTCTGTGGGGATGAGGTTGCAGTGGGAGACTGTTGCCATGGTGACGAACTAAACTGCTGCGTTGCTTAAGGCATCGTTTTAGATGATTGAGGATATTCTCCTGCGGTAGACGAAGAAAGCAGAAACAAAACAAACGTTATTAGGCGAAGCACATTAGAAATGTACATAATTGTGAAGCGCAACACTCCCATGAAAAGTCTTTTTTTTTTATATATGCACATAAACAATGTCGAGCTGTAACCGAACCTGCAGACTAACTCCAGTGATCTAAGTTTACCTGGTTAGGACTCGCTCTCCATGGAGACTGTAATGGTTTCACTATCATCTGTGAAGGCAGACAGAAGAAGTGATGAGCTGACGGAAGTTTTTTTTAATGGGAATTCCGTCTGTGAAATATTCCCATCCCCGGCGAGGCTCACCTGATTTGATGGTGTTGTTAGGCAGAAGGTCTGCGATGTTGTTGGCATGCTGGTCGTTGCTCAGGAGGCGATTCTGCGAGTCGTTGACTGGACTCACAGGGACGTCCACAGCACTGGAAACACGCCAAACAAATAAAAACATTATTCATATTTACTCCCTGTCCCTCTTAGAATTGATTTGAAGATTTTACTGATCACTTTTAAAGTCTGGCCCCAAGCTACATCCCAGAGTTGTTGACCTGCATCCAGCCTTTGATGGGAACCCTGCCGGCTGTTCCAAAGTCAAGGTTATAGACTAAAAGGTAAACATGCTTTTGCAATCAGGGCACCTCGGCTTTGGAACGGCCTGAGGAGTTAAGGCTCGCAGAGTCAGTGACTTCTTTGAAATCACCTCTTAAAACTCATTTTTACTGACTTGCTTTCATGTGGTGTTGTGTTTTTAATATTTTCTTTTGACCTTTTATTTTACTTGTTCATTTATTTTTATCATCATATTACTGCTTTTATGTGTTAAAGTCATAGCTCTATATTTATTCATTTAATTTGAACACCACCTTGTTTATGACAACCTAAACGTGGTTGTCTGGCCTCCTTGTCCCATCCGACAAAGCACTTTGTAAACTGTGATGTTAAAAAGTGCTATATAAATAAAGTTTATTATTATTATAATGTGTATTCACAAACCCTTCCCAAACATAAATCCTTAGTAGAACTTCATGTCAAACAATACATGTTTTAACCTTCTGTCACAGCAGGACTGCTCACCTTTTATTGGGCTCTGGGTGCAGGGTCACTGTTGCCTGCTCTACATCTGCACTGACCAGTCGTGTAGGGAACGTCAGACCGTCGCCCTGGCTGCAGTAAACAAGGAGGAAACTCAAGATTAGGTGCAGTTGACCTGCAGGGCAAACTAACTGCATCAGGTTAAATATGCAACAAAGGTAATCTGATATGTAAAAGATCCACTGTTTTTAACTGTGTCATGCAGCTTTTTTAATTTAGTGCTGTGAGGGGAAGAGTACATATTTAGCAGGAATTAGGTCCTGCCAACAGCATGTTCATTTCTAAAGTTGTATTCTTTACCTGGTGAAGATGGGAAGCGGCCAGTATTTCTTCTGGTCTCCAAAGACCTGAGCGATGTTCTTACGGAAACCCAGAGAGAAGCCGTTCTTGTCAGAGCCTGTCCTAAAGACTGGCGCTCTAAAGGCCTCTGGAAACAAGAAATGAGAGAAAATACCAACACAAAGATTATTTCACAAACAATAACAAAAAGAGGACAACCTGCAAACCTAACACGTCAATCCTCAGTGTCTTGACTTTCAAAATCTTTCCGCCCTTCATTGGCTAACTGAGGGTGACCAGGCTTTTGTCATTATCACGAGAAGACGTGCCAGTGCTTTACCTGTTTTTAACTCATGGCTTTTATATATATATATAATTTCATTGGGGAGTCTTTTAATGACAGATTTTTAACTGTTTTAAAGGATGCTGGATGTTTTTAATATTTTCTTTTAAAGTATCTTTTTAATTTTTGTCTTGTTTTGGTCGGTGTTGTTTTATCCTCATATTATGAAAGCACGTAACCTTTTTATGTGGGTACTTTAGAAATATAATATTATATTATAATATGAACCTAATGAGAAAGAAAACAGATTGACTTTTACAACCTCTTAAAACTTTAAATTCTGTGTTGAAATGTGTTCACATGTTAAATAGCAGAGTAACCCATCGAGTTTGTGTGTGTGTGTGTGTGTGTGTGTGTGTGTGTGTGTGTTACCTATAGTGGACCTGTTCTTGCCCACAAGCCACAGGTGGTAGCTGAAGAGGGACAGAATACTGATGCAGAACATGGCCGCCACAAAAAAAAGAAACAAGACGTGGAATTTGGCGTGAGTGTCTGGCAGCTCATTCTGGGAAAGAGACAGAAGAAGAGGAGGGTCATCAATAACAAATTCCCACTGAGGATATTAAAAGAAAGTCTATGTTAAAAAAAAAGAAAAGAAAAAGGGCAGATGACTAAGAGGAGTGTCGCATGAACCATGTCACTGCATGCACATCACGACAATACCCAAGTAAACGATGAGGAACTGAAACGCTTTGGAGGATGACTGGGTTACCTTTGGGCAGTTCTCTGCCGATTTCCTCCGGCAAAGCTTTAGTACAAACAGAAACGAGACTGGTTAGCAACACCAGGAGAGAAAAGGCAGGAGAGGAAACACTTAAAAACCAGGAGGCAAACACAAGTCAAAGCCCAGTATGGTGACGGGGGGAAAGGAAAAGAAATCGAGTGGGTGAATGTACAAAGTGTGACCAGATTAATGGAAACAAAAGGGATGAAAGAGGTAAAGATGAGAGGAAAGTGAAGTGGAACAGCTACAAAAGTGAAAAGAGGAAAGAACAGGAGGGCGTCTTTTGCGGCTGCATGGGTGGTGTGACTGATGGTTCTGAATGAGGAGAGGCAGACAGAGAAGACAAGAGATCAGAGGACAATGACCCAGTGTCCGAGAGCTGGGGACAACAGAGAGGGGTCAGAGAGTGAAGAGGGGCAAGAGAGGACAGACAAGACAGAGGAGCAGCACAGCTCAGCACAGGAGAGGTCAGCACCATGCACAAGCAACTGAGGAGGATGCTGGACCTGGATTTCACAAGCAGCCACATCTGCATCCTCTCCATCATCACAAGAGATGCTCCGATACCGGAACCGGAAATGCGTCAGATACTGGCGAAAATGCGGAGCCCGCCATCGGCGAGTATGCGCATCTATGTACCAATCCAATACCATGTCTTTAAAGTATATTTGTTTCCTGTTGTATGCAGCAGGGTTAGTAGCATACAACTGTTCAAATATGTCATACAAGCTGGTATTTCTTTAAATGCACTGGCATCGGATCAGTACTTGGTATCGGCCAATACACAAAGTCCAGGTATGAGTATTAGGAAGGAACATTTTTTTTACCGGAACTTCTCTCAACATACTTCAGAAACACATTCACAAATCCTCTTCTTTACGCCTGTGTACTGTAACTCACCGTCCAGAACTTTATGAAATACTGAAGCACGGTGGCTGCAATGAACAAACAGTACACCAGCGAGTAGGCCAGGAAGAGGATGAAGAACTTGTAGTTGGAGAACCCCACGCAGTTGTTCACCCTGCAGACAAACACCGAAAGTCAGACGTCACCCTCTCCAGGAAGGAACCGTATCAATCTGAACTTTATATAAAAAGGTGCCGCAGGCAATGCTGCAGTGTTGTTTTGTTGGTTAATATTTAATTAGCCTCTAAGATTAGAAACAATCCAGAGCATAGGCATCATTTTTCAGCAGCTCATTTTGGCCACATGTCACACTGTAATATTCAACTTTATTCTAATAAAGTATTAAAACCAATGACATTCAAGTATTTGCAACACTATCTGTCAAACCTTTAATGAATAAGTAAAAAGAATTGGGATAAGAGGAGGTTCTGGGCTTTTATATGATGAGGAACTCATGATCATCTCTACATTATACCTGCATAACGCAACTGAAAAACATGAACACATACCAGGGACAATGGTGGTCCATTTTAAGCACGCACCTGCCAGACAGAATAAAAGAGGAGACATTGACAAAAGGACTTGAAGGGGTGAGAGACAAGAGGAAGAGAAGAATATTTCGGTTCAATTAACCGTTTGTATTCAGTAAACCTGGTTTTCTTACATGTCACATGCGGAGCAGTGATGACATCTGTCCGGCTTGATAACTTGACAGCGGTCACAGTAACGGATTGCTGTTCATGTCAACAACAACAACACGTTATCAATTCAGGACACATAAGCTCCGATAAACAGAAAAGACAAATCCATTCTCATTCACGGTCGCACACACAGACGTACCTCCGGCTCCTGTGCGGGTGTACAGAGGCAGACTGGTGGCGGCTCTCCAGAGGATCTCCTGCTGGGACTCTGGCCTTTCTTCCTTCTCGTAGCGCTCCTTCTCAGCCTTGGGCAGGCAGAACTGGAGGGACAGGAGCAGCATATTCAATTTTCATTCGAAAAAATACATTCATCATGTTGACTTTATGGCAACAGGGGGCTTTCAGACATCAACTGAAGTACACATTCCTGAAAATCTTCCTAATGGGCTGTATGTGAGATCGGGTCAGTGGCTACGGACATTTTTTTAACAGAACTTTTCATGCCAGCCCACTGATTACATGTCTGTTACCCCTAACCCTAACCCTCAATGCCCATGCGTTCCAAAAATTCCTGCTCCTGTTGTGAACATGTCTGACTGTGACTCTGTCAATCTCCACCTGTGTTCTTCATATGTGAAAGACAAACTCTGGAAAATGTCCGGACCCAATTTTTCTGTCTGAAAAACAGCTAAACACACACGGTGGGCTCCATATGGCAGATTGGATTATTATATCCTACCTCTTTGGAAGGGTTGGCAGGCTTGGTGAAGATGGTCTTCCAGTACGACCACACAAACATGACGAAAAAGAGGTGGAAGAAGATCAGGTAGACGACTGGAGGGAAAGACGGAGCATCAGGATCAAGAGCATACAGTCTAATGTGTGCACTGACATTAAATACATGCATTTCTCCAAGTCTGGACCAAACAGATGATCTCAATAAGTAGACTCAGTTCAGTAATTCAGTTTTTCTCAGGACACTTACTCTGCTCTCCTATGCTTGGGATGGTGACTGAAAGAGATAAAACAGAATGAAAAGTAACATCAGACATTAAAATAGATTAAGCATGGCTTCACAAGGGGAACAGAGAATTGTTTAATTCATCCATATCTCATGTTTAGTAAAGTTATAAATCTGTGCAGCATGAAAACTACCTCTGACCAGTGTTTCCCACCCGACACCAACTAAATTCCATTCACAGTTCAAATAGAGACAGATGACAAAATAAGGGAAAACCAACATAAGGTGTTGGGGCCACCACGTGCAACCAGAACAACCATTTTGAACGGATGGAAACAGTTGTTCAAAACAGATTTAATGATGAGACGATGTTGAGTGACAAACGTGTCGTTCTGAAAAACCATTCCTGCATCGACGTTCTCAGTCACCTGAGGAAAAGTTGCTCTTGTTTTTGTTGCGTCATCAAATGTGCTGTCGACCACAATTGACTTATGTCTCTCTCTCTCTCCCAGAGATGTAAATGCGGATGTGACTGCGGCCGCTGTTCCAGTTGAAAGACTCGTCAGCTGAGCCTTTGTGACTGAAGCTCCTGACGCCCGAGTCTCAACAATGACGCCTCTTTTCAAAATCACTTGGACCTTTTCCTCTTTTTATCTAGATACAAATTCTGAATAAACAGGGCTCACTCTGTGTTTGCACATCATAGAGTGGGATTGGGTGTTGACTGGGTGTTTGCACTAGGGCTAGGCGATAGGAGATAAGTATAGTCATATCGATTTATCTTGATAAATGTCACGTTATTTATTTGAATTTTAAAGACGGATTTTTGTGATTGATGTTTTTTAGCCCAGTCCTAAAAATGTTAGCATTTTTATTCTTTTATGACTAAAAATGTTATTTTTACTTGTGTATTTGAATTGTGAAGCACTTTGTTTGGAGTGCTATATCAATAAAGATATTGTCATTATTATTATTGAATAGAAATGGTCATTTTATGCTCCTTCTCGTTGCCTTGCGGAAACGTGAAGGAGCTATGGGGACAACAGATGGAAATTAGCCTCTATAACTAACTGTGGCTCATTTACAGCATTTTGTCTGTTTATTAATGGAAATAAAATGCCAAATGAAATGAAACCTCTGTATTCGACATGTTTCTCCAGCCATTTAATCACTGGTCACCTCTAATGTGTCCCCAGTGTGTTTATCTCATGAATTGATCCTTGATTTAATCGGAGTTTTTGCTGCTGGAAACCAGAAAAAGCAAACTGTGCCTGGCTCCGTCCCGTTACCTGCCAGGCTGCTGAGCGGAAGTCTAGTTGGAGGAAAAGTGTTGATGTGTCTGTGGCAGCTCGACACAATAAAACCCACAGAGACGAGCCCGGCAGCGGGGACAGCTAAAGTTCCCCTCGGTCTGACACGGAATTCTCCATGAAACCAACCAGCCCTGTTCACCGGCAGCTCGCTGGCAAAAACGCTGGATCTGGGTGGTTGTGTCTTTGGACGGAGCCATTGTTGAGCTGCAGTCCTCCGTTTACTTCCTGCTGGACCGCGGCGGCTGCTCGTTAGTGCAGGGGGAGGACGAATCACAATGAAAACAGCGGCGGTGGGGCCGGCGGCTTCGAGGCGAAGGGCCGGGGAGGCTACTCACATATACACAGCTCCACCACGTAGGCATAGTACGACCAGCAGACCACCAGCGCGATGAAAATCACCGGGATCCACGCTAAGCCCCGCTGACAGCATCTCAGTACGTGCGTGGGCGCCATCTTTCTCCCTCTACTGGGGCAAGGGAGTGTCGCGCTGTGACGTCACTTCAGCGCTCGCAGGGAGGAGGCGGGCGATGACAGCGACCAATTCATTTCATCGATATTATTCATATTGTTGACAATGACCTATACCCTGCACACCAAGCAAGAAATACAATTATAACTAATAAATACAAATAATAAGTCACCAGGGACTGACTCATGTACATCAATACTCATTTGCACCTTTTTTTATCTGCATTGTTTTTTATCCGTGTCTAGTTTGAGATTCTATTGTTTTATTGTTTTTTATTACATGGTATTTATTTGCTTGTTTTCTATCCCGTATCAAAAGTGTATTAACATATTTGTATAAAAATGTGTATGTTATAATAATAGCCTTAATGTTATTATTCATGATTTGACTGAATTGAACAGATTTCAAAACTGGAACTTATTCTGATCAATAAAGTTCTGACAAAAAAGTGCTCATAAAAAAGTATATTTCAGAGCTTTTATTAGAAAGAATCCTCAATTAAACTCAACTCAAACTCTGTGTGTGTGTGTGTGTGTGTGTGTGTGTGTGTGTGTGTGTGTGCACAAGCCTCATATTTGATGCAGATTGTATGATCACCGCCCAGAAGCCAGCTCATCTGGGCGGTGCTTTAGGAAAGAGGGAGACTATATGAGAACAGCAGCAATGCACCAGGGAAACAATAAAGAAACCTAATGAGGAAACTGTGTGTGCACGAGGTTTGAAACATCTCGAAGTTGTTGTTGTTCAGTAAAAGCAGAGTCAGTCTGACCCAGAACACGCAGGACATGGATGTGCAGAAATATTTGAACCGGATCGGGTCCACGGTCCCGGCTGAGCCCGACCTGGACGCGCTGCGGTCGGTCCACACTCGTCACTTGTTGTCGGTGCCGTTCGAGGACCTGACGGTGCACAGCGGCGGGCGAGTCGAGCTCGATCTCCCGCTGATCTACGACAAGATCGTGACCCGGAACCGAGGCGGCCTCTGCTACGAGAACAACGGCCTCTTCTCCTGGCTGCTGTCCTCACTGGGCTTCCAGGTGACCATGCTCTCCGCCCAGGTGAAGGGCTTGATCACCGGATACTACGGGCCACCGTTTGACCATCTCGTGATCATGGTGACCCTCGAGGGCCGCCGCTGGCTGTGCGACGTCGGTTTCGGCGCGGCAGGATTCTCTGTGCCGCTTTCTCTGGAGACCAGCGGGCCCCAGACGGAGGGCCACAGAGTGTACCGCATCAGGAAGCAAGGGGATCTGCACTTTCTGGAATGGCAAGGAGAGGAGAACAGAGGTCCGGATGGAGACTGGAAGGAGGTCTACAAGTTCACCCTTGATCCCAGGCGCCTGGAGGACTTCAAGGTCACGTGCCACTACCACCAGAGCTCCCCCTGCTCCATCTTCTTCTGCAAATCCCTCTGCACCATTTTGAAACCAGGTGGACGGCTCACCTACATGGGCCACAGACTCATCTCCACCACATTCCCCACTGAGGGAGCAGGGTTAGAAACCACCACCAGAGAACTTCAAGATGAGGAGATTACTGTCATTTTGGCAGAGGAATTTGGAATTGTGCTGAATTCTCCACTCACACCAAAGGATGAGACAATAACACCACCCCCCGTCATGTATTGATCATATGGGACATCCATGTATCTTCACAAACAAATCTTAGATAAATCTGCTGGATCCAGACAGATCAGTCTCTTGATGATACCAGATTGTTTCTCATCAAGCCCCATGAATGATTTCCTGGAAAATAAGAGCAAAGTGATTCCAAATTTCCTGATCCGACCCTTTGTCTGCACTTGTGCCGACATTTGATGGGAATTTGATTAGTAATCTTGTTTAAAAACTAACAAACAAATATACACCGGTGAAAATACAACCTCCTTGCCAGGGGGAATTATGGAAAAAACATCTGTGTACTTATTGAGATGACTGCAATCAGTGTTTTGTTGACTCGTCATACACAAATGATTTGTGGCTTTAGTGTAAAATTCACCTTTGTACTGTAACACCTCCCCCCCTGCCTGTTAAACAACAACCACATCGTCTTGACAACTAATGCACCAACAAAAAGATAAATTGTCAGAGTCAGACATGTTCACAACAGGAACAGGAATTCTTGGAAACGCATGGGCATGGAGGAGGAAGACAAAAGCTTCCAAATCTTGTTGTCTTTCCAAGTCGACATCTTTAAAGTGTACACGTGTATCTTCTTCCAGTTTCGGTTCTCTCACATCATCAATATACCCACTGTTTGTAGGTCAAAAAACATACAAACGAACAAACAAACTTACCAACAATAACATCAATAAATATGACAGTTTGGTAAGAATTTATTATGCTGTTTTGGAATACATATTGTGCTTAAACAAGGGACAAAACAAATAGTTAATATATATATGCAGTGACGAGTACCGAGCTGAATCGGGAATTGTGTGTGGCTGTTGGGTATTTAATTGGTCCCTCTGTGTAAATTGTGACCCCTTTATGGCCTTGATGTGTTTTTCTATCCCGTATCAAAAGTGTTTTAACATATTTGTATAAAAATGTACATGTTATAATAGCCTGTATGTTATTGGTCATGATTTGACTTTAACAAATTTCAAGACTTCAAAACTGGAACTTATTCTGATCAATAAAGTTCTGACATAAAAGTGCTCACAAGAAAGTCTATTTCAGAGCTTTTATTAGTGAGAATAATCAATTAAACTGAACTCGAACTCTGTGTGTGTGTGTGTGTGTGTGTGTGTGTGTGTGTGTGTGTGTGTGTGTGTGTGTGTGTGTGTGTGTGTGTGTGTGCGTGTGCGTGTGTGTGTGTGCGTAAGCCTCATATTTGATTTAGATTGTATGATCACCGCCCAGAAGCCAGCTCATCTGGGCGGTGCTTTAGGAAAGAGGGAGACTATATGAGAACAGCAGCAATGCACCAGGGAAACAATAAAGAAACCTAATGAGGAAACTGTGTGTGCACGAGGTTTGAAACATCTTGAAGTTGTTGTTGTTCAGTAAAAGCAGAGTCAGTCTGACCCAGAACACACAGGACATGGATGTGCAGAAATATTTGAACCGGATCGGGTCCACGGTCCCGGCTGAGCCCGACCTGGACGCGCTGCGGTCGGTCCACACTCGTCACTTGTTGTCGGTGCCGTTCGAGGACCTGACGGTGCACAGCGGCGGGCGAGTCGAGCTCGATCTCCCGCTGATCTACGACAAGATCGTGACCCGGAACCGAGGCGGCCTCTGCTACGAGAACAACGGCCTCTTCTCCTGGCTGCTGTCCTCACTGGGCTTCCAGGTGACCATGCTCTCCGCCCAGGTGAAGTGCCCGATCACCGGATACTACGGGCCACCGTTTGACCATCTCGCCCTCATGGTGACCCTCGAGGGCCGCCGCTGGCTGTGCGACGTCGGTTTCGGCGCGGCAGAATTCTCTGTGCCGCTTTCTCTGGAGACCAGCGGGCCCCAGACGGAGGGCCACAGAGTGTACCGCATCAGGAAGCAAGGGGATCTGCACTTTCTGGAATGGCAAGGAGAGGAGAACAGAGGTCCGGATGGAGACTGGAAGGAGATCTACAAGTTCACCCTTGATCCCAGGCGCCTGGAGGACTTCAAGGTCACGTGCCAGTACCACCAGAGCTCCCCCTGCTCCATCATCTTCTGCAAATCCCTCTGTGCTATTTTGAAACCAGGTGGACGGCTCACCTACAGGGGCCACAGACTCATCTCCACCACATTCCCCACTGAGGGAGCAGGGTTAGAAACCACCACCAGAGAACTTCAAGATGAGGAGATTACTGTCATTTTGGCAGAGGAATTTGGAATTGTGCTGAATTCTCCACTCACACCAAAGGATGAGACAATAACACCACCCCCGGTCATGTATTGATCATATGGGACATCCATGTATCTTCACAAACAAATCTTAGATAAATCTGCTGGATCCAGACAGATCAGTCTCTTGATGATACCAGATTGTTTCTCATCAAGCCCCATGAATGATTTCCAGGGTTCAACAATTCCTGGATCCAACCCTTTGTCTGCACCAGTGCCAAAACGTAATGGGAATGTGAGATTAGTAATCTTGTTTAAAAATTAACAAACAAATATACACAGGTGAAAATACAACCTGCTTGTCAGAGGGAATTATGGATATAAATAAATGATTTGCGGCTCTAGTCTAAAACTCACCTTTGTACTGTCACACCCCCGTAAACAACAACCACATCATCACAAATGCACCAACAAAAAGATAAATTGTCAGTTTGATTTAATAAATTATACATACACTTTTAAGATGTACAATGGTCATTGCATTAATCCATCTGTCTTTTTTTTTTTTGGTAAGACAAAGTCTGCGTTCAAAGTATTTACACATGTACAATTATCAGGCAGCACTTTACAAAGCAAGGCATGAACAACAACAGAGATGTCGGGCTTCAAATCCAACCCTGTTACCCTCGCCCTCCTGCCTACTCCGTCAATCAGAGGGGGGAGGGGGTTACTCAGCTGTCCCATGATTATAGCACAATCTCCTCCCGTCCCACCTTTTGATGGGGGCGCGAAAGGGAATTCAAAAAATTGAACGACATCCATCAAATCCACCAACATCCACAGGAGATTCCAAAGGATTATGGTTGTAGAAAAATCAAAAAGGGGTGGGGTGCAAGGTGTACACAACTTAACCGGTGCAAAAAAACGAAAAAGTGGTGACGAGTGACACAAGAATTTACTCCACGACAGGGTTGGGGGGGGGGCTCGAGCTCGCTCTCCCGGCTTTGCGCTCGTAGTTGACGAGCCTCTGGCCGACCAGGTACCTGGACAGACAAATTATCACAACATTAACACAATGATTCTTTCTGTTTTCAGACTTTCCAGCAAGGAACTAACACTTCTTCTTTAAGAAACGTCATTTTGTACTCAGAAAGTTACACGGTTTTAAACCTATATTCCAACTAGCACAGTACAAGTTTGCACCAGATATTTTTAACTGACAAAACTAAAACGGGGAAAGTGGCTCTACAATTAACATTGCAACTGTCGAACAACAAAATAGTCCTCACTTGTCGTTCTTGATGTGTTCGTAAAGGCGTTTAAACTGTCGGATCTGGAAGGACAGGATGCCGATGAGCGAGACCACCATCAGGAGGAATGGATAGATCCTCCTCTGCATTAGAATCTCCATCTCTGGGGTCACTCCTGCAACAACAATCCACTGCAGTTATATATTGTTTCATTGAACCTCCCATTAGATCACAATGTAGTCACTGCAACTGAGATAAGAAGAAATGTGATAGCACTGAAAAAGTTTGTGAAAAGGATGAATCTGTAAGAAACTCCTATTTTACTTAGATTACAGTTACTGGTATGGTTAAGTGTGCTGCTCCTGTTTTAGGTCAATTTCAAAAGGTGTAATTACCAAACCAACAGGGAAAATGACAGATTCAAACAAATACATTTCTTACGAATCCAAAAATACACTCACCGACAGCCGGCACCACTCCAGCAGCAATTACATACGGTACGCACAAGGACAGCAGCAGGACTGAGATGACTGGAGCAGCCAGTTTACGGATTATGAATTGGAGATCAATGTTGCGAATTCCATTTGCGTAAACCTGAGGGAGAAAGTTTGGATTGGTTGTAGAACGAATTACAATTGAATTGACCTGCACTGAGGAGTTACTGTCTTTAAACGCAAGTAGGGGAGAAAACAGAGTGAGCTACAAAACCGAACGAACATGGTAGGATCCACTGTCGAGCTGGAGGATACGAGACCTGAGTGACGTACCATCAAAACATGTTCTCAAGGACAGACCAACCACTTATCTACTCTGCTGCTCTTCCTATATGCTATAAATAAATTAAATGTTGGTATACAACCACAGCAGTGCCATGATTGTATTCGAGAATTAGTTTCTTAAATCTTAAAGGCAAATTAATATTTGTTGATTACAAGAAGCACAAATTTCATCTTTAAATATATTTGTAAGATTTGACAGTTAACACAAAATGTTGATGTAAAACCCACCTGCTCAATAACAGTTTTCAACCACCACTGAGGGCCCATAAGAGTGATGGCAGCGATGATTTTGGCATGAAGCACTCCGAGAGCCCAGTCCTGAAGAGAACAAAGATCAATGGATGAATATCGAAATAAATCTGGGAACTAAAGACTCAAATGGGTGAACCCATTGACATTTCAGTAAAACAAAGTCTATAATACAGAGGAGGAAAACAGAGATGGAAAAAGACTGACATGCTCATACAACACAGAGGCATAATCACACCTGCCAGGGGTAGAAAAGAGGTGTTTGGTCCAGGGGAACCCTGAGAGGAGCCACAATAACCAATTCAAACAGCAGACCCAGTAGCAGCGGGATGACTCCAGCAACCAGCAGAGCAACAACTAGGGTCTTTAGAATCTGCAAAACCAAAGAGAGGATGTAAAATAAACACAGATATCAATGAAGCTTCAACAGATTATGAGATTAAATATGGCTGTTAAAGTTTCCATCCTTCTGGGGGCAAAACTACTGCAGCACTGGCCGAGTTAAAGCTCCAGAGCGGAAGCTCCAGAGTTAGGATATTACCAATGGGCAGATGCTGGCAAAGTTTACATGTTGACTAATAAGCTTAATTAGAAACCAACCACTGCGGCTCTTGATAATCTAATGTCCAGACGGAGCGAAACCAATTACAGCACAAATCCTCTGCCCAGTCTTGGTGTTTGCCAACAACAGAGGCTGATCACTGATACTTGCCATTAGTGTCCACTCCTGGACTTTGCGGAAGATGACCGTGCGTCCCTGGGGCATCCAGGCCAACAGCACAGTGACTCCGCGGATAGACAGCCAGCAAACGTACAGGCCACATGCCGCCGTGTACAGCTCATGGATTTTGGAGTTTCCTGTCCAGAAGGACATCAGCCAGCGTCCGGTGAAGACTGAAACACACGGGACAAATTCTCAAGTCTAAATAAAGAGGGCTATTTCCGCTTAAAATAGAGCTGCTTAAACTGCATAGACATCAATGCGAGACTGCCTTGCAGCTCTGTATTAAAAGGTATGAACACAGAGTTGTGGGGTGGGGGGTGGCATTGTTGTTCTGCCTTTAAACCAGAAGTGGAGGTAGTCACAGAGCTAGATCGACAACAATGCAAAAGGCGGAGTGAGCATGGCAGGACAGACCCCCCCCCGACTCTGTTGTGGTCCACGTCACAGCTCTATTTCTGGAATAACAGTCTGCTATTTACAGCAGGAGCTTTGTATAAAAGTGTCTACTGACAACCCCTACAATTACTGCAGTGGTGTTGGTCCCAGAGTGAAAACAGGTCTCACCTGGTAGAGTCAGACACAACAGACTGGCCACCAGCAGAGTGATGCACATGAACGCTATCAGCAACACAATCTGCAGAAAAAGAGGAAAGACATCGTCAGTGAATACGGAGCAGTAATCAAACTTTTAATCATATCTGATTATCATGACAGATTCCCTGCCAACGCTGTAGAAATATGTGCTTTCTAACCTAGAGCTGGAATATGTTGGACAAATATAACATGGAGATCAAAGCCTTGAACTTCAGAAGGAGCCGTAGAATAACAAGAGTTAAGTTGTACTTCCGAGGGCGTTGGCACATTTCTAAATGTTGTGTGGTGAACCACAAATACCAAACATCTCTATTTGCTCTTTCTTATGGAAGAAAACCATAGCCTGGTAAACTCTTTCTGTTTCATTCTCAGTTAAGACTGATAATAAGGCACTAAATTAATGTTAGTTTTGTCCAGTAACAGTTAAAAAAAGACTAATTTTAACCCTTTTAAATCCTAGCTGCCTGCCAGCACATCCTGGAGAGCTACAGTAACTATAAATTAAGAGGGTGTTGCCCATTCCCAGCAGCCAAAGTAAAACATGCAAAGGAATATCCCTTTTATAGCTTTTTCAATGTCACACAAAGAAATGACTTGGAGAAGTACTTTGGGACGACAGGGTTTTGCAGCCTAGAGTAACCAAAGGTCCAAATGTTGGCTGCATGCCTCTGAGACATTGAATTAAGTATCTTGATTGTAGTGGCCCGCCACAGTTTACTTTGTCCCGCCACAGATTCATAATGAACTGAAAATATCTTTACACCACTCTGTGCTTTCCATACATACATTTATTGGTGGCGGCCTGCCACGATATAAACACTGCCCATGCATATATTGATTTTCTTTTTCAGTTCCAGATGTGAATGATCTCATTGATTCGCTCTGGCTCTACTTGTCCCACAAAACAGTGACATAACATAAAAGTCCCCAGAGCCTGCTCCAGAAACTCAATGTCTCACCCTGAATGGGAAGCGAAGGGGTCGGTGGTAGGGCTGGAAACCTACTGGTCCCCCTTGTTGCAGGATGGCCTGATGGGCCGCATGCAGGCCCTCGCCAACAGCAGGGGCAGGGTTGTTATTGTTGTTATGGTGACCGGGGGGAGGATTATTATTGTTGTTGTTGTACAGGCTGGTTGGCGTCATTGTCGTCCTGCTCCCCGAGGAGGTAGGAGTGAAGGTCTCTGCGAAGGCACAGAGTCAGTTTCAGTCAGCCAACACTGAAAAGTATTAAGATATGTTAAGTTGTATTTATACTTGACTTACAATAAATATCCAGCACTGACTGTCCAGGCTCTGACCAGGCCTTTGAGCCACTGCCGAGTGTGTCCCTGCTCCAGTAGAGCCGGCAGCACAACCTGAAGTAATAATAGCTCCAGAGACAGCTCGCTGACCGGGGCAGTCGCTGCGGGGAAACAGGTGGACAGGGTCAGACAACCACATTTGAACAGGGTGTGGACCAAGGCATGAACCATACGGTGGCATGGAACACTTGAGATCTTTTTTCAAAAATCTGCCTGCATAGAAAAACTGTTTTGTTAAGTTATATACAGCAGATGCTCAAATGAATAAATCACTACAAAAGTAGTTTATGATCAAAAAGACAAAGCAGTAGCTTTTACACAGATTATTGCTAAGTGACCTATAATTTTGTTATGCCTATGGTTACCTGTAGAGCATGACATTGTATGGCAGGAAGGTGGGCAGCAGTAATTTAATCAGCCTGATGGGCAGCCACAGCATGAGCAGCACGATCGAACCAAACACCACCACGGACAGGATGAACCGCCGCAGGTGACGGTAGATGGGCAGATGAATCATCTCCTGCACCGGGTTGAAATCTGGGTCATTGAGGTTTCTCAGAAACCACAGCACTCCGGGCCTCAGCACCTGATGAACAAACGACAAGTTTGACAACAAGCTCAGTTTCTTTTTATATTTGGATTTTCCAAGTATCAACAGAAGAAACTGAAACGTCACTCCGACGAAACACTCTGTCATTTACCTCTCTCAGTAGGAGGATGAAAGAAGCAAAGTAGAAGACATAGACCATTCCCACAAGCCAGTGCAGGAACATGGTGGTGCCAGGGGCTGATTTAAAACTCAACTCTCTGTCTTTCAGTGAGGCATCAAACATCTCCTGCAGGAAGAAGAAAGTAAATGTTAGATACAGAAAGCATCGATTCATATTCAGCATCGCCACGAGGACGATGCTTTCTAATGACTTGTCTTTGCCTGATCAATGCACAGTTTAGACGATAAATCATGTAACAAAAAATAAAAACTAATCATTTTCTGACAGTACACGCAGGAAGAAGTTTGTCTCATTTTCCACTTGTCAGCATCAGAGGCTCCTTTGAATTTGTGGGACAAATTGAAATGATAAAAATAGCTTATTCCACACAGTCCATTTTTCGCCCATTTATTATTTTCACAGGTTGACAACTACAGAGCAGGAGGGATGTGGTTCCCTTCTGCTGTGAAAGTGGCTCCATCTGTTCTGAGGCAGGTTGAAAGGCTCAGGACAAGTTTAGGAAAACATATGGACTGATTTATATCGAGCAGCACTGGGGACAAGCTCAAGTGGCAGCTGTGGGTGGAGAAGGACGCAGTGTTTTGACATTGTGCCAGGAAGCCATCAAAAAGTGCAAATCAATTCAGACTTTGGTTGCTTTCAGACATGCACTGAAGTCCTGACATTTCCCGTAAATTTTCCAGTGAATGTCCGAGTTAGCTGATCCCAACATTTTCCAGAATATTTCCTGCCAACTCTCTTGTAAAATGTCTGGAATATGTCAGAGTGAGCTCTTGTGAGAATACAGCAGGGAAATTCAAAGTGAGCGAGTGGGCATGTTGATGACGTTCGATAAAAGATAAAATTTCTTTGGAAATTTCCACAGCAGAATTCATACGTCATGTCCTGCCTCCTGCGTGGTCTACTCAGACGAAACCCCGGCCTGCATTTTCAAGAAAGTTTCCTATTTTCTCTTGCTGTGTTCTTTTAATGTGAAAGTCAAACTCCAGAAAATGCCCGGATCCAATTTTGCAGATATTGTCGGGGTTTCATGTTTGATATCAGCTTCAGAGACAAGGAAAGGGAGAGCAGCAATGCAACCTTGCCAAAAGCCACTTCAATAGTTATCAGACAGATGCCTACACAGGGTAGACATCGCTACTTTCATTTTAGTAAATCAACAAAGACGAAGCATCCACTGAATTTACATAAGCAGAGACAAACTTAGAAAAGGATGCTATCACTGTCTCTGGAGGAGGAACCATTTCCAGCTATTAGTATCTAAGGATGCTATTTTATGACAATATTTCTCATTACAAAATACAGGATTATATCTGAAACAATAAAAATGTAAACATTGCCACAACACAAATTACAGTTTGGAGTCTTACTAAAGAGCAGATGTCAAGCCACCAGCCGCAGATGAGCGGAAACACACCGATCTCCACAACAACCAGCAGAGAGACCTGTAATGGAAACAGAAACATGTCTCAAGGCCATCCTAACCCTACAACCATATTAGACATTAATCTGATTATTTCTGAGTCACACTGTGATAAATTATTTCTATCCCTCAGTCTGTGAGTGTGATTGCACATAAAATGTAATTCAGTGTTTTGTTCAGGTAGTAAATCTCAGTGAGTGAATACTTCTGTGTGTATTTTCACTGAGCCACACAAAACAGACGTTCAGGTAAGGCGTGGTTACCTTGACAACGATGTAGCACACTCCCAGGAGACGCCGGGAGCGCTGGAACCTGACCAGAGCAGCCATTCCCTGAGACAGCCATTAAGGATCGATAACAGTTTTCACACACATAAATAAATTCAATGTGCAATGTCAGGCCCTGTAATATTTTGTGTGCCTACAAACAATGGAATTCTCTGAGGTTCTACTTTTCAGTAGAGAACAGGGGATTCAAGTTTGGCGGAAGGATACATGACAGAGAATGAGCGTCATGGCCAGCAGTACGTAGCCCACAATTGTTGTGATTAAACCCTCAAAATGAGAGGCTTGGACCTGCAGAAAAGTAAAAAGTAGACAATAAATTGAGAATATATTTAATTTACTACACAATAAGTTTAATTGATGAAAGTATATTCTTACATATTCCTCGAAGCCAAGACCAACAACGGAGAAGTGCCCGATGTGGTAGGGACAAAACGCTGAACAAAGAAAAAGAGGAAAAGTTTTGACAGTAGCATAAACTTAATTTCCAGAATTACATAATACCAAATAAGATTTGAAGTCTGTGGTTTTGATCGAACAAAAAGGACCAGGACCAAACAGCCTTACTCACCAAAGACTAGGATGAAGAGTGTGTTGAGAGACACTACCCAAAACACATGCTCCTGCAAGACAAAGACACAATCATCAATAAGTGAGATTTTCCACTTTACATTCCTCATACAAAAGTGAAGTTAATATAAACGACAACTACGCATTTAAAGACTTACCAAAAATACCAGTGAACCATCCAGTCCAAGCATCTACAAGGGAAATTGAAGGAATGCAAGTGTTGTGTTTGCAAGGATGTTTTACACAGATAGTTAAAGTTACTGATTTTGGTTTGTGTGTACTCAGGCTGATCAGTCACGACATGTAGATATGAAGAATTACCCTTTCCCAGGTGAGCTCCTCGGCTGCTCTGTCCCACTCCAAGGCGTTCCAGTTCATGTCATCTGCAGGGACAGAAATTCAAATTATTTAAATGATCCAACTTGACACGTAAAACATATTGATATAAACAGCATATCAGTGAGCTCATGTAATTTAATATCATTCTAAAATGATTTCTAGCTATATCCTCCTGCTCTTCACCTTCATTGTGTTCATCTGGTCTGATGTTTTTGAGCTGGCTTTTAGAACAAAGGCAGAAAAATGTTATTTAACAAATGCTGCTACTGTTATTTACGCCGCTCTGGGAAATTCGGTGAGTGCAAACCCATCTATTGTGAGACTTTTCCATTGTATTCCTTTAGCTGCAGTGACACAGTCCATTAACCACAGTAAAACAGAGCAAATGATGATATGAGAGCTATGGGGATAATTTCGACACATGTTTTCATCATTGTCAGATTAATTTAGATGGCAAATTGTTACAAAATGAGACCATTGTGAAAAATATTTGTACATTCTATCACCAGGAGTACGGTTTGTTCTAGTGCTTATCAAAATTAAAATAGATTTTCAGATACCTGTTGTTTTCCGCTGCAAAAAGTGGCATCACAACCTTAAGTCTTAAAAGCCTAAAATGAATGATATTTATAAACTGACTCTTCAAATTTCAGTACTGACCAAAATGAGCTAAATCTGCCAGAAAAAAAAACAGCTGACAGCTCCACTGTCTAACCTTGTGCTCCATTGTTGGGGTCTGCGTCTTCAGCAGCTGCTCCCTCCTCTTCCTCGAGCTCTGGGTCATCACCTTGGTCTGGAGGGACATCGGGGGGCTCAGGCTCTGCCTCATTCTGGGCTGGGGGATGAGCAGGGGCCGGCGGGGCTGCGGGGGGCTCATCTGGGGCTCCCTGACCTGCAGCTTGTGCCTGAGGATGAGAGAAGGATACAGTAATTTTATATAGGGAGATGCCAGTATGGGTGATTTTGTGTGTATATGTGGGATTAGGATGATTTAGATGTATGAGATATTGTTGGATCAGGTGTTTTAACTTTTTTGTTAATGAAATAATAACTGGCTAATTGGCAATCAGTCAAACAATGCACCTCATTGGCTTGTCCAGCAGCATTAGGTGGTGGCGGATGGTGCTGCTCTAACCACTGGGGTGCGCCACCGTGGACGATCTGTTCTCGGAGCCACACCAGACTGATGAACGCACACAGGGTGCAGGTGACGACAAAGCAGCCCTGAAGACAATCTGCAAGCAGGTTCTCTCTGCAGGAACAAACAAAACACACTGGTGAGGAGACATGAAGAGAATAACAGTGTAGAACACAGTTGCTTATATCAAATTTTACATGCTGAAGAATAATTGTGTCGTAACTCACGTAGAGAGCATGTCCAGTGGCAGTGTCAAAAGTGAGCTCACAGAGCCGGTAAACAGACACTTGTAGATGCGACCTGAGGCAAAGAGACCAGACAAATGAATTTGTGTCGTTCCCAATAAGGATTCAAATGTTTAAAACAGCACTAAAACAACCTACATAATGTATAACATCCATTCTTTGTAGATTTAGTACTATGGGGGTTTAAATAGCTTGGAACACAAATAGTGTAGCTTCTCATTTAATTATCTTGATAAACATGAGCTAATGAGAAAAGGTTTATGACATGGTGATGTCATCAATAACTTTGGTATGTTACATTTAATAGGTCAACATACAGCATCATGGGCATTGATTCAAAACCAATAACAAGTGAAATGCAGCCTTACCATAAAATATTAAGCCCTTATTAGTTAAGTTATTATGTGTATTTCATCAACATTAGTGTATGAATGCTTAAGTTACATGTTCACAGTGATTTTGACCTTTGACCACCAAAATCGAATGTTCATTCTTGATTCAACTAGATTATCTTGAGTAATAATCTGTTTATCTCTGCATTTCTCTGTGTGTGTACTACTTACATGCAGTGAGAGGAACGACCCCCAGCCATGCGAAGGCCACCAGTGTGTAATGGAACCAGTAGCGTATGGCCGTACCCACGCTGGTCAGTAGGCCGGCACAAATGTCCTGTATGGGCAGCCGTGAGGGCATGTCTGGGGAGTAGACTGGAGAGGAAACATGGACAAAGTGAACAAGAGACATTCAAATAATCTTCTCTGTGCAACAATGTTCTGTTTACAATACTGGAAGTTATTCATATTATCCAAACTAGTGTCTTAGCAAAATGGCTGATTCTCATTTATAAAGCTTAAAGCGTTTTTTTTTTTTTTTTTTATTAAAGTGGATGATCCATCAATGCCACAAACTTACTTGGTGTGAAAGCAAATCTGTGCTTGCATAATTCACAGTACTCCTTCCTGCTATGCTTCAGCCACTGGACCAAACTGTAAAACAAAATGAATAACGTGAGAAGAAGTGAGAACGGTCGGACTTGGCATTTTTATGTTTCCTCACATATAGTTTGTGAGCCTGAAGACCCGTTTCTCACACAGCCACACACATCACACTCTGGTTTATAGTTGTTTGAGGGAGGGATCGGAAAGCCAGTCAATGCTCTATTTAATTTACACACTGTATATTTCTGAGCTGACATGTGCTTCTATGTTGGCCAAACAAATACCATCTTAGCATTTTGTGAGATAAACTAAACTGAGGGATTAACAGCGGGGTTATGTAAGTGAGTCATTACATCAGCTGATTCAAACACACATGGCAGCATTAGACCTACACAGACTCAAGTTATACGTAAATTTTCAATTCAACTTAACTCACTTCAATCAAGGTTCAAAACGGAGCTATCTGTGGGACACTGATCATAAGATGTGTAAGTGCAGCTAAAACAATCAAGATTCTATAAGTCTGTGAAGACTGTCATTTGTTAAATAACCCAAATGTCCCTGAGTTACCCAAAGAATTATTGTTGTGAAACACAGATTATTACAGTTCCTTCCTGGTGAAAACTCTGAAATTGAATAATTGATTAAGAAGTAACCTGCGACTCACTTATGGAGGAGATCTAATTAAATTGAGTCCGACATGTGATCCAGTCAAACTGACTGATACAAATTGGGCACCCTGCTGTGGGGATTTTGCCCACCTGCCATTTTAAGGTGTTTAAGGTTTATGTTGAGTAAGTCCTGTCCACATATAACTTGATACAGTGCTGACCGTGGCATTATAGATGATACAATTTTAGTATAGTTTGTCTGCCACCAGAGATTTGTTATGTTTTGTCCGTGTATATCTAAGCATAGCTAAATTTAACATTCCATACACTGAGCAATACAATCCAGACACAAAAGGTTGTTATTCTAATATGGACACAGACTGAGGTTCAACTGTTCCCTCAGAACAATCCAGACCTGGCCTTTGCTTCTGACTAGAGATTTCCAGCCAACTGACCTCTCTTGTAACAATTGACGCTCAAACACACTTGACACATGAGACAAAGGACGGTCACCATAGTACCGGCAGGAGCTTGTATTGTTTTCACCATTCTAATACCACACCTAAAGCCAGTAATCTGGGGATCCTATGTAACCTGGATGTAATAGAGGAAACCCTACTCTGCATCCTTATCCTGATTCTTATATTACATTTACTACCATGCAAACACTTTTGTAACAATGATAAAGGACTGCCTGTACTGCCAAGTTATACAATTTCTCAACAACCACCTCCACATAACAAGATCTAATCCCTGTTTCGAGATTAAGTTGGATTTTCAAATCAAGTGACATTATTTACACTAAACGGTTGTAATCTGATTATAACCCTCTTTGATCAGCAATCTAATTAAAGGAACATACATGTTTACACAGATCCTGCTTTCTTTTTTTTAGAACATAGGATTTAAAATAACCCGGCCAACAAAGATTTATTTTGAAGAAACTAAATAGTCTCTAAAGAAGCTGGGCTCATGTGCATTGAGAATAACCACTGTGGAAAATAAATATTGGAAATATGGGAAGCATCATTCTGTGTTTTGTTTCTGCAATAATCAACTGCAACATATGCATTTAACTTTCATTATCAGTTCTATACAGTCTATCTTCATTACAACTGTATGGGAATACTATATTCTAAATACACCCAGTTCAATTTGTGGAGAAGGTAAGAGGGAGGTAAATGTAAACTAGAGGTTTGAAGTAACGAAAGCAACATGTGTACACAGTGTCCCACCTCAGGCAAATTACTCACATTAGTGTCAATAGTGAGCGACACTGGAGAGAGAAAGCTGTCGGCCTCCTGAACAAGCTAGATCTTGCTCTGCAGATCGCTCAGTAACTTTTTAATAAGGGCAGCAAAGCTGATGCATTTCTTTTTAAAACAAGATTATCTCCAAGCAGGTGTCTTATCTAAACATTTAATATGTTGAGGTTTTATTGATTTCAACCTTTTTTTTAAAACTTTATTTGATCATTGATTTTAGAGTTTAATATTCTCTTCTCTTCAGAGCTCAGACTTTACTTATGTGCTTCATACACTATGATGTATTCTGAGAGTGTGTCTGCAGGTTTTCCTTGTGTCGATGTTTGGGTGAGCTCGCAAAGACAAATTCCAGTCAGCTCTGTTGATGTGGCCATATATTATTCAGTCTTGCATCTTGGGAATCAGGGGTAGCTGCAGAGTCACAATAACAACAAACAGCTGTCAAACTGGAGGACACAGCCAAACCACACTTACCATTCCTGGTGGATGAACTTGATACTACCAGTGCAGACACAGGGGTGGTACAGGGGCTTGTCCGAGGTCCCCTCAGAGCGGCACACGCGACAAATATCAGCTTCACAAACAAACAAACAAACAAACAAACAAACAAACACATAATGTGAGCGAGTACAGCCATCACCAACAGAAAACAAGAACCAGATGTGCTGACACGTGCAGGTGGTGTGGGGAATGGGGTGTGTTGACAGACAGGTTCGTGGTTGTGGATGCAGGAATTTCATTTAGAGGCTTAACATACTCTTAGGTAACCAGGGTGTATAGAGCTAAGTTACTCAGCTTATATACGAGCCTTTACATCAGGAGACTGATGACATCATCACTCTTTTACTACACAACTGCTGTTTGACCAAAATGCTCAGCTGCTTCAAAACAAGCTGTAACAACCCCCCCCCCCCCCCCCCCCCCCCCCCATGTTTCCCAGGCTGTGCCATCCAGCTAACCCCCCCTCTAGCAGGCCAGCACAGCAGTGGTGCTGCTGCTGCTTCTCTTGGATGCACTCGCGATGCTAATGCTAGCTAACCGCCAGCTGGGAGCCGACTGCAGCCGACACTTCCCCCGGTAGCTTACCTTCCTCGGCCGTGTCCATGATGTTCGCTAAGCACCGGTCACCGTATCTTCAGAGAGCGCCGCGTTCAGCGAAACCCATCCACGACGCCGTCGGTTATCGTTCAACTAGCTGCGTTAAGCTAGCGAGACGAGCGAATCCTTACGTGTCGGAGGCATTGACAATCATAAAATGGTTTCCCCCGCAGACTGACCACTAGCGGCTCGCCGCGTCGTGTCCTCTCACATCCAGTCTTGCGTTCGGCCGCCAGCCGCACAGGGTGTATCCTCTCGGTGTGTTGTTATATAACGTGGAGCGGTCCGCCTGGGAGACGGTGCATCCCTCCGTGTTGCTGCAATGACAGTTTGAAGCCCGGAGACAAATGGCTAGCTGGCTAACGCATGCGCTAACGTCACTGCTAGCCGCTGTCACAACAATTTGGCTTTTGCGACAGTGGTTCGATTTTTTTTTTACGATTTACGACAGGAAGACAACAACCGTCACGTGGTTAATGGGGGGAGGTGCAGGCCGTGATTCCCACTGATACTTTGGATATTCAAACACCTGAGGCTGGTTTTCAAACACATTACAAATCATTTATCTGCATCGACTCAAGAGACAATGTTTTTATTTACTTTCTGATGTTTCTAGAAACTGTGTTTATCGACTGTGGGTGACAGGAGTCCATCCATATCGAACAGCGACACCTGCAGGAGGATACCTGACCCAACAACTTCTTTATAAAACAAGAGACTCGCACCTGCGACCCTGACACAAGAGTCGATGTGGTTCGGCGCACTATTTTACAGGCCTTTTTTGTGGTTTAGGTATTTTTTTTTTTCTACATAAGCAACCAGTTGTTAGTGCAACATTTTGTGTTACATCAACATAGATAAGCTGCGTGTTTTTTCCCTGTTTGGCAGTTTTGCAAGGTGCTTCTTTATCTGTTACTATAAGATAAGATAGATAAAATAATCCTTTAATCGTCCCACAATGGTGAAATTTGCAATATTACAGGAGCAAGAGTCAAACATAGGCATCCGTGGGTAATACTATGTAACATGTAATACTTACGTTTAAGGATAATACAACTTAAGTGTAAGGATGATACCACTTAAGTGTAAGGATGATACCACTTAAGTGTCAGGAAATATAAAACACATAGAAGAATATGAATGGAATATAAACTAATTTATACCGTGTAAAAACAAGAAAAACTATGTACAGTGAATGGAATACACATGCACCATTGTATTGCACAGAATGAATATTGCACAGTTAAACCAGAGTTAAAGTTTCAGTCCTTAATGGGTGCGTGTCGTTCTACTGGGAGCCGAGCTGGTTGTACAGTCTTACTGCTGCAGGAAGGAACCATCGACAATCACACATCAATTAAATACTAATTGCATCTGGTTTACTGTTAAACATGTGGAGATATTTGATGTTGTTATTCACAGGGCAGGGGGGGGGGGCAGAAAAGCACTGAGAGCTAAGTTGGTGACATTGTAGGCAATGAGTCCTCATTAGAAAATAAAATATATATATATACAGTACATACATGCTTATTAAGACCAAAGATAAGGAAATTGAGGACGAGAATCATAAGGTTGAGGGGCTTAATAAGAGGTGCCGTGGCTTAGTTGGTTAAAGCGCCTGTCTAGTAAACAGGAGATCCTGGGTTCGAATCCCAGCGGTGCCTTTTGAGAGGATCCCCTGAAGCTGGTATATGAAGCTGTGTTATAAATGATGAAACCTGAGGGGCCATTTTGTTTCGTCCTGAGTCACAGCAGCAAGAAAAAAAAAAAGTGTGACTGTGACTGAAGGAGCAGATCAATATTGTTTAACACAGAAAAGATGATTAACAAGTACCCACACTAAAGCCCTCGGCACCATGAACATCCAGGACAATATCTCTTCTCATTTTAATTCTGGTTATTAGTTTATTTGCCTATGTGTGATGGTCCCAGAGCCATAATGATAGTTGTTATTGTTGTCATATCTATTATTATTATTATTATTATAAACTTGGAATTGGGAGTAAGAGTAACGATATAATTTGACCTTAAAAGTTCTCATTATTATACTTTTATTTATTTATTTATATTATTATTATTATTATTATTATTAATATTGTAATTATTATAAATTTGGATTCAGGAGTAAGAGTAACGATACAATTTGACTTAATCTGAGGCTGCTCAGGAAACCTTGTCATTCACAAAGTGCCTGTTTCTCCCGACTGAAGAGTTCCAATTATCATACCTTTATTTTGACGGTTTAATTGTACTTCCGGTTCACTCCACGTTGATTTGGAGTCTTCAATTCACAAGGATTTTTTAAAATTAAAAATTAAACCAAACCAAAGAGTTGCCTTATATTTGTCACTTGATCTTCATTGTTTATAGACATTGCAAAAAAAAAAAAAAAAAGAAAATTCTAAAAAATCTGTTATAACAATATACTCGGAAAAGACAGCGCTGGTATTTTTAAATGATAACCATCCAACTCCTCATTATATCGGGTGCTTTGAAAAAATGTTAAGTTGAAACTTATTTTGAAGGTCACATCTGGATTCTCATTAACTTCTTGACAGGAGCTTTATAAACAACGAAGTCCAGTGTCAGGCTGCAACTTTTCAAGTTCTACCGAACCAGAGGGTTATCGTATGAAACTCTGTCGATACGGTAGGCCGTGGTTTTTGATCTATATTTCGATTTTAAAATACAAATTGAATGTTAAAATTCTTCAAAACTTAAAAACTGCTGGACAATGTCACAGAGCTGCGGGGCAAAATGCTTTGTCATCATGACTTGAATGCTAAGAGAAATCTTTTAGCTGAGTGTGTGTCCAGATCAGACCCATGTTTCTTCCACCTCTCTCTCTCTCTGTGTGTGTGTGTGTGTGTGTGCGTGCAGATGGCAAACGAAGCCAGGCCCTGCCCCTGTGAAATCGGAGACCGGATTGAATACGGAGGTCTTGGCCAGGAGCACCAGATTGAGCACATTCAAGCTTATGTGGTCAAACCAGCCACTGCGTCTGACAGGGCCGTCATAGTCATACAGGACATCTTTGGATGGCAGCTCCCCAACACCAGATACATGGCTGACATGCTGGCTGCCAATGGATACATGTATGGAAAGGTTCATGGAAAAGAAAAGCTGCACAGCGAGAGAAGCTCAGGTCACATGTAGACCGAATGAGCAGGTTCATTATTAGGCTTTTGTGAATATGATCTCCTCCTCTGTCATTGCAGAGCTGTTTGTCCAGACTTCTTTGTTGGGAAGGAGCCGTGGAATCCATCTGATGACTGGTCCACATTTCAGGCGTGGCTTCAAGAAAAGAAGCCAACAAACATAAACAAGTAACTAGGCATTGATGCATTTTCTTGTAGTTTTAGTTCATCACACAGCTGGTGTTCCAGTGGGATTTATCCTTTCCAGAGAGGTGGATGCGGTGCTGAGGTTCCTGAAGGAGCAGTGTGGGGCCAAGCACATCGGAGCGGTGGGCTTCTGCTGGGGAGGGGTCGCCACACATTACCTGGCCATGCAGTACCCAGAGGTCAGAGCTGGAGTGTCGTTCTATGGTGCGTCCCTGCTACGCGGTGGTTAATTCAGTGTACGGAGGGAAGGCAGCATGTTGAGTTGTTGTCTGATGGTCTTATGTGATGCTGTGCAGGGATTGTCAAAGAGAGGGAGGACATTCATGAGCTGAAGTTTCCCACTCTGTTCATTTTTGGAGACAAAGACTTCGTCATCCCACTGGATCAGGTGAGCACGCTTTAACCTTTTATACACACTCTATACTTTAACCTGCCTAAAGTCTGGCCCTGGTACTTGAGCACCAGATTGTATCAGAGCAGCAACACACGTTAAAAATATATAAATTCATGTTAAAATACTCGAGCCCAACTGACATCCTGACTGTTAGAAATGTTATAGGCTTAAAAAGTTTTTCCTTTATTTTTTATTATACAGTTATTCATAAGGTTTGTGGCTTAACTATAAAATATCAAGCCTTAATGACATTTCTTTGTCATAAGGGTTTGATAACATCTCAGGAATAATTGGTAATTTTATTTTAATATATTTTTTACTCCCTAATATTGGTCTTGGCCCACATACATCCCTGTCAGTCTGGCTGTATGAAATACTCCACCACAAAATCTCACTCTCGATACAACAACCATTAGTTACATCTTTTTTACTACTCAGGTTGGAGTCCTTGAATCCAAGCTGAAGGAGAAATGCACAGTGGATCATCAAGTGAAGATCTTTCCTGGTCAGACTCATGGGTTTGTTCACCGCAAGAGAGAGGACATCAACCCCTCAGACAAACCCAGTATCCAGGAGGCCAGATCGGACATGCTCAACTGGCTCAACAAGTACATGTAGACGGAGGGTGGGGAGTCAGTTACTTGTAACGAAAGAGGCACAGAAGCAACTGGTGCCTTTAATCCCATTTCTACTCATAGATTACCAGCTTTCATGGGATAAAAATATTAAATGTGAAGGTGCCATTTTGAGTGAGGTGATTTAAATTTGTTTGGTTGTTGGCATTCCAGATTCCAGACGAATGTTCCTGGTGAGCCAAACTTTAGTAATTTTGATTAATAAAACATGATGTAAACCTTAAATAAAACTTCAGAGGCTTGAAAACAGAACAGCAGAGTCGGTTCATTTCAACAGACCAAGATTTTAATGGTACGAATTTTCAACGATACAATTACAGCTTGAACATTTTGTATCAAATGATAAATAGCAGTATGCAGTGCGGTTTGGACATGGTGCTCTGGGGAAGTGCCTAACACCTCTAGAATAACACACGCATCAACAAGCATTACAAGGCACAGCTGAGCCTTGTGACGTTCAGGAGTTCTCTAGTCCTCGCTCTCCCCCTGGCTTCGGATGTCGTCGATCTTAAGGATCATCTTTACCACCTGAGTAGCCAGCAGGATCTGCTGCTTCTTGCCGATCAGGGTCTCGATCACATGTTGGTGCTTCATGTCTGTGTGGGGGAAAAAAAGAAAAGTGATTCAGTGAGTCATGTCACTCTGCTTTGACACCGAAACGCAGCGTCGCCATTGTGCTAATCCATGAGGTTGGAATAAAAAGGTAAATACTCTAAGATCCTTGTATTCCTTACCATTGGTGTTGTTATTCAGACAATCGATGCCGAGGAATGGGTTGTTCTCTTTGACCTGTCTGGCTCTGACCTCTGTCATGTTCTGGATAGGGTTCAGCCCACTGTTCTCTGCCAACGCCATTGGAATTACCTCTAGAGCATCAGCAAACGCCCTCATGGCATACTGTTCCAAAGATGGACACTAAAAGGAGCAGAAGTTGAAAGATTTTATCAGCAACACGAGAATCATCATATATATTTCAATAGTAAGAGTAAATACTTTGAAAGTCCTATGATTTTTGTTTTGTCATGTTTGTGCTTCTTACTTTGTCTGCAGCCTGGTTGACAGCCAGGGCACATGCAATCTCTGAAGCTCCTCCTCCGTACACAACACGGTTATCTCTGACCAGGTTGCGAATGACACACAGAGCATCATGGAGTGCGCGCTTGGCCTCTTCAATGATCTGTCAGTGAGAAAGATAAAATAAGAGTAAACCAGGAGGGACAGAACAACAGATAGATACTTTAGACACAGGCAGTGCTTACCATTTTGTTGCCTCCACGGATGAAAATGGTCACTGCCCTGGTGTTCTTGCACTCCTGGATAACCAGCATGTGGTCCTTTGTAGTACCAAAGGAGATTTCCTTCACCAAACCAGCTACGCCAAGTTTCTCTGGTGTCAGCTCAGAGAACCTCGGCACGATACGGCCTCCTGTGGCAATGGCGATCAACTGTGGAGGAACACGACAGACACTGTAAATTTAAATGCTAACAATCAGGCAAATCCGTACTGTGATGCAAATGAAAATGTTTTATTAAGAATGATGACTTCTGTCAAGTGACCAATGCCTCTCACCTCGATCTCAGGCCCTCCGACCCACCGCACGGCCGGCAGATCGTTCTGCAGCAGAAGGTGGTTGGCTTCATCATCGAAGCCCCACTGACAGATGGCCAGGGTAGCCCCGTTACTTTTTACCTAAAAAGATAAATACAAGAGTAAATATTAAGATTAACCACGCGTCAGTGCAGATGTTAAGATTTCCATTTAAAGTAGCATTGATGTTCCAGTACTAACCTGTTGGATCATCTCCGCAAACTTTTCCTTTTCATATGCCTGGAGTGCTTTGTAGTCTTCCACGGAGGTCACATCCAACTTATGTTTGGTCTTGGGCTTTGGGGGCTCAAACGGGCAGGTGAGGATAGCGATCTTAACATCTTTCAGAACCTGAGTGGTGACAAAGAATAACTGGTGTAAGCGTTTATAAGTTACAGTTTTGCAAGAGGAAAATGCAATTTAACATGTAGTATTGAGCTGATGTGCTAAAAAGCAAGTAATAGTTCCCATAGGAGTTGTAACTAATACACTGTAATTGAAGTACAGTTTAGTTTTGCCTAAATTGCTTTGCAATACATGCCTAGTATTTTGAGTCACAATACTTTCTTGTCATCATAGATTTTGTATTTGTCCTTGTGTACTTCCAACTTTGTGATTCCTATGCCATCCTCTGGAGCATGACATTTCCTTTGGCTCCTACCTTGGGCATCTGAGGGTGGCTGAACTCCTTGTCCACTATGACTCCCTTGATGAGCTGTGTGTCCTCCAGCTTGCCTCCCACCTTGCCCTCCATCTTGATCAGCTCAAAGTCAACATCCTTCCTGTCCATGTCTGCAACAGTAAGGACGGCGTTCACTGCAATCTCTGCCATCTGTCTGTGGCACCGGTTGATTCTGAAAGAACAGAAAAACTATAAGGATCTGAGCAGATTTTACCTTTTGCCTTATAAATGAAATATACCCTATGAAACAGCCCCTTTTAATTCAAGTGTAGAATTGCAATGTTTGAAAGTGAAAAAAGTACCCGCCATGTATATAAAAATTAAGTTTTTTAGTAGCCTCATAAAAACACTCTAGTTTCTAGAAGACTCACACTTTGGACCCTAACGTTGTCATGGCAGTCTGAATGAGTGGTTCTCTGTTGTTGGGATCGAAGGGGAAGGTTTCTCCAATTCTGTCCAGCTCCGCGATGGCAATGATTGCAGCCTGGTCATAACCGTCAGAGATCCTGATGGGGTGGATGCCGCGGTCCAGCAGCTGCTCAGCCTGCTCAAGGAGAGCCCCAGCCAGCACTGAGGAGGAGGAGGGAACAAGACAATGATCAATTACAGGTGGAATATGATGAGACAAGATCTACATAATCAGAACTACAATGTGATTTATGTCAAGTACTCCATGTTAATTTGATTTAGCATATGTCTGAGGCACATTATTATGTCACTGCTGCAAGGGGCCAACAGTTTTAGGGCATTTATGGGAAAAATATCTAAAATAATAATATGTGATGTTATTTCCATCTACTATTGCATGATATTAGATGATCAATGGGTTAAATCATGGGCAGAACTATAAAACCATTTGTTCGCTGGAGGCATAAGCACTGAGACTCCAAGAACACCTCACCACAGACCTATAAAGCCAAATTGACACAAACAAAAAAGGTCACAAGTCCCACTTCATCTTTCCTTCCCGTACCAACAACTCCAGTGGTTCCATCACCAATCTCATCATCCTGGGACTTGGAGAGCTCCACCATCAACTTGGCAATCTGGTGGTCAACATCCATCATGCTGAGAATAGTGGCCCCATCGTTGGTGACGGTCACCTCTCCATCTCTGTCAACCATCATCTTGTCAAGGCCTGGATGCAAACATGGAAAAAAGTAGTTGAGGAAAAGTGACATGTATGGAACTTGAGTTAATTTTTATTAGACAAAGAAGCTCAGCATCCATCCCTGACAGCCTGATCAGAGGGGGGGGGGGGGTTCTCACCGTTAGGTCCCAAGGATGTTTTAAGCGTTGACGCAACCGCCTTGGCTGCCATAATGTGAGACTGCAAAAAACACAAAGTGACGCAGATGTTACGTTCAGCTCAAATTCACATCAATCTCACTATCGCTATTTACATCCAAAAGCGATGCACGATGCAGACTGTGATTGTGTACAAAGGAAATGATGCGCAACAATAATAATCATTCGGGGCACAGCCCAATGCTACATAGCAACACCCCCCGACTTGCAGAACGCACATGGGCCGCATGTTAGCATGATTTGCTAATTCCCTAAACCAATGCTACTGGATTTCACCAGCATCCTAGCTTGTCATTAAAATATATACTTGAAGAATCAAAGATGACAGCATGTACCACGTCGGCTTACGTGTTAGGTGCTTAGCGCCATGCGACTAATAGCAAGTTAGCAACATGCTAACCATCATGCCACAGTTAGCTAGCCCATTGTACCTTAAGTGCGTCAATGCCGGATAGCCGTGTCTTCTTGTCCTGGTCTTTAATGATGATGAAAGGCCTCCCATACTCATCAAACGCTAGTGTCCCCATACTGGACATGGTGACTGGTGGATGCGGCCACTTAACAAGAGTTTAACTGGTAAACCGATGAGGTTTAATGGTGGAGATCCGGAGTGTGGCTATGCTAACAGCCGCACTGGTCTGCCGGCGACTTCTGGAAGACTCCACGGGCGGGGTGGGCGGAACCAAGTAGTGTGAAGTGCTTTTCACTAATCCACTTCCCCTTCGGCCATTACGGCGACACCCAGTTATTAAAAAAACATTATACGATACTGAATAATCGTTTTGAGTATTTAATGAATTATATTTTTAAGTTATAACTTGAAAAATTATTTCTTTTAAAGTGGTTTCTTCCGAGCCCGTTCAAGCTCAGCGCGCTGTAATCTCGCGTGATTTCAAGTGTTGCTATAACCCTACAGGGCAGAGTGGACTGAAAAGCTACAGCTCAAAGGTACAAACACAACTCATTAAATACCACAGCTTGTTTATAAATGTGTTATATCGTGTTTTAATATTGTCTTTGGACCTCGCTTGGACTCTTGGTTGAAAAAAGACAACGCGATCTAGCTTCTTTTTCCCGCAAACCAGGATTAGTCCCGTTAGTGATGTTGTCAGGGACCGCTATCTTAACAACACATCTCTGCTGTCGTCGTTTTTAGTTTTTAATTTGGTTGGAAAAAAATGTTACATGCTCGAATCCACGTGCATTTGCATGAACGCTGTCAATGCCAAAAAAAAAATGACGCAACTTCCGGGTTCTTCATGGTGGCGTTCAGGTCCGCTGTGCTTCACTGTGCAGGGAGGCTGGTTCTGTGTCCGCCTGTGTGTCACCTGTCAAATCCTCAAGTATGTAGGTAAGAGGAGATCAAGTAAAAACACAGCTCGACTACTTTGAGGTTTAGTGTCTGTCCCCTCTGCTGCAGTCGTTCTCTCCAGCTGTGGATTATTTACATGTCAATTTATAGGATCTTTTAGGTAAATAATAACAATACTTAATAATAGTAATCAATTGCATTTATATATCACTTTTAACAATGCTCAAAAACACTTCACATTGATTAAAAATAGAGGAAGCAAATAGAAAATAAGAAATATACATCATTAATTACGCATTGAAGGCATTTCTGAAAAGGTGAATTTGAAGTAATATTTTGAAGGTGTAAAGTTCGGTTCTGTCTCTGTCGCTCAACTATGACGAGTCAAAACGTCTGTTTTGAAGAATAGTGTCAATTAGGAAATGTCATTTATGAATATGTAAATCTACAAATGTCGCTGTTTTTCTGGAATGCTCCAGCATGCCCTGTGAAGCGCAGCCTCGGTTCGTGGTTCTGTACGGGTCTCAGAAGGGTCAAGCTCAGTCCATAGCAGAGGGGATAGCGGAGGAGGCCCAGGACCATGGACTGGGAGCTGAACTCAGCTGCTTGAGTGAGAATGAGAAGGTAACTTTTCATTGAAGCAGAGTTTGCCCCTCTTTCACTGCATCAGTAACATCTTCATAAAAGTGATATTGCCTGATGATTTGTGAGGATATTAATCTAATATGTTTTCATATGGACTTTGGAAACCGAAGTCATTGATTAATCATATGGTTCCAGTACAATTTGGAGAAGGAGAATGCCCCCGTGGTCTTTATTCTGTCTACTACTGGAGACGGGGAGCCGCCAGACAATGCCCTGCAATTTGTAAAGCGCATCAAGAAGAAGACTCTCTCCACTGACCACTATAAACACCTTTGCTATGCGCTTTTAGGTAAATTCTATCAAGCAGTATGAGGGTCTGCACGAGCTCTCTTTGCAGCTCGTACGTCAAAATGCTCAATATATTTGTGTAAACCATTCTTCACTATCTGAACAGTTTCTGGCTTGAGAAATCTTCATCTGTTTCCCTCTGTCTGCTCCAGCTTTAGGCGACACAAACTATGCAAATTTCTGCAACTGTGGGAAAACAGTTGAGCGTCGTCTACAGGAACTTGGAGCCACACAATTCTATGCTACAGGATATGCAGATGATGGTGTAGGGTAAGTTCTGCAGGGAACTTAAGTGTGGACCTCCAGTTTTCACCCACATCTGTCTTATCATCTTATCTGTCTCTTCTTTTGACTACTCTGCTGTCATTTATCATCTTCTAAACTTTGCTCTCTCCAGTCTGGAGGTGGTTCTGGACCCCTGGCTTGAAGGACTGTGGAAAGCAATTAAAGGAGCATTATCAATAATGGCTTCTGACAGGAAAGGGGAGTCGAGGGATTTACCACAGGAAACTCCTGATTCACAGATATCAGACGTCAAACTTGACCTCCTAAGTCTTAGTGATGAACAGAATTGCAAGTCACTCACAGCATCTGTAGACTCAGATTCCAAATATGCACCTGTAGCTTCATCTTCTGCCTCTGCTGCAAAAAACACTGATTCAAATCTCAGGACGACTTCTCCTGGGTCTTGTGGTACCGAGAGTATTTCTGCATCAGCACTGCAGACACAGGCCAGGGCTGCTGAAGTTCCCCATGTTGCATTGGCAGCCTCTCTGACATGCTCCCTGCCCCCGCTGTCAGAGTCTGCTCTTAATGTTCCTGCTCTGCCTCCACCATACCTGGATGTCTCTCTCCAGGATGTGGGCACAGTTGAACAGGTGAGGGATGATGCTGCTAATAAAAAACTATATTTGTGCCTTAGTTTAGTCTTTGTCTTATTATTATTTGTTTTTTTTCCAGATTGTTGAACAGCCAAACAAAGAAAGTCTCCACGAGGTTCCCGTAAGCAGGGCGGTGCACCTGACCAGTGGAGATTCAGTCAAGCCAGCCCTTCTCTTAGAGCTGGACATCTCTGTAAGTTTGACAGAATAACGTCAGTGGCATTTCTTTAAACCTGCAGTGTGGATTCAGACAGTTCTAGTTGGCAGCTTATACTTAAGATGCGTCTTCTTTATTCTCAGGCTCACCCGACGATAGCCTATGAGCCGGGGGATTCGCTTGACGTGTTCTGCCCGAACAGAGCCGCAGAGGTGGAGGAGATGCTCCGCAGATTGGGCCTTCACGACCAGAGGAACTGCCATGTCCATGTTTCCCTAAAAAAGGATCATAAGAAAAGAGGTGGGGTTGCATTTGTCACATCATTTTATCATGCTTATTTACACTGCACAACATTACACCGCTCTGACAACACAATATCACTTATGCACATTTCATATAAATGTTTATACTTTTCAGTAGGTTTTTGTTTTATTATTGACATGATCATTTTCTAATGCTCTCTGCTCCCCGGCTGTAGGTGCCCAGGTGCCGCCCTACATCCCCCAGAGCATTTCTTTGCTGTACTTGCTCACTTGGTGTCTGGAGATCAGGAGCGTCCCTAAGAAGGTAGAGTACAGTGTGTCCAAACATTGCTCTGCAGCGACTGACTTTGTAAATTGCATCAACCGAGCCAGCCAACCTGTTCTTTTAGTGTTTCAGCATAATAAGAGGGGAGGTGTTTTCTTTTTTCTTAAAGTGTCATGTTTTTTTCTGGCCAGCGCACACTGCTTTTATTTGTATTGTCCAAAGCTTGGGGAGCAGTGTGTTACTCTTCAGGCAGAAGTGCAATTACACTTTGACTGGTTCCCTCGGCACTGGTTTCTTTACTGAGCAAACCCATTGGTACTGAAACAGTCGGTTACGACCCCAAGTGTTTGCAGGGGTCCATAGTTTGTTTTAATGAGCTCAGGCGGGACTGAATTTACTTGGTCTTGCTCGAGGCTGAAATAATGATTAAACCTGCCTGAGTTGTGTTTGGACAATGGAGATTAACACATTTGGTGAACATGTAACATGCACCTTGACCTTTGGCGAGTTCACGCAGGTCTCATGTTTCCCTCAGTACCGAGCAGTGTCTACCACCGAGTCTTTTAACGTGGGAGTGAATGCCGATTGTATCCATCTCCATTGCAGACAAAAGCCACATGTTAGTGGGTTTTTTGATCAGTGGGAAAGGGGCTTAACTCGCTTTACTCACAGTGGCTGACACGTCCTCCACCCCTTATCCTGTTTCTAATATCCATCTCCCATATTCTTGCTCAACATTGTGTCCTCATCTTGATTATGCAAGATAAATTGATTATTCAATCAAAAAAAACCTGCCATATTCTAATGAAATTGAAAACTATTAATTTCCCTCTGGCATGAGCTGCATCAGTAATTCCCTGGCTTTTGTAAACAGTGTGTGCACCAAATGCCAAAATGAAGACAATTTGTTAAAATGTCAAAATATGGCAGCGATCCAGTCGCTCCTCAAGAAAAACACAATTTAAAATAGTGTGCAGTTTGCAGCACACACTTAACATAAAAATAAAATGTTATGCGATAAGATTGAGGGGACTATTATGAAATAATTGTCCAAATGTCCGTGATTATTTTCAACTTTTCAGCCTCAGTCTGAATCGTAACAGCCCCGATCCATCGACTTCCCTGCTGCTTGCTTGTGCACACTCCTTCTCTCCAGTGTTATTAAACGCCTGCACAGAAATTGATTGCTGCAGGTCAGAGTGTTGTCTACAGACTTACAAGGCAGTAAAGGCAGTAAGGATTTTATTTTACAACGCCTGCCTATGTAGTCCAAGCAGTTTATCTGTTTTACAAAAGCGTTTACAGCACCTATAATTTTTTAAAAGCCATGATTTTTAGGATAGTGAAATATAATAACCCCAGCAGCCCAATACTATGTGTAATAGTGTCATATACACGTAGGTATACTTGCACCTGTCTCACCATTTCTACTGAGACAAATGTGAGAATATATCACTCATTCCCTCCAGAGACTCTGACATTTACAGTCACCATCGCTTGACACGAGTCAAATACTGGTGAAGTGCTGGGTCTATTGAATGGATTTGGAAGATGAGGGTAATAATTCTTTGAGTACAAGCAAGAATGTGCTACTGATCTCTGCGTATGTGCACTCGTAAACTATAATGAATCACTGAAACTCCAGAAGACTTGGCACAACAAATATTTAGAGGTTCTCGTTGCTGTATCGGATTGATTGATGGTTTCAGAATAACTGTAAATGTTTAGCAGCTGTTGCATTTACATTTTTCTCCCTGAACCCTTTTTAATCTTGCAATTTAAATAACTGCCGACAGAAAGAATAATAAACAATTATCGATGAAATGTCTCTTAAGCTGCTTCTGCAGTCTTCTGCAAATTTAACATGTGAATTGATTTTGATTAATTTGCCAAAGGATTAAAAGAATGCCTCTATTCATTCCTCCGTGGCTTGAAAAGCATTTAAAAACTAAATGACAGTTCTATGGGGCAGAAAGTGCATTGTGCATATTAAATTGTCTGTATTCCATAACTGAGTTAGTGTCAGGCTGCTCTACCTTTTCATTTACGCAGTAAACGTGCAAGGATTTACATTTTATGTGGCCTGTGCACAGTGTGGCACTGATGTTTTTCCTGCACAAAATGTATTTACTGGCTCCTCTTTTTACAGCGGTGAGTGGGCGCCTGAGTAAGCGACTTCACGTGCAATTTCTCTCTCTGTCAGGCGTTTCTACGAGCGCTGGTGGAGCACACGGCAGACGGCGTGCAGAGGAGGAGACTGCAGGAGCTCTGCAGCAAACAAGGCGCCGCAGATTACAACCTGTACGTGAGGGACCCGGGCCTCAGCGTTTTGGATCTGCTCGCAGCCTTTCCGTCCTGCTCGCCTCCTCTCAGCCTCCTCATAGGTCAGAATCCCTGCTGTTATCGCACACAATCAATCAGTCAATCACTCATAAGGTCCAAAAGTCTTTGTGTCTATGTCTATCAGTGGATAGTGGATTGTGTAAAAACTGTCTGCATCACTCCATTGTGCAAACAAATACAAAATCTGATCAAAAATCCCATTTATTTAGTTTTTTATCATTCAAACTTACTCAGTCTTAAAGTTACTCGACAAATCCAGTAACTAATGAGAAATACGAATATCCTGACATGATTTTAGGATGTTTTTCATGTGTTTTCAATTTTTTATTTTATTATAATAGATTCACATTTAATTAAAAGACGGCTTTCATGTCGCTTTAAGTGAATGGGGAATTACAGTGATTGACATGTGAGTGTGATTTCGGCTGCCCCCTGCTCAAGACATCACTGGAATAATTCACTTCGAAACGAGTCATTTCACTTTTAATGAGACCTCAGGTTATGTCAAGTCTGCCATCTGTATTCAGGTGGGTTTGTCTGTTTGGTTAGTTTTAAACCAGTAGGGGTCACTGCAGCCCCAGTTAACAGAGGTTTGTGTGCACCGTTGACAGACTTTGTGAGAGCATTTAATTGCACTGAATAGTCAAGACGCTGTTCATCGGTGGGCTCCCCGATGGGTAATTTCCTTGTCTCAAGTCCAGTATTCTTTGCTGTGGTTATGATTGTATTATTGCAGCTACAAGTAAAGAGCCACTCTCTCAGTTTTTATTACGATCCAACTCCCTGCCAATAAAACCTATCATTTATTTTGCTGCTGTGTGCAATCTACACTCTACACCACCCCGTCTTTGACCCTTTGAGCCAGCTGTTGGTGTAAAACTAACATTTTCTCTCAGCTCATTAGGACAGTTGGCCGCTCCTTCACGATAGATCTAATAAGATTTGACTGAAACTTACCAGACAGTGAAATTAGTTGGCTGCAGCTTCACATACAACTTGAACCGTCCTCTAAAAGCAGCTGTGTCACAGCTCTCGGCCCCACCCCAATGTCAGTTATTTTCGGCCTTTACTTGCCAACCACAGCACCTTTTCCGGTGGTGAGCCGATGCAGAAATTGGCAAATCGGGCCAATAGTGCCCTCGTGAAAAATATGCATTCGGAGGCCCTTCAGGGCAACAGCTGTTACTTTTGGGGACACGGGGCCGTTTACTGGTGAGCCGCTGAGCTGAGCAAGGACACAAAGCGCACAGACTCGGCCTGGGTCATAGGTTAATGGTCAACTCTGACTCAGTGTGTCAGAGTTAAAGTATACCTCTGCATTTTTTTGCACATTTCTCGGTTCATTAGCCCGACCGAGGGGAAGGTGTTTGCTGATCAGAGTTTATGCTGTAATACACTGACGATAAATAATGAGGAGAGATATGCGGAGGTCCAGATGTCTCTGTCGAGTGCAGACGGGGTCTAAAGGTAAATGCTGGGTGTGAACCGAGAAGGATACCTGCCTCTCACAGTCAGCTCTCCTGTTATATGCTCCATTGTTTCATATCGTGTGTCAGATAAAAAAAAAGGTTTGGGGTCATAGCCTCCGGGAACTGAGCGCTGTCCATGAGCATCTTTTTTCAATTTACTTTACTGCAGGGCTCAAATAAAATTGTACCAGGGTGCAGGTTTATTCTTTCTTTTTCTTTTTTCTTTGTGACCTGTGGAAGAAAGTAAACTTAACTGAAGTAAAGTAAAGAGAATATGTCTGTATCTCAAGAGGCTGGAGCTCTTTCTCTCTCCAGAGAAGCATGAAATTTAAAATGAAGTTTCCTGCTCACAGAGAATGTACCGCATATCACAAATCCCCCCTTTAAAAAAAAAAAGAAAGAAATATTTAAAATATAATAAAATACCTGGGAAAACATTTTAAATGGTTTTGGGAAAACCATGAGCTAGCAGCTTCTTTTCTCAGAACTTGAATTTAGCGTTTGAAAGCAGTGGAAAAATTGTAAAAAAGAGCAAAACCTTCCCACAGAGAATTCATCCTCCATGTTTTAATGCTAACAACCTCCTTAATTTCATCTGCAGCCAAAGAAACTATCCATATATCTTAAGATGTATAACTTCTATGCTCAACCACGTTACTATCTCATTTCCCCCCCCCCACTAAAATGTTGCCTCTGCATATATATTCCGACACAGAGACTTTTGAGATGGAATAGATTATAACACTGTGCAGTATGATCGATGATACCCCCTGAAAATGATCATCTCTGAGAAACATTGCGGGGAACCCAGGGACTGTATTTTTTGGAACTTTTTTTTTTCTTCTTTCCCCGTTGTGAAATACATATTTTCAGATGTATCCTCAAGCCACTTACTGCGATAAAGAAACGGTTTGCGCTTTAAAAGTGATCTATTCTTTGTATCCAGCAGCGGTACGATGATGGTGCAGTGATGTGAGATGATGGATTGATTGTCCTCTGTTTCGAGACATGTACTGTCTCTCTGTGAAAGAACTCGTGCGCCGTGCGGCTGCAGCAGATCGTGTTAACGTGCATGATGCAGCCATTCGCTGAGAGGGGTTCTCAGTGAAGGATTGCAGAATATGTTGTATGTGATGATTGTCCAGAATCGATAAGAAAAGTCCAGAAACGTATTATCTGCCCCTTTTTTTTTTTTTAGAAACTTTGAAATCGTGAAGTATTTTTTTTTTGTCCATTCTGCTGCAGCTTAGTGATGTTTATTTATGAAGATTTATTTACAAATGACTCACTGTGGGTTGGAACTACAGAACAAGCATATTGATTATATCAAAGCGAGGGCAGCCTGTAATCTTAGCTCTCTGAGTCAAAGTTGCCTGTCCATCCAGTCGAACATCTTTATAAGTTTGTCTTTCTCAGTGGGGCAGAGGTAATGAGGATCTACAACATAAGTTTGTGTCGTGTGAAAAACATTTTGGTTTAAATTCATCCTGCAAAGAAAAGACGAGCTGGGTGGAATTAAACAGCATTAACTCTCCTATGCTAAGACATCTTGGTCTCCCTGAAACTTCCTCCAGCAGATTTTCTTTCCATCAGCCTTAATCAAACACATCAACAAGAAGAGAAATCGTCTTGTAGTACATATACAAACAAAATGATGAACACACCATCTATATACATACTTCTGTATGTATGTCAATGTTCCCTTGAGATACCATATGCTTATTTGCACAGCTTCAAACAAGTTGTACTGAGAGTAGCGGAAGAAACGAAGAGCTTCAAGCCCGATGTTTATCTTGATAAGATTTTCTCCAAGTAATTGGCGAAATTGAATGTTTTGTATGCAGTTTGTTATCATGTTTAGTTAATCTGTCATTAGACAACTGTTTATTAATCTAAAAAAAATCTGAAGGAATAGAAGGAATCTGGATGAAGTCAATGGAAAAGGGGCTGTTTGTGCAGGGTCTATGTTTTTGTCCAAAAGCTTTCTTCCAGAATTTCTTTTAAGTGTTTCACACGTCACCTTTAAAAAAAAAAATAAATAAATAAACCTCAGCTCAAAGAGATTAAATGGACGTCAAAGTGTGGAGCTGCCTTACTAACATTCTGAGCTGTTAAGATGTCAGAGAAATCCACAAATGGAGGAGGGAGCCGATTTCGTCCAGCTGTTCGTCTTCCCGAGCACTTTGGCAGAAAAATGTGTTATTGTGGGGCCTCAGCTGGTACATATGACGCACCGTTACTTTCCCAGGTTCGTCTGTCACTGAAATACAAATGGAATGTAAGGGAGTGCATAGCAAGCACATCACACAACTCTCGATCATTCTCTTTGCTCACTTCTAACAGTGTGCGGCGGTCACAGCATCGCAAATGGCGTATCCTGTTGCAGCGGCGTCAGAAGATGTCTCTGACTCATGTTAATTTGCCAGACTTTTCTGACATCACCTCCCAGATGTAATGCACAGTACATATTACGCAAAAGAGGGCACCTTCATGGCTGGCATTGAAATAAGGTCTGCATAAGCAATCTGTTTCCTAGTGGCTCCACATCTGGACACATGGGATTCCATAACCCTGAGTTTGTAATTTCATAAATATAGAAGTGTGTCCTAGAAACAAGAGCGTAATCTGGGTGGGGGTTGCCAAGGATAGATCGGTAGGTAGGACGTCTCGATGGAGCGAGATGACTTTCAGTTGTTATGTCTCCGCTCTGTCAGAGGTGTCTGTGAAACTAAATCTTAGCATGACGGCAGGATGACTGACAGTTGTGCTTGCCTTTCAGAGCATGTGCCGAAACTGCAGCCCAGGCCTTATTCAGCAGCCAGGTAAGATGACAGACAATTTTGTACTGCCAATAATGGGGTCTTGTTGCATCATGTATCTGGAATAACACGTCTCCATCTGCATTTGTCTTATTTTTTAGCAGGTGATCACATAGACTTCAATCTTAAAACATCTGCCTCATTCTGGACTTGAATAATATGTGGTCCTGATCGTTCATCCAGTATTTCTAAATGGTGTTTGGTTATGGAAATTATTCAGAAAAAAAGCTTTAGCCTTCATGAAAAAAACATGTTTTACCATTTATAACAGTGATGTATCTGAACCGTGGCATCTTAAGGAAATAAATGATCATCTCAGTAATTTAAAAATGGTACCCTTTTATCATTTTCTCAGCTGCAACAGAAATATGTTTTTCCTTCCTCTGGCATGTTTAGAAATGTTGAATAAGAAACCTGATTAAATCTTCTTGAATAGTTGCCATCTTCCAAATTTGATTGTATAGAAGATACAGAGTAGTTCTAAATTATAGATAAAGCCCCAAATCAGGCTTCAGTTAGAGACTGATGATGAGGGGAGGATTTATTTTGTGCCAAAGTTCATAATTGTACATTTCATTAAGATTTAAACTGTAAATGGCAATTTTTTGTTGACATCATGAGATCATTTATATATTGTTGGGGGGGGGTTTTGTGACATTCTCACCTTTTTTTTGTAAATGTGTTTGTTTAATATTTCATCCCTGTGCTTGTGTCATGATATTTCACTCCTTCGGTTTGTTTATATGCACTACGAGGCAGTTAGAGTATGCATGATGAAATTTATATTGATCGTGCTCTATTGGCAGCCTTGCATTGCTGTCCACTGGAGATCTGTTATTTTGCCAATTCCGAGGCAGTGTTGGATTCGGGCATTCAAATTATCTGACATTTGAGAGATTGAGTTGTAAAATGGTATCAAAGTAGCCCAACCTATGTCTGCAAGTATCGAAAGTTTGTTATGGATTCAAATGCAGAACATACCCCGTCTCTGTCTATCTTCAAAAACCACACATTTCTTCCGAGAGCACCTCCTCTCCTAACACCTCTAACACCCTCACATGCCAAACTAGCACTTGCTGTGGTTCACTTCTTTACCTGATCTCCAACTCCCACTGAACAGACTCAGCACTTCACACTTACTTCAAGGTCTCCTACTGTACTGTATGTCACCCCTCAGTTGTAAATTGCTTTGGTAAAAGTGTCAGTATATGTAATTTAAATAGATTCCGTAGTTATACCTTGGTCAGTCCATGTCATGTGTGTCACTGTTTCGATGGGTATGTTTCGATATAATTCTCCCGTAAGCTCAGTGGTAACGTTGGATGAATAATGGACTGTAAGTATTGTATTGCCTTTAGCAGGTCGCGCTTAGTTTAAATAGGCCCAAGTGTTACTTCTTTTTGCCTCACTTAGCCAGTCATTGATCTGCTCTTCCTGTTAGCTAGTGCCCATTAACTTTGCTTTAAAGCTCATGTGGAACAGCATCATCTAACGAAATGTCAAAACTTCTCCACTCCTCTCATTAGTCCCTCACTTAGCTGCTGGTGTGTGTGTGCGCGCGCGTCTATGTTTGTGTCGAGAGACGGGGAACGGACAGGAGAGACGGTGGCTGTAGTTTATCAGATGGTGCAGAGACATTAGAGGCCTGCATTATTGATGCTGTGGTCAATAGAGGTCTCCAGTGGCCCACAGGAACTGCAGAGTGAAGGATGAGAGAGCGAGAGAAGGCTTCAGCCATCAGTGAGGACTGGACCGGGAGGAAGGGAGAGGCGGTTTTATTGACGACAGACAGAAAGTTAATTTTTTTTTCTCACTCCCAGAAGTGTATTTTTCAGTCTAGAATGAAGCTGAAGAAGATGTTATTGTGTTTTCTATTTCCAACCAGGGGAACTTTTGTCCCTGGGGGGGTCTCCTGTAGTTGATGGTGGTGGTGGTGGTGGTGGGAGGGGGGTGTATGTGGAAAGATGGTGATAAGTGTCCCAGCTTATTTGAGAAAAGTTAAATTATGATAAGGTGGTAAGCAAGAAAATAAACACACAATCAGGAGTCACATACTGGGTTTGAGAGTTCATGATATCTAAGCTACTTGTCACAGGAATGGGCCATGCAGATAAAAAGTTAATTTAAAACTCGCTAGGCAGTTGGACTAGCTTTAACCAATTGACAAATGGTTTTATATCATAGACTGTATACAAAGATGGAAGACGCATTTCCACCTCGTCCCGTCCAACAGACAAATGAATCTAAAATATCTTGGAACGCCACCATCTTGCTCTTTTGATTTCATTTGGAGCCATGTGTCTGTGCTGTAGTCATTGTGGTGTGGAGCCACAGTGTTTCACACCCAACCAACCAATCGCTAGTCAGTCTCTGTCAATCATTACATTTCGCTTTTTTATAACGAAACACAAAAAAACTAAAACTAAACTTAACGGCAAAATGAAACTTTTATCTAACATGCACTTTGACTTTTCTGTGAGGTCCATGTCCCATTCACTAACATGGGGGCGGCAGGGTGTACGACATGTACTACAGCCTGCCACCAGGGGGCGATCAAGTTGTTGAAGGAGGAGGAATTGAGCTCATCTGACTGGGCTTCGACAGACAAAAGAAAACATTCGGGAACCACTGGTGTCGATTTATAATTTAACACACATCGAGGGCCATGTTTATATTTGTAAATGCCATCGAATCGCACGTCCTTGTCTCCTTGTGACTTTGTTCAGCTGCTGAAATGTGGAATTTTTATTGACGGGCTCTTTGTGTGAATCATTTGACGCAGTGTTGTCTTGTCTCGAGATTTATTCTGGCTCGTAATACTCGTGTCTTTCTGTACCCATCTGTTCTGCCTCTGCTTCCCTGTATTTCACTCCATTTTACACTTCTTAGTCTCTGTGCATCTTCCCGCTTGTCACTGTCTGTTTGTATGTCTTGCACACCCTCTCCCCCCCACTGTTGTTGTTTCCCCGCTCCCTGTCTTCCTCCATCTTCAACTCTCTGTGGTCTCATCTCCGCAGCTCCTGTCTTAAGCACCCAGGCAAGCTGCATTTTGTCTTCAACGTGGTAGAGTTCCCAGCATGCTTTGGACGGCCTGCTGGGAGGCGAGGTTTGTGTACCGGTTGGCTGTTTGACCTCATCAATCGTGGCCTGGTTTTCCCTGAGAGGGTTGAACGCGCCGGCAGCCCGGCTCTGCCTAAGGTAATGAGTGCGCTGGAAACTAGACTGTGCAAATTTGCGAGCTCTTGTTTGGCTTATCCATTTTTAAGTGTTCAAATTTGCAAGTACAAGAGTTCACAAGTTCTCTTACAGCTACAACCCCCCCCCCCTCCACTCATAGGGAGGAAGAAACACATGTACCTCTGCACACCTTCCATACTTTTTTATTATTTCTAATAAGAACGCCCACAGAGGAGCCCATTCCTCTTCAAATATTACAGTTCAAGACATCACTGAATAAAAGAAAAGGTGGAATATCAGAAAACTGCAGTTTCTGGGATGAGGGATGCAACCTGTTTGTACTACATGTTTTAAAAACTCCTCTGGAAACTCAGTTTGAATTCATGAGACGCTGAATAAAACAGAAGCTTTGGGCCAGTTGATTAGGGTTGATTACAAATATTAATTAAAATTAGAGCATGTAAATCTCTACCACAGCCTCTATGGATTCCAGTTGGAGCTCATGAGTTTTCTCATTAGTATGTCTTAGAATATTAAGCAGATCAATTAATAGATTGGTAGGCCCACAGTGGCTTCTCAGCATTTTTGTAATTACTCTCATTATTTTTAATGCTTTCTTATGGCCTCTGACCCCAGATCCATGTGAGCTTGAGACCCAACTGCTCCTTCCGGCCTCCCTCTGATCTGTCCCTGCCCTTCATCATGGTCGGACCAGGCACAGGAGTGGCCCCCTTCATCGGTTTCCTCCAGCAAAGGTATCACAAATTTATCACTACATTATCTTGTTAACACACCATAACAATACCTCTTTTATATATGCAGGTTTAAAAAAAAAAAAGAAAATTATAATAAAGGCGATTAACTCATTGCCAGGAGAGGAGTTTGCCTTTTGTTTTTTTTTCTCCCCTGGTGAGTCATGTTCGACTTCAGGAATGTGCCGGAAACTGAGAAGCTCTCTCACCTCGCTGTCCTGACAGTCTTGCTTTTTGTACATCGTGAAGAAGAACTCAAGATTTCAAAACAAAAGTACGCAAACGTTCGTGCACCAACTTCCAGAAGTTCAAGACATAATGTTGTGAGGAAAAAGTGCAGCGTCAGTGTCTAGACTGCACAAAATAAACAAGAAAAAGAGGACAAAGACAATTTATCAAGAAAGAGGCATAGCATTTAGCAAATGTCTCCATCAAGTGCATGTGGTAATGCCCTTGATCCCATGCCCCTGTTATTTATATGAGAAGTGCTGCTGAAGTCGGCCTGTCAAACGTCCATGTCAAGCATCAGAAACATGCGGGTTATGTGCTGATTGGTGCGCTGCGTGTCACGGATTATTCCGGCTAAAACTTCTGCGCCCCTTGATGAATATTCATGGCGTTGAAAGTGATGTGCGTGAAGTGCACATCATCTACGGATATTTCCAAAGTAATCTGCAGAGGCAATTAAACGAGACCCCGCTCAAAGCCTGCAAAAGTCCACGTCATGTACATCTCATAAGACATAATTAATCTCGTGGCAAGGTCTGTGATCACGTCAGGGATTATTTCAGATGCTTCACTCGTCTCACTCGTCTCTCAACAGGGGAAAAAAAACCACAAAGCCGTCTTTCAATTCACACGTTTATGACTTGACGTGTAATGAACAGTGAGGAGTCGAGGCAGCACCTGGAGTTTTATTGATTTGAAAGTATTCAGTTCTGTAGGTGGTGTCCGCATTGTTGGTGTAAATCATTGCTTGTAATTGCTGATGAGCTGCTGCATAGTTCTCTCCAGTTTGTTTAAGTCTCAATACTTGAGGAGTGGAGTCGGGAAAGGCTTTTGATTTAAAGTCTCTGAATTGAAGGGCTGAATGGAGACCTGGAGAAGGTGACCTGCCACAGGATGAATGTGACTCGAGCCTCTCTATCCAGGCTGATGGCCATTTGTTGATGCAGGCCCATAGCCGCCATGACTTGTCAGGAGGCGGAGTGAGCATTTTTAGTCCGACTGACATGTCTGACTCCTGGGTGGCTTTGTATAAATGAGGTTGTGCCCCAGTCAACTCCAATTGTCTCTAAATCCCCCAGAAGTCTCCTCTGTTGTGGCGGGCGGCATCGGCCGGGGGTGATTGCTCTGAGAGGTGACACGGCATCTGCCGGAGTGATGGCGCAGGTGGGATTGTCTGAGCAAGGTGAGTGGTCTTCTAGGGGTGGGAGGTGTTTTGTGCCTTCAGGATGCAGGAGCACTGAAGATAGCAGGCGGTTTTCTTTTTTTGTGGACTGACCTGGTCACAGTGCTCACAGACAGACTCCTCTTCTTAATGATCAAGGCTGAGCCAGAGGGACAGTGGTGGTGTGAGGCAGTGATATCAACATATCAGTCTTACTTTGATCCTTCCAGCGGTGCCCAAACATTTCCCTGTAAAATCGAACATTTTTAAAATGCACATTTAAATGTTAATGCTCTGTCCTTGCAAACCTGCCTGTCAACTGAGACCTCAGCTGGGCTTTTTCAAGGGCTTTGTCTCATAGCACAAAAACTACAAGCCCTTATAAAATGCCTTCTTCAGAGTTCAATGTTTTGGATTTTGAAAATGTCTTTTGTTAAATTCCAAATGTATTTTTCTTTTTCGGCTCTTCGCTGTTAAGAGTAAAAACCCTGTGTGAAAGGGTTTGCCAGCCTCTCAGTCCCTTCTCCCTCTCTGGGCCTCTCATCCTCTCCCCCTCTCCCCTGCCAGCCACATTTTGTGCTGGACGACTGTAAAAACCTGTCCTGGTGCGCGGCATTGTACAGAATCTGACTTGTGATTCCAAACAAAGCCTCAGCGGCCGACGCTGCGCTCTGACAGGAGATAACAATCACCAGTTTGTCAACGGGACGCTGAAATCTGCCTCGAGGCCCCAGAAAGGTCCTATTAGCAACAAAACAACACAGGGACACTATGATCTTCCTACCTCTCCACTTTTCCACCCCCACTGTTAATCGATGGCTGTTTTCAGGAGTACTTTGTATGAGTGTGTAGTGCTGGTAACAAGTAGAAGAAGGTCAGCGCCTCACTTGGTGGTACTGGGAGGTTTTAATAAGGCCCCCCCTGTAGTCGAGTATTGATTGCTGTTGTTTGCGTGGAAGGATTTTATGGAGAATGGAATTTTCAGTGTCTTTCTGTTTTTCCGCTCGGAGCATTGACAATTAAATAATTATTGTATTTTAGCTGAGTTGTTATCCTTAATCTCCTTAGCAGCTCTAATAATCTTTTATTTTGGAAAAAGTTGTGCCAAGGTATGGCAGTAGGGATACTTAGATCATTCAATAAGACAACTTGTGTTAAAGTTTGTGTGTGTGTGGATAAATATTGAGCCTCCATTTACAGCCAGACAGATGATTATAATTAGCGTCTTGCTGCTCAACATCGTCCTGCATTATGAAAACATTTTGGATTCAGCTGTCGTTTGTTGACTTCTTTTTTATTTTTTTGGTTCTTGTTGTATTCTTTTTTCCCCCTTTTGCCTAAAAAGCCACTCTGCACCACTTGCACGGAGCTGCAAAGAAAACAGATGAAACATATGAGATAATTGTGATGTTTACCAAGTCCTCACCTCGGCTTCCCTTGCAGTTTCCCCCTCCTGCTGATCAACTGAATAGCACTGAAAGGCAGCCGCCTCTGATTTCGACCCCAAATGGAGTGCTCTGTAGATGCTGGCTTCCCCCTGGGATTGTATTGCAGGCGGTTATAGTGTGGCTATGTGATGTGATGTGATTTGTATTCAGGGAAAGGCGCCGGTGTGGTCTACTCAGAATGGAATCCAGGTTTTTCATATTGGTATTGATTCCTTTAGGGCAGGCGGCAAGAGGAGAGAGACGAGCACACTAAAATGAGTTTACTCGAGGCTGTCTGCAGATCAGAAGAATCTCGTCCAGGATGCTAATGGATGGGATCTGAGTGTTTGGATCAGCCCAGCCAGACAGCTCTGTTACCAGGCCTCATTCACAGATATAAAGTTCAAACAAACTTCTTCTTCTTTTTTATTAACTCGTCAACTTCTCATTTAATTAATGGAGAGCAAAGCTTTGTTTTGGTATTCTCCAATAGACATTTGCATCGATTTTGTTTTTTTCCACTCAAGCTAATTAGTCTCGAGCCGCAACAAAACAATTGACTGATCTGTTCATTCATTTCTTTCAATGCAAATAAATTAAAATTTTCAGTGACACAAAAGAAATAGACAAGCTAAAAGCAGCAACTGTTTGGGATAAAAGATATGTCCCTCCACATCCTTTTTAACCTATTACATTTGAATTTTAAATTAACCATTAGAAATTCTGGGGGAATTAGCATAAAAGACTAAATGGATTCTGACAATTGTGACTTTTCTTCTTGCCACCTTGTCCTCGTTCACTTTATCAGTGCTTTAAAAAAAACTCGAATTTTAATAGTCTCGAACAGTATGAACACTTTTATTGTTACCATATGAAACTTAAGTGCCACCTCAAGATTTTGTCCCTGCTGGAAGGCATTAATGTCCTCTGAAAGGGCCCACCCCAGAGTTTGAGAACCACAGACGATGTCAAGTGCCTCTCTTCTCCAAAATATGCTTTTTCCTATTGTTACTTCATTTGGATGTTTGATCTTTAAACTGCTGAAAAAAGTTTCTCTGTGCTCAACTTAAAGTTGAGGGTTATTCTTTGTTTGGAACCCAGTATATATACTGAGTGAGGATACCGGACCTGAGCCCTGTCAGGATACGTTTGGACCTGTTGGGACCCGTCAGCCTGGTTTTGGACCAAAATTATGAAATTATATTCCGGTTCAGGTCGGTCAAGCAATAACAATGCAAGTCACAAACTCAGCGCAGCTTTTGCATTGACAGCGTTGGACTCAGGTTAGATTCCCACATAAAAACCTTTCACCTTCAGATCAGGCTCGGTTTGTTTTCTCTCACCTCGGATGGATTGGGAATATCCACTCTGATACAAACAGACAGATCCCTTCTTCAAACTCTTATTTTTGTGAAAGCTTTTACAAATGATTGACATTGGCTCTTTATTACTTATTTACACTCACTCATCCCATTTATATGATTTTATCTATTTTATTGGTCTATTTTCTCAGGTTCCGTTGTTTTATTTTTATTGTCTGGTGTTATTTCTTTGTTGTAAAGGACCTCGTTGTTAAGAAAAGTGCTAAATGAATAAATGTATGACTGTGATTATTATATTACTTTGAATAAAGCAGGAGACGTCTCCAAGCAGCTAAGCTTCTGAAATGAAAACGAAGAAGAAACGCATTCGATTTTTTTAGGTTTCAGAAAGATAACAGTACTTTTGGTGGTCTGAAATTGTCTCAAAAGTTGTTGGTGAAAACTTTTCTTTTCTCCTCTCAAAATAATTGCTGAATTAAATTTATAATTTCAGCACCAAATTTGTGTGGAAATCGCCCAAATTATACGCACCTACACACCGTTGGCTGCCATTTGAATGTTTTTTTCTACTGGAAAACACACCGCATGATTCAGTCAGTTCATGAATAGCAAAGGATGGAATCTATAGGAGGGAAGCAGCACCTTATCCTCAGAGTGCAGCAGTGCAGCACAAAGGGCCGGGTCTCAGTGCCTCTCTGTGGCGTCCCTCAGCCCCTCGTCGTGGTCGGTCAACCCCCTCCAGACAGGGCTCACAGATAATGCCGGGCGCTTCAGAGAGTCAGCTGACTGATGGCATCATGAAAGGTTGGGGGGGGTCAACTGTTGTTATCTGGGAGAGGCCTGTCACCTTTTCAGCAGGTGTGCAGCACAGATACCGCCGTCCTCAGAGCAGCTTTGTGCCACTGCGTTGCCTATTGCCTGCAAAGGATTCTGGGAGCTTTGCCAGACGCCCGAGCCACGAGAGAAATCACCTTTGCATGAACAGTTTTTTTTTAACACACATAAACGCACGAGCAACACACACGAAGCACAAGGCCTAGTTTCGTTTTCCTGTTTAAAGTGATTAGATCTGTCCTCCTGTTCGGGTGAAATTTAATAATACATATAATTGTCATCGTCGTTTCCGTGCATTAGGCAATTGTGGCACTCTGCGTACTGTCATTTCAGAAAGTGCTTAATGGTGTCACTACTCTTCTTTAACCTCTGCTGCGAGAAAGGACTTCCTCTCCCCCCCATCTGGTCTGGTCGTCTGTTAGTATTGATTGACCGCTAACGTCCGTTGTTTGACTTTCAGAGAGAGGGAGAGGCAGGCGAACCCCGAGGCTGTGTTTGGCGAGACCTGGCTGTTCTTCGGTTGTCGCCACAAAGACGGGGACTACCTGTTCAGGTAAGATGTGTTTCTCTTTTCAGTTCGGTGGCCAGACCCTCATTTACATTCACACCTCCTCCATATACAGTACTTTACTTGACCTCTTGCACTCCTCTTACCGCCCACGTCCCTTTTCACCTTGCCACAGCGTATTGAAATCTATCACCGACATAATATACATTTTACCATTTGAATCATGTGGGTGTCTTGTCTTCGATTATATGTTTGAGTTTTGTGAACACTGTGCTGTGTTCTCAGCTCAAGGATGTGTCATGAGGTGTTTGGACAGAAAACAGACAAAGCCAAATGTTTTTCTTTCTACGAGTGTAAAGGAACAAGGATACCAGCGTCTCGTTGCATTGGCCTGTAACTGTGAAAGCAGGATATTGCACAGAGGTTATGTGACTGTTTATTAAAGCTTTGCTGTTATGAATCCTGTTCAAAGCTGATAAAATATCCTTGTTTCCTCAGCTCAGGAGCTAATGATTGTAATGAGTCTCTCAGAAAATCTATAATATTCCTCCGCTTTTCATTTCTTCTTTTCATTTCAGGCAACCTTTTTAGCAATTATGTGATATTAAGGTGGCATTTGTGGATATTGCAAAATTAAAAGTTGCATGTAAGTAAATATTTAGTTCCTCCTTGGGGGAGAAATTGTAAAACCCACAGAGAATTATCACAAAGCTATGAAGTTCAACTCATGTCTGTGGATCATTTTAGAAGCCTTCAGATGATTGTTTTGGTTTTAGAACTTGATTGTTTTTGGTTGACTCTCACAGCTCTCGTCGGGCTGAATTCTGAGACAGGCTTGACGCGCACTTTGTTCAAATGAATGTGAATACATGAGTGCACGCAGTTAAATAAGGTTTAACACTTGTCTGCAATGCCTCTTCTGCTGAATAGACCACAGCTTGACACAAAGCTGTATTCTAGATTGGGAATTATGTTTTCTAGAGTGACTGAAAATCCAGGAGAGATGTGGAAACAAAAAAGTCAATATTGGCCAGTGAGATCATTTTCATCATAATAAGTATTTGTTAATGATACCTGGCTCAAAGTATTGGATGGAAATTGTATCCAACTAAATTTAACTGAATTTTATCCTAACTTTCTTGTATTGATCTTGTTTTGAGGCAGTGTAGTGACATCACCCTGTGAGTAGATCGCTCCTCTGCTTTGGCTTCACTCCCCTCCCGACTCCATAATTGATCGGCTTTTTCCTAGTATCAGTAGCACGCATGTACTTAATGCAGGGCCACCGATCGACTTCTTTTTGTAGGATTAAATAGCGTGAATGGATTAGCATCCTTAATCACACACGAATAGATCAGAGAGGATGTTGTTTGTTCCCCTTTGTGTCCTCTATCCCTTAGTTAAATACCAACTCGCAGCCAGGTAGTAGGTAGTGTTTGTTCACAGTGCGGGCGTCTCTGATGATCACCCCCACAGCGTTGACCGGAGCAATTAGGCAGTTTTTTTATGAGCCACCCGTGAAGAGTTGTACTTCATTTAAATAGGTTAGCAGAATGAGAACAACATACCTGCCTGCATTCATCTCTGTTGGATTCCCTTTAGAAGTAAGTAAGTGCAACTTGATGTCACATCGCCTCGGAATTTAGGAACCTGCTTAGCATAGTTGGTAGCACCTCTGTGTCCCAGATTTTTTTTTTTTTACAGAAAAGTTCGGCTGAAGTCATAAGTAGGAGTCGAAACTTGAACTTGCATAAATGGCTTTTTATGCTTATAAATATTACAAAATGTCAAGGCAGGATGTGCCCAACGTTGCGATCTTGTTATGAGTTTTTTCCGCCAGCGAAAAACAAACAAAGCTTTGCGATCTGCCTCAATCACCCAACAGCACTCAAACATCCCTGTGAGAGGTTGATGCCAATCTGGCTGCTTGTCACATCAAACTTGTCCTCCCCTTTTCCCCAGCGCCGCACTTATCCTTCTCCCCTCCCTCCGATTTCCCAGCCTCTTTATGGCATGTGATTTCATGCTGCAGGGGAAATGTGACTGGGACGCCTGCTGGGTTCACGTCAGGGTCCGGGATATTGCCACAGGCTGTTCTGTGTGTGTGTGTGTGGACACTCTGAGGAGTTTCAGGTTGTGCCTCTCAGAAATTCTCGACTGTTATTGTGTTTTTTTCTCCCCAAAAAAGTCACTGTCCTTTGTCGTCCAGCGGTTCCTGCTCACACGGTTATTAATCGATGACGATTCTCATTCAGACGTCAAACAGCAGGATTCCAATATCCTCCTCTCTGTTTGTTCACGGTGTTCAAACAGATTTCACAATCACGCATCTCGGTCGAAAGAACAAGATTCTTTTAATAGCTCTGTCTTCAATCAAAGGTTAACTGGTGAGCGTAGCTGAAGAAGCAATAATCCTGCACATTTGGCACAGGAAAAAAAAAAAAAAAGAACAATACTTTTCTCTCACTTTAGTATTCACACAGCGGCGTCTGTGTGTTATTGAAAAGTGCCTTATTTTAGTCTAGGGGTTACTGCAAAACACAGATCCCTGAGGCGAAGACCTTCACCCATGGTCTTGAAGCTGCGGTGTGTGTGTGTGTGTGTGTGTGTGTGTGTGTGTGTGTGTGTGTGTGTGTGTGTGTGTGTGTGTGTGTGTGTGTGTGTGTGTGTGTGTGTGTGTGTGTGTGTGTGTTTTTTACTCATTCCGACTGCTTAACTTTAAACATGATGCTCTGAGCCACAGTAAACTTGACTCCCTCACCTCCTTCCTCCTTCCTCCTCCTCCTCCTCCTCCTCTTGCAATAGCACCCCAGGCCCTGTAAAAACTCTGAGGCAGACGAAGGAGTAGTTGGCAGGCAGAACCAGCGATGGGGAGCAAGGTTACACCGAACTGCAAGGCTGGAAGGATTGATTGTAAAAAGATGCTTATAACGGTGACTTGACCTTGCTTATGAAATCCTTTTTTTTTTTTTTTTGCACTTCTCTCGTTAAGCAAGACAAATTGGTTGTCTGACACAGCTTTTGCTCAGACCCCTTGCCCGTCAGAGTTGTTTCTTATCAAGCTTGACAGATGTTTTTTGTCCATAGGAGATGTTCCGAGTTATATGCTGGTTGAAGCTGTTGTTAAATATCTTCAGGGAGTGTTGGATGTAAAGGGTTAACAGTGAATTGAGTTGAATTGTTGGCAGGGTTAGGGTTAAAAAACATTTACATGTATTTGCTGCTTCCCCACAAAGTTGGATTCCCATTCACGGGTTCCACGATCTTTCCTCTGCTGGTTTGGAAAGACTCACTTTCACCAATCATGAAAAACACTGCAAGAAAAGTGATTAACAGTGTTTGGATGTGACTTTGCACACTGTCTCCATTTCCTCCAGAGAGGAGCTGGAGGGCTTCGTGACCAGCGGTGTCCTAAACCACCTCAAGGTGTGTTTCTCCAGAGACGACCCGGAGCAGGAGGAGCAGAAGGAGGTCGCCACCTCAGTAGCTCGACCCAGATACGTCCAACACAACCTGCTGCTCAACAGCCGCGACGTCACAGAAATCCTGCTCAAACGGAACGGTTACCTCTACGTCTGCGGGTGAGACTGACTCAACTGTTCGACTGTTTACAGCAGCGGTGCACTGATGTCCACCTGGGATGGTCCTGTCATGTTGTGGCTCAGTTTTTGTCAGATCACCTTGTGTCTCCGAAAACTTTACGTCATGTGGCATCAGTCTGCGCAGTCTGCGCTGCAGTTTTAAGATCCACACAATTGACCAATCGCGAGTCAGTTTCAGCTGTCAATCCTGATGTTTCACCCTGTTTTTACAGCAAATATATATCAATATATCAAATTACTCGAAAAATAAACACTTGAACATTCAACAGTGTGATTGAAACATTTTATTTTCCCGGGGGAGACTCTTGAAATGCAGTGATCTCTATTACAAAAGGTAAAATCTTGTTTTAACACAGTTGTGTTCAAAACAAATTACACATCACAATTCGCAGACGGAAAAAAACAAAAAGAAACAAAGGGAAACAGCTTTAATTTCTCCAAAGAGGAGGGTGATGAGTTTTTCTCACGATCAACAATTCCCACGAAAAAACATGAAAACGACATTGAGTGTGTCCTATTAACAACTATTGTTTGTGTATTCAAAACCCGATTGAGCGTATTCATCTGTGCTGTGGAGCTGGAAGTGACACAACCGAGCTGATTAACTACCCGTCAAGCAGCGAGTGTCTCTGTTTCAGAGCAAGGTGCTAAATTCATGGAGAAAAAACAACAATAGCTGCTGAAGTGCTTTGCTTGAGGGCGAGTTATTGAGGGGGAAGAGAATCGCACTTGTGTAACCCTCACACACGTTTCAAGGTATAATCAGTCTCAACTTTTCCGCTCACATCACTTTGCTGCCCTCACACTGATGCAACGTTTTGCACAGCTTGTAGCATTTACAGCGTATGCGCACCCCCCCCCCCCCCCATCACAACACAACACAATCTATCTGCCCGTGCAAACACAACGAGGTGTGTACCGAGTCAAGTCCTGTCAACATTTATGTATCTCAGTATCACATCCTTTGTTTCCCCTCTCTCGTCACTGCCTCACCTCAGAGTAAAATGACTTTTGAAACCTCTCAACTGAGTGAGTCAAAAAAAACATCACTGCTGGATGATGAATCTCCCCCAATATGCTGCAACAGCAAGATAGAGATTTCAGCAATTTCCTCCCAGGATGCACTCCTGCACTCGCTGGTTCTACAAACGGCTTAAGCCACAG